>OY728132.1:1773362282-1774612282 GCA_963277665.1 Viscum album
AACCCACATATTAGGTGTTGTACACGGTGGACGATGATTCAAAAAAGTGATCCGTTTTAATTTTGATTAGAAAGTTTATGAAGATATATTTCTAATATAAAAGAACATATTCAATTTATTTATTGATAGTTAATTTCATTAGGGGGAACCATCATTGGGGAATTTCGAATAAGTATGAAATTATTATATGAATAAATTTAGTTAATTAAGGAATTGAACTCATGAGGAAAGTTTATTTCTTATAGGAAAGTTTGTTTTCATCACACTATAGTTCAAAAAGAATAGATTGTTCGGGAGGTATCAAATATCTATGGGTAAATGGATGTTTTTAAGGCAGTCACACCATGTGATGCATAATAAGTTCACATAGGGATTAATGTATTTTCATATGGAATAAGAATATTCCATGAAATAATTTTAAATAAAAAATAATAATATATAGTAAAGTGGATTTCATCTCTCAAGGAAAAATGGATCTTCATGGAACACTCAAATTTGTGTGAAATAATTTTTAGGTGATTTAGATCAATGGAATAATGTTATCGAGGAGCATTGAATTCAATATAGTTTAGAGTGTAGTGATATTTCAAAGTATTATTGGTTATAAAGAATGGGGGTAGTGAGTTTTCTACAAAAAATATTACTATAGTTCACAATAAAGGATTTTGTACATTAAGAAATTTCTTTTATACTCTCATTAGACTGGCCTATATAAGGGTGAGCCATGTCAAATTATTGTGTCTTGTGCATTTTTTACCTTCTTCCAATATATTATTCTGAGACAGAGAGAGAAGTGTGTTATGCGTGATGATGAAACAATATCCAAACATGGGAGTGTTTTAATATATCAGTCCATAATTCAACCCCACTCTGAGAATTTAACGTAGATGTACTGATGAATATCTTGTAATCCAGTAAGGTTTATATCAACCTTTTGATGAAATCCTTTTTTGGGGGGTTGAAAAACATTAACAAGGTTCATTTTACATTTATATTGGTTACATTGGCCAACACATTATTCTTTGGGTGACAAGGTGCTGATTTCATATGGTTTAAGAAATATCTCATTATCCAATATTCTATTCCACTTTCATAAAAGTTAGTTCCTTAGACACTATTCATCACCCTTAAAATACACAAAAGATAATATTTCTAAAAAGAATAAAAATGATATGATTTATCAGTATTTTTGGATTTGGAATCCACCCACAATGAAATATTACAAAAGATAATCAATATTTATAAATACCCAAAATACAAGGGAAATGATCCAATGAATTCCCAAAATAATGCATCAAATATTTCAAAAACAATCATTTATTTTTGAGTAATGTACAATTCATTTGAGATATTTATAGTAAATTGGAATTATTGACACCTTTAAAGATTTTAATGGGATTCCTTAAAAAGGGTTGGTTAGTATAGTCTAGAATAAAAAATTTCCATAAAAATTGAGAGGAATAAAAGTGACCTCTATAGAAAATGTTATGAAAAAAGTGACGTATTTGGGGAAATTCACGTTTAAGGATACACATCATTAATAATTTTTCATTGCAGATTGATTAAAGATATGCATCATCTCATACATTTAACTTTTATTCATCCATATGTCTTTCAGTTTTTTGTTTTTTTCAGTCGGGAGGAAGTTGGGCAGTATTATGAATTTCTAGAATGTAATCATACCATGGAAATCCACCTTAATTTATTAATAATTATTCACCTAGAATGGATTCATTTAGTGAATAATAGTTTTAAAAAATATTCCAAGATAGTATGTGTCACTCTAATCATGTGTTCCATAATATATTTGTGAGTTAGAGTTTTTTATTTAATATCCATATAAAATTATTTCAACAATAAAATCCAAACCACATGTCATAGATTACATTCTTCCTTATTTAGTAGATAACTAAGAGCTACATTATAAATGAACACAATGGTTCTAGTTTCATAAATGTATAGTCTAATTTTTTCAAAATCATAAAATATAGAAAGAAATTCTCTCTCAATGGTGGTGTATTTTCTACGGAATTATTCTTCTATCATTGATGCATAATCCATGACATGGATTTTATTATTTAATCAATTATAGAAATATCTCCCCAATAAAAAATTTTAAAGAATAAAAAATTTTCTCTAATTAATATTCCCAATTTTATGGTTGAATAATAGGTGTTTTGTTTTTTATACACTTTATGTCATCCAATTGTTTCATTCAAGGATAATCAAAACTAAACATAGTGTCTTTGTAATAAAAAATAGATAATGGAATGGATATCTTACCGAAGACCTTAATGAATATTCTATAAAATCCTCCATGTCTGAGGAATGATCTATAATGATTAACATAATAAGGATAATGTAATGTTGTAATTATTTTAATCTATGATTTTTTTAATTTCAATTCTATAATTTTAAATCACATGTCCTTGACCTGTACCCTTTTCCCACCATGAAGTGAAAATTTTAATATTAATAAAAATATTATTATTAATGAATGTTTACAAAACCTTATCCATATTTTATTATCAAGGAACAAATTAATTCCTAAAAATTGGGAAATCATGAATAAACTATTCTGAATAGTGGTCTATCGAATCAGAAAAGATACTTACCTTAAATATTTGGAATATTCTAGTGGAATTATATAATATAAATAATTAAATTTTTATAGGAAAAAGGTTCCATAAGGATATGTTAAGGTGGGTTTCTCCTATTCATTAAGAGAAATAAGCACCTTGAAGTGCCTTTATAACCCATCTATAAAATTGTAATGAATTTTTCCAGATTAATAATCAATATTTTTGCCAATAATAGCTATTTTGAAACATTATTTCTTGGTTAATGTTTCTCAATTTCATATTGTCATTGTATAATCTCCACCTATTTTTCCCCGTTACATTGATCAATTAATTCTTTTCATTGTCTACTATGTCGAGTCTTCTCTTTTTGTGAACAATGTGATTGAGACTTACACATTATGAGTCTATAATGAAACATATGAATCGTTTATCTAGTAATTTCCCAATTTATTTTTAAATTATCTCTATAATGGTATGTTTTAGTTTTATTTGAGGTCATATCACTGGTTTAATATAATTTTCATGAAATATATTTTCTAAGAGTGATCCTAAGAATATATCTTGGTATTTCTCCTTGAAACCATCCTATAGATTTTATATTTTCACTAATAATATATAGGAATATAAGTTCTTAGTTATTTTATAAGTTTTTAACAATTAATGATGGTATGTTTTAGTCACTCATTATGTACACACACTTTTATATAAGTTATTGTATTCTTAGTTTTAATTGGGGTGGATGAGAATATAATGGCATAAGTTTAGGTTCAATAACCTCTGCAATTTTGAGTTATTGTATAGTAACACACTATCAGTTTCAATAGTTGACAATAAAATATTAAATCATCAAATAAAATATATGTTCATCTTCCCCATATTTTTGTATAGTTAATTGAGTCTATTCATTCATATTTACCACAAATTATTCAAATATCACCTTACACCAAGATTTATAATATATTTTAATAGTAAATTTCTTCATGTATGCTAATTTTATTAAATTATCAAATAATAAATGGTGAATTTTCCTCTTAGAGTTATTTCAATGAATAAAAAACATTAAAGTGAACTATGTTTTTTCAAACACCATTGTTAATGTAACTTTATGGAAATTTATTATTGTTATATACATTTTTAAAAATATAATACCTATAATTATTAGTGATTGAATATATATCCTTTCTTCCACAATGTTGGAAAAATAAATTTTTATTGGGAATACCAAGTTTTGTACCCCTACTAGTGTATTTTCAAGAACTCTTAACGCAAATTTAGTGGCTCATTTGACCTTATAGACTTCCAATCAAGATGGGTAAGGTTATATAATCTATATAGAATAAATTATAGAATAAGTCATTTCAATTTTTAAAGTTCATGCAATGGATAAAAATTGTAATGGACATAAATTCAATTGTAAAATTTATGTAAATTTCCCGGTATCTTATCATTTTGTGGGTAATCATGATGTTTTTAGTGATGAAAACTTCTTCCAAGACAATACCATTGTTTTTTGTCAAGACTAAATTCATTGGAAAATATTACCTTAATTAACAAAGGTCCTTTAGGAATATTTTAATGAGAATACAAAAGAAGTATATTGATTTGAATCTATTTAAATGTGTCTATAGTATAATTGTGACATTTCTCCTCACGACTTAAATTGGATTGTGTCATTACTATAGGGGATGGTTATAAAAAATTATTCCTCTTTTTATGGATTATTTTATTGAATTTATATTTATTTTTAAATATTTTGCAATGTATTTCCTTTTTCTTACTCATTTGTTGAATTCTAGGGTTCCTTTTGGGTTTTTGGTCTAGTTTAATCTCTTTGATACTACTATTAGTTACAATTATTACATTTTGTTTTTCTTATGATGTAAATTTCCCATGGTTCTCAGTTATAATTTCTACTAGACTAATTCCATTTTTAACTTGTTCATTTTATTTTTCAAACTATTATATTCTTTTGTGGTTTGTTATGAATTTGATTTTAATAACTAAAGGAAGGTTTCTTGTGGGGTTTCCTCTACTAAACTGGTGTTGGATGGTATGTCCATTTCCATCCATTCTTGAAATTCTATTGGAAGGGAAGTGGTTTCTGAAATTATAGTTGAAACAATGTGCTGGATTGGTTTTCCTTATTTGTAAATCTATACTTGATTTAGAGGTTCTATTTTCAACATTTGTTGTTCCTAGAATATTGTAATAGTGTTTCTAATATGCAGTTGCACAAATTCCAATATCATAAACAGAGATACACTTGTCACTGATACTATTTAGGGTAGAAAAAGTCAACATACAATAATATAAGTTGTTTTATCATTAGATTACTTAAGTTCCTTTTTTCATTATAAATTTACAACTTCATTAATGTTAAAATCAAATAAAAGAGATTCAAAAATATATTACCTAATGTATTCCACTATTAGTAGTCCTCCTAGTTCCAAATTTTTGGGAATTTTTCTTTATCTTCTCAATGAGTCCCTTAGATTCCACTAGTGACATATCAAATAGTTCTCCTCTAAATGATAAATCTAGAATATTTCTATGAATACCAATTAATCATTAGTAAAAGTATAGTAGGATTTTATTCCACTCAATGGATTGGTGTTTAATTCTTGCATAATTATTATTGAATATACTCCATTACAAATAAAATGACTCTCCCATGACTTATTTTGCAACATAGATCTTTTTATATAAATAAGTGCTTCTTGAATTTGGGAAGTATATTTGAATATTGGTTTTATGTTATTAATTCCAACTTATTTCATCTTCTAGTGGTAATATTTATAAATATTACTTATATTCTCCTACCAGTGAGAAAGGAAATTTTCTCAACATTACTTTCACATCTACCAATCATCTTTAGGGTTAGCCAGACCATGGTGAAATTATTTTTTATAAATAGTAGTCAATAAAATATAATTAATATTCAATATATTATTTTTTTAAGGTTATTTATGTAATAATCAATTAAGATAACACACTTACCCATGGGGAAACAAAGGCAGTCCCCACCCCCTCATATGGTCGCCCACCCAACATCAGGTCCATTATAATTTTTTTTACTATGGAAAAACATTTGAGGGTACAAATGATCCTATCTTATCGAATCTAGGACCATTTATTGAAATAAATTCTATAATAATTTTTATTATACAATACTTAGGAAATTTTAGTGTAACAAACCAACCCCGTTTTACCCAAAACATCACTCAATGTAGCTCGCCTCAAGGCGGAAAGCAAGTTCTTGATCACCAAATGCCATAGAAATCACTAAGGATATCAATTTATTAACCTTGGTAATGATTTAATTATTTAAATTTTATAAACAAAATGCAATGTTTCAATGGGGAACCTGAAAAAATATAAAGAGACTGTACAGTTATCAATAATGGTTTACTAAACCGTGCATCTAACCAACTAACAAAGAAGATGATTGAAAATTTTCGATATTTTAATCAAAGAAAGAAAAAAAGGGAAAAAAATATTATAATTATATAAATACAATTTACATTTGAATTGTACAAATCCTTCCATGATATTTTCTATCCTTAAGACATTCATTAACAACTAAGATAAGTCATAATTCCATGTTTACCTCACCATAATATAGAACTCGATTACCTACGTGACTTATCTACCTTAAAACAAGAATATGGGTTGTGAACAACTCACTCCATAGGTTAATCAACCTATTGTGATGAAATATTTACCTACCGATGATACACTGAAAATCCCAAAAGTCAACTTCCTTATTAAAATAGATAAAATGAGAGAATCAGTGTGGAACCATCAATAATAGAAGTGATGAACTGGGAGGAAATCAATTTGAACATGATTATTTAGGATGGTGATTCATTTAGATTAATTTCAATTTTGGAATACCAAAAAGAATGTCATAACTCACAAGATATTTTCAAACAATAAGCTAAACTAAATAAAAAAATAGAGAAAACACCTCCAAAACATCCAGATCACAAGATCCAAAAACCAATAGTACATACAAACCCAAAAAAGAACCCCGAAGGACAAATAAATATATAATTTATTCACATAGAGACCTAAAATATGTATCACCTCTACTTTTAAATAACCTAATTAGAATGGATAATCTAAGACACAATCCACAAGGGTCACATACACTTCTATTAAAAATAAAATTCTAGGGTCACATAAGAAGAAAAAACACAATATCAATGTTCTTAAATCCATTATATATAAAATGGTATTAAATCCAAATAATATATAAGATGAACCCACAAAATATAAGGGAGGAAAAACAAACTATTCATAAAACATCCAATTAATGAAATTACACTACCACCGCTCACTACCTAAGTTGAGGAAAGGTCAAAGTCTTCCTCTTTAAATGACCATTAAACTTATAGAATGGTTTAGGTGACCTATATATCTGCATTAATGATTGGTCCTTATATATATTGAAAATGTGTTCCTGGAGTGTCACAATGTTACACACTAGAAACATTATAATCGTTCTTCTTTATAAATGTGAAGGAAACAAGTTGATGTGGTAGTCCTACATCATCATCACCTCCCTAGTTTAGACCATCACGTTACCTAGAATCATCAAATGAACCACAATTAGAGACACTCAACAAGATTGAATCACATTTCTATATAGAATAATTGATGAAAATTTCATTAAAAAGGATCTTCAGATCAACCACTTTTAGAAATTTAGTAGCACTGAGAATTATCATCCCTAAAATGAAATTGTGATGAATGCATCTTTGAAATAACAATGAATTAATTGAATCATTAACAACTACCACTATGAAAAAGGGAACCATCCTTGATTTTTTTTACCATGCCCTTTTTCTAATTGGTCACCTTGATAAACCCTTATAAAATCTGACACATTTAATAGCTTTATATACTCATTGAAATAAATGTTTTATGAAAGGGCTTATAAAACACTCCCATGATATCCATTTAATTGGTCATTCGATAGTGATAGTATTCCATGAATTTAGACCCAATTTTTGAACAAAATATTAGTTATATATTCCCTATATGTTTCAGGAGTTATAATTATTAAATTATTCCTCCACCATTACATATCCACTTTGTCTATTGTTTAGGATCTTGATTACTTCGAAATATTTTATGATAAAAAATCATAAAATTATGTTGATGGTTTATAAAATAAGATAAAAATGGCCCTACATCTTTATAAAGAGTATGGGAAGAGCTAGAGACTAGGAATACCACTCTTAGTAATTTTGGATAACTACCCCAATCATTCCCTCTTTGATTTATTAATTCCATTCTAAGGGTCATTTTCTAAAAATCATAAAACACAACATTCATTTAAAAACACAAAAAACAAATACATGGGGTAAGAATTCATATACCAAATAAATAATGACATTAAAATCCATGTCATTATTTTACTCCAAAAAATTGATAACATTTCATGGAACATAGCCAAAAAATTTGATATCTAAGACAACCAAACATCATTTCATTTCACAATAAAACATAGTATTTAAAACAAGTTATAATACATGTTTGGAAGAATTAAATTCATATATAAATAAAAGAGACTTTATTCCATTAAATTATTACATAATTAAACATTGAAAAGTAAAAAAACACATAAATGATGCTTAGAATAAAAAAGGGGTGAAAATGATAATGATTTTCAACTTTTATTGTTGTGTACAATTTCGATACCGGATTTTTAAAACCATGCTCAAACTATGTAAGTAAAACTATAATTAAACTAGAATGGTTTTTAAGAACCTATGAATGATTTTATTTGACATTAACCATAACTATGTTCCTCCTTGATTCCCTCTAATTTCACCATTAAACTAGGAAACACCGAAAATAACTCTCGGTATCTTCCTAAAACATAGAGAAGCCACAAATAATATTAGAAATGGTTATGAATAACCAATAATAAAATATAAAATAAAACTCTTAAATAATCATTATAACTTAGTGTAACACCCCAAGATTTCATAGTGTGTTACTTCTTCAAAATAATTCAAAAACTTGAACTACACGCAACACCGAGTTCAAGCGCACGATGACTTACCAAACAAGCCATTCAAAAGAGGTTATGAATAGTATTAACTAAATTTTGAAATTTATATAATACTTATAATTTTAGAATCCATATTATGAGATTCATAGACATAATGTAAGAACAAATGCATTTTTTCAGATAAAAGAAGTAATTTTCTAAAAATACACTTTTACCAACATTTAATTGTGAACCCTTTTTAAATCCATTATTTAAAAATTATATATATTCAATTTGACTAAATAAATTTATTGTTTAGAATGGGTACATCAAAAATTTACAATTAAACACACCAGGATTCCATGGTATGCTTCCTTTTCAATAAAACAGTAGTGTGTGTTGTACGTAACTTCGAGTTCTAACACACACCACAACCAATCAAACTAGCTGTTATGAATAGTAATACATACTTTTTGAAATTTTATAAATTTTATCTCTCAAAATGGAATTCATTTTTGGATTGATAATATCGAATTTAGCCTAGGGTAAAATTTTGGTAATTTTCTGATAACTTTTATATTTTGATGAATAGTGAAAATTACTAAATTTTAATTAAAATTTTTTTTTAATCGAAATAATTAATAGTGATAAATTATGGATTTGAGTGGTTTAAAAGTATATTTAGAATATATTTTAACCATTTAATAAAATTTTATTAATTGGACATAATTTCACAATTAAACTGGACATAAACAATTGTCAATCTTTTGATAGTTTTTATATCTTAAAAACACGTTTTTTGTTTTGACAGCGAGAATTAATTTTAAATTAATTTCTGCCACTTCTTTGTTTTGAATTTGGAAAAATGTCTTCCATAATTAGAAACAATATTACCAAATTGTTTAAATAGGAAACTTTTATTTTTAGACATTTTGAATAATTACTTCGATAAATATTTTATTTACCATTGTTAAAGGGTAAATCCGGTAAATAAGGGTTAAAAAATAATATTATAATAATATAAATTACCGTAAAACGTGTCCTAACCTTATTGGTGGATACATTTCTGACCATGGGCATCTTTGGGTCAATTTTTGGGACCCCATGGAGCCACTTGTAGGTGATAGGGACACTTTATTTTAATTAAGATAAAGTAAATACAAAAACGACATAAGCTTATATCTTTTAGTAAAACAATTTTTACATAGGGTTATATATGTTATATTTTCTATTATAAATATTAATTAGAAAGAAAAAAATATTTCCTACATAATTATATTTTATTAATAATTTTTAGACATTGTAAAAGTAAAAATATATTTGAAACAATAATGATGCAGTATTTTCCTTATTAATGAAAGAATCAAATAATTGGTATTATAAATGTTAAAATAAATATAATTTGAAAGTTTTTATGAGATAAACAAATCTTATTAGTTAATATGACGTGTTAGGATTTCTTAAATTAATTTGTTTTTAAATAATAAAGTTGTTAAGACTTTCAAAAAAATCAATTATTGAGTAGTGTCAAAATTGACAAAAATGAGTTTTTAAAACAAATATTATATTATTAATTTATATTATATTCCTAAAAACCTAAGGATCGGCCAAAGGATATATATCATTATTGGTGTATCATTAATGGACCACTTGGGTGTCTCTTGGATGTATATAGTAAGTTTATTAACTATATATTATAAAAATACAATGTGACATGGTAAGTTTTAAACTAATTAACCAAGAGTTAAAAATAAAAGATAAGGTTAATATAATGATCCAAACCTGTCTAAAATATATTGGTTAAAAGGATTTAGACCCATACCCACCTTATACTTTGAATAATTCACTTTGGATCCTTTATAAACCGAATATGAATTTATTATAAATTAATACTTTAAGTTTTTCTTAAAGAGACCCTCCTCGCCCTTATAAAAGGACCCAACTTCTAACCAATTCTTCACACCTTCAAAGCCTTTTGGCTCAGCCAAACCCTTCCCAAATATCCTCCCAACTTCCACCAATTCATCCTAGAGGCCTTAGTTTGATCAGAAAGCAAACCTAAGGAGCCCTTTAGATCAAATCAAAAGGAATAACCCGAAGAAGAGGAGGTTAACCTACTATAAACCAAGGAAAAGTACAAGGTAAGGGATTTTCATCTCACTCCTTTTTCCCATAAGATTCAATCCATATTGCCACTATTACCTTTTTTGTGGTGTATGTAGTTCCCATAATTGTATTCCTTGTGTAATACACTTTAATATATGTGTATTTACATATTCATTGTATGATACTTCTTTGATGGGGTGTATGTTTCGTAAGTTACCAAATTGGTAAGGGTTAATTTCATAATCTCATTATTATCTGAGGTTGTTTTGCGTAAGTATCTACTGGGACATATTTATTATCCATGTACATGTAATATGAAAGTGTTTTCAAAGGGATTATTTTAGGGGACTTTTTACTAAAACTTCATTTCAAATGTTTTATATATTTATTCTTCTAAATCTTTCTCATTAATGTCCATGTCTTCAAAATGGTTTTTAAGGATTTATTTAAATAGACATGATTTTTTTTAAATGTTAATTCCTTTCAAAAGATTCAAAGTGGACAGGGAAATTGATTCAAAAATGTCTTTAAATGACTTCTTTTCCAAATTTTGTGACTTTTAAATGGTTTGAAAAAAAAGATAGATATTTCTCTCAAATATATGAAAATCCAGTACAAATGTATACGTATTTAACACAAGCATAAAAATGTTTTCAGAAAACCCGACTCTCAAGTGTGGTAGACAGGAAGGGATTGGGAGTGGACCCATCATGTCCTTTAATTAGTCGAGCAGTCTCATAATTAGTAATTTTTTAATTACTCGAGCAGTCTCAAAATTAATTATGGTTTGGAAAAATTAATTAAGTTACAATCATAGTGGTGGTAGGCCACATATAAGCAAGAGTAATGTTTCTATATTTCAAAATAATTGAGGGAAGTATCTTAACATTAATCTTAAATTATGAAAATAATCCATATATCATAAATATAATATAATTTATTTAAATTCACCTATATATACTTTCCATGAGAGGCTGTTATGTGAAATAACATATATCGGTTCGTAAGGTACTAGTCCACGCACGCACCTGAGCGGGGTTTTTATTTTTTGGATAGTAAAGAAAGAAATAGAATACTAATTTTGAAATAAATAATTAATTTTATATCACATATATAATATTATTTAATGTGTATCTATTATTATGACCAACAGTAGGATTGGCTGATAAAAATGGAATTACATTATCTCGAAAGGTGGTGGTCCTCACATTCCCGTGACAAATGTTAAAATTTTTAATTATGTGGTTCAATTAATTGAAAGGGTTATAGAATAAAAAAATTATAGTATATATATTATACTAACGTTACTATTTCATAAATTTTCAATAATATTTTGTGTAAGGAAAAGATGATATGAAATAAAAATGATGGATTACAAAATATACATCTCTTTTCGGATAACATCATTATGTTTACGCCAAAATCCTTTCATGGATGGTAATTTTATCAAAAAAGTGCCATCTAGAAGATGGGGAGATATTTTAGGAAAGTATTTTTATAATTATCATTCTGATACAAGAGGATATTTATTTTGGGATTAGAGGGGAGAGGAGCTGCCCTTTTACAAGTGGGGGGATAGGACTAAATTAGAATTTTTGAAAAGAATCAAATATTTAAATATCTACCTATAGTTAAATGGATTCAAAATTGAACATATTAAAATAATATATATTATAGGATCTAAATATATTCATTAAATAGGATTTTTATAAGTTTCTAGGTCATTTTAACCCTATGCATTTAGTTTTAACCCTTTTAACCCATTTTAACTATGACCATGGAATCAAATTTTTTCCCAAATTTATTATTCATAATGAGAAAAATGAAAGTGGTATCACTACCAAATTTAGAAATTAAAATTACAAATATGGAGTCCATTTTATAAAATTCAATTTTTATAAGTGTAATAAATTAATTTGAATAGAAACCCATACAACAAGATGAACAACTGTTTTACAAAAAAAATATTTTTAAGTACAAAAATGTTTTCATGAAAAATTCAAGTATAATATTAATCAGAATGGAATTGGTTGAGTTAATTTTTTAATAAAAATAAACTAATGAAATTTTTAAATCAAATCAAAATATAATGTGAATTTTTAAATACATGAATGGAAAAAAAGACTCTTTTCTATAAAATTTGTATTTTGTCACTATTCATTGAAAAATTAAGCTCTTAAGAAAAACCTGAAAAATTAACCTCAATAAAATATAAATATGATGAACTAAAAAAATTCATCAATTTATGATTTTTTTTTACAATTTTATGATTTTAATAAAATATCCTTGCAAAAAAGGCAACGAATACTATTTGGGAATAATAAATTTACTTTATTCGCATTCTATTCATAATAACCGTATTTAAATGAATATTTATTCATTTAATTTATTATATGAGATAAATATTTCAGAATAATAATTAATAAAAACTGATATTTTAATCTATTAATATAAAAATACATTTCACCCATAAAAAAATATTTTATAAAAAATATACCATTCAAATTCTAAATATTTTATCTTTATTTATAACCAATCGGTAATCAAAAAATAATCAATTATTTAATTTTTTAGGGAAATTTTAAACATTTTTCATAATTTTGTTATTACTTATAATAAAAAAAACTAATGTCTTGTAAATGATTGTTATATTATAGTATATCACGGTTTGTTTAATATTTATATTACATATACCACAATTTATCAAATATATTATTTAAATAAATTTAATTAAAAAATATTAGGGTGTTACGTTGTATCACCTTAAGTAAATTTATTCTATAGAATTTTAACATGTTTCAGATAAAATGAGTTAAAAACAAGTCCAAGTAGGTGATGATAAAACATATGATTATTAATGTAAAAACATTTTAATATTTAAAAATTCCATTTTTGTAAACCCACATCATAATAATAGTTAATAAAACATACTTCTAAAAAGAGGTAAAGTGAAATATGAAGGACATATTAATATCACATTATTGAGTTTCTATATAAGGATAATGTTGGAGGTAATTCAAAATATGGACTTGGAAGAAACATCCATTTAATCAATAATTGTATATATTTTTTAAGATGAAAAGAGAGCATCAATTCTTCAAGAATGATCATAAAATGATATTTTTTTCAATATCTTACTCATAATGATTAGGTATTCTTTAACAATCTGGATTGAGTATATGATAAAATATAATTATATTATTTCATTCAATTTCATAAGAATAATTTCATTATTTTGTTGTTCTTCGACTAATATCAACTTCTCTCACATATCTTATTCCATGAAATAAATATTTTTGATGAGTTTTTCATGTCTGATGAACTAAAATAAACATTTAATATATTTCATGATACACAAAAGGATGATAATTTGTTCTTATAGTATTTAGAGATTATCAAAAACCAAAATATTTAGCACATAGTATGATATTATCCAATATGAAGAAATCCTACATTAATCTCAAAATCCTCAAAAGTAACACCCAAAGTTAATATTTTGAAATTCTATAAAATATATATAAATAATATTCAAAATACTATTAATGAAGTTGAAAACCCAAAAATAAAAAATATGTCATCACAAATTCTTCTGAGATCAATTAAATATTTATCTCTAAACAACAATTTTCACTCATAAATTCATATACCAAAAAATATATTTTACCACTTAATATAATCTCAAAAATATTCTAATATAATAAAAACATTACATATATCCCAATAAATCAAAAATAAAATAAAGAAACATCCAAAATAAAATTCAACATTTATTCATAAAATAAAATTTCATCCGAGCCAGAAGTATTTATATTGAACTAAACTGTATAATGTTCCAAAAATAATGAACTTATTTAAAAATATGACTAATCACATAGTCACCAAATTAATTTTTAATACCATAGTTATTTATATGATAAAACATATATTCTTGAAATGTAATTACCCTTTAATTCCAATTAAACATAATTACCTCAACATCAAATATTATCATAACCCTAATGGTTATCAATACATTTAATCTTATGTCAAAAAATATAATATAATTTGTCCTCATTAAACATTTCATAAATCTTAAATACCTATATGTAGAAACCTTTTTCCATAAATGATCTTTATAATCCATTTTCCATTATTTTCAATTTAATTCTATAATAATTCATCCCCACAACCAAAAAATATGAATATTTTTGTAATATTCATCCACATCAAAATCATAAAAAAGATAAAATGCATACCTTTTCATATATCATTCACCAATTTATCATCATCAACTGTAATGGAATTTGACATTGCTATACCTATATTTATATGATATTCCAGAACCCCTTATTGATATTTAACCCCAGGTAATAAATTTCACAATTTTCCATACTCCCCATATTTAAATAATTCATTTGATACTTTGAGAGGAACTTTAACCCTTCACTATAATAATTAAACTCATAATTTTTATCATGGAAATTAATTTCACTATTACCTAATTTACAAAATAGAGTACATGTTCTTTTCATTTAATATATTTACCTTAGTGATTCTTCCCATATTCAAGACATATAATTAAATAAATATTTTTTTCCTTCATGGTTCTTATCACTTGAACTTACATGAAAATACACTTTTATCATATTGTTTTAATTATGAAACTAACTTACAAATATATTTTTAATCATACTTTGTGATATATGGTTATGAATAACCACAATTATTTTCACCAATGTTTCCATTCTGTTCGGTTTCTTGTTCAAACAACCACGATATAATCCTTTATATCAAATGTTCATTTTGTTCTTATTGGTTCCAATCATTCACTAAAAAATAGTTAGGGTGAGTATATCAATATAAAACATCTTATGAGATGGATAAACACTATTATATCCTTAACTATTTCATATTCACTTTTACTCTTTCAATTTATCCAGAATAACCATAATTATCTATAGTATATTAACCTTTTTGGTATTAGTGTACTTTAAACTTATTCTCAAATAAGATAATAACCTCTAAAATTATCTAAAATTTTTATATTATACCAACTATATGTAATCAATCCTTATCCTACCCATAACATTTAGTATAAAATCAAGAATTTATTTACTAAAATTTCCAACTACTTTTTCTGGTGTATTGTTTTTTTTTTGAGAATTTGGGAAGAAAATTTACATAACAAACCCATAAATTACAATGTAGATAATTACACTTAGTATCCATTTTTCACTAATATAAAACTTTTCAAAGGGAGTTTTTTTCTATTCATGAAAAATATTCATACTTTTCTTCTTGGATTCATCATTATTCTTACTCATCCATATGCTCCATGATAAAGCTTTGAAAATATATGATGATTACATAAAGATTAGTAAAAGATATATAAAAATAGAAAGAAACCTATTATTATGTTTCCAAATAATAAAATCATGTAAGATATTTTCCATTTAACATAATAAAATATGAATACAAAGAATCTTTTACATACACTTCAATTTATCTTTACTTCCTAATGTTTTTTAGAATCATTTTATTGGAAAACATGGGGATAAAATCCTAATCCATAGGGTTTCTTAGAAAAAATGAGAACCTATAAAAAAATCCATTAAGATTTACCATTATAAATTTAAAATACCACAATATTTCCTTTAAATAGAATATCATTAGCTGAAATCACCTTTATAGAACACTTATAATAACATTTACAAATAAAATAACCCAAACAGTTATTTCTAATGTAAATCTACAGAGAACATAATCATTACCCAATGTAATGGATAGAAACATGAATATAAAAAATCATTATTAACATTTTTTAAATACCATAACATTCATGAGCCACAAAAAATATTGTATTTCCATCATCAAACTCCTAAAAATATACTTTTGAACCCATATAAAGAACAAATTTAATTATTGAGATATCCCTTTCTACTAAAACTCAATTTTCAAAAATACAATACCCAAAAAAAATGGAATTAAGTTTTTTATTTGAAGAAAATATGAAATATTGAAATTCATTTTGGACATTAAACAATGGTTTTAGTGATGGTTAAATTCATTTATGTCATATACATTAAAATTGAAAATTCATTTTTTCTTTTTATTAAAATAGGCTATATAAAATACATCATAATATTCTATTTAAAACCCATTAAAATAAGGTTGAATTATTCTTAAAATATACTTTATAAATCATTTCTTTTCATATAAATCAATCCATGAAATGATTTTTTCTGTATAGACATGGATGAATTGGATTTAGAAAATAAATCATTAAACATTTAAATTAGAGTTTTTAGGTAAAGTTTGCCTTACAAAGAGTCTGAATTTACATGTACATTCATTATCATCATGAATGTTAAATGTATGTTAATTATTGAATTTTTAGCAATTTTTTTTGAGTTTATTTTTCCTCTTATTTAACTTATATCCATTTTAAAATTATTTACAAAATTAAAAAATTCTACCGACATTTTGAGGATGTTTGGACCATAAGTCCAAAATAACGTTGGTAGGTTGACATTAGTCAAGTCGATCATGATTATATAATTTATATAATATTAATAAATATATAACTATAATTTCTATAAATTAGTTATACCTTTTAAACCAACTATGTAATATGGTTGTGAAAAACGAATTATGTTAAAATCTTGGAGATGGTAGTCCCCATGTACACATGAGTAACGTTTACATTTTTCAATAAAGATGAGGGAAAGAAGAGAAGTTAAACTATTCCTTTATATAATTATGGTTATATCATTAAATTAATATTAATTTATTAAATACACCAATATATTCAACGAATTTGAGGGGTTGAGGAAAAAAAGAATACACTGATTCGTAAGGTTATAGTCTGCTCGTACAAAAGAGTGTTGTTTTTCTTTTTCATTACATGATAAATAAATAAATATAATATTTTTTAAAATTAAATAATTAAATTTATATCATATATATAATATTATTTTATTTTGATCCATTATTATGAAAAACTATAATAATATGTGTGGAAAAATTAAACACATTGTCTCACAAGGGGGTAGTCCGTATGTACGCTCGAGCGACATATTTAATTTTCATTTGATGGTTAACTAAATGAAAAATAGTTATACCATAATAAAATAATAGTATATAGAAGATAATGATTTTATTATTTACACATGGTTGTATAGTATTTTGTGGAGGTAGAAGAAGAAGTAAAAAACAAAAATGATCTTTTTCAAAATATACATATTGTTTAGAAATCATAATTAGGTTTATACATTAAGCATTCATAGGATTTTATTCTAATTAAACTTATACCAATAGGAAAATTGGAGGTAATTTTGGAAGGTCTTTGGATAGGGTTTGGTTGATATAATAGGACCTTGAATTGTTTATATGGGAGGATATAGGGTTCCCTTTTATAATTGGGGGAGAGGCAAGACATAGAATTTTTCAAAATATTAACATATATTAATTCCTTAACAAGGAAAAATTGAAGAAAAATGGGTCTTTTTGAATAGTAGATAATATAGGTACGAATTATTTCTATCTAATAGGATTTATAGAAGTATTTAAGTCATTTTACCCTTATCTTTTTTACTTCTAACTCATTTAACACATTTCACCTCTTATAATGGTAACTAACTTTTTTTAAAAAAATTTACTATTAATAATGAAAAAATTAAAAGCGGAAAAAATTAAAAATTTTACATAAGTATTTCTAATATGGAGTATATTGTATCAAATTTAATTTCAATATGTTGAATAAATTAATTTTTAATCAATAACAGAAAATTCAATGAAACAAAATTTTTTTAGAAAAATAAATTTCTAATTATTAAAATGTGTTTATAAAAATTAAATTTTAATGTTGATTTAAATGAAATTTTATGGATTATCGTTATTTAAATGTATCTGATGAAATTTTAAAAATAATTAAAAAACTGTAATTTGTAAATACTTGAATAGAAAATATAGCTTTACAAAAAACTTTATTTTTTCAATTTTCATTGATTTTTTTGTAAGAAAAATATTGAAAATAAAAATTATGATAATGTTTATATGAATAATTAAAAAATGATAATATTTTTTCAAGAAAAAATTTATAAAATTGTGATAAATTAATAAAAATATCCTAAAAAATGCAATGAAAACAATTTCTGGTGATTTTTTTAAAGTATAAAATGTACTTATCCACATTCCATTCATAACAAATCTATGTAAATTAATATTAATTCATTTAATTTAGTATATAATGTACTTTTTTCATTTTAAAATTTTACTTATAGATACATATATAACCTATTAATATTTAAAGACATTACACTAATTAAAAAAATTTCTTTAAAAAAATATCTTTTACCTTTCAATGATTTTATCTTCATTTCTGACCAATTATTAACCAATTAAAAATTTATAATTTATTTTAGTAATTATTAAATAAATAAATATATTTGATTATATAGTTATTCCTTATCATACCCTCCAAACCAATGTCTTGGTAAAAATAGATATATAAAAGTATTTCAATACTTGTATAAGATTGAAATTTCATATACCACAAGCAATCAAATATATTTTTAAAAGAAAATAAATTATAAAACATTGGGTTGTTAAAACCATCCAATGTGTAAGATGAACTAAAATAACACTGATCCCTTTATTTATAACATAGTTTCTAGGGGTTCTCTATGAGCTAACTAATGGATGTGTGCCTCTATTAAGAAAATTTGAATCAAATGTAAATAACATAGACCAAGGAATCAAAAAAACACTAGAAATATATAAAACACCTTTAATTTACCCTTAAAAATTTATCCCACTTTACTTAAGAATAAAATGAACCATAATCAACATAACTATAAAAAAACACAATCGTTAGTAATATAAAAAAATAGAGATAATCACAGGGTGGTTAATAACCAATTAAATAACTTTTTCATAATGTGAAAAACATGCATTTATTTTAAATAAACTACTAATACATTTGTAAATTAGTTTTTAAAAAAATTTAAAGAAATTTATAAACCCAATGAATTTAAAAAATAATACCTAATCATAATCAAAATCAATCCATGGATATTTTTAAATAATTTCATAAGTCAATCACAACCATTTAAAAGAAGTAATACTTTTAAACCATTAAACACCCCACTTTTAAAATCATATATAGCTCAAAACAAAATAAATAGATTGTTTATATCAAAAAATACTATTATTGTAATTTTATCAAACACATGGAATGTGTAAAATACAAATTGGAATGGAAACCCCAATTAATTATTAGATCCACCCATTATTGTATAGGAATACCCAAAGAGTTAGTAAAGACACTATAATAACAATGTTTTGATAACATATACTTTATCTACTGACGCTAAAAATGATTTTAGAACACCAAGAATTGAATTGTATCTAAAATATAATAAAAGTATACCAAACCACCTAGCTCAAGGGATGGAACATTGTCACCATGGATATAATCCCCTTGAATATGTCTAAAGAGGGAACCTAAAATCCCTAGAGACCAAAATATGAAAATATATGATAACTCTAGCAATATAGAATATCCACTATGACCATTATGGTTAGAGAAAAAGAGGAAAATTTGAAGGAATTGTACAATAATGGATGATAATAATAAATTAGATTTTACTTTGTGATTTTAGGAATAAATCATAATGATTCCATCATGGAAGGTGAGGAGAGGAGATAGATTTGGTTGGGAAGACCACAATCCGATGTGAACTCAAAATGGTAAATGGGGGAGAATCCCCATATAAAATAAACATGAAATGACAAAAATACATAATACTAATTATTTTACATGTCTTACTCACACAATTTACCAAACAATGAGTAAATTTAAAACTAACAATATAAAAAATTAAAGATCTTGAATTATTTCCACACACAGTTTACCAAAAGATTCATATAACAAATTGATATTAAAACAACATTAATTTTTTAAAAAAAATTAATATCAAGACACCACTAAATTAAATAAATACAACAATATAATTAATAAATACATATACGTGATATTTTAGATGTCACATGTTGTAACATCTATAGTACTAAAAATGCTCTTGCCCCCTCCATAGTACCACTAGAAAAACACCCAAACTAGGGGTATTTTGGGATTAGACCCCCAACCATATATATGTGGAGTAACAACCTATACCACATAGTTGTAATATGGACCACCCATGGGGATTTCCTTGATGTGATTATTTGGATCCTAACCTTTAAGGACAAGAAACATATCAAGGAGTTGAATTTATTTATTATTCAATTCAAATTTTACATTTAATGTAAGGTTAAAATGTTATTTTCTTTTTTAATGATGTGTATTGAACAAAAATCACTTATGTTTTGGTTAGGATTCATTTCCATGATTTTAAATTTATATTCACAGTGAACACTTTGAGTTCAAATTAGATATTTTAGTGAATTTTTAACAAATTCAAACTATAAATTCTCAAGGTTTCTCAATTACCTATCTATAAAAAACGATGTTATCTCAATGTAAGGATCATGAGTGAACAAGTTATCACTACGAGACTAGGTCATAATATTCTGAGGGAGTGGTAAAATGTTATGAAATTAAAATCACCTCACTAATAATGCTATTAGTGGTTGGGGGGACCTTGTCACAAGGTAGTCAATTTAAAATTAAATTATAAGTTAATTAATGTGGTGAGACTATATATTTTCTCAAAGGTGGGGTAAAATTTCAATTTTGTCATAAATTTCATTGTAATGTGTTGGTTTTATAGTTTTGAGTTCAATTAATAGAACTAATAATAAAACACAAGAGTGAATCTTAGACTATGGATTAATAGTTTATTTGAGGTTTGGAGTTCCAATGTTATGACATCACTATTACTTAATGATGAATCCATATACATGGAATTTATTAATTAGAGTGTTTATGATCATGTAACTGTTACTTCTAGATACAAGAGATGGTTAGTTAATTTGTAAAAATTATAATTATAAACAGTGACTCCTTTATATGGGCAAGGGAATGTTTTGTGAAATAACAAAATATTACAACTCTAGAGTCACCTTTAAATATTTATGAAACTTATAATTATTGACTTTTATTAAATAATCATAGGATTCTAATTTTCATTTAACACATGTTCCAAAAATCACCAAACACTTCACAAATTAATCACTCATAAATCAATTGTATACATACTTAATTTTGTAGAGGAAGAGAATTTGTTAACAACCAAAGAAGAAATAGACTAATTAAATAGAAATTGATTTTGAAAATTTTTAAGAATGTATAAAACTATCTAGATCAATGATTTAAAATAATAAAATATTTAAAAATATTATTGAAACTCCACAAAGAACAAGGTTCTCTCCTACTTGATCAATCACTTATGAGGGTTTTAGTGAACCATATGATATATCCCAATAATTAACATCAATACCCATTGTATTAATGAAAAATAACAATCAATAATCTCACTATACTCACCTTTTACCAATTATAATATTCATTCACATTTATAAGATTCCCTTTCATACAAAATTATTCCACATTTCATTGATATACTCATGATTTTATCCAAATGAATGACATGATTATTCCATTATTTATCAAGAGAATGATGCACTACCAAAATAAAAATATATTCCTTATCAATAATGGACCATGTTCTAATTTTGATTTCATTACCTTAGTTTTTTTGATTACATGAATGGATTCCCCCTTTTCACACATATCTCACATGTACATTCCACTTATATATATATATTAAAGATAGAGCGATATCTAAGAATTGGCTATTTCCTTTTATTTTGGAATATTTATATATATTTATAGGGATAATTATAAATACCTTTCTTGAAAAAAAAATATATATAAATTAGAAATATGTGCAATGGGGGATTTGGGGTTTTTTGATTGATACAATAGCTTAAGTGTCCACTAGATTGAACTAAAAAAGGGGAATTTTAATTCTGGATATGATTCATATTTTTTCAATGATGCATTGGATTATTGATATTCTATGGGGTGAAATGTAGTGTTTTCAGGTGTATGCAATATCTATTCTTGGTAGACATAGTCTGAAATAATATGCATTAAGGTATTATAAGTTTCCATATAATCCTACAAAGTTTATGTCGGGTCTATCAACTATGATTGTATACTTGTGTTCAGAGCTAGTGTAACACATCAATATTTTTAAAAAATAACATTTCACTTGATAGAATATCATACACAAAACATCGATCTTAAACAATCCACAAAATATATTTCTTGAAATTTAATCTCTTCGATAACTTACGGAACATGAAATCAGAAGACTAAATGGACCATAATATAGTATACCACTATGTCATATACATTAAATTAGTGGGTAATAATACCACTAACTAAATTTCAAAAATTATTTTTATCTTTTTATTTGAAATAAAATAATAGTTATATAAAATAAAAATAAATATTTACTGAGAAAATTGTATTTTTCATAATAATGTTTTAGACGGGATTTGTACACATAATATAAAATTAATTTTTACAAATTTCAAAAGGATAATTTTTAATATATAAACATTATATTTGAAATATACATGTAAAATTTTTCCAAGAGTTTATTTTTTATAGTTTTCTAAAAAGATTATAATTTTTTTGAATAGTGGAATATTTTTGTTTTTAATAAAAAGGGCATTTTTAATTAAATTATTTACAAAGTTAAAATTTTATTTTAAACTTGTTTTAATGTAAATTTAGTTTAGTAATTTTTTTATTTAATAAATTTTTTCCATTTATATAAAACCTAATATTGATTTTTTATATTAAAACATTTTATTCTTATAAGAATTTTCACTTTGGACACCTAATTGTTCGTCACATTTGCGAGTATAAATTTCAATTAGATTTTGAAAATTTTTCATATTTAATTTTAGATAATTTATTCAATATTTTTAATCGTCATTATTTTTATTATATAGAAAGTATAAATTAAAATTTTACCCTTATGAATAGTAAAAATAGTGAAAATTAATTATAATGTTTGTGGAAAAATTGATTTATTGGGGATTAAATGAAAATGAAAATGGTTAAAATGGCATATCAAAATTGTGAAAACCCAATTTTTATCCATATTTGGACCTAAAAACCGAAAATTGTGGACAATTTTTCACTTTTAGGATTTTTGAATTATAAAAACATGGGTGTAATAGATTATTCCAAAAATTCCATGTGTGTCCTCTCCTCCACTTATAAAAGGACACCCACTCTCCTTCCATTTTCACACATATAAATCTATTTTGTTCAGAAAGGGAATAACCACATAAATTACATAATCCAATACCAACATCATATATCCCTTGTTTTTATCAAAAATCAAACAATGAAAGGATTTTGTTGTTAACCTAAAGAAGTTTTCCAAAGAAGTGGTAATTCTCTTAAATGAGTATTTTTACTTTGTTTCTTCTTCCACATGCTTTATTTATTTAAACCATTATTATATAATAAAATTAGTATCTTCCATATAATGATATTTTGTTATATTATGTGCATTACCTATATCCATCTCTGATTCAATCAAATGAGATATCTAACCATCGATCGTGTGTATGGAAAACTATCACCTCACGAATCGATGTAATTCGTTGTCGACCACCAAGGAAGGATATAATGATGTATTTAACATAGGTGTATGATATTAAAGATATTATTTTACCTCATCCATTTTAATATCACATATTTACTCATTTTTTCTATTCCTTTTAAAATACAATAATGTCAGGTGTGTCTACGGCAGACAACTATCTCGAGAAGTGATGATATTCATTTTTAACATATTATTTACATGGTAGGTAATATGTATTAATTTATTGAATATATTATATATATATAATTATATTTCTTCTAGGAAGTTAATATAGATCCTAATTTTATACCCTTTCACTTCTTAAAGCAATGATAACATCGCTCATGTGTATGTATGACCTGCCATCCCCCTGAAGTGATGTGATGCATTCTCCATGTTCAAATATACATAATGATGATGAAACTATATATAATTTACAAAAATGATATTTATGTTATTAATATCATTATATATATGATTAAATTATATAATATTCTCAATATTTAAAACTTTCATGTTAAAAAATGCATGAGACAACAAGCTGGTTATCCCTCGAAACAAAAGTTACAATGAATGATTATTGAAATAAGGGTGCTAATATTGTATAAAAGGGCAATATATGTTATTATAAATATTATTATTATTATTTTATAATGGAATAACATGATTAAAACTAATATATATGAGGTGAAAGAACATTCTACCAAAAGGAATCTTGAGGTCAGGGTCCTCATCTCATTTTCTATTCATTTAGGCATATTATAATGTTATGAACCTAATTTATTTTATATAGTTCATATACCACCCCTTTTACATGTAATATCATTATTACCTAATAACTAGGGGTATTTTATTTTTTTATTTAAAATTCCCTTACTTAAGGGGATTTGACATGAAAATTACTAAGTGTTGAGGAATTATATAACCAAATTTCCTTTCATTTGGTTTTATTACTTATTAATTATCATTGATATACTAATATTATGTGTGTAATGAATTTCTATTTTCATAAGTTTTATTCAAAAAATTTAAGTGGGTTGAAATTTTATACAGATAATTGATTCATCGATCAATAATCAATTAAATAAAACCCTTTAGTTGTCTTCTCTAAAAGTTATTCATTATGTTTTCATGTAATAATAACATTTTTCCACACATTGTTTCTTAAGTTTTATGAGAAAATATTTTTAAGAAAATACGACATAATTTATCTCTCCGATCAAAAATAATATTTCTTCCAAAATAATGCATTCTAAAAAAGTTATCAATTTATTTAACATTCTATAAATGATTTATTAAAGGATGTTTTACGAATTTTTTAATTTTTATAGTGATTTTGGAAAAGAATATTTTTTTTTATTTTCTAAATAATAACTATTTTTATTTTACTAAAAATATGAATGAAATCATTTTTTTATGTGTATAACATAAATGTAATTTTCCACCATAATGACCACAATTTTTTAAAATATTACTTTTTCAACTTAAAAGTTTATTTTTAAATAAAATTATATTCAAAATATTTTGTGATCATTTATTTTAAAAAATATTTTTGAATTTAAAAAGTATATTTTCCTCAATAATTATTTAATGATTTTTTTTGGTATTTCTATTCATTAATGACAAGAACCCATTATTTTACTTATACTGCATTGGGGTTATGTTTTATTGATAGATAACCAATTAATTATATATATGTTTTATGATTATTTTTACCTAGTAAAGTATTACCATTCACATTATTGATTCATTTATATAGTCATTAACTTTACCTTAAAATGTTCACTTTATGTGATCATTGGAAATTAAATTTTACCAAAAATATCCATATTATTTATCATGGATATTTTAATTTCATCAGTAGTATATCATTTATACATATAATTATCTACATTTAAATTTAATTTTTTTGTTTTCGAAAATATAAATAAATTTCTATTCTTTACTAAATATGGTTATTTGTTGATAAAGAAAATTGTTTAGAAATTAAATCAGTTAACCAATATATTATGAATACATTGGGAATTTAATGATGTGTGGGGATCAGAATTATATATACCCTCGATGCATCTATAGTATTATGAGGATAATATGTATGCTAGTCTTAAATGGGGTTATTTCCATAATGATAATATTTATTGATATTGGTCTTCATAGTTTAGGTATCATGATGCCTAAGGTCAGGATGTCCATAAATTAATAATTTAATTCATATAGAATTTTGTTATTATTATACAAGATATTTTCAAAATGATATTATATGTCGATCAATTTCATTATTAGTTATTGATTAAAATGGAATGTGTTTTCAATTATATATCATTCCCAATTGATTAATACTTATCTATTCTAAATGGTCATGTTATTTAAATGGTATGTGTTTTTATTTATTTACCTTTCCATATTGATTATTCTAGATCTAATCAAAATAATTATGTTATTAGTTAATTGGAATGTGTTTTTAGATATTTACCTATCCATATTGATTATTATATATTTACACATGATAGATTCCACATTCTGAGCAATTGATCTCACCATTATTTTGTATTCTTTACAAAGAATCCGTGAATTGTACTATAAATGAATAAAATGATATTCTAGAGGAAATAATTTTATTCTCAGAAAGAAATTATGATTTAACTTTTGTATGGAAATGTAATATGGTAATCATTTTTGTATCTAGTTTAATAATACCAAAAAATTATATATACCATTGGGATTAAATTCAGTATATCTAGTGTCAGTGTAATAATGTTGAAATTGACTAAAAACTACTAGGTCAGGGTTTTTATAGTTATTATTAGAATAATTATAGTATAAACCTTATGAAATATATTTTAGAATGCATATTTTAGGGAACATAACCCTATAATAGACTTTAAGGATAAATATTTATGAATATCCTAATGTTTTTTCAAGGTATAAACTATACGGTTTTCCTAAAAATACTTCCCTATATGGATATCCTATGGAGATCTGTTTCAAGTACAGATATGCCTATGGCTAATAACTCTCAAAATGGTGTATAGAGCTTGACTTGAGGACTATATAGACCATGAAATCATGCTTACTGCACTCCTGGTTTGACACTCCCAGGGGATATGCTTTGGATAATTCAAATTTTCTTTACAAAACTTTATGAAGTATTTGAAAATATTATTATAATGAATGACATAGGATAAACCTAAGGTGTCCAGATTATAAAACAGGTTTGATGACTTAGACATCCTATAAATGATTATATGGTTTTCCCACCTTGATTCTTTTTTCTCATGCTATAATATTTTGTTTTAGTAATTTGAAGGAACCTGACAGAATTGTTTTCAAATAGAATATTACAAAAAACATGGTTAATATGAGGAACAAAATGGGATAATGATAGAGTGAAAGGTATCATGATTATTCCTAACCAATTTTCCAAAATTAGGATTATAAACCAATACCATAAAAAACTCTCAGGCTCACTAAAAAATATAATGAGAGAGTTTTCTAAGAGATCTAGGGGTGGAGAATAAAGGCAAAATAAGGATGGATTTCCTTCATGTATGAATTTTGGAAAGAGACCCGATGGGATGTGCCTTAATTGAACACAAATTTTTTCCATGTATGTAAAATAAGGTAATAAAGAAATTAATTGTTTAGTAAAAATTAAGAGTTAAGTTGATGTAAATAAATATCATCATCGGGATCCATTTATGAATCATTATATTAAATGTGGGTAACTTAGGCATTATTCATGTCAATTCACTATTATAAAGTTTACCCCCTAGTCCTAGGAAATATCTATCTTGAAATAAAATTGTAAAATTATTTATGTATTTGGATTCCTTAATTATATTTTATAAGTATTTTTAGCAATTATATATTTTTTGTAATAATAATGAAGCAACTAAATATTTTGTTAAATTTTAGAAGCGTACATGTATTTAATAACTTAAGAGTTATAGTTACCATTATGAGTTTATGAGTTTATGAATTATCATATGTTCAAAGTCTTAAAAACCCATTTTTAGGTTTAATGTGATTATATTATACTGAGATTAAATATAATTTGAGAGACGTTTATGGCATTACAACTCATTATTTTTGTATATGGAAATGTTATTCGAGAAATAATGACATCACATTTTATTGGATGTATGATTAATGGTATTTATAATCATTATGGTTTATCTTATCTTTGATGTTGTACTAAATATAGGCCATCTCAATTTAGAAAAATTATATATATTATATTAATATGGTATTAGAAAAATTAAAACCAGTAAACCAGGTGACAACCCATTGAATCCTTCAAAGTATAAGGGGATTGAACTAACAAATGAATGATAATAAGGGTGTAGAACCTACCAATGGGCTACATGATTTTCTAGTTAGAATTTTATTTTTTAGTAAAAATTATTTGATGAATGGATATTAATGATGAATATGTGGTGTTATTGTTGAGTTTTTGTGATTGATGACTTGTGATGACCATATAGGTTGTGGAAAATATATAGTGATTGACAGAAATACTTTTCACTCTTTTTTAGATATCATAAACTGTTAAAAGTTGTTTTTTGTGCTTAATTCATATAAAGTTAAATTTTATATATTCATTTTTTAGAGTAAGTGATGAATGGGACATATATCATGGAATAAAAAATTGATGAATTTTTTTAATGAAATAGATAGATATCAAGTAAGTATATTTTTTTATATTCCAAGACATTAAAAATTTACTCGACATTAGGAAAAGGAACTTGAATAAAAAATGTTATCATATTACCTTCATGTTATATGAATAAAATTGTCTACTAAATTATCACATACTAATGGTTTTGAGTTCTTTAATTTTCAATTGATCATTCAATTTCAAGTGATCAATGACCTCTATCACTATATAAATTTATTTACTATTTTCCACCATGTCCATATATTTACTTTCTAAAATGCTATCTAATATTTAAACCTATTTATTTGTTACTCTATATGACCATCATATTTACCTTAATCAGTTATCAAGAGGATGTTTTATTAACCCTTTTACGAAGGGGGTTTTTCAACAATGGTTTCTCAAAATGTCGAACCCCTAGTTATAGAGATCAAGATTAATTTTGGTGGATGGAACTTAATAGAGGTTTATATGACATAACACCCCAGGATTATAAAATAAGAAAATTTAATTTTATATAATATTTGACATGGAATGCCTATATAAAACAACCCATGAAATATATTTCTTTAATTTTAATCTCTTTGATAGTATAAAGAACAGGAAACCTAGACCCTAAATGAAACATAATATAGTATAACATTATACGATAACTGTTAAATTGATGGTTATGAATAGTAATAATTAAATTATCAAATTTACAACTATATATTGATTATAAATAAAATAAAACCAATTTAAAATAAAAATAAATGATATATAAAAAAATAATTTTTATTGAAAAAGGTTTAACAGTGCTCTGTTCAATTAATTTAAAATTACTTTTTACAATCATATAATTTTTATTCCTAAATAAAAAACATTCATTTGGGAATATATTTTTAAAAATTATCCATGGGTGAATGTTTTATAATTTTATGAAAAGATTATGTTTTTATGAATAGGGGAAAATATTGATTTTTAATGAAAACATCATTTTCTTTTCAATTATTTACAAAGAAAATTTTTCTTTTAAAGTAGTTTTAAATAAATATGAGTCAAATTATGTTGAAACATAACTAATTTTTTTATTGAAATCAATATATTTTTGAATTTTTATATTAAAACCTTCTATACTTATGAGAACTTTCCCTTTAGAAACCCCATTTTCTGTCACATCTGGGGGTTAAATTTTAAATTAACTTCAGCCACTTTTGGTATCTGAATTTAGAAATATGAATTAATTATTATTATTTATAATAATATATATTATATAATATGTTCATCTTATATTCTTACACCCTTGAGTAATAAAATATGTAAAAATTAATTACTATGGATAAGGTTAAAACTAATTTAATGAGTGGTTGAACTAAAAAATAAGGGTAAAAATAACCCACCAAGTTCTTCAAAACCCATTTTATATAAATATTTATACCTAATAAAAATTATTGGTCATGAAATGTACATTTTGGAAGCATTTTTAATGGTAACAATGTGCGTGTAATTGATTCTTTCAAACAATTCAATGTTTGTCCTCTCCTCGACTTATAAAAGGACACTCCCTCTCCTCCCATATTCACACTTTTGAAGATATTTTTTTTGTTCTGATAATACCTAACTAAATAAATTTCATACTCCAATTCCATCCTCCTAGAGTCCTTTGTTTGATCATAAATCCATCCTTAGAAGGTGTTTGTTTCAAAACTAGATATGTTTTCTAAAGAAGTGGTAATGTTCTTAAAAGAGAATTTTAATTTTATTTATTCTTAGTCATCCTTAAAATATTTTTACACCACTATTATATAATAACCAACTTATATTACATATACTTATATGTTATTATATAATTTTCAGGACCTATATCCACCCCATCTTCAATCCAATGGGAAATGAAACTGTCGGTCTTGTGTACGACAAACTACTACCATGTAAACTGATGTAATTCGTTTTCCATGACCACATCTCATGTATAGATACACAAGTAAATTTAATAGAAATATATTATATTAAATATATTATTTTACTTTTAAAATTTAATATCAAATATACCATTCTATGTTCCATTCTGTTTAAAATATGATCGTGTCGCTCGCGTGTATAGCCAACCACCGCCTCATGAAGAGATGTGATTTTTTATCTCCTATAATTAACATGGAAGGTAATAAGGATAATTTTATTGAATATATGTGATATAAATGAAATTATATTTATTCATTATAATTAATATATCACCCACTTATTTATCTATTAACCAACTACAGATATGAAAATGTCACTTGTGTGTACGTACGACCAACCGTCACCCGGAAGTGTTGTGATCCATTATACCATTTAAAACATAAATAATGATTATAAAAATTTATAAATTGAAAAAAATTATTTATATAAAATAAATATTATTTATAATATTATGGAACTATATATAATTCTCACAAACCATAAATTTCATCTTAAAATATGAATGAAAAACAAGACAGTTATCACTCAAAACAATAGTTATAATAAATGCTTAACAAAAGGGTGATAAGCTGATTGGAAATGATAATATATTACATTATAAATATGAATATAGTTCTATTATATATTTATAACATTATTAAAACCATTATAAAATATTTTAAATAACATTCTTACAAAAGGGGGTATGAGGTAAGGATTTTCACCTCAATTTCCCTTAATTATTGAAAATTGTAATGTTATGAACGCAATTTTTTTATATGATGTATATAATGAATAATTTAAATTTAATATGATTATTAATTAATAATTTATGGAATTTTATGATTCAATTTTAATTATTTCATCATAGGTTATATGAATTGAAAATTACCAAGTTGTAAATAATTTCATAACACAATTTCCTTTCACTAGGTCATATGAGATTTTCATTCCCTTTGATATTATAATATTATGTGTATAATGAATATTTCTTATATTATGTTCTATTTAAGAAAATTTTGTGAGGATTTAAATTTGATACACATGATCTATTTATTGATTAATTATCACGTTTACGTTATGATAGTTATGAGAGTTTATTTCACAATATCATTTTTATTAGGATTTTTTGTGAATGAATTTAATTTAAATGAAATTATTTTATCATTGGATAATAAAAAAATTTAATTTTATTATACCATTTTTATTTATTATGTTTTAAACGAATAGTTTTATTTTTCTACTCATTGGTACTTAAAATTTTTGACAAAATGTTTTTAGTAAAACATTACTTTATTTTTCTCTTTGTTCAAAAATCGTTTTTCTTCCAAAACATGTTTTTCTAAAAGAAATTTTTTAACATTATCCAAATGATTTATTAAAAAAATAATTTTTTTTGAATTATTACAGTTTTTTTTAAATTAATACTTTTTTCTCCATATAATTATAATTTTTCATTTACCAAAAATGTGAAATGAATCATTGTTTTCACATGTATGGAATGTAAGGAATTACCCATGATCATGAACACTCACTGTTTCAAATATTAATTTATTTTTTTTCAAATTATATTTTAAAATAAAATTATTTTGAAATAAATTTATGAACTTTTAGTTTTAAAATGGAATTAAATTTGAAAGGTTATTTTACTAAAGAATGTTTTGATGAAATTATTATGGTGTTTTTGTTAATAAATGACTTTATTCACTTATTTTACTTGTAATAATCTAGGGATACGTTTTATTGGACCAAAATTATTTATTATATGTTTTTTTATGAGAAATTTGACCTATTAAATGTCTGATGATTAGTTTCTTGATTCATTTTTGTAGTTATTACCTTTACCTTGAAATATACACTTTAATATAATAAAAGGACATTAAATTTACCCAAAATATCAATATTATTTATCATTTATATGTTTATTTTTAATGAAATATATCATTTAAACATAAAGTGTTCAAAATTAAATGATATTTTTGTATTAGTGGAAATATTGGGAAATCTGAATGCTTTACTCAATAAGGATATTTGAAGAAAAGTCACAATGTTCATGAATTAAATAGATTATTCAATATATGATGAATTATTTTGACATATAGTGATGGGTGGGGATTGGAATTATAAATAACCTATGTGAATATACTATCTAATGAGGAAAGTCATTAATATAACAATAAATGGGGTTTTACCCATATTTTAAAATTATATTATAAAATGTCTTGAAAGTAGAGGTATGATGATGTTTGATATCATGAAATTCAATAATTATGAATTTACTTAATTAATAATTCTAATAATACTCTCCAAGATATTTTTATAATAATAATATCCCTAGATGAAATTCATTATTATTTATTGATATAATAACATGTGTTTTCACTTATTTACCTTTTCATATTGATTACGACAAATCTATTCATGATATAAAAGTTACTTAAATGGTATGTTTGGTCAGTGATTTAACATTAAATATTTATTATTCCTTATTTTATCTAGATGCTTAGATTATTGATTAAATAAAATGTGTTTTCATATATTAACCATTCTATATTGATTTTCCTTATTGATTATTCTTTATTTCAAAATGATAGCTTCAAATTTATATAATTTTTACTAAAAATTTGAGCTCACCTATATTTTTATTCCACTCCTAATAATGTAAGAGTTTTACCATAAATTATAAGAAATTCTATGTTAGAGGGAACAATATTGTTCTAAAAAAATTATTTCGTTATTTTTTATTAAAATGTCAAATGGTAACCTTTTACATACCTTGTTTTACAAGAATACTAAAATATAAATTTTTTTGGGATGTAATTTCTTATAAATTTTGAAAATATAATAAATTAGACACCATATCCATTATACTTGGGTCAAGGTCATCAATCCAAGAGATAATGTTTTCTCTAGATGTAATGTGAGGGGTTGATTTGGGGTTTTTTTGAGTGGATTTTAGATTATCAATTTATTGATGATTGAAATTCCTAAAAAATAGAGCATTTCAATTCATGGTAGAATATCCCATTAATGTCGTCTTTACTATCATTTCAACACTATTTTTTCATTAGTATATAATTTAAGGTTTTATTATGACATTATGTTAATCATTTAAGCGATTTCTTTTGATTCTTCCATTCTTGGAATATGTGGAAATTGTAGTCAATGTGTCCTCTTGTTTAAAAAATACATCATTCCAGAACAATCATAGTCCCATAATTTTAATTATTGATTTATTTTGGTTTTGACATATTCTAAAGAGGAAATTAGAGGATTTCTTATCATGGAATGTGCTTATGAGATTTAATCAAGATAATGCATTAGATTTCAGGCATCTTCTTTGGTCCTAACATGTTATACATTGGACAGTTAACACAACATGAATTTATTAGTCTGGTTTCTTCATTATTTAAAATATTTAAATCTCATTATTTCTAGAGAAATATAATATTTTCCTACACATCAATATTTCCAAGGATTATGTTAAACAATCCATTCATTTTTTTTGTAAAATTATATTGATACATTTTGTTATAAAATATTAAAAATTAATCAATATTAAATATATATAATGAATTGAAGTTTTATACAAAAAATTATAGAATAATCATGAAAAAATACATGAGGGAGTAAATTGAATATATAATTCAAAAAATACATTGAACTATTTACCATAATTAATCATCGATCAGAATCCAAAACTCTCATAAATTTGAAAGAAACTTTTGGTAAAGAGACATAAAAATCCTAGTTACATAAAATAATAACTATATCCTAAACTAAATATATTTTATATGGGGTATCATCAACATAAATATCAGGAAAAAATGAAACTAAATTATTAACTACCCTAAGAAACAGCACCACATAAAATTATATTTATGTCTACATAAACTATAAAAACTGAGAAGAAAGTGGCTCCTCTCACATGTGATTGATCTGATGATCAAGCTCATAAATTATCCCTACACAATAGACATCAATATCAAAGTAAAAAAGACACACATTTTTAATCAATGAATATATTCTTATATAGAATTAAGATAATACATTATTAGGATGAAACCAATCTATTTTATTTGAAGTAAAAATGGATTCCCTAGTAGATGAGGCTTCCCTATCATTATATTTTAACCCTAACACACCTCAAGCATGCTAAACAAGCCTCAAACTTCTCATTAAACACTAATATCACCATATGTTGACCCATATTAATTTAAATAACTCAGATCAGTATAATATCACAGACGGAGTGTGTATTTCCCAATTTAATAAAATAATATTCCAAGGTGGAAGATAAATATATTTCACTATAAATGATCATTGGCCATCTTGGTATTGGAAATTACATGGAATGAAGTTAACCACACCTTTACCCTCTCCCGCACTAGTCCTCTTGGTGATTAGATCAATGAAAACTATTATCCATGTCTCTTTATAGATAAGGAACATTATGAGTCTCCTCTCTTCCAACTCAATATATTTTATACTACCCAAAATTTTATTGATACGACTACTATTAATGAGGTTGTGACGTCTTGGACAAAGATTCCACTGATGGTGCCCCGAGATGGGTTGGTCAAATAGCTTCATGTGTATATCCTAGAATAGTATAAGCTTCCAACTACTAGTGATGGCCTGAGGTAAGTTCCTGGGAACACTATGAACTCATTTTTGGACTATTTCTCAACATATAAGTATAATACAACAAGTGGAAAGCAATAAAGTGTTTGATGTGGTAAACATCCCTTTTTCAACACCTGTATACATGTATTATTCATGAGTACCTATGGCTATCAGATAGGGTGTGACATAAATCTTAATAAGAAACCAATAAAGGTGTCATTAACATCCAGTCCAAGAAATATAAACTGAAATAGTGTACAAGAATGCATATATGAAAGTAAATAGGTACAATAATGTACATAGAAAGTGATGTGTTTCAGACCTCTACTTGTTTAGAAATATTTAATATGTTCTTTAATTTTTTAAGTTGTAGTTTATATAAATAGTTTACATGAGGTAATACCATCACAAACCTGATATAGTGATGGATCCAAGATATTACAAGGCATCCTAATTATATTAATAATAAAATGAGAGGTTCCAATATAATAATATGGGAAACCATGACCTCAGGGGTTGAGCCAATTCACATGATAACTGAATACTGAATATTAGGGAATGAGTAAAATCCAAGGAGCATCATCCAAGGCGTTCAAAAATAATGAATCTAAAAGAGTCCAAGGAAAACAATTAAAGTAAAACATGATAAGTAAGGTATTGACCCAAGGATGTAACCAAGGACACTAATGTCCATATAAGCCATGATAGATCCACGAAGAATATCCATGAAATTTTTTAATAGTAGATGAGTGATCCTATGGTGTTGAACTAAGAAACCACTAATAGACAATGACTGAGTTCGAAGGTGGGTATCACCCTTGGAAACCAGAATCTCTAATTTGGAATGATGTCCATGAGTTCTCAAGGCATTCCCTTGGGAATAAAAAAGATAACTCAAGTCTAAACACTCTTATATTGATGTAATGGTCCATATACAAGTAGTCACCATACAATTTTTTTAATAACTAAGTACATTTAAAGTTCCCACTGTTTAATATGTTCATTTGGTTCAAACCCTACCTTTCATTAGTTTTACAATACTATTTAGGCATGGAACCCCTTAATTCATTTCATTTAATTCTTAATCATTCAATAAGGCCCACTACTATACCTTCCATTAGATATGGATAAGGGTGCTATAGATGTTCCACCAAATCCATTCATTTATAATCCATTAAGATATGTCATATATATAAAATATAGTTCCCATTTACATATATTATTGATTTATTAAGATAAATCACACACGTTAGGTGTTTCAAGTTGAAGTAACATGGTAAAATCGATTTAATAATTCACAATCCGTCTGAATAAAGGGTATTACCATTTTCCATGTTAAGCCACACACCCAAACGGTTGAGATAAATGGTCATAGAAATCAATATAAGGCATAACTATCCACTAAAATAATATATATAGAAAAACCCCACTTGAGATTGTCGAATTTGTGGATGTAACCACCAATATTGAAAACATTAATATAATGAGTCTTGGAATACTATTCTAACAAATATAATCAAGGAATATAAATTAAATAGGTGTCTCCCAATGAAATTAGTGTGCACACATAGAAATGTATTAAATAGTGAAATTTTATGAATCAGTTAAAGAACACCAACCTCATACTCATATGAATCTCCACATCCAATATCAGCCTCTTGTTTTGTCTTGATTAGAAGAGATCATAAGAATGGATGAATTCCATGAATATGGGGAATATGAGGTTGTATCTAAATAGTGTCATCGATAGAATGTATAATGAAGAAATACTAAAAATGAATTAATCTCTTTCTGGTACAGATCTAATAAGATAAACAATGATAGAATTTGACTTTGTATGGATGATTTCCCCCAATTTTTAGGTTGGGCCTTCATAGAGAAGAAAAGAGGGAAAATAATGGGATTCCTTTATTGGAAAAGGAAAAAAGAGAAGAGGGGTGTGTTAAAACATATCAATTAAGAAAAATTTCATAATTTTACCCAAAATTATACATCACACGGATTGGAAACATGGTTTTTCCAACTGTTTTCCAACCACTAAGGATCTATTGTAGGGAGGGGGAACTTGCATGGTTAGGATACATGATTAGGGATACCATGCACCAACCATGAGAAACACCAAAACAGTTTGTCTATAGTATCATTCTTGGTTGTTCATCTCCCATTTTACAGTTAGGGAAAACTATGTTCTCCCTAACACCCAACTTCTTAGAGCCATAAGTTTTTGAGAGAACATGTGGCCTAGCTTGCACATTTTCTACTAATACTATAGCCATTGGTTTTTCACACCATTTGGTGTTCCCAACTCTGAAAAAGTTCCAGACAAACATTAATCATTTTTGAACTCATTAAGAACCCCTATTAAGTCCAAAATAATAAATTAGACAAAAATTAAAAGGATCTATACCTAAGTGAAAAATTGGGTTCTTACAGTCTTACCCTATTAAAGCAACTTTCCCCCGAGTTATCGTACTAAGGATGATGAAACACTATCTGATAAAAACACTAGACACTACGTGTGTAAATCAACCTCAAAATCCCAAGTCTTGTAATATACATGGTAATGCTACCATTATACTTTTATTAGAGGGAAAGACTATCCTCGTAGAGCCTTCATTCCCTGGTCAATGATGTATATATGATACCCTTGAAAGGGAGAATCTATATCTAGATCAATTTAATCACAATAAAATGTATAAGACATCTTTTCATGATTTCTATGAAGCTTTGAACCATGAAGTACCTAATGCATGTCATGATACCTATGAGTTAGTAACAAATGATAACCTACTATACCGAATATCTAAATAATCTCAAAAAAACCAATATAACTAGGTGATATATTTCTTTTCCTCTATATCTATCTATTCTCTTTCTATGGCGATACCAATATAAAAAAAATATCCTCAATAATGACCTCTAGAGGTTGTCAATGGTGATCAATATAACATTTATGTATAGAATGAGTAGTAGACATATGCTTCAAGATCAATTGAACCTATCTCAAAGTCTCCTTCACAAGATGAGGACCTATTTGGGATGCCTCTCCTGCCTCTATCCAACACATAGGTGAATAACATAACCTATCATAAAATACCCCAAACAGATCCATCTGAACTATCTTCGAAAAGATATTATTGTAGGAAAACTAGAAGAGAGGGATATTATTTTCCCAAGAACTTCCTAAATGAATTAAACATTATGGGGTAATATCTTTGAAAAACTGTATCATCTGTTATGACTATCCATTAGACTAAGGGTGTATGGATGTGCACAAATTCACCTATGTACCCATAGCATTCTGCAACCCCTACTAGAACCAGGGGTTGAAGTGAGTGTCCCCATCTAAAATAGTATTATGAGGGTCCCCATACAGTTCTATGGTCTCACAGATATAAAATTTTCCTAGTTCATCAAATGGGAAAGCCTTTTAGATCAAAAAGAAGTTGGATACTTTTTCTAGTTTGTCTATAACAACACATTAAATCATCTCCACCTCTAGAAAAACCCGATAATATGACTATAAATTCTCTGAAAAAATCATCCCATTTTTATTATAGGCCTGGAAGTGGATGTAATAAGCATACAGGTCTATGGTGCTCCACCTTTTCCTTCTGATAGGTAGAACAACTAGTGATAAAACCTTCTATTTAAAGTGGTATCCCAAGCCACAAATACTAGTGCCACATATCTAAATACATCTTAGAGATTATTGGATGAACATACCAACGAGAATAATGGGAATCACATATTTGTTCCTATAATATACCCATAATAACCCTATAATTTTACACCTATACGCTGCATATTATCTCTTTCCATAGAAAAATCCAGATTTAGTTCATCTCCTATAATACTCTAATGGAGAACCAAGCCTTTCGGATCTGAATACTATATACTCTTCACCTTCTCAGTGATTGAAGTGGTAACTATCAAGGTCAAGAGATATGAATACTAATGAATACCATGAAACTATATATTTAGCTTAAAAAATAGGTCCATCAATTTCCATTCATCGCTATATTTTTGTATGTCTTGTGAATGAGTTTTCTATCTCATCACATCACTAACTACATTTTCATTTCCAGAAATATAGTCAAGATCAAAATCGAAGGACTGAAGTTATTTGACCCATCACTTCTATATAAGGTTCAAGTAACACTATGTAAATATATATTTAAGGATATTTTGGTCTGTGTACACCACAAAGTCCTCACACATCAAATAGTGTCTCCAACAATATAAATCATGGACCAAGATTACCAGAATAAGGTCGTCCATAAGGTAATTTCTATCATGAGGCCTTAATTACCAAGATCTGTACACCAAGAATATGTACTTCTACATCATCAATTATCATTTTAAAATTCATAATGCATCAAAGAACAATGTATAACCTCTTATAGGAACTCGAATAATCAAAATATATGCCAAGAGAAGCCTCCCTTTCACCTCTAGATAGAATTTTAGGCACTGTTCTCGCCATAATAACTTAAAAACCTTATTTTTACGAACTATAAGAGGATCATAATAACATGATAAGTCATGCATAAAATTTCTATAATACATAAATCCCTAGGAAATACTATGAATCAAAAAAATTCTTAGGATTCTCCCATTAAACCAAAACACTCACCTTCTATGGGTCAATAGAGACTCCATATTCAAAGATCATTTGACCCAATAAGTGAACTTTATTGATCTAAACGTGGAAAAGAGAACAAGTGGTATAAATATGATGCTCTCTTAGTATACTAAAAATGATCTAAAGGTTCTTATCATGGTCTCTATGAGTGTGAGAATATATAATGTTTTTTTATATAAATACTACGAAAAAAGAATCAAGATAGGGGTGGAACTCCTTATTCATTAGAGCCCTAAAAATGGAGGCATGTTTGTAAGACTGAACTTCATAACAATGTACTCATACAAACATTAAATTCTATGAAAAGTATTTGAGGTGTGTCTAATGGATATACTTGAACAGGATGATAGTCCAATCTTAATTTAATATTTGATAAGATCCTAAATCTTTAGAGCTGGTAAAAAATAACATATATGTAAGGTAGTGGCTAACCGTTGTTGACTATAAGTTGTTTTCACGTCCTTTAATCCATGCATAGATGAAGGGTATCATCATCCTTCTTTGATAAAATAACAATAAATCCCCAAGATAATGTTCAAGGTCATATAAAACCTTTGGCTTATAAGTCCTCCATTTTATACTTGATCTCCTTGAGCTCAGTAGGTTCTATCATATATGACAGAATGGAGGCTAGAGCTTCTATAGGAATGAGCTCAATTATAAACGGTACCTCTCTATCAGTAGGTAATCCAAAAAAATAGTTGTGGAAGAAATCACTAAAATGATTTATAACTAGATGAATTTTATCTTCATGTAAACCATGATCCTCCATGAAGAGATTAGTAACCAAGAAAGTCACCTCACCTATCCCATGATGCTCCAGTCTCACTCTACCAGCCTAGAAATCCTACTCACCCATGTTTAGATAACTGCTTCCCTCTAGTGAAGGAAATGATAACCTTTAGTGAGAGCAGTCTACAAAGGCATGATGTGGAACCAAAAAATCCATCATGATAATGAAATAAAATCCCATCATCTCATGAAAAATGAGGTCCCATAGAAAACAGTTACTTCCAACCTCAAGGGAAGCATCCATACATTGGTGTATGCCCTCTGACCATAATCCTAGTGGTGTATTAAAGGTTATTACTCTATAATGATACATTATTAACATCTTAATACTTTCTACAAAAGGTAAAGAGTTAATGGTGTGTGAATTTCCTATATCAAACAAATAATATACTATTGTAGAGGCTAGTAGAGTAGTACCTCATTCTGCAGTAGGTCCTACATCCTAATCCTCAACTATTATCTTTAATTCATGAAATAGACTTGATACTCATCCCTGTGTAATGACTAGACTGTCATGGTCAAGACATCACTACTGGTTCTACTAGGGATCAAGAGTCTAGCTACCACAACCATGAACTCCTCTTCAAGGACTCCTTCTAGTGATAATCCAACTCCCCCCTTACAAAACATAAAATAATCTTCCCCTGATGGTGGAACTGGGGTACAACCTCTTCCACTAGAAGGTGATATAAAGGTCTGACATAATCTATAATGATACTTTATATGACCGCAAGAATGATACTCTAGAGGGTATCTTTCACATTGAGGCTTCAAGTTCCCCTATCTTCTACACTAATGAAACACCATAGAGGTACCAATATAGGTACTATGTTTTCAACTTCCCTGACAAAAAACCTTGAAAGAATGTTTCCTTCAACTAGAAAAACTATTTTCCTCTCTCACCACTTATCATCTATGCCCAATACTATCACCATCCCTTAGGTTATGATCTCTAGTAAAAGCCTGACTGATGATCTCATGAAATATAGGTAGGAGAAAAAAATTATCTAAAGTATGGATAGAATACTGAATCTCATCCTTAGAGAATTTAGCATGTGAAATATCATCACCAGATAAAAGTTGTTCAAAACACTATAACTCAGTGAAATTTGCTTAATACTCCTTAAATAACATAAAAACCTACATGAGATGAATGAACCTTCTATATTTGTCATCTCTTAGCATCTAAGGAATGAACTAATCATATAATTTTGTATGGAAATTATCCCAAACCATTCCCTAATGAAGAGCAGCCTTGGTAATAACATCCCACAAATGCTTTGCTGAATCACATAACATGTACATAGAAATCATGAACCTCCCCTATGGAGGCATATAAAGATTATAAAAGTTAGATAAGTTGGTGTCTATCTAAGACTCAACATCCTTTGGAAAAAAATTCCCTGATAATATTAGAGGATACTACTTCTAGAACTCCTGGGTTATATAATCCATCATTGGTGTTGGTCACAGGAAACATTGCATGGACTAAATCAGACGTAAGAAACTATCACGAAGTGGAGCATCAGTGCCCAGATCAGGTACAACAAGAGGTACCTCATGTGGAACTCTTGGCAGTAAGACTGGAGGCAAATGTACCACTATTTCTAGAGCTTAGTCATTTCCCCCCTCCTATAGTACGACACGGGGATTTATTTGGGGGGGGGGGGGAATTAGCTTCATATTCCATTCACACACCCTAGAAAAATCCTTCTATAGGTACATATAAACACCTGAGGAAGAATAAATAATGGAAAGGTCTCACAACTAATTGTATACTACCTCAAATAAATGTTTATAAGGCAAATTATTAGTAAATTTTCAAGTATATATTACATGGGTTCTAGTAGATGAAGGGTCAATTATGCATTTCTTTATTATTCACATGAAATCATTACACTTTAAGTGTCAAATTTCACTTTTTCAGTTTTTATTCTCTAATTTCCATATATCATGGTTCATTTAAAATGAATCAAAATTCATAGTGAATGAGGTAAAATACTCCATATAACTCAAATTGACACCCATTTAAATTCTAATTTAAGGCTGGACTTAGTGAATTACTCATTCCAACCCATGATATCAAATACACCTAATGATTTGAAACATTAAATCACTCAATAACAACTCAAAAGAAGCACAAGTACAATATAAAAACAAGGATCAATCAATAATCACTTGTATATAATCCAATGAAAGAAGTGAAATACATCATTCTAACTTAGGAATTTTAATGTCATATGAATTCTAGGTAACTATAATAATGAATTTAGTAATTATCCTTCACCTCATTCCATCTATAAAAGGATGAAAAAAACATCAATAATAATAATAATAATAAACACATCACAACATGTGCATTACTCAGTAGTGATATGATATCAACTATAATAGTAAAAATAGAAAATAATAATAATTATGGAAACACAGAACAGACACCAAACATGGAATATCTATACCCAAGAATTGATTATAACCATGTTTTTTAGCATTCCTAATCTCATAACTATTGTCTTAGAATAGTAAAGTAAGAAAAGAACTGCTCTGATACCACTTTGAGATATACCAGACCTAGATTCCCCTGATGGTTCCCCAATCCCTATTGGTCACATGACATCAAGTGAATGTCCCCAAATGGAAAAAACTTGCTACTAGCAGTGAGAACTTAAGGTGTATTTATGGGGATACAGTTCCCTCATTACCAGAGTATATCACAACGGATAAGTAAAATACAATATGATGTAAATTGTAGAAGCGATATTAATAGACTAATATCATAGTAGAAACGTACATGAAAAATAAACATGAGGTGAAACTGATAATGATATACAAGAAATAATAATACATTCCATGCCTTTGAAAAGATGGAAAAAATAGATACAAATTATCATAAAATACATGTTATAAAAAATTAACAAAATAAATAAAAAAACTATCTCCCAGCATCCGGAGATCCAGCTCGTTCATCTACTACTAAACCATCTTAAGAAACAAATAAATCAATTGGCTATAGAGGTATTCTTACCTTTATTAACACCTGTATATATGTAGTCTACATAGGTACCAAAGGTACCTAGATAGGGTGTGAGATAAATCTCATTAGGCCACCACAAAATAAATCTATAACATCCAATTTATGTAATATTAACAAAAATAGTATGAAAGAATGCATATATAAAAGTAATTAAATTCCAAAACCTAAATATCTAAGTTCCTGCTACATCCCTCGACTAGTGTTTGAAAATATGACTAGTTTATTAATTAATAATGTTAAAATTTATATAAATAGGTCATTTGAGGTTATACCATCACTAACATGATAATAGTAATGGACACAAGATATGAAAATGGATCCTAATGATATCCACTATATCTATTAAATCTGGGTACCTCCCTGCTTACATGTCACCTCCACGCTCAACCACGTCACCCAAATAACACTTCCATTCCTGATTCTACCCCTAGACCGTCGCGCGCTACCTCCTAATTTATTTCTCCCCGCGCGACTCCTTCCATTCGCCTAACCTGGTACTCCAGCCGTGATTAGGGTTTCGACAGAGCTCCAATCAACACACTGCCGGTGGAATCTGCTCATCTCCTCCCGCATGTCGTCCCTGGAATCAATGCTCTTACCATCCTCGTCCATTTCTTTGTTCCCACCATCCACACCATCCCACTCTCGGGATTTTCCTCCAATACGATTAGGGTTCCAGACGAATTCCCTCCGCCGCTTCATCTGCTCTCTCCCTTAACCTTCTATGGCTACAGCTCCTCCAATTTGGTTTCTAGGGTTTGCGGTCGTGATACCCCTCCCTGGATTTCTCCTCCCACTCGTCCTGTTGACCAAGGGTGGTTGCAACACTTATCAACGGACTACTTGCTGCCCTCTATTTTCCATCCCTGAGCACAATCTCTGAATCCCCTCTCCCACTCCCCTCAATGAATACCCTCTGAACTCATGACACCGACTCCGCGTGATCAACCAGGCCCCAAGCCCTGACCGAATCGCCTCAGCATCCACCGATTTCATACAACATCAACCGATTCCTTTGAGATTGATTCAGGTCGGAAATTTCGTCGCCTAATTTCTAGGTAACTGTGCATTTATGAAAAGCTTCATTTACTGGGTTGCAAGTATTGAGTTACATGGATCTCTGCTTTTTAGAATGTATGATTCACTAACTCTATAGTTGTTTTCCCACATTCAAATACATGTTCTATATGGTGTTTTGGATGGATCTTAAGTGTATATAGCGTTTATATTATTTTCAATATCCTATTTGGACTTCAAATAATCCTACCTATTATCCCACCTATATTCCCTTTTCTGTTTGTGTTTAACTGACTAGGTTACGGCTAAGTTCCCACTCACTTCTCTATATGGTTCGACATACCATGAAATTGTACAACTTGGAAATAGAATCTTGGTTCCCCTGCATTAATATGGAACTAAAATTTACATAATTACATACAGATAGTTGAATCATTAATGTTTCAACATCATTTATATGAAAGGTTTTCCATATTAGTCATTCGTATATATTTCCGTAGGGTGTTTTGGGTGTTTCTTATATTGATTTAGAGTTCATTTAATTTTCAATATCATTTTTTCCCTTCAAATAATCTGACCATTTTTTCTCTTTTCTGTTTGTGTTTAACTAACATTGTTACGCTCCCTCCCTGTTGAGTTCTCTGTATGGTTCGACATACCATGAATGTGTAGTGCTTGGAGATAGTATCTTGGTGCCCCAACATTAAGATGGCACTGAAAATTACATAATTACATATAGGTAGTTGAAACATTAATGTTTCAAGATTATTTATATGTAAGTGTTTCCTAATTAGTTGTTCACAGATATTTCTAAACTGCTTATTAAAGTGTTTCCCTATTAGTCATTCATAGAAATTTTCTGGACTACTTATTGTACATCTCTGGAACTCTTGGGAGTTCGATCGGGGAATCCATGCCTGGATGCAGCATCCGAGCTGTCTGGATCCTCAACTATCTACTTTGTCATCTTTTTTAGGTATTTCCTCTACATCAAATAATTGAGTTAGATTTTCCAAAGTTGATCTTTACCTTGGGTTTTTATGTGGCTGACTAATCTGATTCTTGTGAAATTTTTACTAATATTAACCTTTTGCTAAAGATTCATTTCTTTGGTTTGTTATCTTTCATTTTTTATCTGTCTGTTGTCATACATATATGTTTTTGCTTCATGGTCTAATGAATATTATCTTTTTGATCTATTTAACGTTAGAAATCAATTTTCCTTGGAAGCTGGTTTCTAATTTGCTAAACCAATTTCAGGATATTCCCAGTGGGCGAGAAACATTGGCAAGAAGCTTGCAAGTGTGATATAGACAACGCTGGTGATGAAAATTTCATTTCTCTTTTTATTATGACCACTCTCTTTGATGTTTTATGTGGATTATCAATTTGGTATGTATATTAAATTTTTAATTAAAATTGTTTACTTTGTAAATTTCATGTCTTTTATTCATGTCATTATTTTACATTTTAAATTTTATAACATACAGTTTGTTGTAGTTTCAGGTACTTTTGGATCATTGCTGCATGAAGTTTTTCTAACATCTATAACAATTCATAGCCTCTAAGATTCATCAATTTCCAATGGTATAGGCCTAAATTTATTTTCCACTCAGGACACTGTCTATAGCTTTCTAGGTTAGGCTTTTTCCTTCATGTTGTTTCATTCACACATTGTCTTCATTTGATGTGTGTCCGTTGTGTGGTTCTCAGTCAATTTGTGTTCAGAGTTTTCTTAATGGGTTCTTAATTTCCCCATTGTAAAAGTTATTTATTTATTTAGTTTACAAGGGGATGATGTCCTGGCCTAACTACATTTTTCTATAATATGGGTAAGTATTTCCTTCATGATTCCTTTTTCATGTCTAGTAGGTTTTTCTGATTTCTATGGTTTCATTAGGCTTATGTTGTCATTGCAGCCTCCTTTGAATAAATACTACTGATTTCAAGATGGAGGAATTTTGAACCCCAAAACTGATTATTGTGCCATTCAAGAACGTTTTATAGACATCTGCAAGGCATTTTTTTTCTGAAAATCTCTTTATTATAAAAATTGATCTTCATTACATTTTTCGTTTGCTCATTGATACTTTTAAATTTGGCGTACTGTTTCTGGTGTTGTTGTGGTTCTTAATGTTTGTTGCTGCATTGATAGAATTGGTTATCACTAATTGATGATGCTACCACTGAAGCTATAAAGGTTTTCAGTGAAGGAAAACACATTCTATTGGTATATTTATCTAGTTTTAGAATGTATTTCTGATTATACATTTTTTCTGATTGAACAAGCATGTGAACTGTCACCCCATTTTTGAAAGAAAAATTGAGACTGGGTAGCCTACATATGAATGTGCTCATTATGATATGTATGTTTTTTATGGGGTCATCATAAATGAATCCCACATAACCATTAAATTCTGGATTCACTATTGTTTTGTCTGTGCAGGCTGGAATTTCTCATTTTCAAGATAGTTGTACAGCATAGAGGGAATCAGGTGCATGTTCAATCCTAAATTTTAATTTTAGCTGATGAGCTTCTACCTTATTTCCTCTTATTACATCACTATAACTCAAATGATGATTTCTGTATGTAAATTCTTTTCAATGACCACTTCATGTCTAAAAAATGGTAATCAACAGTTCTCTCCCACTTCTGCTACTATTTCTTTTAAGTTGCCTCTTTTTGATTTGATGACATAACATGTATAGTAAATATAGATTGGTTATCATGCATTTTACATCCAACTGTTGCACATAATTATAATATAGTTGATGCCAATGGCAGGAAATCAGTGAACATTTCCAGTGTTTGGATGAAAGGTCTAGATCTTACATGGTTACTCGGTGGAGTCACATTACAATTTGGGGGAATAGAACATAATGGAAGAGGGATCATTTGGCGTATTCTGGAGAAGTAGATATTTTATTTTTATTTTATCTTTTATTTATTTTTTATTTCATTAAATGTGAGTATACATATATTTCTTTTTTTGAGGTTATTATTTCCCTTTTTTCTATTCTCAATATGTTCTTTGAGTGATGTATTATGTGTTTACTATAATATATTATGTTTTGTGTTGGAATCATTTATTTTATAGGTTATTCGTTTAGTATTCCATTTGAGGATCGTATGACCTCAACTCAACATTAATTATCATAATGATAATAATTTTAATTAACCATTTGAATGTTTTCATTAATGTGTTTGAATTCTTCATGGTGAAATTAAAATTTTATTCTTTATAACTTAATGTAAATGTATAAAATATTTATGATGTCAACTTAATTGTGTATTCTACTTTAATTTCCTATCAGTTTTTATTTCATTTTACAATCAAATGTTTTTTTCAATTTTATTTTATATTTAGTTTATTAATGTTATTCAAATCACTATCCTTAGAATAATTCCATTTCTATAAATTTATCGTTAATGTTTTTGACTATATTCATGAGGTATCCCTATTTTCACCACATGTATTTTAATATTATGTACCATCAAATAGTGATTTAAATATATTCAATAGTAATGTTCATTATTAACTTCGAATCATAGAAATTTCTTATTGTGTTTAAATTCTTCATGCTCAAAATAAATTTTTATTCCATTAAAACTTTCGTCAATATATTCTATCCTCGACCCCCACCTCTCCGCACCACCGACCTCCCCCATTTTATAATTCAAACCCTAGAATGTTTATTTCACTCATATATGTTGTATTCTGTGTTCCTTTCTGAATTTTGTTGTCTTAGGATGCTATAAAAGAGGCTTTAGGTAAGGTTTTCTATGTGCCAATTCGACCTCATTTTTCCATAGCATGCGTTGTATGCCCTAACTTGGAATTGGGACCTTTTCATCCACTCGTATGAATTTTGAAGTCAATTTTTCTTATTAACGATTCTGGTTGTTGTATGTGTGCATGCTCATATTCGTTGGATTGTGGTTGGGTTTTATTTTGATTTTAGATAACACAAAAGTTGGGCTCCAAAATCGCTATCAATACCAATTCGGCTACTGGAATCATTGGACGGGACGCCCTGACTTGCAAATTTAAAGAGGTTCTCCCTTATCCAATATCACTCGTTCTCTATAAGATTTTGAAAAGAACATGAAGTAGATGAGTTTAATATCCCATTAAAAAATAATGTAGGTACTTCTGGAAGTGAATGATTGCAATGATAATAGGCGTGTAGTTTTGATTGTTGGCTCATTCTCGGGCATAAAAGATGATGTTATTCCATTGGCACAGCCTTTTGAGGTCTTAGTGCTATGTTTTTCTTTCTAAACTATTACTTTTTAATTCCATAAGAATTATTCGTGATGTTTCCATGTTATTTTAAGAATTTATTTTAGTTTTTATTCATTCAGCATCACTCATCAGCGTTGGTTGATATATTTGTGATGGATATCAAGGATTTTTCAACTTCTGTTACACTGTGGAAGCCCAGTTGCAATTATAATACTCAGGGTAAGTTGATTTCTTTTAATTTGCATTATCCAAATTCTGCCTCCTTTTATTCAAATTCGCCCCTTCAATGGAGATGTTTCTTCTATTGATTTTTAACCTTTTTTATAAATGAAATTACAAGATTCATCTGTTGGTATGACGCCCATTCTTGATAGCTTGGGTGAGTAGTCGTCTCAATACTTAAAATCATTTGTTTCATTCTTATCCACCTTTGATGCTTTTTTGTTTTGTAGGTGCTTGAGTACTGTAATGTATTGATGTTACTCAAAAAAAATACATTCCTGCTTTGTATGAGTAATTTTGGTTGTTTCTTCCAGTTCACAAATATTCAATTTCTAAAATATTTTCTCAGCATGAAAGGTTTAATGTTGTAACGATTTTATAAAAAAATGATATGTTAATAAAAAATATATTATCTTCTCTTTCTATTCATCGAAACCCTATTATTGACCTCTTTTCGGCTGCTAAGGCAAACACATTCTACGGATGATGTGTCAAGTTATTAAAATCAGTCTTTCTCTATATGGGTGGTAGTTTGGTTTTCGGTTTGTTTTGGTTTAGATTCAGTTCAGGGGCTATTTGATACATTGCATAAAAATGATTACTGTGAAGTGAGGATAATGATTGTTGCTAAACTAACATTGTAGTGAATTGTATGTAATACGTTTTCATGTTCAAAATAAAGTTAATGTATCAATGCTTTGTTTGGGGTATATTTAACTTGCTGGTCATGTCAACTCAAAATCCATGAAACCTATTTTTAGCTGTTAAAATAGATGTATCATATTTTTAAAATTAACATTGCTTTGTATTAGTAGTTTTTTATTTTGTTTATCTTGATTCAGATTCAATTTCAGTGTCGGTTAGTATTTTTTGTAAAAAGTGATCGATGGGAAATTGATTAAAATAAAAATACCTCCCCCAGTTCCCAGTTTTTGAGTTTTTAGTGTTTTTTTGATATTGATGGTTCTCTCAGAGTCTGGGCACTCATCTCTTGGATTTATAGGCCTTTATTTGTTTCAATTTGAAAATTTTTTAGTGTCTTTACTATACTATCTATTTTTATGTGGTCGTGATAGTAATGTGGTTCTATTTATTATGTGCATGATAATATTCTTTGAGGTTTCATTTGACAACACTTACTAAAACTTCTTATAGTTCTTATCACTTACTGATTGGTTTTATACACAGTTTTCAGCAGGGTTTTCAAACAGAGCCTGAATGACTTGGAAAACACCATACTAATAAACACCAGTTTTTGTGCATTTCCCAGATGGATCCTGATGGCAAGGTACAATGTGCTTCATTCTATTTTCATTCTTCTTAAATAACAGACATAAGTAATGTTGCTATAATTCTCCTTCCAACCTTGCATAATAGGAGCATCAAACCGGTATGTCTTCTCCATCAACTTCAAACACTACCTGTAGGTTTGATTCTTGTACGTCTAATCGGTTATCTACTCAGGTATGTAACAATCATCATATCTGAATAATAACTTACTTCATTTTCATTAACAATACATGCATGATTAGTGTTGAGTTTAAATGAATTAAATATAAATGACGTTTATTTCATTGAAGCTTTTACTGTCCGCTATTAAAAACCACATATGTTCTGCATTGATTTGAACTTCATCAAGTAGCTTCAAATTCTGGTAACTATATTCTCTATGTAGAAAAACCTTTCACAAGAATTTGATACAGAGGATGACATCCAACATGGTCTTCAGTGTAGTCGAGATAGTTTAGGTATAATTACTCATTGTACTCAACAAGAAAGGGGAATGAAGGCTGACTTGAACAAGAAAAATGAGAAATTAGATTGACATTTTTTGCTTTACTGTCACGGTAATAATACTAAGTGGTTTTTTAATAGGATTTTCTTCATTTGATTTCCAGCCTTAACTGCAATACACAATGATCTGCAGTATGATGTATTTGTAATTTGTCATGGAGTCTATTTCAGTTGGGATTATCTACAGGTTTATTATAATATTAACATGCAAGACGATTTTCATGCAGGACACATATAATGCTGGATAGTTTTCATGACATGCTGGACATACTTCATTAATTTTGATTTTGTATCAATTATCATTCATCAGAAATTTTTCATTATTCTGGATGTTACTCATTTTGGAGTAGGATAATGGTGGTGGTGTTTAATTATAGATATTTTAATGCCTTATTTTGGGTTTCTATTACTCACATTAGACGCTATTAAAAACTTGGTTATATGTTATGTATTTGGTTTTCTAACGATATTGTACGTTTCTTGTATGGATGTTACACATAGACTCATCTGCTTGTATTGTGTAGTAAAACAGGGAAGTGAACCTCTATTTCGACACTCATCTTCTTGCAAGTAATTTATTCATAAAGGTTTCTTAATTCAGTATGCAAATTCAATACACTAGGATTTATGTTTCATTAAATTCGTTTGAGGCAGTTATAACTTTTCTAATATTCTGTTCATTTCTCATCTACTTGAAAAACATAAATATGACCTCTAGAAAAACATCATATGGTTTAATGGAAAAACCATGGAAACCTTGACTGAAATTCTGGTCATGAAATTCACCCCATGGTATGATATCTATCTTCACCCTTGCATTATGTTATCTTTTGTTTCCACTTTACAAATCTATTAAATACTCAAAATATATACAATATACCACTGTTAGTACAACTTAACATGTTATAATACCTCTGGACTGGGTTTGCATTACGTCTCACCTGGTAGGGAAACTAAAATATTCCCTCTAGCAGAACATCATATGGATCAATGAAAAACCCATGGACACCTTGAATGACATTTTGGTGATGAAATTCTATACTAGGTCTAATATTTATATTCACCCCTGTAGTATGTTATCTTCTGTTTCCTATTTCTTAATCTATAAAATACTCAAAATAGTTACAATATACAACTGTTAGTACGACTGAACATGTTATAATACATGTTGACTGGGTTTGCATTATGTGGGAAAACAATGTGTATGTGTTTTAACTGTATATATGTTTTGACAGTTATTGACTTAAAACTCTATTTTATCTCTTGATAAGGATAGCAAGGCCCATAGTGGGACATATATGGATCTCTATGCCTTTGCAACCCCATATGGTGTAACATGGGATCCCTATTTAACAAGTCAGGTGCATACTCATGAGTTTGATTGGGAAAAAAGACCATAGCTTGAATATGTTAGGTTTTCATTTTATTTATTTTCTAAATACTTCAATCTTCTGAATTTTTTAACGATTATTTCTTACGGTCCCATTCTCTCTTGAGCACTAGACTTGAAGCTACATATGAACTGATGCTATACTTTCTCCCAGTTTTCTCCTATGAATTCATATTAAAGTCCTCCGGCTTTATTGAATAAGTATTCCCTTCATTCACATTCAAATTTATTGGGGTAAGAAATCGTTTTTTTTTAAGGTTGAACATGAGAAATATTTCCCAAATGAGTGATGCTAATGGAACTTTCTATATTTAGCTTTTGAGAATCCAAATTATAAATTGAATCTATCTTTGTAATTATTTTTTATTTGTTGGGATGTTTTTTGGTTCTGATCAATGTTGTTTTTGATATTGCATTTTCAGTGATTGTACTGAGCATCTGTTTGTTCCTTTTAATTTATTTTCTTTCCTTTAACTATTTAAAAACATTACCTTTCTCTTTTCTGGGTAGGAAAAAAATAGGACAGCACTCCACACTGCACTCTACCCACCTCTTGATAAAACAGAATGCTGCTGCTGAGAATAATTTCAAAGCTAATACTATCATAGAGAGTATTTCCATCATTGCTCGATGGTTGACTACAGGGAGGATTTCAATATCCTCTACCCCACCCCATGTAGGAACATTATGGAAGAAAATTTCAAGGGGAGGACTTTCATTCTATTTGAATTATGGCCATGAGGAGGGCTACCGTGTTACTTCTCAAAAGGTATTCTATCATTATTTATCAATTTTTTCCCATGAATGAGGCACTCATGGTAGATAATATAGGGTGGAACTTTTGAGATGCTTTTAATAATGATTTTGGTAGGGACTTCAAAAATAATAGTAACTCATTAATAATTTTGTAATCGATTTATATGATCAGTGATCGCCTGTGATAGTTTTTTAATGGCATTCAGAACTACTTCCTATAATAGAGCATGGTTATGAGGTTGGTCTTAATTTTTCCATGACCTTTGGCATGATTTATTTTTTATGTGATATATTACAGGATACTAGGAAGACTTTCTATAAGTGAAAATCTTCATATACAGGTTTCTTTTAATGTGTTTACTTTGGTGATTTTGATAGATTCTAGAATGTGTTACAGTGGTCACTAGAGTGGAACAATGACCCGGATTTGGAACATGAATCAGTTTGCAATACTGTTGATAATCTCATATAAATTATCTCCAATAAATCTCCTTGGAGGAAGAAGGGATTCATGTAGGGTACTGAGTGACCATCCAATTGCACAGATGAGTGACCCCACATTAGAAGGTGCGATCATGGGCTTGAATCCTGTATATTTACATTGACACAATTACATCATGGATGGTTTGTTGGATATGTCCCTTTTAATTTATTTTCTTTCCTTTAGTCATTTTAGTATTTAATAACAGTTCCTTTCTGTTTTCATGGTAGGAAAAAACAAGACAACACTCCACCCACCTCTTGAAGATCAAGTCATATTGTTGTTGTAACCATAGCCAAATCTCCAGGTTTGTGTTTGTAAATTGTTTTCAATGTTTTTGATGTTTTCGACCTTCCTCATTAAATTGTATGAGAGAAATTTCTCTTTTAATGTGTTGATTTCTCTAAAAGACATTTAATGTGAAAATTTCAGGTAATTGTTATCGAAGATGTGATTTACTGCTCTTTGTACTGGACATTTGTGAGACTATTCAAGTAAATATCTCATAATTTCTACTTGAAGATGTGTGTTTTTAAAAATTATTTAAATGAGTTTATTCTGAATAAGGTTCACATGAAGATGAGAGATGGGGTGTGGTGTCTATATGGTCAGGATTGGGTGGTGGCAAACAAAAATCACCAATATGTAGTATGCAAGATGACCTGTTATTCAATCAAATACCAAGTCTCTTGACATTTAGTTTTGTAACAACCAGAATCAATTATTCTTCATCTATTTTTCATTCAATAACATGTTAAGTATTATGTAGTAGATGTTGAATATCTATTTTCATTTATTTAATTTGTTCAATAGTGTCCTCTATTAAATATTTGTCTCTAATATATTTTTCAACTAATTGAATGATGTATTCATGTTCTATTCCCCCTTTTTCCATTACCAGACAATAGTAATTCCTTATTATAATATATTCAACATATGTTTTCTTTGTAATGCTTCTAAAAATTAAACCATTATTAGAAGAAAAACCATTAATTGAATATGCCGTGCAATAGCACGGGGGAGTACTAGTTAATAATAATAGAGAGGTTCCATGATAATAATTAAGGAAACCTTTACCTTAGAGGTCAAGAAAAATCTAGTGATAAATTTTTTCTAACAACAGAGGTGAAAGTGTAATCCATAAAGCATCATATAAGGAATTAAAAAATATTGAATCTAACCCAGTATAAGGAAAAAATCAAATATTAAACCATGATAGGAAATGGATAGAAAAAGGATATAACCAAGAGAACTCATGTCTATAAAACCCCAAATTGTTCCAAAGAGTGTGTCAAGGGAATCCTGTAATATCAAAGTAGGGATCCTATATTGCATAATAGAAATCCACTAATAGATGAAAATTGTGTTCCAAGGTGGGTCTTAACCTAAGATACTGGTATTTCTAAATCAGAAAGTTATCTGCATATTTTGAAGGCATACCCTTGGAAATACAAAATCTATCATGGTTATGACTCGTCCTATAATGATTATAAGGTCCACATATAAGAAGGAACCTTCAAATTTATTCATTTAATAAATATTTCAATGTATTGGTCATACAATTTTATAAGTTCATTTGGTTCAAACCTTTCCTTTCAATTGTTTGAAAAGACTAAGTAGGAATGAAACCCTTTAATCCATTTAATATAATTCAAAATAATCTTATATGGTTCACTCTAGTACATTCCATTAGAAATGGAAAGGGGGTATATAGATGTACAACAAGTTCGTTCATTTATAATCCATTATCCCAGTCATATATATAGAATATACCTTCCATTTCCATTTTTTAATTTATCAAGTTAAAGCACTTACCATAGGTGGGACAAGTGAATGAAACCCAGTATAGGCCATTTAACAATTTAACAATCCATCTAACTAGGGGGGATAACATTAACTGGTTCAAACCACACACCTGAATAGTGGATAAAAAAGGTCAAAAAAACTATTTAAGTCATAATTGGACACTAAAATAAAATATATAGAAACACCCTACATGGGATGGTTGACATTGTGGATATAATAACCAATGGAAGATATCATTAATAACTCAAGTGATATAATATATTTCTAACATCTATAATCAAGAAATATCAATTAAAAAAGTGACACCTGATGTAATTGGCACACAAAAACACACACATCAATTTATAAGGTTGAGTAATTTGAGTGATAAGTTATAATCCACCTACCTCATACTCTCGGGACTCTCCTCATCTAGTATCATCTAAAGGGTTGGCCTAGATTGGAAGAAATCTAAAGAATGGTTAAATACCCTTAAATAGGATATATAAGCATGATTCTAAGTAGAATAAATGATAGGATGAATAGTGACAAAATACTAAAAAGGAATTAAGATATTATCATCATAGTTCCAATTAGGTAAATAATGATCGAATCGTACTTCAGTCAGATGATTTCTTTAAATTCCAAGGATAGTCCTTAAAAAGAGAAGAACAGTGAAAAGAATGATGATTCCTTAATTGGAAAAAAGAAAAAGAAGAAGAGGGGTGTGTTAAAACATAACATTTTAGAAGAATTTCTTATTTTTTTCAAAAACTAGGCATCACAATATTTGGTCTAACAGTTTTACAAACTGTGCACCACACATGCACAATCTGCTGTATAGAGGGGGCACACACAGGGTCAGGCCTCACAATTAGGGATACTATGTGCCAAATATTTATAAATTCATTGTAATTTTTCTTTAATTTCTTACACAATCATGTGTCCCCTTGATCATAGTTAGGGTAGAACGTGTTTCCCATAACTCCCCCAATATCATGCACCACATGGTTAGGAGAGACCTCGTGGCCTAGCTCGTAGAGTGTCTACTAACCATGTAACTGGTGTATTTTTCAAACTGAACAAGGTTATGATCTCATAACAAGCTTTGAACAACCAAGAAACCATTGTGAACTCATAATGCATCCATCAAAGGTCAAAAATAAATAATTAGGACAAAATTAAAAGGATCCATATAAGAGTAAAAATACTATTTCTTGTAACACATCGAGTTTTTATGGATCTTATTTCCAAATAAATTAAAATCTCTATTTATATAATGAAATGCACTGAGTCAAACATTACTTTCACACTAAACCTATTTTTGTATATTACAAATAACATCGAGTTGGCGTACGATACAAGAAACAATGAGTATAATTTTTTTTTCAATTTATAAAAGAAATATGTTTGGATTATGTTATATTTAACACCAAAGTAATATTTCACTATACGCAACACTTACTTGGCATGCGTTACACACAAGAACAACCATCCTCAGTTGCATGCATTGTATGCAATACAGAGTTTCACTAAAAAACGATATATTATTAAAATGGTATTATTCAAAGGGATATAAACTAGAAATTATTAATAGTATATAAAACATTTTAAATTTTATATAACATTAACAATCATATTGTGTATTTTCTAAAGTGATATAAGAACAAATTCAATTTTTTCAGAAAAAAGTTTTATTTTTAAAAAAAAATCACATTTTAATGGATAACCCTTTTTAAATCCAATATTTGACACTTATATATATATATATATATATTCAATTTTATGAAATTAAATTCTTATTTATAATAGGGACAAAAAAAATTTCATAGATTAAGTTTTTGTGTTTTTCTAATAACTTTCATATTTTAATGAGTAGTGAGAAATAATGCATTTTAATTTAAAACTAATTTTTAATCTAATTTATTTATATAGTAATATTATATTTATAATGGTTTTGAAGTTTAATTGGATTTTTTTTACAATTTAATACAATTTTCAACATTGGAGGTAATTTGACATTGAAATTGGACATAAAAACATGTCAACATTTTGATAGTTTTTACATCTTAAACACCCACTTTCTGGTTTTTACAACAACAATTAAGTTTATATTAATTTTTTCCAATTATGTGTTTTGAATATGAAAAAAAGAATTCCCTATTTGGTATCATAAGTTACAAATTATCTAAATAGGTACCTTTTATTTTTGGACATTATGAATAGTAACTTCAGTAATTATTTTTATTTACCATTGTTAAAGGGTAAATAAGGTTAATAAGGGTACGAAATAATATTATAATAATATAAAACTAACCTAATATATGTCCTAATCATATTTAATGATATTTTACCAGTCATGAAAATTATTTTGGTTGTTATTAGGACCCCATGGAGCCACTTGGGTATGAAAATGACGTGTTATAATAATTAATTTAAAGTAAAAGGAAATATTACATAAAATGGTTTTTCTTACTAAAACAATTTTAATTTTATTTATATAAGTGATACCTTCAACTATAAATATTAATTATAAATATAAAAATATTAACTGAACCTTGGTATTTTATTTTTAATTTTTAGACATTAAAAAATTAAAATTATTTATGAAACAAAAATGATGTAGTATTTGCCTTATTAATGAATGAATTAAATAAATGACATTATAAATATTAAGATAAATATAATTTGAAAGTTTCTATTCCATAAATTATTTTTATAGATTACTATTATAATATATATTTTATTTAATGTATTTGGATTGAAAATATAAAGTGATTATCACTTTAACCAAAATAAATTACTAAATAGCATCAAAAATGACATAAATGGGTTTTTTTAAAAATATTATTTTATTTAATGATATAAAAATCAAAAAAAATAATTTTATTAAAATTACTTATATAATTTTACATATATAATTAATTATACACTTTATGTTCTCTTTTAATTTTATAGTAACTATATTAACCATATAATATAATAATACAAGAAGACACGGTAAGAGTTACACTATTTAGCTAATGTCAATATCAAAAAATAAGGTTAATTTCATGACCAAAACATGTCTAAAATTCATTATATTAGATGATTTAAAACTATACTCATATTAACCTTGAAATAAATAACTTTTTAGATATTATAAACTGAAAATTAATTTATAATAAATTAATATTTCAGGATTTTCTTAAAGTTCCCCTCATCTCTCTTATAAAAGGTCACTTGGCCTTCTCTTTAATTAAAACCTCTAAATCCCTTTGGCTTGGCCAAAACCTACCCAAATATCCTAACAGATTCCATCACTTCATCCTAGAGTCCACCCTTTCGGAAGAAAACCAACTTAAGGAGTTCTTTAGTGCAAATCAAAAGGAGACAGCTGAAGAAGAGGTAATCATTTTACCTCTTATTTCAATAATCTTTTCTTCTTCTACTTCCTCTTAGTAAGTTGTCACCATACTAAAATAAAAACTCTATAATCTAATATATGATGATATTTTTTTATGATTATAATACAACCATATTCCTCTTTTTACCCATCCTATAAAAAACAATATCACCATGTGTGCGTACATATGGCTTACATCTCCATGTTGTGGTGTAAACTATTTTTCATCCATAATTTATTTATATGGGTATAATGATGAATATAAATTAATTAAATAAAATATATAATATGATATTATTTCTTTAAAATTCATATTCAATCCAATTCATTGTTAAACAATTATGTAAATGATATCGTCACTTGTGTATACGTATGACTTACCGTTTCCACAACTGGATGAGATTCAGATTCCACGTTCACCATCAAAGAATGATTACAAAATATATATTATGAATTATTTTTAAATATACAACATAATAATTCTATTATAATATATATATACATATATTTCATTCACTTACCTAAATTCAATATGATAAAAAATAGAAACAACATTCATTTGTACGTACGACCTACCATCTCCATAAACGGTGTATTCCATTTCATATATCTATCTATTAAATATATTTATATTATAAATATATTTTATATATAAATAATATTATAAATTTTTTAAGTATTTAAGTTATGATATATATAATATGATCAATAATAACAAGTTAAAATACATACGATAAATAAAACGATTATTACCCAAAACATTTCTTTAACATGAAATTGATAAATAAATAGATAATATAATGTAATAAGTAATTAATATATGATATAATAGATATTATTATGGTATTATTACAAGTTAATAATATGTTTAAACACACTATATAGTTGTTTCGAACATATATAGAAGAAATCGAACCAAAGGTAAGGGACAATTTTAAAATATCATTTCCTATTAATATTTGTTTATATGTATGAATTTACTAGGGTATATTTATTGACCAAATTCTTGTTACATAATTTTGAAATATTATTTCTATTTTTCCATAATTTTTAAGGTTAATTTTTTCTTTCAGTGAATTTTTATTAAAATGTATGAAAGGAATATTTTGTCATTATTCGATTTGAGGTATGTTTTGACTTTTCCAACAAAAGTACATGGGGAAGGTTTTTAAACATATATAGAATGAATGTATTTTTATGGTTTAGAGAAACAATATTTCCATGAGGCTTCATCTATATTATCTTATGTTTATTTTCAACTAAATACTTTTCTTTTAAAATTACGTGGAATTTTGAAAAAAGAAACCATTTTTTGAAAAGGATAGGATATATTTTTAAAGCATTAAGTTCAAGGGTTTTATCAAAATTATTTTCCACATAATATTAAATAGGGTTATGATTATATACCTATTATTACATTTATTTGATTGTGTTTATTAAGGATTTATTTTTATAAAATCCATTTGTTTTATATGGGTTATTATGGAATGATGTTTTAGAAACCCAATTTATTTCATGGGTTATTCTTTGATGACTGATTTTTGTTTTTGTGGAACATGTAATAATTATTTCATTATTATATTGGTGGGACTTATATCTCCATCCAATGCATTGGGTAAATAATTTAATCTCTAGATATGAAAATTTTTACAATACCTTGGTGGAAAACCTTGGAAATTTTTATGATACATTGGTGAATAAACTTGGTAATTTTTATAACACCTTTGGGATGGACCATTGTGATATAAAACCTTGGAGATGAGCCTTGGTGATATGAAACATTAGGGATATACATTGGTGATATAAAAAAGTAGTTAACTCATTATTTTGTTATTCAAAATTTTTATTCCTATTTTCACATTCTAATATTTATATTTTTTTTGATGTTATTCTGGTTTACCCGTACTGAGAATCTAAGCTCACCCTTTATTATCATTACATTCCCTAGGTATTAATTAGGATGTCTCAAAGGGGGATCTAGTTATGAAGGAACACTCAGTAGATGATGTACATGATTTATGAACATATTGTTTATGTTTCCATGTTTCCAAGGGAACTAAACTATTATGGTCCTTGGGTGTGAATTTTAATAATGTAATGAATATTTATCTAAAAAGATATAATATCCATGTACTTCAAGCATGTGTCTTTATAGTTGGTATTATAAGAATGTTTTAGTAAAACTTTTGAAACTAGTATGTGAAAAATTTAGTGGGATCCCTAGATATATTTCAAATAATATGTCTAGGTATGTCCTAAAGATATGTCAAGTATAGGTTAAAATCATAGAGTTTTAGTTATAATCATGAATAACCTAGGATTAAACCAAAGATATCTTAGAATGAAAAATTATACGTAATTTAACTTATGTTTTTTTAATCTATGATGTGTATTTATCACACTGTTCTATCTGGTATTAGTTAATAGGCAGAACTATATAGAACGTGGTTAACCATTGAATTTTTCATATGTGTAAATTATAGGAATAATGAAGGTCGATTTATTGGGTGGAAATATCATGAAGATAATCATGACCATAGAATAAGTATTGGTCATACTTTTGAGGATAAATAGATTGTAAACGACACGTGAAAGTTATGTGATGTTCTTACAGTACTATTTACAATAAACATAAGAATATTGATATTGAGAATCCTTAAGACATGATTTATATTTTAGTAAATTTGAAGATGGTGGATCTTGAGTAATGGTATAAGAATATTGTTGGATGATTGTGGTTTATATGTTATAGAATTTGAATATTATATTATTTGAATAATGAAATATATATAAGGGTTTTTTGAATAATATTTTACTTAACTATTGGGAAGGATATGTTAAATAGTAATAAGGATCCAAAAATGATATTTAAGGGTAAGGTGATATACTTGTAGAACACATTATTAAGGGAAAGATAAACCATAACATGTACATTATGTTCAGATGATGATGTTTGGATAAAGATATGTTGGAGTTGAATAAGAAAATTGGATGATGCTCGTTTCTTGTTAACTAATTATGGTGTTATTGAAAAGGTGGTTATTATATTTTTGACTATGTATACAACTTTTTGGGACATAAAGGAATATATCCAATAAATTTTGGGATAAAGAAACATGCATGTTTTCAACAAGGATATCTCATAATTTAGGTTATTACCATGACTCAAGAGAATATATTATTAAGGTGTTCAAATATTTAGAATGTGACTAACCAAAGATAACTTATGATATATGGGGTTTAAATGGTAATCCTTGTTTTCTAAATTTTTTCAATATTTTGGTATTTTCATCTTTTATAAGGATTGTAAGGTTATCAAATATTATGAAAGTTTAAAAATCAAATGATGTTTGTTAAAATAAATAATTATCTCACCATATATGGACTTATGAATGTTTGATAACATATGATAACTTGTTTGTGATAAAGAAATATGGAATGACTTATCATTAAATCTATGGATCGTATGATCTGTTAACACTTTATGAATGACAAATTCAACATTATTTCTTTGAAAAACAGATGATGTGAAAATTGTTCAAGGCATAACCAATGATGAGATTGTATTGAAATCAAGTAAGTATTTCTTATCATGTTCTTCAACTTTACAAAATGATATTGAAAACCAAAAATGTTATCCTAGTACCTTCTTATATTATTAATCATATAGTCCCTTAAATCATTGCAGATTTATGGATATTTGGTGGATAACTTTCTCTAAAACGTGTTCTCTATCCCTACCCATTAGAACATGATGGTTATATTTTTCTTCTGTATCCATATTTTCACTTTCCGCCTATATTATCCTCTAAAGAAACCCAATTATGAGTTATATTGGGTAACATTAATGTTTCAAGATTTCCCTTTCAAAAGTATGTGTTTGATTCCTTTTTACTACACGAGTTTATATTAAAGAAACTTTCAAATAGTAACACTTTTATACCACCGATGAATTTTGAAGGTGAAATTCATTTTAAGGGTGATATAATGTAACACCCCAAGATTTTATGGAATTTTTTTTAATAAATTAAAATTTCATTTATTTACTGAAATTAACTATGTCAAACATTTGTTTCACACTAAACTATCTTATCATATGTTACACACAACACACAGTTGGCGTACGATACACGCAACACTAAGTAAATATTATGTTCAATGTATAAAAGAACTATTCTTGGATTATGTTTTCTATAACACCAAAGGAATATTTCACTACATGAAACACTGACATGGCATTCGTTGCATGTAAGAGAGTCCTTCATTGGTAGCTTGCGTTGTACGCAATACCGAGTTTCACTAAACAATGATATATTATTAAAATATTATTATTTAATGAGATATAAACTTGTATTTATGAATATTATTAATTTTATTTGAATTTATATAACATAAACATTCATGTTTGGTTCTTTCTATATATGATATATAAACAAATTCAATTTTTTGAGATACAAGAAGTATTATCCAAAAAATGTAGTTTTCCTCCTTTTAATGGAGAATGCTTTTTATATCCAATATTCTACACTTTTATATAATCAATTTGATGAATGTAAATTATTATTTGAAATAGGGACATAAAAAAGTAGTTTGGATTAATGTTTCGGGTTTTTCTGATAACTTTCATATTTTAATGAATAGTGAAAAATATAGCATTTTAATTCAAAACTGCTTTTTCATCTAAATTATTTATGTAGTTAAATTGTATTTTTATTTGGATTTTATGTTTAATTGGATTATTTTATTGTAATTTAATCTAATTTTGGTCATTGGATATAATTTAACATTGAAATTGGACATAAACACATGTCAATCGTTTGATAGTTTTTACTTATTAACACCCGCTTTCTGGGATTGACAACGGGAATTAATTTAAAATTAATATCTACCAAATAAATGTTTTGAATTTTTAAAAATGGATACCATATTTTGAAACAAAGGTTATAAATTATTTAAATAGGTACCTTTTTCTAAGACATTATGAATAGTATCTTTAGTAATTTATTTATTTACCATGGTTAAAGGGTAAATCAGGAAAATAAGGGAACAAAATCATATTATAATAATATAAAACTACTATAACACATGTACTTATCCTTTTGGATGATATATTAACGACCATGAGAATTTATATGTTGGTTTTTGGAGCCCATGGAGCCACTTGGTTGTGAAAATGAAATGTTATAATAATTAATTTAAATTAATGGGAAATATAACATAAATATGTTTCTTATTACTAAATTTTTTTTATTAGAGTTATATAAGTAATAAATTAAACTACAAATAGTTATTAGAAAGATAAAAATATTTCCTGCATCACGAAACTTTATTTTTAGTTTTTAGTCATTAAATAAATAATTTTATTTATGACACAACAATGATGTAATATTTTCCTTATTAATTATGAATCAAATAAATAATTTTATAAATATTAAAATAAATTTAATTTGAAAATTTTTATGAAACACTTAAATTTTATGGATGAATATGATATGTTATATTTTATTTAATGCATTTTTTATGAAACACGTGAATTTTATGGATGATTATGATATGTTATATTTTATTTAATGCATTTTTTATTAAATAAAGATGTTATAACTTTAGTAAAAATGAATTACTAAATAGTGTCAAAATTGACATAAATGTGTTTAAAAAACAAATACTATTTTCTTAAATGATATAAAAATCATCAAAATATAATATTATTCCCATTGAATTAGATAGTTTTAAAAATATCATTACTGATCCACTTGAGGTTCTCTTGGAATTTTATTGTAACTATATTAACCTTATAGTATAAAAATACATGAATACACGGTAAGAGCTAAACTGTTAAACTATTGGTTAATCCCAAAATATAAGGTTAATTTCAAGACCTAAACTTGTCTAAAAATCATTGAATGAGAGGATTTAAACCCATGATTATGTTATCCTATAAATAAATAAATTTGGAGTAATTATAAACCAAAAATATATTAATAATAAATTAATATTTCAATCCTTTATTAAAGTTCCCCGCACCTCTCTTATAAAAGGTCACTTCTCATCTTCTTTAATCCACATCTACAATGCCCTTTGTCTTCGCTAACCCCAATCCAAATATCCTCTCAACTTCTCTCACTTAATTCTAGAGTCCACCCTTTGAGCAGAAAACCAATACAAGGAGCCCATTTTTGAAAATCTAATGGAGACACCAAAAGAAGAGGTAATCGTTTTATCCCTTCTATAAAAGTTCTTTTGTTATTATACTTCATCTTCTTATTTTTTAACCATAATAAAATATTAACTCTAGAATCAACTATATGCTGATATATTGTTGTGATTATTAGACAACCATATTTTTTCTTATACCCATCCTAAGAAAAAAATACCACCATGCGTGCGTACGTAGCAGTATTGGTACTGTAGCAGTGGTGACACTATAGCGGTGGAGGTATTGTAGTAGGAACTGTATTGGCAGTGGGACTATAGTAGTCCTGATACAATATCAGTACTGTTCACCAGGGGTCCTTTTGGCCAAAAAATGGGCTTTCAAGATTTATATTCAGGCCACATGGCCTTTGGCCTTCAAGATATGTAATGGGTCTCCTTATACACAGTAAAAAAAAGAGGACTTTTAATTTATAATAAAATGAGGGTTCAACCCCACCCTTTAAAAAAATATATTCAATTCAATTTATTCCATTCAATATGACATGAAAACCAAAACAATGTTCATACGTACGTACGACCTTCAATCTCCATGAACTATGAATTTCATTTCATATATATATCTATTATATATATATATATATTATGAATATATATGATATATAAAAAATATTATAAATTTTGTATGTAATTAAATCATTATCTATGTAATGTGATCAAGAATAACATGTCAAAACACATATGATATATAAAACAATTATTACCCAAAATGTTGCATTAACATGAAATTGATAATTAAACAGGTAATATAAAGTCATAAGTGAATCATATATGACATTATAGCTTTTATTATGTTTTTGTTAGAAGTTAATAAATTTTTTACACCCACTATACATGAGTTTTGGACATATACGGAATAAATCAAACCTAAGGTAAGGGATACTTTTTCTATCACATTTTCTATTCGAGGTTGTTTATAAATAAGTATTTTCTAGGTAATATTTATGATCCACATTCAGTTTACTAATTATTTAATATAATTTCTATACTTATATAATTTTTTAATTTTAATTTTACCCGTTGGTGAATTTTTATTAAATATTTTTAAAGGAATATTTTTTCATTGATCGATTTTAGATATTTTTTTGAAATATCCAGAAAAAGTACTAGGAGAATGTTTTTTAACTTATACTACATGAATGGTTTTTTATGGTTTCATTACACAATATTTCCATGAAACTTCCTCTTCATTATTTTCATTTTTATTTTCAACTAAACAGTCTTATTTTAAAATTGTGTGGCATTTTGAGAAAAGAAATAATTTTTTTGAAAAATAAAGGTTATTTTCCTCAACAAATATGTTCAAGTGTTTTATAAAAATTATTTTCCTTGTAAGGTGAAACCGGGTTACGTTTCTATCCCTATTAATATCTTTTATTTTATTATGATTATGATTGAGTTTTTTTTAAATCTATTTAGTTTATATGGATTTTGATGGAATTATGTTTAAGAATCCAATTTTATTTCATGGGTTATACTATGATGAATGATTAATGTTTTTGTAGAACATGTAAGAATGATTTCATTATGATATTGGTGCGACTCATATATCCTTCCAGTGAATTGGGTAAATAAATTAATCTCTAGAGATGAAAAGTTTTACGATACCTTGGTAAATAAATTTTGTATTTTTTATGATGCCTTGGTGAATAACCATGGTAATTTTTACGATACATTAGTGATTAAACATGGTAATTTTTTAAGACAACTTGGGGATGGTCCTTGGTGATATGACACCTGGGGGATTGACCTTGGTGAAATAAAAAAGTAGATAACTCATGATTTTGATATACAAAATGTATGTAAATGTTTTCCACATTCTTATATTTATGTTTTGTTTGATATTCATCATTTTTACCCTAAATGAGAATTTGAGATTACCCTTTCTTATGTATCCATTCCCCAGGTATTAAGTAAGATGTTTCAAAGGGGGTTCTAGTTATGAAGGAAAATGTATGAGATAATTTATATATTTGTTGAACTAGTTATTTATGTTTCTATGTTTCCAATGGAACTAAACTTTTACAATCCTCGGGTGTGCATTTGTATAATGTAATTAATATTCATATTAAATGATATAATATCCATGTACATCCAGCTTGGGTATTTATAGTTTTTACAAATTCCTTAGAGGTAACTAATACTGAGACTGTATAAAGAACTTAGTGCCTAATTTTCATTGACCATAGTTGATGGATGTTAATAGTAAGTATTTTTGGATAATATGTTTAGAATAAAAAATGATGTATAACTCCTATTAAAGACAAAAAACTACCAAATCTAAAAAAGTTATAAGAAAAAAATTGATATTCAATCCATGTGGGTTGAAATGTCAACTAAATATGAAAAATAAAACATCAATCGATAACCTTACTCCTAAAAATTTGTGATTCATTTACTTTCAAGACAAACTAGTCCACATATGAATTTTATAAATCTACTTTTCCTTTAATAACACTTTATGACATTCCAGAAAAAATAGATAGATTCATATAATGTTGGATCACTGGATGAAATGTCGTGTTAATATTTCATGCCCTATATACTATTCCAGTAGAGAATCATGATTGATAAGAATATAATTATTAAATAATACTTTGATCTCTTACACATGTATGATTAAATACCAATAATATGAAACAAATTCCACTTTTCATCATTTAGTATCATAGAAAGTAACTCAACATGAAACTATTTTTATATAATTGCTCCCACAAGATAATATATTTCTATGATCACTCAAGAATAATATCCACCATTGATGAGATCAAACCCTTAAAAATAGTGAAAAATGATCAAATTATCCTTCCATGAATATACATGACTAATGGAAATATTTAGTTCCCCAACCCATGTCTTCATCTCTTGAGGGAAGACACCCCCTCATAATTTTCAAACACTTAACACTAAAAATCACACAATGTATTTATATGATAGTACTCCTCTTCGAGGTCGACCCTCCTATGATAAACTATATTATACTAATATATATCTCCAACCCAAATCTAATTAGAAAAATTACCATTTTCCCTCTACATAACATAAAATAATGGAACACTGAATCATAAGAATGAAAAAAACATTTAAAATAACTTTATTAAATTTATATTAATTTCTACGAATCAACCTAATTTGAACACAACCAAAATGGATATTGGTGAATGTAGGATATAAAAGTATCTACCATTTAATTATAATAATTTAATCAAGCCTCTATAATGAACTTATATAATTGCATCGGATCAAAGGGGGCCTTAAACACCCATTTCCTAGAAATTCTTCCTTTCTATAAACCTGTCTAAGTTAAATTGATATTATTTCCCTACCATGACAATTTATTCCCCACTGGTGCATAATTAAAAACATCATCCTAATGAAATTAATATCTCTGATACCAATCTATCATGATCTACATGAATTGGAACCCTTACTAGGATGGTAATGAAGGTGATATTGACCCCCAAAGTCAATATGTAATAAGTCATAACTTGGTGACCGATATTGATTGTATGAAAGATTAAATTGGGTTACATTACCCTACAAAAAACATGATCATGTGGTAATATACACCAATTAAATATATAAAACAAAATTAAAAAAGCCTATAATTAATGGATTTAATACATAAAATATATACATAAAAATAGAAAAGAAACTCTCATGGTTGTGAAACCAACACCGACCATGAACTTTGTGAGCTAGTAAGGCCTAGATCCATTAATAACAATCTTTCATAAATATATACAAAATAATAAAGTTTTGTATATGTGATAATATGCAGATACTATGTAGGATTCGTCCTAAATCCACCCCTAAAATGTATAAGAAATGTTTTAATGAATTGGGGAATAAAAAACAAAACCAATTTATTACATATACCATAACATGTATCCTAACCCACGACTCACTCATCAAATCTATATAAAATATGTGCTGACATAAAATCAAAAACAATACATTTGGAGGGTACCTTAGATCCATTTTCCCACTGAACCATTCACCTTCATGAACTAACGACTTTGATACAGGTTATACCCTCTCTTCCTTGTCTATATATTTACATTCCCACATGACATATCATAGTGCAAATTCTATAACCAAAAGAACATAAAAAATACTATAATAATTTAAAATACATTAAAGCTCGTGAAAATCATATATTCCCATCTAATTTCTGTTAACAAGTTTATTATATTTTTTAGTATAATTTTTGAAATCTACACATTACAAACATTAGCATTATAATTCCATATTCCAACATAAATAATGAGGACAGAGTTCCCAAATCCCCCCCCCCTCACCCAAAAATTCAACTATTTTAACTCAATATTATGGAAATGATTATAAATTCTAACCATACTCATAGAATCTTTAAATAATTTATATACATGAAAATCCCTAATCAAAACCATGTATCAAAATCAATAAATCCAACCAAACACCATTATGAAAACCTCTCTATGAGGAAAAATAAAATTATTTTGGAAAATAGGTGAGATGTTCTCATTGGATCATTGGGGTTGATAACTTGAATCCAAGGACCAATAATCAATCATGCTTGAAATTGATCCAAAAGAAGACTATTGGTATTAAATTGTATGATGGAATTTGAGAAATTTTGAAATATCTTAAGAATTTATATTTATAACATATAGACATAATATCCTGGTGTGACAGGCGTGGACATTCCATAATTTTGTATTGATTAGGAAAAATAGTGTGATATCCCAAAATATTAGTTGTTGAATTTATTTAAATTTCATACAAACAAATAATGTCAAGGTGTTGTGGTAATTTCCATGCCTCAATGCATGAATCCCCAATAGTCCTGATGAAAACATTAAGAATCCACCTTGAACATGACATCCTCCAAAACAATTCCATTGTATAATAGAGCCAACCATACTATAATATACTTCCCCATCACTGACCTAAGATGAAAAAAAATCATGGTTATACCTCTATGATGTAATATAAGACACCACACTACAACCCAACTAAAAACATTGAAATTTATAATTCCTAACTAATGAAAAGAATAAAAAAAATCATGGACAAACGCCCATACTACAACATATCACCTAAAACAGAAATCTCACGGATCATACTCCAACACAATTGAGCACACTAATTCCTCTCTTTAATTTGACCAGTCATGATGCACCAAAATTTTACATGGCTGGTTTCAACCTCCAAGCAAAAATTCTCGCTATGTTTCAGCCTTTCATATATTATTCTCTTCTAAGTCACTCTTGAAAACACCAACACCATGGAATCATATAGTAAAGAACTAAGACTATTTCAACCCTATATAAGAATTACCACCCCATATATCATGTCTATTTGACCCCCTTGGTCTTAGAAGTTATTTTATTGAGAAACTTATAATTGAAAACCAACATGAGACACATTACACTGGGATTAGATTTACCATGATTTATTTCAAATAAATTTCATAATTATGAAATAAAACATTCAAATAACATCATACAATAATAAATTTGTATCATTAAAATAAAAAATAAGAGATAAACATTTACATCAGACTACCATAGACAAATGTTAAAAACAAAAAATACCATTCTATTATTACTATATCATAATAATGATAAATTTTAACTCAATATAAAATATTTATAATCTAATTCATATAAAAACCCTCCAAAACATTTTACATATCTTACATTTACTACCTTAAAAACATACTTATGTTAATTTATTAATTATTTAAAACAACCATATTAGATGGATTTTCCTTTCAGTATCTCCCCATTCCAGTTCATTAATGTATTTAATTATATAATTAATTAAGAGGGGCTTCATAATACACTTATTATCTAATATATAATGAAGTAATTTTTAGAGTAACTTTGTACTCAAATTAAATTAATGAGAACATGGGTATTTTTAATTTCTCAATTAGTTAGACACCCCTTTGGATATTATTTATATAATAATCCCATGTCTCATTGTGTAACTACATTATTGGGCTATCCAAACATCAATTTTATCCTATAATAATGTATATTGGATCCCTAAAAAGATATAACACATTAATATTTATTACATTGACTATAAAAAAACATTTTGGATCCCAATTGATTATTTCTGTAAATAATCTCAAAACAATATACTTGAAATAATGAAATAAGTGGAATATTTTTAGGAAAACCTACCTCATATATTTATTTCACCCTATAAACTAAGAATCATAAGTTGAATCCAACTGATGAAGCTGAATTAAATGAACTAAAGGAAAAACACACATAATCCATCAAAAACCCATTAAAAATGAGACTGGGGAATGAAAACACCACAAAACATAAATTCATACCCATATATTGATGATATAAGAATTTTATTATTGAAATATCCCCATATTTATGTTTAATGAATCCTAAATGGAAGATTGATGAAGGAGAGATAAGGGGGAAAGAGGGAGAAAAAATAATCCTTTATGCACAACTTCACAATATCAAGACCTTCTTTGGTTTTTAAAATTTAGGTGGGGGTGGAAGAATTCACCCATCACTCCTTCAAAAACACATTGGGAATCCATTATAACTATGGTGAACTATCACTAATTTTTTCAATGACACATCAAATCTTTGGAGTCCCTCCATTGAATTATACTACAGAGATAATAGCCACTTTTACCTTCCACCACTATTAGATCTCTTTTGTCATCCCATTATAATTTTTTTTATTATACTATATTCATAATATAACCCATCCAATATAAAAGCCTCTAACATATAAATCATAATCATAGTTGAGCACATTCTTTTTTGAAATGAGGTTAATTTTTCCTAAATTTATCATGGAAACATTTCCCTAAAATAATCCAAATGCGAGGGTTGTTACAATGCATGATAGATGTTTTTAGGAATACAATAGATTGATCAGTGATGTTTTTAACACATTTTTTGAAATCATTTTAAATGTATTTTTGAGACTTTAATAAGAAAATCCCCTTAAAATTATGTAGTTTGTATGTTTTATAGAATTCAATAGTATATTGTATTGTTGAAAAAAAATTATTCTATTGATAAATTCATGAAAACTCAATATTTTAATTAACTCAAAAATATTTAGAGTTGCATTAATGTGATTAAATAAATTTTTAGCTCATATAATCATATTTTATTTTTTTATAAAATATGGAACTAAAAGAACAGACAAAAAATTTAATGACTAAATCTATATTTTTTTAATTAAGTTATATTTATTTATATTTTATTATATATGTACATACATTGATAATATTTGTATAAAAATATATTTACACCCACTTGCATGGACAGTCATGCATTAAAATTTCTAAATTTATTTTATAGATTATAATGATTATATATTTTTAATCTATCTTAGATACATAAAATAAATTCCACAAAAAATCCATTGAATCTCTTATTTAATATATTTTAAAAAACATTTCATTAAATTAAATTTTAATTTTTTTATTTAGTTTATTTATTTCAAATTTTTTATTTCATTGATTTATTTTTTGCAATATTGAATCAATGATATAGATTGGGTTTTTATCAATGCCTAAAATGGTATTTATTAGTTCTTTAAAATAATTATTAATATGTGTGATGATATCAAAAGAATATATTTTTTATTACTAGAAAAGAACTGATAAAGATCAATTTATTCATTTATAGTTTAACAATGAGAAAATGTGATGTTTACTAACACTAATTTATCTACGATAAATGATGATATTTATCAGTGATGTATTCTTGGGAAAATAACATACTTGTTTCGTTGTTTTAGTTTTCTATAGTGTAACATTGAATTATATTAGGAAATAAAAAATTTAAAATATATTTTCATTTATAATTAACATGCATAAGTTTTTCATATAATAAAAAATATTATTACATTTAGTTTTTAAAAAATTAACATATTAATGACATTGTTATATAGTAGTAAAATACCAATTACAAATAGTTATAATAATATACAAGCCTAAAAATCCTCCATGAATTTTTCCATGAATATTATGATATGATCCTTAATTGGATGACAATAAGTTAAAAGGGAACCTCACTCTATGTAGAAGACTTTGATTGAATATCAATCTGTATTAGGACCACTCATTCATCTAGGGATGCAGATCCTTTATGTGTTTTTTCTAATATAGGGACATGTTGATGAGAACATCTTCTCCAAAGTAGGGAATGAATCTCATCTATTTTAGTAATAAAAGTTCCTTGAAATCTATATATTCATATTCAGTTGTATTTTAGAAATATTTTATCCATAAAAAAACTTATGATATAGGTATAAACTATATTTAAGGGAGAAATAAGTCATCTAGATTTGATTTATAAGATCATAGGGAAAAAAGACACCAAAATCAATTGTTTTGGAAATTTTCAGTTGGATTTTTTAGGATGGACTATTTCTAAATTCTGGTTTTCGTGCCCTCTACTGAAGTCCTATGTGTAGACTCTGTTAAACTCCCACACACACCTTACTCCAGAAAATCACCAATAAATGTACACCATGCCTATACATGTGATATGTGGAAGTCCCATGATCACACCATAACTTGAGCCAAAACATGTTTTATTTTATATGAAATTAACCACCACACACCCTCTAGGGAACATCACTAAATATTACCCCATGGAGACCTTGGTACCTACAGTGTTCTATAGAATGATTGGGTTCCCAAGGAATAATTTCCATTAAAAAGAAATTCTACCCTCTAAATTCTATAAAAATAGAGTTTAAGGGGACACCATATATAACTCCCTCAACCTACATCGATTTCACCATGTTGGGAAACTATGGTGTCATATAACCTCACATATTCCTCCTCATACGTTAAAGGTTGCGAACTAGAAATAAATGTATAGGGTTTTCACCATGGAGAGACTATACCCATATATCATATTCGTAAACCTATTTTTTTCTATACATCAACCAAAATTACAAATAATGCAAGTTGGGTAAATTTAAAAGAAACATGCAACATAAAATCAAATGAAATGTATAAACAAATGATCATACCTGAATATAAAAACTTATATCCCAATGGGATGATCACACATACAAAATAAAAAATTAAATAAAATAAAAAATGCTCTACCACAATCATTGAGCCTTACCTTAATCCTTGGATCCAGACTCCATCCCATATATCTAATTGAAGGAACATATTTTGGGATTCTACCATAACTGAACTTGTGAATAATGAAGTCTTCTATGGTATGGAAGTGTCGAAACTTTCTCATCTTGGTTTTTGTACAACTCAATGGGAATCCACCAGTGGAGTTCCTAACCTAACTATTACAATAGTTTATTTACATGTGATATGTTTAGAATAAAACACACAATTTCAAAATGTAATTAATTTTCTACTATCTATCATCAATTTCTATAGTAACACTTGGGATTGACCATACTAGTTTTTTAGAATGTTTTATGTGTCTGAATAGATGTCATATGAATGTTACGAATTGAGTAAAATTCCACCAATAATATTGAAATAAATATATATGATCACTCTATGTAGTATAACATCTCACACATATCATCTCATATATTGTGTATATACATATTAAATCAAGGGGTAGAGCGTCCCGCCCAAAAACTCATTTAACTAGGTTCAATCCCAGGAAACTAAAAAATATCTGAAGAATATCATATAATATAAAGTGTTCCATATGATACTAGTAACATCCTTGGAATATCATATAATATCTAGAATCATCTCCAAGTCCTAGGTAATATCATAAGAATCCAACACATCATCAGACATGATTATTAGATCCTGGGTAATATCTCAAGCATCCCACATAGTTCTAAATATCATTATCAGATACTAGGTAACATCCAAAAAATCCTACATAATAATAGGTGTCATCACAAAATCCTAGTAATCCTCTTATAAATCAAAAATAATATTAGGTATCATTGTTGAATCTTATGTAATATCTCAGGAATACTATATAATATTAGCTATTATTACTAGATCCTAGGTAACATCTCATGCATCCCACAAAATATCAGGTATAACATTATATCATGGGCATCTCTTGTTACATCATATACTAGATAACCTCATATAAATAACTTCTATAATGTTTGAGGTATTTTTAACACTGTTAAATATATAAATTTTAGGGGTTTTCAATCTATCTGAACTGATGAAAATAAACAATTCCATTCTACCTATCAAATGACTTTCCATCACCATTGTAACCACATTAATCTATCACTATCAAATCTATTTTTCTACATTGAATCCTGTGATTTATGATATATTTTTACTAATAATAACCCTTATTAGGGTCATAATGATACTATAGAACCCACTAAGGTTCCATATGTCATACTATATTCCGGGAATCCTAGGCTAGATCCACTATCACATTTTCACATCCCATGCCAAGCCCACCACTCAGAAAGATTAACATCCCTCAGCACCACCATGACCACAACATGGCATCATAGGAAAATCTATAACATTGTTACCTGATAAATATATAATATTTACTGTATCACACCCAAAACATACATCGGTCAATCCCAGTATCAACCTTCTAAGGTACACACATACTCATGGGGGAGAAACACTCACCCCATGCCCCAATAACATTTCCCAAAGGCTATATCAAATCTTAAGATTTATATTGTGCATATTATAAGGACAACCACTCTAATTAATCACTCTCCATTACCAAGAGAGAAAACAGAATATATAATTAGGTCCAATATAAACTACTTATTTTAATTAATTTAATTTAAAACCCCATGGGGTTTAATTGTCCCATAAAAACATTATAATTACTCAACCAACAATTAGAGTCCATGATATTTGGATAGTACTCATTGGTTCGTCATATTCCTTGAAACATGGGCCCCTATTATAGGTATTAATAAAAAATTATTTAGTTAAATTAAATCTCCCATATTTGTAGATACTAAATATCACATGAATAATAATATAATAAATTATACCATATAGTTATTTTTAGGAACACATATATCATATAGAGTGAGTCCATTTTATGAAACTGCCACGACGCTACACTAAGGTTATCCAAGACAATTCTAAGTCCATATCATCATCTGAAATCCTACATCCTTCCAAAATATCCAATTTAATATATTATAAAAATTAATAATTTATTTTTAAATTTATCTCAAATAGTAATAAATGACTATAAACTCACCTAATCGTCTTTCCATAATGAAATAATGGCTAGACACACATGTAAAATCCATGGTGTATCCTTGATGTCATCTAGAGTAAAACAAATAAAATTCACCACATATTCATCCATTAATTCCATCCAATTTCATAAAAACCCTAAATAAATTCAATGGGACAAAAACCTTCAGTGAAATAGAGACCAATGATGTAATGTTATTTTCAAAATATGTCTTCTAGGAAATCCATGAAAAAGTACCATCATATATTATGTTTTTTACCTTTCTCATATGAAAATAATTACCAAATCCATAACCTTAAGAACCCAAATTAGAGGCTACGAATAGAAGAGAAGAGTTTAAGGGTAAGGTGAGGAATCACCTTAAATTCATTATAAAATTTCTAAAAAACATTTTAATATTAAGGAGAAAATAAATGCAAAAATGTGGACGAGAGAACCCCTGGGTTTATCTTTGTGATAGGAGAGTAAAAGAGAGAAAGGGTTTTAAAATTGAGTGGAATAAAATTTTCATTTAGCCATTTAAAATGGACCCATGTAGCTAAATGGTTTGGCTACAATGTTTTCGAAACCATTAACCAATTGTGAAGCTCATACCATTATAAACTTCCCCTATCAATTGATTTGGATTCATGCTTTACCATACCATTCACAAAAACATTTGAGTCTCTATTAAATTTAGAAGTTATTGACATGGTTTTCCCTGAATATTATTATTAAACCATGTGCTAGATGTTTTAGTTGACTCGATGTGAAAACCCATCAAAATGGTTTATTTTAGAAATCCACATGGTTTTAACTAATTATGTGGTATACATGAGAAAGAGTAAAACTCTTTTCAAAATTCTAAATTTAATCCTAAAGCTCCCAACCTTCACCCAAGAACTTCAAACCTATCCCAATCCTTGACCTATATAAAATAAAATTTCATAAATATTTTCCACCTCTCAAAATTTTGATCAGAATCTTGATTATAAAACTAAAACAATTCTCAATGTCTAAAAATTTAAATTCGCTATATATTTCACAAGCTATATAAATGAGGGTATTTAAAACCTCATTGCCATTACACTTCTCATACTAAGGAATAAATGGTGGTCCTATATCCATTAAAACCAACCTATCATTTTCATCAATTAATTATCAAAATATAATGGTCTACCTATAAATAACCAACAATATTTCATAGCCCAATATACAACACAAAGGACACTATTCATCCACACTGAGCTAAAAAATCATCACAATCACCAATATTGAGATAGATCTCACCAAAATTATTTTATCACAAGACACCATAGTTTCATAGAACAATTATTTTTCAATAATATCATGGTATACAACATAGAAATTTTCTCATACAGACTGATTTGAAGCCTTGCTTCTCCCTAACATAAATAACACCTAAAAAATGAACTCTCACTGGTCCACTGACATGTTTGATGTGAATTCCACCGCACTGCACCAAATAATCTATGAAATCATAGTTACTAACACCTATAGTAAATCATTATTGGAAACATTGGTCCAGAAAAGTGTTTATGAAATCCCATAACTAGATCTCAATGAATTAATTAACAATGGAATCATAGATAATCCCAATGATAAAAAAAAAAAGATAAACCCAAAACATATGAATCACCACCAATATGAATCCCCCTATGATCATATTGAATTTCATTTTAATACCAAATTTTAATATCAGACTCCATCCTACAATTAATCAATGACCATTCCAATATAAATGATATATATCTATGATTAAATAAATTTTGTGTTGCACAATAATATCATTAACATCTCCCCAATTATTAAATTTAATGATATCTATGGCCTATGACCCTTCCATTACTTAGGTTCACACTCTCTAGGAACAATGGTGTGATCCACATGACATGGGTTACCATGAAACACTATTGAGAACAACCTCAATAATTTCTAATATCACTTGTGTGCCCCTCCTCCCAAGCCACTCTCACCCATCCCTAACATCCCATGTTATGGAAGTAACATGTGTCAAATGTAATATTGAACCAAAATAAAGTTTTGTTATTACCTCCAAATATATAGAGATAACACTAATTTTCATCAAATCCATGGGAAACTATAATTATAAGAGTCTCAATTCATCCATCAGTCACTGGACTACACTTGGTCCCTCACCAATCCATGAACCCAATATAACCAATCATAATCCTACAATCACATTCCATCAATCAATAAACATTTGTCGAAAATCTATGCCAACCCCACTCTCCTCTACTCAGGTAGAGTGATTCTATAAGGAACATTCATGCATGTATTTACCCAGAATACAACTCTGTCTCATCCTAACTAAAATGGTGTATGTTCCCATACCACCCAATTACACAACTGAATCACAATTCCATGTTTCTCACAACATCGGTTCTCAGATAACAAGACTAAAAAACTTATTATTCTTCTATATCATATCAATATATTCTATACTAAGGAATCCTCAATTATATGTCAATAATATTGACATTACAAACATTCCATGGAGAATCATAGGATCACCCACCACCTAAGAATAATCTGAAAACCACTAGTGTGTACCCACACTCTTCCAATTCAATGTTTGATCATCATAGATCACACTCTTCAACCTAATAAGAAAATAGATGCAATAATAATTGGGTCAAACACCCACTCCTTCCTTCCCTCAAAACATAAATTTGACACCCAAAAGAATTGTAAGTTATTTATCTCCAAAATACCAAGGCATCCCTAAACCTATACTAATGATCAAATAACACCCCTCACACATTATTATCAAATACATGAATCAATCCATGCTTCCAATATCCATGGGAAAACAAAAGACTAGATTAACCTCTCTCTATGGTCACCCTCATATAATATAGATCACCTCATCAATATTAGGAGAATATTTGATTACTCAATCATTTTAATAGGCTCACTAATACCATGAGTTTCATCACAAAGGCACTAGGGTCTCCCACCACCCAATAAAACCTATCAAATTAAGAAACAACTAAGGGGGAATAAAAAATACTCCCATATAAAATATAATAGGGAATATAACAAGTAAAAACCCCACTTTATAGATCCAAATATACATAAACCATATATCACATTATAAGTCACCACCCTTCCTTGGGAACCCATCTAAATCAAGAATCTGATTATTAGACTACACCCATAAAATATCAGGTTTCATCCATCAATATATAATGAAATTTTTATATTTTGATCCATATATAGAAAAATATATACTAATTTTCCATTTAAGATTATCTTCAATAAGAAAATAGGTAGTAAGATATAAAAAAGATTTATGAGGAAACTTTTATAAGTAAATCTTTTTTAACCAATTTCAAGGAATCACATTTTAGTACTAACCAAATAGAGTTAAATATATATATATATATATATATATATAATTCATTTATAGATTGTATATTTATAAATAAAGAACACTGTGTGGTTTGATACACATTACCTACAATCAGTAGGAAAATTCATTGTGGTCTAACAGACTAGAATACCATAGAAAGTTTATATATAAAAACACACTATAATTTGTTATTAATACATTATAGTCATGAAACTTTTTTTTAATGCTATCGATCACACACAAGTAACTGAATTTCTTGTGAATCCTATGTAACCAAAATGATGCATGTATGGAGGACAAATGAAAAGAATCCATGATCCAAAGACAATAAATAAAAACCTTAAATACACAGATCACCATTGAATAAATATCTATATAGTGACATAAAAATTAAAAATATTATTCCCATATCCCTAATAACCTATAATTTCCACTAAAAATGGTTTTTTGATACAAAACTATAATATTTTTGTGATTATTTAACACATTCCATTTTCCCTGATCTACCATCTCCAAAAATTATTTGAAAAAATAAAATGGCTCTGATACCATTTGTTATTGCATGATCCTAACACCCCTCATAGAGCCCAGACTACTAGTTTCATGTGTTCCCATGCATGGATCCATATATGATTGAGGAAAATGATAAATAGTGGGGGAGTAATGTGTTATTATGGTGATACTATACATTCATGTCATATCGAGAAAATAGCATAAATAAGAAAACATCATCCCAAATAAGAATCATAGTATACATAAATAATTAAAAATAAAACATGTTATATAAAATGAAACTAAAAATTAAAAACACACTATATAACAAAAATACATCAATTAATCACCCAATGGGCCAATCGAACATAAAAAATAAATAATAAAACAAAATAAAGATGGATCTACCACTATCCTAGATCCATACCTCAATCTTAATTCTCTAACTCCTCCCAATATATTTATCTTAATGATCAATTATTGAGCCTCTTCCCCACCTAAGACCATTGAAAATGAGTCATGATCATATATTCATGTTTTATGGCTAACCGAGTAGGGTGTGATTATTACTCAATAGAGACCACTAATATTTCCCCTAATATAACTATTGTTTTCATCTATACATATTTCGTATGCTCATAATAAAAAAAACTATTATAAAACAAAAATAATTAATCACCCTCAATCATTAGTTTTTTAGGATAAAAATGGGATAGAACAAACACATAATTCTTCATCATTGAAAATAAAAAAATTTACTATTTTTAAATCCTAAAAATATTGTACATTAAAGAGTACGGTGTCAATCCTATACTGAAAGAAAATTATTGTATGATCCAAATATTTTAAATCTCAGAATAGCAATAGTGTTGTATTTTTTAATTTCAATTTTTAACAATAAAAAAAACAACATTAACCCTAAAATATGATAAAATAAGAAAAATATATATAAAGATGGTGAGATATAGAATAACATGAAAGATTATAAAGGTGATTTTCAATTTAATATTTCAAAATAAATTTCTTCATTCATGGAATGTTAAATATATGAGATTTTATATAATAAATTAGGATATTTTCATTCTCCAAGAGGTTAACCTAAATAGGGATGACTTTTGAAGCTCTCAACATTTGAGATTCATCCAACCATAAATTTTCTAAATAAATTTCAATCCATTAAATCTTATTTATTGATTTTAATGTTTTGAAAATAAATTTATAGAGGTATAGAACAATTTTAATAGAGAAATGAGGTGAATAAGAAAAGGAGATGAGATCAAACAATTTAATTCCATAGGATTAATTTAGAGATTTTTTTTATTATTTATATAAATAAAAATTTGAAATATTGAACTAAAAAAGTGTAGGAATATGAATAAGAATATGATGAGTCTTCCCTTGATCTTCTACTCTTGGAAAGCTCTCACACTATCTGTTAATCCTAACCTAGCATCTCTTAGAATGTATCTCAATATTGTATCTATAGATGAATCCCTAAAAGTAACTCCCTCACTATTTCATACCTTCCACTAGAGAATTTATTTCATTTTTTTATTTCTGATTCTCATATCTATGTTCCACCTATTTTTTTATATCCATGGATTCCCAAAAAACACATGTCCATAGTAACATTTATTTTATCACCTTGACATGAAAAAAATAATATCTCTAAACAACTATCACAGACCAACATGAAATATGTTTCAACTCTATCTAGAACCACCCTTGGATTGATATAGATTTTATTGTCTCAAAAAAAATTCAATCTTTAGATCGAAGACCATCATATGTTCCCAAGGCTTTATTGAACCATTTTTTCAGACACATTATGTGTGCCAACCAAAAACCCTAAAGCTGCAACAATGGGGATCATCAATTCCAATTGTACTATATTCAACATAATAAATGTAAATATTTTAATAGAAACTATTTATAAAAATATCAATATTTAATTTGATTATCCCAAGTCATGATTAGGTCTTGGTATGTAATTTCTCAAACATAGAATTCCATCATCCGTGAATCCCATATTATTTTAGTTTGCAAACATCATGGTTTTATGTTTGGATTTTTATCTTCACTGGAATTCTTATTGGCGATTGGATCTCTTATTCAGATGTCAACATTGACTAGAGGTATCGAGCTTAGAATCTAAATCTCCAAAACACACTAATATTCTTCCACTCATATTATATTGAGAGAATAGATGTGTTGGATCACATTTATTCTCATAGGTTATGTAATTTAATTATACTATATGAATTATATTATGAACCAAAATTTTGATTTTCTTATTAAAATCCAACAAAATTAAGTTATCTTATGTAGAAGTAATTTTAAATTAACACCTGAACATCCATATTTTCTTATGTAACACACACAACTATAATTATTATCATGCAATTAACACTTCCTAAAAAAGTATATTACACAAAAAATATAGAAATTGTAAAACGACTAAAGATAAAAAAAATTATATGAAAAATTCACTATATAGAACAAATTCATCCAAATATTTATCTTATAATTTAATAATATTATAAAACAAAATAATAATAATTAAAATATTAATTTAAAAAATAATATTTAAACCATATTATGTAAATTTTAAAGAACCAAAAATCCAAAAAAATTGAGAAAAATAATTGCCTCAATTGATTTATAATCCATCACCATGAAGTATGAATAAAAAAAATGAAAATTATTGATTCAATTAAATTTTTTAAATAAAAAATATTTAATAGTAAAATAAATATTAAAATAAAACCTCATACCATTTAATAGTTCAGCACTTAGAAACCAATTTCAATAAACTTTCAAATATAATAAATTTAAAAATAAAATTATTAGTAATAAAATTATCATCTTTTAATCATGATTTAGGTGTAGAATAATATCAATATAATTGAAAGTATCTGATGAACATATATCAAAAGAGTGGCACATAAAATTTTCCCACATGTAATTTTTTCTCATAAAAACCCAATTAATTTTTCATTATCATTAGAAAATAATAAATTTCAAGAGTAGAAAACTATAATTCCATTGAGAACTAGAATTAAAATAAATTTTAACGCATAGACTCTCCCAAAAGGAATAGGTTTTTTTCTAATTAAAATTGAATTTTTTATGTAAAAGGATTGTTTCTTAATTTTCAAAATTGAATGAAATTATAATTTTTTAGAATTATTAAACACACTTTAATTTTAATCAATCTGTAACTTCTAAATTTATCATTACTTAAGGTGAACATCCTCAGATAATTGTAATAAAAAATAATTGTAAAATCTATTTTAATGAGATATAATAATAATTATAGGGGTAGTATAAATAACTCATAAAATTCCATAAATATTAAAATAATGAAAGAATAAAAGAATAAACGTTCATCATATATTATTATTTTCATTTCATAGACCATATGGATTCATATATTTTGAGTTTAATTCAAACCAAAAACATCTAATCCAAATATAATTGTAATACATTCATCCAAAATATTAATGAGAAGGATTTATATCAAGAGGGAAACAAAAATGGTGTGCTCTATTAAATCAATGTTTTAATAGTGATTTATCTTCCCAAATTTTCATCACAAACTTCAAAAGAAAGAAACAATTTTAAATACTTTAAATTAAAATAAAATCATAAATAATAATAATGTTTGAAAAAACAATTAGTGGGTTTTTGTTGTGTATAATAGTGAATATATCTTAACCCATTAAAGAACCCCCCCCCCCCCTTCAATACATAATTTCTACATTTTCACAAATGTTTAATCTCAAAGTGAAATAAATAATTGTAAATAGTTAAATTTCAATGGAATATGAGATTAAGACCATAATATATTTTTAGAGGGGGGATAAAATTCATTCATCATGTCTACATACATTTAAAGTGTTATTATTGTTGAATTAAAAGTAAACATCCTTTTTTTCTGCATTCATTTTTTTTTAAATATCAATGTAAGAGCATACTAATAATTGACACTAGAAAATTTATATTTTTTGAAAATTTTATAGTTTTTTAAATAATTTTAATTTTATTAATATTAGTAATCAAGAAGTTTCATAATAATTTTTAGTGATAAGGTTTTTAATTTCAGAACCTATTTTATATTTGTATTCACTGCGGTCCAAAGTGGACAACTTACTCTCATGAGTGTCAATATCATATTTCTTAATTATTTTCAAGGAAAAATGATTTAAATGATCCTAAAATTTACCTAAACATAATAAAAAAATTTACCATTGTTTGCGGATGTTAAATTATCCATAGTACATCCTAAAAACACTTTAATTTATGACACTAAAAAAATCTACAACTTCACACTTCATTGTGGGTAAATAATTACAGTTTAAATATTTAAATATGTCTATATTGTCATATTTAATAGACTCAAAAATATGAATCACATAAATTTTTACATCCAAAGAAAATTATTTAAAAAATGATTGTTTTTCAATCTCATATAAATGATGTAATGGGTTCTTACATTCTAAAAACACCATTATTGAGTAGTTCTCAACAAAAGTTGGTTCTTTAACATTTCTGAACACATTCAATTCCTATTATTTTTTACGAAACATAAAAACTAGGAAAACCCTAGAAATAGTAGTTACAACAACCATGTGTCAATGAAATGACTACGTAGAATGTTGAGAACCTATTGGTCACACTCTATCCCTAGAATAAAAAAACATCTATAATAAAAATTACCAACTCAAACTAGAAAGTAATCAGTTATACTAATGGGATATGTAAGTTGTTGGTCACCCAACTATTTGATGGATGTGGTCAACTATATCTCATCAAACCTAGACTATTGAAATAGTGAGAGAGGAATTTCACTCATACTATCATCATGACCATGAAGAGTTTTTATTTGGAATCTTTTCCTTATGTTTTATGGATTGAAAAAAATATATGGAAATTTTAGTTTTATAGAGACTTTCATTTGAATAACAACACTACACTCTTAGTGAGGTTTAATGTGGAAAAAAATTCAATAGTGATTTCATTAAAATTTATTTTTTAGATATTTAAGATATGAATGAATGTAAATTAATGCTTAAATGAATTTAATATTGACTTGGTATATTTTGAAAAGCCTAAGGAACAAAATATTTCTTAATTATTTGTCTTTTTGTATCTTCATTTGAGGGAATTGGATGATTGGGGAAAAATAATTAAAGTAGTGGTAATTATCATAAACTAAATGTGTTTCTCATTCCCCTTGTTTTTAGTTGGAAGAGTTTGATTTCCATCAATTTCAATGTCTCTATACTCATTTCTATATTGAGTGTAATCAATTTTTTGAGTTAAGAAATATGCTAGTTTTTCATTTTTGACTATACTAAGTTTATTATCCTTTTACATGAGTTTTAAAACACATATTATTATTATATCCATGATATTCTCCATACTGTTCAATTTAGGTGTACATTGTATATTTATTTTTATCTAACACCTAACTGAATAGTTATATGACTTATTTACATTTACTGAATATTAAAATCATTGTTGAAATAAAAATTTTTATTCTATGTCATCCATATGCCTAGACTTTGGGGCTTTCATCATAGAAAACATTATTCAAATTAACATTCCAAAATTTTCTTAAAATTGTGATGGTTTACCAATTTGGTTATTTTAATAAAATGGGTTTGGCTATAATGAGAAGATTAGAGCCATAGTGGGTCTAAACACACCTTACTCCTCCAAATAATTTTTTGGATGATTCTTAAATCCGTCATTATAGCTATTTTAAAAGGTATTATATTTTTATTACAACATTGTCCCACACCTAGTAGAATTTTCATTTTTATTAGGATGGGAAGGGAAATCAAAGTTTATAAAAATACACAAAGAATATCCATTCAAGTTACAATGTTGGAAATTCTCCTTATGAGAATTTTCATGATCAATATTTTAGATTCTAGTAGTATTAACCTTAGTATTTTGAATAGGGTTTATTTCAATCCTAACTATGGTCCTCCTTTATAAACATTTACATTGAGAATTTTGTTTATGTTTACTAAATAATTCATTGAATTCTTCAACTATTTTATCTGAGAAATTACCACTAGAATATTGATCAAATAGAGTTTTATTGTGATGGATAAGTATATTTTAAAAGGTTCAAATTGATATATGTGGTCAAAATTTGTGATTGGGGAATTTTCTAAGGAGACCCCTGAACCTATCCAAGGTATCTTTGAAAATTTCACTATCTTCTTGAAAAAACATGGTAATTTTAGGTTGATTTTTTATAGTCATTCAAATTGGAAAACATTTCATTATTAAAGCATTAAACACCTAATACTTGGTATAAAATATTTCATCTTCAAATATTAGATACCACACATATCATTTTATATGTATAAAAATGTAAAATCCATTAGATTAAAATATTCCTCACTCGTCCTTCCTAATGGATGTTATTATTTTATATTGTAAAAGTTCCAAACCATTTCTAAATAATATTCATTGGTTATACCATTAAAATATTTTAACATCAACAATAAGTACTATTTCTGTAATAATTTCAAGAGAGAGGATACAAAATATTGTAGGATGTGTTGCTAGAATGAATTGGTAATTTAATCTCTCTAAAACTACATCTCTCTCACTCATCTTCTCTAATTGGTGGTGGAATATAGTTTTTTGGATGATTATGATGAACCTCTATATCATCTTCCATTTGCAATCTATTTATATTATTTACAACACTAAGATGTATTTGGATTTCATGGTTAAATGGTTATATTATATTAAAATATGATCCAATGAATATAAAATAATAAATAAACAAGAATGATTTTGTGAAATTACAAAAAAATCACAGAAGAAAAAAAATTCCAAATATATATTTAAAATTATATATTTTTTAAACCAATTTTTAGTTTTTAATTTTATTTCTATTTTTATATACTTTTATATATTTTAATTTTCCTAAAACTAATCACATGACGAACTTCATGATAAAAAAATATATAAAATTTGATTCTTAAACATTTTAATAATCAAATTTTATAATTTTATATCCCACAAAATACAATATAGAAATGATTATCTTGTTGAAACCCAAAAGGAAGAAATATGATCATGTGGACTCAAGAGTTGTAAAATAAAAACAACAATAGTGTTAGATTTTTTCATTTAGAATTTAATAAAAAATAAATAAAATAATAATAATTCTTGAATTTGATGAGGTAATAAAAAAACTTTGGAATATTTTTGATTTGTAACAACCATAAGGAAGATAAAAGGGAATTTTAATTTCTCGGTTTAAAATAAATTTCTTCTTTCACATAATGTTAATTCTGAACACTTCCACGTGATTATGTTGATATCCCTTTCCAAGTGATTACCATAAATAAGGTTTTTTATTACATATCAGAACATTCACGATTCATCTAATTATGAAATTTATTATTTAATTACATTTAAAAAATTCTCCTAGAAATAATTGAATTTTTTATAAATAAATTTCTAGAGGAACAAAAAAAATTAATAAAGAAATTAAATGAATATGTAATAAATATAATACCAAAACATTTAAATACCCAATCTCAATTTATCTAATTTTTTATGATTAATCAAATGGATAATTAAAGGTAAAGAAAAATAAAAATAAAAGATGGAGAAGAATAAGAGGCATATTCCAATGATCTTCAGCTCCTGAAAAAGATTATGAACAATCTACTGCTCGTGCCCTAACTTCAATATAAAATTCATTATAGATTGTGTTTATCTATGAATTCATAAAATTATATTTCATAAATTTTTAGGCTTTCTAGTTTGAAATATATTTCATATTTTATTTCTTCCAATCAAATCCATGGTTCACTGATTTTTTAAGATCCATGCCTCACCACCAATCACATGTCATTGGTCACTTTTATTTTATCACCTTCAAATGGTTCCAATAAATCTATCTTAAAATATTTTATAGACCCATGTGCAATCCATTTCATATTTATCTAAATTCATTCCAATATTGTTAAATTTTTTATAGTCTCCCGAAAATTTCATAAGATTCATTTCATAGTCCATAATATTTACTCAAATATCCATTGAATAATTTTTTAAACACCTTATATTCACCAATGTGAAATCTTACAACCATAACATCAAATATCATTGATTTTCATTCTTATATCATAAACCTTAGTAAGGTAAATATTAAAAGAACTATTCATGAATTGTGTATCACTAAAAATAATTATATTGGATCATGATTATGTTTCAGTTTGTAATTAGTTGATCTTGGTATTATTTCATTAGGAAAACCCCCTTTTCCATGTTATGAAAAATCCTTGTTTGATTCTATGATTTACATTTTCTTTAGAATCCTTGTTGGTGGTGAGATATCCAATTTAGAAATCAGCTTTGACACTAAGTACCAAACTAAATTTTTAATTACTAAAAATAATTTATTCATCCTCCTCTCACCTTAAATTTTTATAATAGATCTGATGTTTCACTTTTACTATCATGGGTAACATAATATAATTATCATACAGGAATTCTATTATGTTGGAACAGTATTATTTTCTTACTCAATGCCACTAGAGATTAGTTATATTACATAAAATTTATTATTCAAATATCTTTTATGCATCCATGTTCTTTTATATAGCACATTATTATTCCATAATTATATTACATCTTTTTCTTCCAAAAATAATTAAATATAATTCATAAAAAAAGATAAAAATTCTAAAAACATTGATGATTAAAAAATCTACAAAGAATTAATTTCATCAAATGAATTTATTAAAAAATTATATGAAAATTTAATAATATATCCAAACTCAAATAAAATATTAAAATATTATTTCCATAATAAATATTCAAATTCAAATCATAGAGATTTTGAGGAACATAAAATCTATCAATGCTCAATGTGAAAAGGAAAATTTTCAAGTTATATTCATTCCATCACCATGAAGTTTCCTTAAAAAAGTTATTATTTCAATTAAAATATGTATTCAAGAAATATTGTATCCTATAAAAATACATATAAAACTAAGGTCCACTTAATAGTTCAGTTCTAAAAACCCAATTTCAATAAAATATTCAATTATTTCCAATTTCAATACAAATTTAGTAGTTATCAAGTATTATACATTATAAATTCATTTAAACACATAATAATATGGAAATATCTAATATTATATGGTTAAATTATATAGAAATATATCCATATCAACCTGCTTCAACCAATAACAAATGTCTATAAACATGGATAATAACTATTACAAGCATCTTGTAGATGTCAACCCATAAAATCAATATTAGTATAATGATCACTTAGGAGGGGTGTATTTTATCCCACCAAATCATCTAAAATATACATAACATATATAAAAATATATGTGTGTGTGTGTTTGTGTGTTTTTATATAGAGACACACAAACACACATAATCACTCAAGGGGTAGAGCCATGTTCATCTAAAACACGTCCTAGGATACATCCAAGGCATCTCATATAATATTAGTTGTACACACTAGAATCTGGGAATTTTTTAATCATATCTCGTAATATTAACCAATATCACTAGATCCTATTTGACACTCAGGACATCATATTTAGAATTTTGCATCATCTTCGAATCCAAGGTAATATCCGAGGCATCCCAAATAGTAAATCATCTCCAGATCCTAGTTAACATCACATGATTCCCACATAATATCAGGAATAATAAATAGAACCTTGGTAATATCTTAATCATCCCAAATAATATCATGTGTCATATACACATCCTTTGTAATATCCAAGTTATCCAAAAAAATATCTTCTGTCATTACTTAAACCTTGTTAAAATCCTATGCATCCCAAAAAATATCCAATGTAAACACTATTTTCTAAAAATATACAAGGAATGTCTTATAACATCATGTATAAAAATATTCCTAGGTAAAATCTTAAATTTAACATGTATAATGATCAAGGAACTATGTCCACCTAGACATAACTAAATTACATGGGTGGTCAATCAACATTACCCATAACACATAACCATGTTTGGTATCCCTATCACATGATTTTATTTCATCTGATAGCCACACCGTGATCTTCCCATTGATTATCATGTTCTATTGTGACATAAAAGATTCGTGATACATGTTACCCTATACTAATCCTCATTGAGATCAACATGATACCGGGGAACCCACTAAGATATCCAAGTTCACACCATAATATGGACTCTCTATGTGTTCCCCTATTTTCCATTCTCACATATTTGGAAAATTAATTCCCCTAAAAGGTATATAATTCTTTATCACTACATTGATCATATCGTAGGACTATTCTCCCACACCTAACCCATATATATGTCAATACAATAATAAAATATCCTAGATCCTCAAATACTCATGGGGAAGAAACTCTCACCCCATTCCCCATATGTAAATCCAAATAGATATAAGGACTCTCAAAGTTATCATACTCAAAGTTATCATAGGATCTATTCATAGGCCAGCCCCTATAATCAATCATTATACCCTACTGATATAGAAAATGGAATCAATCACTATGTTCACTATATACCATTCATTTTGTTTTATTTAATTTGATCCCCTATGGGGTTAAGTATCTTGTATAAAACATTTAAATTAATTCCTTGTCCATTGGTATTTATAGAATTTGGATAGTGCTTAAGGGTACTTTGTGTCCCCTGGAATAATTGTTCCTTCCATATGTATTAATATGTAATTTGTCTAATTTAATTTTAATGTCCCATATATTTAAACACTAAATATTATATGCATAAAAGTAAAATTTATAATACCATATTGAGATGTTCATAGACCACCTACCTTTTATATATCCATTCCATTGAAATAAGAGCTTGACCACACTTTCCTAAGATCATCTAAGCTTCATCCATGATATTCTCGTCACTTGGGCTCCCACCTCAATCAATTTTATCCAATTTAATTTATAAAAAAATCATAATAAATTTTACATGGTAATTAAACTAAAATATGTTTTTTAAAAACACACCCATCCATCTCTCTATAGTGAAATTATTACCAAATTCACTTTGAGGGTCCATGAAATGCCCCTGATTATATCTTGAGTAAAAGACCTAACATTTTCTATCAATTCATCTATAATAATTATCTTTTTTAGAAAAAATTGTTTATAAATTCATAAGATTATGTAAGACAAATTAAATAGTGATAAATAATATGAAATCATAATTATGGGTTATCCTCTAGTAAAGATATGAAAATACCCCTTCATATTAGATTAATTACACCTTACACAAGGGTAAATATTCACAAAATCCCTCAGATGGGGAAATAAAATTTGTGTCTATAAATAGAATAGAATTAGTGAATGGGGAAGTATTATGAATAAAATTTAAAACATCATTAAATAAACAAGAAAACAAAACCACATAAAAAATGAAATTATAAGGAAGACATATGGGGTACAACCCCCTGGTTTATCCAAATGGTAGGAAGGAAAATAAAGTGTGTGTTTTAAAATAAATTAAGAAAAAATTACTTTAAATTTTTTATAAATAATATAGGAATCCTTATTGTTTCTCCAAATTCCCTTTTAACCCATATTCAAACTATGAATCTCACTCTATCTCTTGACATAACCCTTTACATGGTTTAATTTCACAGTATACAAAAATCATGTTCTAAATATGAGACTACCTATGAAATTTTTTACCACCACACATGTGTCTCCATTATAGTTGTTTGAAACCTTGTTCTAATGATTCACCCTGAATCCCAGGGAAATATAATCCACACAATATCACCTATATACCCCTATGGGATTATCTAATTTAACGGTTACTGTGTAGTAGATAAAACCATTTTCAAAATTTAAAATTGGAAACATAAGATCCTAACCTTCCACTAAGCACCCAAAATCTTTCATGTTACACAATAGAACTCTTATACATATTCTTAATCTGATATAAATCATAAAATTTTGAAAAAAAATATAGATCTTAAAAATGACCCTTTTTCTGTGTCAAAACATTAATATTTCATCTTAATTTAAAAACCCATAAAACTAGTCTTTATAAACTTCAAATAAAAAACTTTTCATTCTTGAAAATACTTAGTGGTCCTCTATCCATCAAAGCTATCCTTTCATGGTCATTAATTCAAAATTATCTCCCCAAATTCTATATTAGAACTCCAAATAAGGTTCCACTATGAATCATTCAATTGAAGGTGCATTATTCATCAAAACTGAGCTACCCTCTCATCATCGTCACCAATTCCAAGATGTTTATAACAGACACCAATTTAACCAATGGAACAGTAGTGTCGTCAACCAATTTAATTTTTAGTTTATGGTTCACCCCATTATAGGAATCTTATCATAAAGGTTCATTCCAACACATAGTCCTCCACAACATAGGCATTTATTACTAAAATTCACTATCAATGGTAAACTCATATGTAGGGTGAAATTTGAATCTCACCAAACTCAAAATTAAATGAAAAAAAAAACAACTAATAACTCCCCTATCTAACTTTTTTGAAAACACTCGACCACACCTAGTGATGTTCTACCACATATCCTAATCCCAAGGCCTTAATTCTTAATGGAATATTAGATCATATAAACTCTCACTCTATGTTATAAACACAACACATGATGTAAGTTAAAATTTGGATCAAAAACCACTAACACAATCCATAATTCTATCACCCTAAGCACTAAAAATGTAAAACTTCTAACACTAATTTATTGACCCTACTAATATAAGGGTAATATATATAACCAATACAATGATCCACACTATATGAGTGTTCTTATCATCTCAATAATGTATTTAAACACTAATCACTATGTCCCATTTTTTATCCACTATCATATGTATTGATTGGATGTGGTTTTTTTCTCTCATACCCAAGCACCAGCATGAATCACCCATCATTACCCATTATTAGTTCACTAAGAATGTCATCCTCATATCTTCCAAATTTATATACTTAATGAGGTTCACACCCTTTATTCCTAATTTTTTGCTCCCTAATATACTGTTCATTAGGCTCTACACTCCAGAAAATCCTCAGTGGGTTTAAATATAGCATGCATACCACTCCCCCTGAGCCATTATCACCCATACCTAAAAACCTATATTTTTTCATAAGATTGGGATGACTATACCATGGTATGTTGATCCATTTTTATATCATTAGTCACCACATAGAGACACCACTCATTATCACAAAAATAAATAGGAAGTTATTACCAAAATAATCTCATAGAATCCATTATTCCTCATCTCGTAACAAGCCACTCACTGATTCATAAATCCAATAAAACTACATTTAGTACCACACACACTATCCAACACTCATTAGGTATTTCCCTAAAATCCATGAATATCAACACTATTATCTCTTGAGAATTAGTGATCCTATAATTAACATTCTCACAATTCTTACCCACAATCCAACATGGTCTCATCTGTACTCAATAGGTGTACACTAATATACCATATAGTCAAACAAATGAATCACAAGCATATGAGTCACACATAATCAATTATAGCCAGTTGAATCCAAAATACTCTTATAATTGGAATAATATTATAAATATTATAGGGCTAACCAAATGATCAACTACCACTAAGTCATCATACCTGAATAAAAAAAGAATTTACGCACAGTCTACCCAACCTATGATTGACAGTTTGGGTCAAAATCTATAACCTTATCCAAAAACGATCGTAAAAATTACCGGGTGGGTCATCCTCCCAATCCATCCCTAATAACAACTCTATGATTCCCAATACCAACTTATATTATTTTTGTATCATGATCAGAAGGCATCCTTATTTCTATACCCCAATCTAATAACACTCATTCTGCACTAATATCAAATATAGTAATAAACATGTTCTTCTATTATCTATGGGTTATCATAAGACTAGGATAACCACTATATCAAACTACAGTCATACATGACATCTCACTATAACAATAGCAGGAAAACATTCCACGACTACATTGTAATAACTCATGCACCAATATCCAAAGTAGAATCTCAAAGTTACTAAACTCTCCCACTTAGAACATAAACCACATCCCACATAGGACATAACTAATGGTTCTACACCTTTTTTTCAATTTAAAATATCATAAGACATCACATGAGACAAAACAATCAATATAGGGTTCCCCGTATGTACAAACAACACACAAAATTGTAAATACCCTTCCTTTCTAAGATATCATCCTTACCAGGAATTTATATTCAATGATTATTATTGAGGATTAGGTCTCATCCACACATATGTAAAAAAATCTCCCTATGGTTATCCATATCTAGGAAACTATAATCTCATTGTTCAGTTAAATTTAATTTCACTAAAAAGATATTCAGGAAAACAACATATATGTTTTCTTGGATACTAAAGTAACCAAACCATTTCAATGGGGAACCAATATCAATGAATCACATTCCCACACTGAAAAACTAAGTGTTACTATAAATTCAATATATAGTGGGACTATATATTCATCACCAAAGAACAACTCACATTATGATCCATTTAACATATTATCAAAAGAAAAATACATACCGGTCTAGCTCAGTTGAATTACACAAGAATGTTTTATTTTAAAACACCATATAAATTGATATTGAAAGTTTAAATAGTTGAGTATTCCCTCTAAATTGTTACCAATCATATATAATAACATGTAGTTCATGTGAATAATTTATGTCAAAAACGATGCGTGTTTATAGTACTTTTACAAATGGTACTAAGGCTAATGTTTATAAATATTAACCACAAATACAGACATAATTATTGAATAAAGATCCCAACAGTAACATAAAAAAATAAGAAAAAATCAAATATTCTAGATAACATTAACTTCAAATTGAAACAGTGTTCATAATGCAGTATTTTATGGTCCATAACAACTTTTAACACATTCCTATATCACCTATCTACCATCACTCTAAACAGAAAGAGAAAATAAAAAGTCTTAATTATATGTTTATAATTCTACAATCCTATAACCACTAATAGACCAGCGGTATTACATGACCTTATGATAACCTCCCTATATTCCTATGCATGTTGAAAAATAATGAATTTCTAGAGTTTCACTATTAGTAGACTATTTCTTTATATCAATGAATAAAAACAATGTAAATAACCAAACATCGTCCACAAAAACAATAAAATTTTGAATGAATAAATAGATATAAATATTCTATATAAAAATAATTCTAACATATAGACACATGACCATACAATAATAAATTTTTTGATCACCCACTAGGCCAATCACATGTACAGAAAAACGAAATAAAATTAAAACACTATATCACCATAACCGAGACTTACGTAAATTCAATTATTCAAACATGTTCAATTCTATCCCGATGATCAAAAAAATCCAAGGCCTCTTATTTTCTAAACCAAAAAAAATTGTGGTATGCTTGGGTACCAAAGTACCATGGTCACCCAATCAAGGTGTGAGTACAAATCAGTGGGATATCACTAACGATTTTTCTAAAATAAACAGTATTATGGTGTATAAACTAGTGATATGTTCAGAATAATAGAAATTTTATAAAAACATAAATATTTAATCACCATAAATCATTGGGATCTATGGTGACAATTGATAATGACCATTCTAGTTTCTTGCAATGCCAGATGTCTCTGAATATGTGGCATAACCATGTCGAGCATTAGTTAAATTATTACACATAGTAGAAATATAAGTATATAGGATCACTCAAATGGGGGAGATATATTCCCACCAATATCATCTAATTTATGAATATAATATATATATACACTCACTCTAGGGGAAGTTATTCTCCCCAATCCATCTCATTTATTAAGGTATAATCACTGGATCCTAGGAAACATCTTTTGAATATCATATATTATCATAGGGATCCAAAAAATCCTAGGAAAAACCTGGATATCTCATGTAATATCTAAAATAATCTCTAAATCTTAGGTAATATCTAAGGAATCCCATGTAATATCATGTTTCATCACCAAATCATGGGTAACATCCAATGAATCTTATATTTCATTTAAAATCATGGTCAGATCCTATGAAACATCCTTGACATCACACATAATATCTATCATCATCACCTAATGCTTGGAAACACCTAAGGGATCCCCCATAATATTAGGCATCATTGTTATATCATATCTAGTATCCCAAGAATTCAATAAAATATCATTAATCATCATTGATCCCTAGTAAAATCCAAGAAAACAAATATAACATCATGTGTAAACAAGGAATCCTAATATTATATAAAATGAGGTGTAATAAAAGATCCAATTTAACCTCATAATTATCTCTTATATAATCTTCTATGGAATGATTTAACTTGAAAATATCAAAATTACAATGGATTTATTTCTAGCTAAACCCATCATGCATAACTAAGGCCAACCTCCCAAGCACATAACCTGACATCATAACTAAAACCATACTAGGATATCCACGTTTATTTTTATGTTATAGGATGACATCCAAGATCGATTAAAAATAGGTTGGTTCACTAATCCTCAGTACGGTCAACATGACATTGGGTTACCCACTGATGTTCCATAGGCCAGACCATAATGTGAACACAATATGATGGATCGTATATTACATTTTCACCTCTCAAAACACTAATGAAAAATACAGTTATAAAAATAGTTAAAATCATTTGTAATGTCCTAATAACCATTATTATAGGCTATAATAGTGGTTCCAAATAATTTTATAATGTGATCTATCTATACAAATCAATACCAAATGTTTTTTAGTAACCATTGGAATATGTTGGTTATAATATGTTGTTACCAATGGTTCATGTAAACCATCTGTATAGAGGATTTGAAAATATTTATATAACTATTTTTATAGGCTAAAAATTCCCATACATTCATGAAAACAATCTTCCATGCCTCAAGTAGAACTCAGCCAATTTTTTCATTATACAAAAAAATTTATGTCATCATGTAGTAATAATACCCATTGAATCAATTGATAAATTAAAAACAAAATTAAAATTAAAATACAACATGTATCAATCATTAATCGACATTATAATATTGGTTTCATAAAAATAAATTTTGGAATAAAGGGGTCAATATCTCCCTCATGACTATCACTAAAGTAACCCTCTATTTTAATTCATTAACATTACATAACACTTTCTAAATATTCAAAACATTACAGAAAAAGACTCCTAAAGACCACACTAGTCTAGTGCATTTGGAAACATGGAAACATAGTCATTGGTACATAAGTGAGATACATTATCTCCGACTAGTTTATTATTGTCTAGAAAACTTGTAAGACACATCAAAAATAATAAATATCTTTATAACATGGGGAATGAATAAAAAAATTGATGAGCTCAGATGTTTAGTTTGGGTAAAAAAAGAGATATGTAAAACATAATAATGAGAACAAGGGTATGAGAAAATGATCATGAAAATAGAAGAAATTACCCTGTATATAAGGTGTTATATACATGAATCATGGGAAAAATATTGGCAGTTTATAAGGCATGAATCATAAGGAACTAATGCACATAATCCATAAAAGCACAACGTAGGAATAAAACATGGAATTTTGATAGACATATAATCATATAATATTAGTTTAATATTATCTAAGGAATCTTTGAAAATAACATCTTGGTAGTATAGGTTCACTCCCCATACTATGTTTCTATTGATGATTCACCACCATAGCCAACTTGGTAGCATGATTTCACTCCTCATACCATTTAAGTAGTCATAGATCACTCCCATGGTCATCATTTTAATCAAGGTTCATTTCCAAGACCTTATTAGTTTACCTCATGAGATATAAATATTTACCCAATGTATTGGATGAAGATATAAGTCCCACCCATCTCATAATGAAATCATACAAACATGATACAAAAAAAACATAAATAATCATATCATAACCCATGAAATGAAATGCGTATTATTAACTTTTTATAATATCATAACCAATGGAAAGAGATATTTTTTATAAAAATATCATTATAAACGTAACCCATGAAAATATATAGGTTTCAAATTCATATAACATGTGAAAGAGAAACGAGTTTCATCAACATCATACCATCTAAAAATAATACATTCAGTGAAAGAATATAAATATAAACATTTAATATTTTTCCCAAATGGAATGATTAACACCAATAGATGTTATATTATATGGGAAATAAATTTAAAATATCTTTTTAAAAAATTTCTTTAATAAAAACCTTTTCTTTATTTAAATTTTTTTAAGACATTTTTTTAAAAAACTTTTTCTTTGAAAATATATTTGAAATATTACAAACGAACAACTAAAAACTATAAATAAAATTTAAATTACTTTCCTTGAAAATGGACTTCAAATATATTTGGAAAGAATTTTGTAAATCATTTTTTGTAATGAATTTTTTAAAACAAGCTTTTTAAATTTAATAGATTTCTATCTGGAGGGAGAAATCGTCATATTTTACATAAAAACATAATCTTATATACCAAAGAGTGGGAAAATAGTATTAATACATGAGAATAGCTTAAATAGATAGTGGATAAAGAAACCTCATGAGTTTTCATGATATATTGATCATAATTTGTCATCAAAGGAATCATAAACTTAAACAACCTTGAAAAAACAAAGAGTTTGTCTAAATAAACTCTTATGACGTGGTAAATTACGATCATACAATCCATGTAAGAAAGGAAAAAGACATGAAGCATATAATATCATGAAGATAATTAGATTCATTATATTACATGTATAATGGATGTACATACACCTCAAAAATATTTTATGTGCATAACAAAACACAAGTGTCAAAAAAGGTAAATTGAGACAAACCTATTTCAATGATTTGGTAACATTTTAAACATAATCCCCATGAATGAATGATCAAAAGCTCAATATGTGAATACCCAAAAATTTATTTATAACAGACATATAATACATTATTTGTTATCTAATACTCCTCAAAAAAGGAATAGGTGGTGAATAAAACATGTATCTCATAGAAATAAAAAATGAGATGAAATCCCTTTACATTGTGTCTGGACTCTCATTGTACTCATTAAAACAACTTGTATAATATTTTTAAAGTTATTATAAATCTTTTAAAGAACCATATTATTATACTTAGTACCATATATGGTTTTATTATGAACTTATATTACCTTATTATTAACCATCATGTGTTAAGGTATCATATTGGATAAAATTCTCTTTGTTCTTCACGTGTGTCTTGATTTTTATATCATTGGGCCTTATACTTATTTCATGATTATAAAATGTGAACCATGATATAAATATTATTTATATACAATATATTTTTATTATAATAATCTATATAATTTATATTTATGAAATGGAATACACCATTCAAGGAGAAGGTAAGCCATACGTACACTTGAACATTGTTTCCATTTTTATTGTCGTATTGAATGAAAGAAGTTAAACAACCTATATATATATCATTATTAAAATTGAATTATTAAATCATATATATCATATAATTTCAATAAACACATACTTAGTACATTTTATGTGGTGTGTGAATGAATCACATCACTTTGAAGGGCTAGTAGTCCACACTTCCTCAAACGAAATTATTTTAATAACACCAAATGGAAAGTAAAAAAGATTTGTGTCATAAAATAAATAATAAAACATAAAGAAATAATAAATATAATATATGAAATATATAAAAATATTTACCATTATAATTTCCACCATGATAGGTGGTATAGAAAATTGAACAATCATCATTTAGTGAGGCGATAGTTCACAGTACATGTAAGCAATTTGTTCATTACGAATTAAATGGAGATCTGTGTATGTGTAGGTTTAAACCATAACCTGAAATATAATAGTATATTTAGTTTAATGTTTTTTCATACAATAATTAAATAAATATAGTGGGTGGGTGGAGAAATAAAATAAAATAAAGGACTTGAGAGATGATGTTACCTACTAATCGGGCAAGTCCTTTTGGTTGGGGCCAAAAGGATTCCATGGATTTACTTTGGCACAATGGATAGATTATAAGAGGAAGTGAGGTGTTTTTATAATTATATTAGGAAGTTATTTTCATAACTTAATAGTTTTTATATTTTTAATAAGTGCTTGAGGCAGTGGCCTTTTATAAGGAAGGAAAAGGACCCATAATGAATTTTTGAAAACAAGTTAGGTTTACACATGTTCTTACCTAAATAGAGTCATAAAAAGGAAAACATAAATCAAAAAACGAACGTTTATGTCCTAATAATGGCCATAAAAGCGTTTTGGACAAGTTTATAGGTTAGTTGGTTGCCAAATATTTAGGTTTAATCCCTAATTAAGCTTAATTTGACCATAATCACTATGATTAATTTTATTCACTTTTTCAAATATATTTAGTAAAAATTTAATTTCTTCTTCATAGAATATAAATATTATAAATATTAAAATGTTTTATTTTGTTTTTTTAAATCCAATTTCACAAATCATAAAAAATAATATTAATTATAATCTCATATACATGACGAAATAATGAGTTTTAAAGTAGAAAAATGTTCAAAATATTGTTATGTTTTTATATTCAATTTGAAAGTAAAATTGTTTATAATGAAATAAATTTTATTAAAATATATATAAGTGATCTAATATGATGTTATAAAAATTTAATTTATAATTTAAAATTAAATATTATTTAAAAAAAAGGCAATTATTAACTAAAATGCAGTATTTTTCACTATTCATCAAGAAACGATGTTTCTATGAAAAATTCAAAAAATTAAGCCTAAGATAAATTCATAATTATATTTTGAAAAATAATTATTATTTTATCAAATTAAAATTATAAATGTTTCTAATATTAATTTTATTATTTTTTACAAAAGGACATTAAAAGCAGTTCATTCAAGAAAATTCTATTTTTTAACTTAACCGGACATTACCAAAAATATTATCATTAATTATCAATATTTATTATTTATATAAAAAAATTATAAAAAATATTTGAAAAGTTGATATTACTATTTATATTAATATTTTTAACATCTAGGTTATAATTATCTTGTTTAAATAAATATAACAATAAAATGATATTTTGTAGAAACATTGTTGTTGCATGTAATGTATGAAAAGTAGATGTTACATGTAACATACTCAAATTTTATGTTCTGTGAATAGTATACCATGTTATTGTTCTATTTTACACATTCCAAATCCATGTTGGGTTAAAGGAATATCTTACTTAGGTCATTGAGAGAAATAAATAAAAATTTAATTTATTTGGAAAAAATGATCATAAAAACTCTAGGTGTTACATTCTAGTATCATAAAATGAATTTTGCCCTTGAAATTTGTCACTTAGGTAAAAAATGAGTTTAATTTTTCTTCATAATATAGTCAAGATCTCACATATCTTTCTGAAACTGGTGATCTCTCCCCAAAACATTAACTGGGTGAGTGGTCTTCATTCATAGAACATTCTTTATATGATCAATATTTCAATGTGTTTCTCTCCATAAGAAGAATCCTACTCCAATGGTATGAACATTGATTTTAGTACATATAAAGTGTTAGGTATATAATTCCTTATGAGATATACATAGATCACATCATATACTTGAGTGATATTTAGAGGATTTTCCAAATGGTAGGCTACCATCCCGAAACTATCAAGAATCTTAAATGGACTTATATACCATGGTTTTAGATTCACTTTTCCCTCAAATATCATAACCTTATTCCAATATGATATTTATAGAAAAAACATTTCACATAACTCAAATTCTAGGTCAAGATAATGTTTATCAACATAATTTTTCTGTAGACTTTGAGCTTCATTGATATTCTATTCAACGGTTCAAACTTTCCCGACCATTTAATCAGAAATCTCAGGTTCCAATAGATTTATTTTTCTAAAATCATCCCAACAAGTTGGTGGTCTACATTTATTCCCTTAAAGGGATTCATAAGGTTCCATTTGAATTCTTGGGTGAAAGTAAGTTTTTTTTGAAAACACAACTAGAAGAAGGATTTGATCCCAGAAACCTTTGAAATATAGAGAACATGGTCTCAATATACCCTCTAGGTTTTGAATTGTTCTTTTAGATTGACCATTTGACTGAATATAATAATCAATGTTGAATCTCAATTCTTTGTCAAGTTCTTATAAAAGACTTGTTTATAACAATGAGGCAATCCTTCGATCCCTATCTGATACAATAGAATGTGGTACTCCATGAACCATACCACTTCCATAATGTATATCCTAGAAAGATGATCTAGAGAGAAGTATTATCTAATAGTGATGATGTGTGAAGAATTAGTATGGTAATTGAATCCCAACCATATATAATTAAACCCTTTCTAGGTGTGTGGTAGTATAATGAAAAAATACATAGTGATGTTCTCTCATTTACATTCTAGTATGGGTAATGGATGCAACAAACCCTTTGACGTTTTTCTATCAGTCTAAACTTGTTGTCATACTAAGCACTAAGATACAACCTTTGTGATATCTCTCTTCATACCATCCCACTAGAATTATTCATTCATGTCCCTATACATCTTCGTACTTCCATGATAAATAGATAATGAATTACTATGATATTCCTCTAAAATCTCTTTCTAAAAATATTTAATGGTAAGAACACATACACAGTTCTTGAACCTCATCATTCCATCCTTATCATGGCTAAACTCAATAACTTTTTGGAATTCATTTTGAAGCTATTCATCTTTCTTTTGCACCTCCTTAATCATTACATTGATAGAGGGTTGAACATTTATTGGAGAAAGATAATATTTTTCCCCTTTTTTCAGGATTTTTAGATCCATCCTTTGAAAATCCATAAATATTAGATCTTTCTTTATCCTCATCATGAATAAGTTATCATGATCCTTCCAACTCAAAGCATCATCCACCTATTTATCTTTCCTAGGGTGGTAATATATTGAGTAGTCATAATATTTTATTAACTCTAACCATCTTCTCTATTTCATCTTCAACTCCTTATATGTGATTATATGATTCAAACATTTATGATCAGTATATATATATCACACTTTTCAACATAAATAAAATTAATCCATGTCATTAATGTTAAAATTATCATGGCTAACTCCAAATCACGAGTTGGTTAATTTTTCCCATGGACCCTCAACTGACACAAGGAAGAATAGATAACCATGTTATTCTTCATAAGAACACATCCCAATTCCTTATTTGATAAATCACTATAGACTACAAAACCCTTATCCACTACAGGGTAATGTAAGAACATATTCACTAACTAAAATTCCCTTTAAATCCTTGAAATTTTCATCCCATACATCTATCCGGAGAAACATGACACCCCTCCAAGTTCAAATTGTTATAGAATTAGATAGTCAGGATAAATTCTCTAAAAATTGTCATTAATATCCAACTACACCATGAATTCTACAGATATCAGTGACGATGATTTGTATAGTCCAATATTCGATAGCCTCTATCTTTGATGTATCTACTGTTATACCATCTCTTGTGATTATGTGACCCATAAATTATTCCTTTTACAGCCAAAATTCACATTTTATAAAATTATCATATAGGTTATCCTTCTTTAGGGTCTTCACTATATTTCTAAAGTGATATTAATTATCTTCCATTGTATTTGAATATATAATAATATCATCTATAAATACTACCAAAAACTAATCGAGGTAATATTTAAAAATATTATTCATAAAATCCATGAAGATAGAAGGAGAATTAGTACGACCAAATGGAATCATTATGTATTAACAGTGCCCATACCTTGTACAAAATGTCATCTTTGGTATATCCTCTTTCTTGAACCACAATTGATGATATATAGAAAGAAGTTAAATATTGTAAAATTATTTACCTCCATGAATTTGATCAAAAATGTGATCTATATGGGGGAGAAGAAACAAAGTCATTATCATGATCTTGTTTAACTCCCAATAATCTATGCAGAGTCACATTGATCTATCTTTCCTTTTCACAAAAATAACCGATGAACCCCAAGGGGACACACATTGATGAATAAATCCCTTATCAATATTTTTATGTATTTTTTATTCAATCCCAAAAACTCAATTGGTTCCATTCTCTAATAAGTGTAGAAAATTGGTGTAGAAACAATAATTAGTTTTATTGAGAACTCAACATTGTGTTTTGGTGGAAGACAATGAAACTCTTCAGTAAAGGAATCCTACAATTCTCAAACAATAGGAATATCATTAATTTTTTTTCTCTTCCCAACCATTTGAGATAAACAACAATTTTTATTTTGAATTAAAACCCATATACTGGATGCAATCTCCACAGGAAGTTCATAAATATCATCACATGGTTGGATGATCATCCCATGGTTTGAAATGTCAAAAGTAACTTCCCTTCATTGAAAATTAATGTTTGATTTATGGAGATAAATCCAATCCATGACTAATATGACATAAAATTCTACCACATAAAAAATAAAAATATTTTCAGGAAGCACATTCCCACAAACTATAACTCGTGAGGAATCATATACTTGAGATAAAATCATCATACCATTAGGGGATTTCACTGCTATTCTCATATCTATTTTTTTTGTGGAATCTAAAAACCCATATAAAATTATTTATATATGAAAGAGTGGGTAGATCTAGAATAAAATTTGAAATTAGCATCTCCAGATTAGATGGTAAGTGTACCTTGCATCATAGAGTTATCACACCCCTCATTAGAAAGAGTGATTGCATGAGATTTTCCATTGTCTATCAGCTTAATAGGTTGTTGACATCGATCATTTTCACGAGCCCTTGGGTTTTAGTAGTGCTTATCATAATTCTCATTCTCATTAACTTTTCATAACTAAATATAGGGAGATGCATTTTTTACCACTTTTCACCATTCAAAACATCAGCTAACTTCTTCCCATCACTTCAGAAATCAAATACCTGATTCCTTCCCTTCAATAATAAAAAAACATTTATCATATCCCTTTAGTAAATTTCCTCCATTACTTTTCCCAAAATTAGAGAAAAAAGGGATTATAATCTTATTCACTTCATGGTTCTTATATTTTCCTTTAAACTCAATCTTATTATTCTTGTCAAAATCATGAGATTGATATGTGACTCCAAACTCCATTTGAACCTTGATTTCAAAATGCACAATATCTTTATAGATATTAATATCTCTTACGTCATACATCATTATCATAATTGACATTATGAAAATGTTGAAACTATCAACATTATATTCGGGTTGGACGATAATTTCAAATCTTTACCTCAGAAGTCTTGTGAAATTAGACTCATATTTACCAACAGACTCATCATCGATTTTCATCAACTCAAGGAACACTTTATCCATCTTGGTATGAAGAATCCAAGGAATGTACTTATTGAAAAATATGTTCTTGAACTCATCCCAATCCATGGATACATTCTACTTCTTTCCTCGTATTCTTAATTAAGGTCCACTACTGGTTTTCTTTGCCTACTAACCTATATATATCTATATTTCCTTTCCCAATTTTCCAAACACTGATGAATGGGGAATAAATTGTCAGTAGTACCAATCCATTGTTAAGAAACAAGTGGATTGGAATACACTCTTAATGAAGGTGTAAATTTTCACATGAAATAATTAACAGAATGTTCTTTTTGACTTTTGATATTTGGAATTACCCCATGACTCATTGCTTGAGAAACATGTGTGGGCTTAGAATCGTGGGTTTTCATTCCGTCTCCCATAGCATTTTTTTTCTTAGGAGTAAAATCATTTCATTTTCCATCACAATAACCATTAATGTTGTTCTTTTGGGTCCCATTCACTAACATAGGTTTATCCTAGGTTATTCAAAGACAAATTAAATTAAAATACTTCATAATTATTTTTTAAGAGTTAGAGAATTTCCAAAGTATCTCTTGTGGGGTTGTCAAACCAGGTGTGCATCAAGGCCCATTATCATCTACCAGATTACCCCGAGTCTGGCCCATAATAACTGTTATAGTTTTTAACCCTAGGTAAATCTATTTCAGATCCACATCCACTTTTATTATCAAGATATAGATTTATTTCTAGGAAGCCACTCTCTCTATCCTTTACCAGAATTCTAGGAAATTTTCCGACACTTTTCTTTCTCTATAGACTCATCTATAGACATGTACATAGGGGTCCCACTAAGGTTTTCTTTTCTGTACTTCCAAAGGTTAACTAAACCTTTTCTTGGATACTAACTATAGACACTCTAAATTTTCATACATTAATATTACATAACCATTGTGGGATACATAAAACTTTATAAAAATAAATGCCCAAATATCATATAAGTATAGTGCCTTTGGAAACATGGATACATAAAAACTAATACATAAGTGAGCTACATTATCTCTCACTAGGTTTTTCATGTAAATAACCCTTATTAAACACATCAAACACAATATGTATCTTCATAACATGGGGAAGGAAACATAAAATGGGGTGAGTAAAAATTCTCATTAAGGGTAAACAAGGGAGATATATAAACATAATCATGAGAATAAGGTTATGAGAAGATGATCATGAAAATCTAAGATCATACACTCCATATAAAAGATCATATACATGAATCGTAGCATAAAGCATGACAGTTCATAAGATATGAATAGTAAGAAAATAAATAACATAATCTATGAAATCACAACATGGGAATAAAACATTGAATTGTAGAATACACATAAACATATAATATGATTTCTATAGTAGCTAAGTCATCACTACCAAGACAATCTTGGTAGTATAGGTTTACTCCCCATACCATGTTAGTTATCCTGGTTTTCTTCCATGGCCATCTCAGTAGCATGAGTTCACTCGTTATACCATTTTGGTAGTTATGGTTCACTACCATGGACATATTAGTAGTCAAGGTTCATTCCAAATATCATATTACTCTATCTATTGATATATAAATCTTTACACAATTCATTGGAGGGAGATATATGCCCCAACCATCACATAATGAAATCATACATATTTATTCCACAAGATTATAAATTATCATATCATAACCCCTGAAATGAAATGGGTATTATAAACATGGAATCATTTCATAACCCATGGAATGATATAGGTTTCAAAATAATTTTATTATAAACATAACCTTTGAAAATATGTGGGTTTCAATATTGCATAACCCATGAATAAGAAATGGGTTCCTTCAACAGCATACCATCAAAACATAATTCATTCGGAGAAAGAATATGAATGGAAAAATCAAATAACTTCCCCAAAAGAATGAGTAGCACCAAATGATGTTATCATTTATGGGAAATTATTTTAAATGATCTTTTAAAAACATTTCATGAGGAAAATATCTTATATCATTTGAAATTGACTTTTAAAAAACAATAAATTTTTAAAAAAACTTTTTCATTAAAAATAGCTTTGAAAACATTAAAAAGAAGAACTGAAAAAAATAAAGCATTTTAAAATATTTTTTCACTTGAAAATTTGATTCAAATATATGCTGATAGTTTTTCGAAAATCTTTTTTGAAAACATTTTTTAAAACATGGTTTTTGAGTACAATATATTTCTTGAATGGAGAGAGGGATAATATGATTTTACATAAAACATTATAATAAGTAACAAAGAGTGGGAAAATGGTACTGATACTTGATTATATCCTAAATAAATATATCATACGGAAAAAAATGACTATTCTTGAGAGAATGATCATAATATTTCACTAAAGGGAGAACAAACATAAATAATCTCAAAAAACGATGTGATTTTCTCAATACACTCTTATAACTTGGTATGGTGGGATCATACAATCCATGTTATAAAAGGAAATTAAATGAATCATAAAATATCATGAAAATAATTATATTCATTATATAACATAGAAAATGGAATTATATACACCACAAAAATAATTTAGGTGGATAACAAAACATTAGTCTCAAATAAGGCAAATTGAGACAAAACTATTTCACGGATTTGGTATCTTTTGAAACTTAAACCCCATGAAAGAAAGATCATAAAATGGATATATGATTACCAAAAAAATTTATGTATAAGATTAATATAATAATTTCCCAGTTATTACATACAACACACAAAATTAATGGGTTGTGAATAATGTATGTATCTCACTGAAATAAAAAGAAAAATGATATCCTCTTACCTTGTGTCTTGAATCTCATCCTACACATTAAAACAACAGGTATAAAATATATAAATTTATTAAAAATATTTTACATAACTATATTATTATATAAAATGCCATATTTGTTATGATTACAAGATTATATTATCATCTTGTTAACTATCCAATGTTAAGGTTTCACTTCGGATAATATTCTCTTTGTTACTCGTGTGTGTCTTAATTTGTTATGTCGTTGGTACTTATACTTATTCATGATTCAAGAAATAAAAAATTATATAAATATCATTTAAATCCAATATATTTTAATTTCAATAATATATAGATTATATAAGTATGAAATTGAATATAGTATTCATAGAGAGCCTAAGCTGTATGTACGCACGAAAAATGTTTCCATTTTTATTATCGTATTGAAAGAAGGAAGGTAAGTGAAATATTTATATTTATATATCATTGTTATAGTTTAATTATTATATCATATATATCATATATGTTCAATAAACCCATCCTTAATATATTCCATTTAGTGTGTGAATGAATGACACCACTTTGAGATGGAGGTATTCCACTCTTCCTCAAACGAAATCATCATGTTAATACCAAATGTAAAGTAAAATGATATGTTTTGTAAAAGTAAAAAATGATCTTATACAGATAATAAATAGAGTATAATACATCTATTAATATAGTTAACATTATAAAATCCACAAATATTAGTGGTAAGGAAATATAAATAATTATTGTTTAGTGAGGCGATAGTTCACCGTACACATAAACAGTTGATTCATTACCAATTATATGGAGTGTGTGTAAGTGAAGGATGAACATTTAGAATAAAAACATACTTTTATATTAAGAATATTGTTTTTTTAACAATAATGGAATTAATATAGTGTAGGGTGGAGAAATAAAATAAAATAAAGGACTTGAGGGAAGATATTACTTCTTAATCAGGTTACTCCTTTTGGTTTGTACCAAAAGGATTCCATTGATTGAATTACGCCAAAGACAAGGCATATAAAAGTAAGGGAGGTATTTTAGGAAGTATAATGGTCAGATATTGGCCGAAAATAAGTGGTTTTAGAGGTTTGAATAAGTGGTAGAGGTTGTTTTTTTAGGGAAGGAAAATGACACACTAAGAATTTTTTAAAACAAGTTAGGTGTACACATGTTCTTACTTTTAAAAAGTCATACCAAACCAACATAAATCATGAATATAAATTTTATGTCTGAATAATTTCGAGATAATGTTTTTGGAAAAGTGGATCAGTTATTTGGAAACTTAAGACTAAGGTTTAGTCAACAGTTAAGCTTAATCCCACTTTAATAACTGTGATTAATTTTAATAACTTTTACTAATAGTTTTCATAAAAATATAATTTTACCTTATTGGAATATAAATATTATAGTTGTTAGTATTTTTTATATTTGTTTTTATAAAATAAATTCATAAAAGAGTAGAAATTAATATTAATTCTAATCTCGTAGATAGGAAAAAATAACATGGTTTGAAATAATAAAAATGATCAGACATTTGTTAAGTTTTCTTATTTAATTTAAAATTGAAATTGTTTATAATGACCGAAATTATATTAATATATGTTTAATTAGACAAATTTGACATTAAAAATTTTTAATTTATAATTTAACATTAATAATTATTTAAATGAAATGTTAGTTATAAACTAAAATGTATTATTTTTCACTATTATAAAAAAATGAAGATTCTCAAAAAAATCCCAAAAATTAACCCTAAGATAATTTAGTCATTTTAAATTTAAAAATTATTTTTATTTTTTCAAATTAAATTTGAAAATTTGTCTAAATTTAATGTTATTATTTTTCATAGAAGGTCATTTAAAGTAGTTCATTCTAGAAAATAGTATTTTTAAATATAAAAGGACTTTACTAAAAATCATATCATTATTTGTAAAAATGATTTATTTATATAAAATAACTCTAAAAAATATTTTAAAAGTATTTAATATTATTCAAATTATCTAGTTTAATTAATATGTTATAATTTTCTCTTTTAAATAATTATAACATTAAAATGTTGTTTCGTAGAAACATCGTTGTTGCATGTAATGTATGCCAAGTAGATGTGTTGTGTAACATATACCAAGTCAATGTACCATGTAACATGTTCCATGTTCAAGTTCTATGTTACATATTCCAACTTTGTTTTATTTGAAATGAATATTTCTCTGATATTGCTACAATAAATAAATGAAAATTTTCTTTATTCTAAAAAAAGGACCATAATACAGAGTGTGTTACACGCACTACCTTCATGAAAATTACTATCATCACCAATATCATGATCATGCTCAGTATAATCATTGGTTCCTCCATCTTAGTTAATGTCAACACAAGGATATTCATCACCCTTCCCATTTTAACACCTCAACTAGAATCACTCAGTCTAGGATGGAGTACCACATAACCCCACGTTTTTCTCCCTATACACAAAAGGCTACCAACTAGATGTGATGACTTGAATGATTTCATGGTGAGGTTATTCCCCCAGTAACATTTGTTGAACATCAAATTCATTATAAAAAATAAATTAATAAACACATTTCTTCACAATGAAAACCAGGAAATAAATATATACATTAACAAATGGATTATAATTTATACAAGATAAACCTAAGGACCCCCAATGTGGTAAGGCAACCAATGTATGAATACCACAGGAAATAAACTAAAGACATTGTAGTAATAGTCTAGATTCTATCTTAGCATCACCCCTATCAAATAATCTCTACCTATTCAGCTACCCATTATCGAGCCCTTTCTCTTAGCTTGATCAATGAACATGAAATACACATGCACATCATGATGCTCATGAAGGTTGTGATTACAAACCTATTAAGACAAAAGAAATGCATTCATAATATAATTGAATCAATATATAAAAGTGTATTCCCAAGAAACGATGTAAATGTATAAGTATCCAATCATGTATTGAGTCATCGTACACTATACAAACTTCCATGAAACCCAAATCTAACATATTCATCACAATTCCAGATGTAAAGTTGGAATAGTAATTTCTTATGTCCACATTAAACCTATAAGGAAAAATTACACACCAATATTTAAGGGAAATTAACACCCTTTTTAAGGAGTATTCATCTGGATCACCTCATGGATTTTTCTTATTGTATGAATGTACATACACATAACATGCCTGAATCAATGAAACTCTACTCATGTATATGGATGTTCCTAATTATTTCAACCCATTAAGGGTTTTTATATAAAGATACATTCCAATGTTTCATGGTTATTCCCACATCATATTAATTCTATAAGTTAATGCACTAACAAACATGCCACCTTGAGTCATAATCTATCAATCAAGTCAACCATGTTCCCCATATTGGGAGGCAACAATCAAATTTTTAGAAACTTGGTCATCATTATATCTATAGGAGAGTCTTTAATGGATATGAACACATTGAAATATGTATTATAACATATAAAGGCACAATAATTAATATAAAGAAATTGTCATATGGGATAGATACACACCATAAAGAATATCATAACCGGAATGGTATCACATGAAATATAGGCACCCACATATATATAAAATAAGTCAATGGTCATGATCCAAACACCCAACAAAATTAATATCATAATAAGAAATGTTTACATGGGATACACATGCATCCACCTGAAAATCAAACATTAATTTCATATGAGGATCCTAATGGTAAAACTTCTTAGTGTAAAAGTATCAATTCCCAATTAAATAAATTTCCACACAGATCAAAATAATGTAAATAATTCCCTATAACCAATTATTATTGTTATCATGAGGTATTATTGAAGCATAATCCTAAAATAAGAACAGAAAAATTGATTAAATCATGTATTAATTTACAAATGAGATCCACTATAAACACATATCAGGGTCTTATTAAGAGAGGGATGAAAGAATTCAATATCTAGCTTCCTGCCTCCAAGAAATTTGAGAAATTACCATAACATCACATAAAAATACATAAATATTTTCATGAAAACCTAGATCTTGGATTAAGACCAATATTATAAAGATAGTTTTGATAGATTGTATTAAACTACACAAATGGTAGTTTCTGATTCCATGAAATCTTCATGAATTGAGGATACATGATAAAGAAAGACAAATACACCCTAAGGAATCCCTTTTATTTTTGGTTGAATGAGTATCTTGAAAAGAAAGATATATATCCTATAGTTGTTACACAGTGAAAATTCAAGATCCATGCTGATAAAAATCCTGAATGGGCCCATCAATGTGATGATAGCTCTTTCTTGAACCTAGGGCTACTAACTCCATCACCATATTTCCATTAGTAATGTATCAGTTTGATGGTGGAACCTAGGTGGTTCATGGTCCACTAGAACCTCCACGAGCTAGCATATGACACTGCACTATTTTTTTTTTTGATTATTGACTATGTGAATAAAGCTTGGTGGTTTTATAATGCTTTTCCCAAAACAAGATACATAGATTTCTTCTTTAAATTTAAATGTATTTTTCAACTGATTTATTAAAAATAAATTTTTTATGAAAGGAATAAAATTTTGAAATAAAACCCTCTTTTTGTGTTTTTGAAAACATTGGGTCAATTTGAGAAAGGATTGGTTGAAATTAGATGTGATTTGATGTCGATTCTAAGGAAATTTTGGTTTAATAGAATGTTTATTTTTAAATGCATATATTTAATAAAAACCGCTTATTTGATTTTCAAATTAAAATGGCATATTGAAACATGAAATTTTTAATTTGAACTATGAATGATGAATTGAATATAAAATAGTTATTTTTTCATGATTAATTGATTTAATGAATGGACATGACCGATTGGGTAGTAAGTGGGAGATTAAGATAATAACGCTAGGAATCTAACTCACTGGAAATGGATTGATGATGAAAACACTAACGAAACCATGTTCTGTACGATTTAACCATGATGAGGATTTAATTGAATCTATAATGATGGCATGAGCCTTAGGGAACCATTCACACCTTGATTCATGATTGATTGATAGAGTAGTGGGAGGTTCCTAGAGCCATGAAATATCATACCGTACGGCTCATTAACAAAGTTATTTTGTTATATGATTATTACATTCTATTGATTATTGATAAACTCTTATAATTTTTTTTCTTTATTATAATGGTCATTTAAGATTGTTTATAAGATATTTTCAATCTAATTGAAGTGTAAATGGTTTATTTGTAATGCAACTATTTATGAAACATTTGATGATGTACATTAGGGATATTTTTCTCACACCAATCCATTTCCTCTGAGAACCTATATGTTATGTTATTACTATTCTAGGAAAAGGGAATGTGCCATATGGAGGTGTTTGGTGTGCTTAATTCAGGGGGTCTTGGGTGGTGGTGGTGACTGGTAGAGTTGTTATCCATTTATTACTCCAAGATTTTGAGTTCTCGAATTCATGGAAAATTTTTTAGATGATGTTACATTGAAATTAATCTATATTTTTGGGGCACTATTTTCTCCTTGGTAAGTGTTTGACATACTAATAGTTCATTATTTCATTTACCATTGTCGTATATATTAATAATTTTGTCATGGGGTGAATGTGTTAACTTTGACAATTTTTTAATTCCCTAAATGTAGTTACCAACCCATGAGCAAAGGAAATTAATATTGGGTGATCTTAGTGGTGACCCATGTATAAGAGTACCATGGTATTTGGGTTGGTTTGTGACCCACAGTCACACACACACCCACATGCATATCACATCATGCAATTATCTAACATACCGCACACACTGCCACATGCATATCATTATATGAAAAGGTCACTTAGTATACATAATCACCCACATTTATATCATACATAAAAATTACAATACTATAAATAAGGCCTTTAACACTTCTATAATATGATATTTTCAGTGCAAAAAAGGGTTATCAATTGTAGAACGATTAAAATACCAACATTTTTATTAGTGATAGAAAAGTGATGACAAATGAACACTTAATCAACACTACAAAAAAACTCATGAAGGATACCTTTATCAATCTTCTTGAAGCATTGATAAAGGATACCCTTTATCAGTGATATAAAAATCCCTGATAATGGGTTATTTTATCAGTGCTAAAAAAAGAACTTATAACCGATATATTTGTCTATTCTTTGAGTAGCTTTGATAAAATGGTCCTTTATCAATGTAATTACTAGTGCTACTATGAGAGAATACTCTAATAGTGTGATGTTTAAATTATTGCACACTTCAAAATAAAAGGTAGTATAAAAATAGAAAAAATATTTTGAAAATACAGAATTTAATTGAAATAAAATTTCCAAAAAAAAATACAAGAAAAACACTATATTATAGAATTTTTAATCATTGTATTTTAAAATTACTTGATTAAGTGAAACTTATCACAACTATTAAAAACTTTGATTTTCATTTGTCTATATCCCCCTGAACCTTGGTCATGCTAATTATGAAAAAACCACCTTAGATCATGAAAAATAATATACATGTATAAGAAAAAAAATTCTTTTTTAGTAATACTATAATGAAATAATTTTAAAAAAACATGTCAATTTGAATTTAAACACATATTATTTGAGTCATACTAGGCACACCTTGAATCATATTTATTTACAGGTGATTCTTACATGACAAACAAATTTATGTTCTTCTCAAAAAAAGATAATATTAAATTGGATCTCATCTGTGGTGATAGAAAAATCATATTTTATGAGATCCAATTTAGTAGGACTTGATTTTGTAGAATAATCCTTCAACTATAACTATTTTTTGTTCGTCTTCATGAATTATCTCTATGAAAATTAAATGAATAAGTTTAATATAAAAATTATAAGGAAATTATTTAAGTAATAGAAAAAAAATAATGAGACAACCATCTGAGTTTTTTGTTAGATTCGGTAATGTAATGTACATTTTAAACTAAAACGACCCTTATAGATTAAAAAAACACACTTCCAGTAATATCAACCACATTGTGTATCAAGTTGATGTGAGTTCTATTAATACATGTGAAAAATAATGTATGAACCATTTTTGGATGTTAGAAAATAATCCAAGGAAATTTTATCATTTTCGGCTATTTGATCTTTGTTTTCTACTAAAATGAATCTTTTATATTTAATACACGCACATTGAGACACACTAATGACATATGGTGTCTTATTTAAAAGTGGTCAATTACTATAGTTCAAAAATGAGTTATTGACCATTTTCTAAGTGTTAGAAAAAAATGTGTTCTCATTTACTCTGTTTTGGTTATGCCATGTTCTTTTTAATCAAAAATGAAACTTATATATTGAAAAAATGCACATTGAGTCAAACTGAAAACATAGTGTGTCACATTGATGTGTAGTCAATTTCAATATTTCACAATTGAATTATAAATAATACATAATTATCATGAAAGTCAAAACATTTTGGTTTAGTTTTTGGTGAGTGAAATATTTTTTAACTAATTTTTCAAATTTTAACTCATAACAAACACTATGAATCATACATGGAAAATCATGTGTCTTTTTGTGGGGAGGTTTATTACTAAACAAAAAATAATAATTATAGATGATTTTCCTAATATATGAAAAAATTACAATGCATTTGTCTATTTTTGAGTACATGGAATTCATTTTCAACTTAAAGATAAGTTTTAAATTTAAAAAAAAATTGAGTAATATCGGTCACATGAGGAGTCAGATTAAGGTGCATATGATTCGTACATATGAAACATGACATATGGATCAATTTTTTAAAGTATAAAGATATTCTGAATTTTTTTTCTTAGTAATGACTAAGTCACTTGTTTTTAAATAAATATCATTTTAATCTGAATGAACAAATTTCAGTTATAACGATCACATCATGTGTTGGTATGATGTAAGACCAACTCCTACATTTTAACAAATCACATATGAATATTTTTCCTAAATTATCAAAACAATATGAGTATGTTTTCTCATGGATCTGTGAGTGGAACACATTTAGAACAAAAAATGTCAGTTTTAAACTAATAAGGGATAATTAGAGTCATACTAAGAACATTCTTTTTCAGATTGTGGTAGATGATTTCTTCACACCACAAATGACTTAGGGACTATTTCCCAACAGTATCAACAAAATCCAATTTTTTTCTCAGTTGGAGTATGACACATATCATTTTTAATAAAATGTAATTTTTAAATAAAAAGAAACACTTGATGTCATAATGGAAACATCATGGATTGGATTGAGGTGTATCTGATTTTTACAAATAAAAAATAGATTATGGATCTTTTTTATAATTTATCAAAATAATATGGATTTTATTTATAAATTTTGTATATTTCACTTGTGGTTTTCACTAAATATTCATTTTAAACTAAAAACATGCAGTTTCTGTCATTCTAGTGACACCATGTGTTAAATTAACATAAAAAATATTCTGATATGTCAAGAAAAATGAATGGATCATTTTAATAATATATAAAAATTATCCAAATTTATTTTGTCAGTTTGAGTGTGTCAATTTTTTACTAAAATCTCATTTTATAATGAAAACATGAACATTGTTTCATGCTAGAAACATAATTTTTTGGATTGATGTATGGAAGATTTCTATATGTTACTAGTGATTCATGAAATATTTTCACAAATTATGAAGACAATATGATTATATTTTACCTATTTTTAGTCAGTGAGACATGTTTTGTACTAAAATGCCAATTTTAAACTGATAAAGGAAACATTGGCTCATACTTGGAACACCTTGTATAGTATTGAGGTTCAGATGACTCTTATACATCAAAAATGATTGAGGGATCATTTTCCAAAATGATTAAAATAATATGAATGTGTTTTCTCAGTTTTGGGTTTGTCACTTTTCTTTTTTCTAAAATTTAAAATTTAAACAAAAAAACACACTTAGAGTCATACTAGTCACACTTCACATCAGATTGACGTTTGGATGATTCTTACACATCAAAAATGACTTATAGAACTTTATTCTAATGTATCAAAACAATCAGAATGCATTTTCTCGGTTTCGAGTATGTAAATTGTGGTGGTAATTAAAATGTCATGTTAAACTGAAATCATGAAATTTGAATCATATCGGTCACACCATGTTTCGAATAGGAGTTTGGAAGGTTACTACATTTCACAAATGTTTTATGAATCTTTCTAAAAATTTATCAAAAATAACATGAATGATTTTTCTTAGTTTTTATGGTATCACTTTTTTTTACTAAAAATTCATTTAAAACTGAATATAAAAACTTTGTGTCATACTAGTCACATCATGTGTCAAATTGAAATGAGACTGATTATTACATCTCAAAAATTACTTATGAATAATTTTCTTAAATTATAATGACAATCAATGTGAATTTTCTCAATTTTCATTGAGTGACACATTTTTGAAGTAAAATTCAATTTTCAAATCATAAGAGACACTTTGAGTAATACTGAGTACACTATGTATCAAATTGAGGTTAAGTTGAGTAGTATATATCAGAAATGACCTATGAATTATTTTTCTAAAGTTTCCAAACAATTAGAATTTTTTTATCTGTTGTATGTATGGAACATGAGCTTTTAATTAAAATGTCAATTTTCAATTAAAAGCTCACAATTTGAGAAATAACGGTCACACTGTGCAACTGATTTAGGTGAAGCTTATTCAACATGTCACAAATGAATTTTGGATCATTTCCTAATGTATAAAAACTATATGAATACTTTTACTCAATTTTGAGTATGTTTATTTTTTCACTAAAATTTCATTTTAAACTAAAAACATACACTTTGAGATATATGTGTCACATCATATGTCGGTTTTATGTGGGACAGTTTCCTAAACATCAAAAATAACTTATGAATCGTTTTATTAAATTTTTTAGACAATTAGATCATGTTTTCTTGTTTCCCAGTGAGTGAACCATGTTTTAAACAGAAATTTATATTTTAAATTGATTAATAACTCTTTGAGTCATACCATGATCACCATGCATTAGATTGAGGTGTAAATGATTCCTAAAATTCTGAAATGACTTATTGTTAATTATTCAAAAGTATCAAAATATTCAGAATTCATTTTATCTTTTTTGAGTATGCCACTTGTCTTTTTTAATAAATTAACAAATTTAAATAAAAAGGAACACGTGGAGTCATAAATGTCACATCATTTTTCATATTGATCTACAACTAATTCCTACATGTAAAAATTACTTATGGATCATTTTTATAATGTATCAAAATAATATGAATTCATTTTCTCATTTTTGATAATTTCAATTGTGGTTTTTACTAAAATTTCATTTTAAACTAAAAACAAGATCATTGAATCATACTAGTCACACCACACATTTGATTGATGTCAGGCTAATTCCTATAAGCCAAAAATGACTTATGGGTTATTTTCCTAATGTATCAAAATAATTTGAATTCGTATAATCAATTTTGATAAAGTCACTTTTTTATTAAGATTTTATTTTAAACAGAAAACAAGAACATTATGCCATACCACTCACATCGTATATCGATTTATTATGAGACTAATTCCAATACATCACAAATGAATTTGGAGTTATTATCCTCAATTATTAAGATAATTGTAGTGTGTTTTCTGGGTTTTTAGTGAGTGATACACATTTTCAACAAAAATTTCAATTTTAAATTGTTAAGGGACACATTGATTCATACCAAGAACACCATTTATTAGATTCAGTTGAGACTGATTCTATCACATTACAAATTACTAAGGGATCATTTCCTAAAATTACCCAAATAATTTGAATATTTTCTCTTAGTTTTGACAATGCCACTATTCTTTTTTACTAATATTTATTTTTAAAATAAAATGAAAAAAAATTGAGTTAAATTTCACATTTGTATTAAAAACATGTCTTTCATGTCATACCAGTTACATCAGGTATTAGATTTACAGGGGGTCGTTTCCAAAACATAAAAAAATGAGTTATAGACTATTTTTTCAAAAGTATCGAAACAATATGAATTTTATTTCTTCGTTTTGATCAGGGGACATGTTTTTTAAACTAATTTTTGAATTTAACAAAATATGTATTAGATAAAAATGATAAGGAAATTAACAAAATAAAGTTGTTAAAATTTTGATAAAACTAACTAAATATGTAGTGGGAAGTTACAAATTCGTGATGTCTATATAAATTCTCATACCATGTATTCTCTCCATTTGCTTCTAAAAAAATTGATTTCGTCCATTATACTTCTCCTTATAAAAAAAATAATATATATATATATATAGTCATTTTGATACTAATGATTTACATATAAAGGGTATGTCTATGGTCATGGACTATAATAGATCACTATCATAGTAGCTAATCACCTATATTTGATGTTGGTAAAAATTATGAAAAAATTATGCTACCCAATCATCTATAAATAAGCTTACTTCTTATTTTGAGTATTTAGGTTGTCGAAAATATTCATATTACTAAGAAAATATAGAAAAACAAACGATTAATAAACATTTTTAAGGAAATTATAATTTTATTCAAAAATTACTTATTCAGAGAGGATAATAGTTTTATGGAATATGATATCATACAAATATTTTCAAATATAATATCCATAATCATTGTGGTTATCTTATTTCAGACACTGAAAGTCATTGAACAAAATAAGTAATTTTTTTTGAAATCTGTTTTGATAATTAAATATTTTTATATATAAATTAATCTATATCTATTTAATATAATTCATAGGCTTCTTCTTTTCTGTCACCGACCTCATCACATGGTTGAGAGAATATTTATAAATCTCCATATCATAACAAAATTCTTGTTTAAACACAAACTGAAATATATATTTTGATTTTTATTTATAAAATATTGATCGTAGTTCATTAAAAATTAACAATAAACATCATGTGATGTATGTTTCTTAAGAAATCCATGCAGTGAATACAAAAAATTAATATTTATGGTATCCAGATTGATTTTGATCAGAATCTAGTGGTTACAAAAAAATAAAAAGTGTTGAAAAATAAATATATGTTTTGTTTGATTAGAATGTAGAGTTTTACCCCTATGTTAAAGGTATAAGAAAGAGTCTATCGTCTGTTATTTTTTTCTCAAATTCCATGTTTAGATCATCTTTTTTATCATTATTATAAGGCCCCAGCCTTAAACATTACATAATATTGAATTAAGTAAATAATTCAAATTAAGGATCTTTTTAGGTTTAGATTTTTTGAAAATTGGGCCATAACTATTTCATTACATCTAAAATATTACAAAGTAGACACTTCTACTGATTATCCATTTTTTCATAAAATGAAAATTCCTAAAAGAAAATAATAATTCTTTTCTTGATAAAAATTTTCTTGAATTCTTCATATCTCTTACCCCGCCTTATACATTGTAAAAAACATTTCAAAAACATGGGATGAGCATAAAAAGCTCAGTAAGGGTTATAAAATAAAAAAATAAAACATTATTTCACCAATACATACAAAACATAAGCTCTTTTACATGCCTCATCAAATTATAATATTTTTTAATAACACATAGAAATAACAAATCATAAAGGTAACCTGTGGAATCCAAATCAAACTTACATTGTACATGTAACGCCCCGACCCTAATTACCTAGATTCGGTGCATTATTACATAACATTGGCATGATCATGAGAAAGATCAAGTCTCGAAAGACCGATTAGTTTAGTAGCCTTGGAATAACTAGATACATCCATAAATTTTTACATTACATCATAAAAAAACATCTTGTCTTCATATCCCCTCATACTATCCCTGCAGGTCATTCATAAATTACTTCTTCATAATCCTGGGAAAAATAAAACATTGAAAGGGGTGAGCTCGGATGCTCAGTAAGGATAACATTATAGCAGAAGCTTTCATAAATAAGCATAAACACTTAAGGCAATTTATAACTAAAACAAAATCCTTTTAAAATTGAACTTCAACATAGTATGGCAAAAGTAAAATGAAATAATGCCATTTACTTACTCACATGGATATTCTACTAGTCGAATGATCACATGCAATATCAATAACCACTTTCATAATGATGGAATGCATAATGCCAGACTATCATAACCACATAGCCAAGGCCTCGTGCCAAGACTACAAATAAGATTTTGCCAAGGCCTTGTGCCAAGACACTAGTTTGTCTCATGAGACCTACCGATGCATCGAGGAGCTATAGCGGGCTCCACCCGTCACTTATTAAGTCCAATGCATTCCTCATATGAACAAGTTTAAACATAACATAAACATTCGTATTGAAACTAGCATACGAAATGTCAATACTTTTACCACAAACCTTGAATGGTATAAAAATATCACATCCACAGTCAAACATAACTCATTCGATACAATATGGAAGATTGTATTGTATCACATTAACCTCAATCAAGAATAATGAAGGATGTTGACATAGATGAAAATAATCATCAAAACTATTTGAGAGAAATATCCCCCTTTTCTTGAAATCATTTAAAAGTCACACTATTTGTCAAAAAGCCATTTAAAAATAGATTTTTGAATCAAAGTGTCCCATACCACTTTGAAACTTTTTAAAAGGATTTTTAATTTTAAAACATTAATGTCCATATAAATAAATCCTTAAAACCATTTTTAAAATATGGACATTAATGAGCATGATTTAGAAGAATAATTCTTTAAAACATTTTAAAATGGTATTTTGGTTAGAGTTTCTAACCAAAAGAGAGACACTTGAATAAAAATAATTGAGGTAATCAAAACATTGTAATATCATGAGAATAAAGGAATTCATGATATACTATGTCAAAGTACATTATATACACCACATAAAAGTGATTTGGTGTATATCATCAAAGAAGTCTCAATGGAATGTAAATTGAGATGAAATCTCTCATAAAGGTTGTATCCTTAGGTTAAGGATAAATCAACGACATAATTATGTGTGACAAATATAAATACACTAAATATGATTGGATATTCAGTGTAAATCAATCAAAGTATATTCACACATATTCTTGTAAAATCAATACTAACGAATTGGATGTTTAACTCAATAAATGGAGAATGAGTTAAAATTACTCTTATCAAATTCATATCAATGACTTGAGAATTATCAATGGAGTGATTATGTGTATCAAACTTATATCCACAGGAATGGGAGTGGAAATTATGACATAATCAAATGAATAGTGATTCCACACATAATCTTGGGGTAATATAATCAATGAAATATGCGTAAAGCCAAATGAGTGGAAGTTGAAATCTCAAATTCCCTTATTGATTAGGTAACTTAAGAAACATACACCCATGAAAGAATTATCATACCATTATGATGTAAATACCCATAAATAAAAGTATATAACACAATGAATACAATCATGGGCAGTACACATACACCACATGCAATAATTAAGTGGTGATCAATGGAATTCTCACGGAATTAAAAGTGAGATAAGAAAATCCCTTACTTTGTACTTTTTCCTTGGTCGATGGTAGGTTTACCTCCTGTATAATGGTTAAATAATTGTTATTGAATAATACAAGAATCATTTACTTTAATATGATATCATATATGATCTTTTAACATTGATTTGTTAATAATATCTTAGTATTAACGTCGTTTCGGGTGTTAACTTACTCATTTTCTTTTATATGTTTTGTTACATAAGTCATGTTTGTTGTATCTTATTCATATCCAGAATGATATCAAGTCCTTAAACATCATTTTTAAATCATTAAATGATAATTATACTTGAATGGATACGATGGATAATGAATCTCATCGCGTTCGTGGAGACGGTAGTCCGTACGTACGCACGAACGCTACTTCCATTTAATTTTTTATTTTAAAAGAATCGAATCCAAATGATACATAGGTATATTACTATTCCAGTATAATATAATATTTTATATATGTTACTTAAGTTCATTAACACCATCCTTTATACGTTCCATGTGTGGTATGAACGAGTCATATCATTTTAAGGGGGCGGTAGTCCGCACTTCCTCAAATGAAATTATCGTATGTATATACGACATGAAACGAATAATGGTATGAAATAAAATGGAATTACAGAAGCTTATATATAAAATATATATCATTAATATCATATTTAATTATAGTGCCATCATAATGGCCACCATGAGAGGCGGTAAGATGTTTTTGAACAATCATCGTTTCGTGAGGCGTTAGTTTGCCATCCACAGAAACATTATGTTCATCATCCATTAGATGGAGTTGTGTGTATGTGTAGTTTGAATACTTCTTATAACAACATCCTAGTATATTGAGGATACTGGTGTTGTTACAAAATAAGGGAAATAAAAAGAGTTTGGGGGTTGAAGAAGCAAAATAAATGAAAATAATTTAAGAGAAAACGTTACCTTTAATTTAGGTAACTCACTTTGGTTGGAACCAAAGGACTTGTTGAAATGCTTTCTGCCTAAGTGGAAGCTTCAAGGAGGAGGAGAGGGATGTGGGGAGCTTAGTTGGGAAGAGTTTGGACGAGCCAAGTGGCTTTAGAGGTGTGAGGAAATGAGAAGGAGGAGTGCCCTTTTATAAGAGGGGTGAGGGGCACCTTTGGAAATGCTAGAAATATTAATTTATAATAAATTCATATTCGGTTTCCAATGGCTCCAAAGTTGACTATTCAAAGGTTGAGGTGGGGATAGGTCGAAAACAACTCATCCAATAGAATTTAGACAGGTTTGGGTACTTATATTAACCTTATCTTTAAGTATTAACTCTAAGTTAATTAGTTTCACTTTTACAATGTCTCTTTGTATTTTTATATAATATGGTTAATAAACTTACTATATACATCCAAAAGACCCCCAAGTGGTCCATTAATGATTAACCTATCATAATATAAGTCTCTTGGCCGAACCTTAGATTTTTAGGAATTTAATATCAATTAATAATATAATATTTGTTTTAAGAACTCTTTTATGTCAATTTTGACACTATTCACTAGTTGATTTTTGTGAAACTCATAACAGATTTATTACTTCGAACAAAGTCAAATAAATCAATCATAATAAATCATATTATCCTAGAAAATTTGTTTAATTCATTAAAAGTTTAATATTATAATTATTTGGGTATTTATAATATCAATTATGTTAATTTTTTACTATTTTAGTAATTACTGCATCATCATTGTGTCATAAATAAAATAAATTATTTAATGTCAAAAAATTATAAATAAACTATAATTATGTAGGAAATCTTTTTAGCTTTCTAATGAATATTTATAATCTAAAATCCAGCATATATAACCCTATGTAACAATTGTTTTGCTAAAAGATATATGCTTGTGTCATTTTTGTATTCATTTTAACTTAATTAATATAAAGTGTCATTATCACTTACAAGTGGATCCATGGGGTCCCAAAATTGACCCAAAGATGCCCATGGTCGACCATGTATCAACCAATAGGGTTAAGATACATTTTAGGGTAATTTAGTATTATTATAATATTTTTTTTTTAACCCTTATTTACCGGATTTACCCTTAACCATGGTAAATAAAATATTTACCGCAGTAATTATTCAAAATGTCTAAAAATAAAAGTTACCTATTTACACAATTTGGACATCCTGATTCCAAATATGGAATCCATTTTTCTAAATTCAAAACACAGAAGTGGCAGAAATTAATTTAAAATTAATTCCCGCTGTCAAAACAAAAAGCGTGTTTTTAAGAGATAATAACTATCAAAAGATTGACACTTGTTTATGTTCGGTTTAATTGTAAAATTATGTCCAATGACCAACATTATATTAAATGGTAAAAATATATTCTAAATATACTTTAAAACCACTCAAATTCACAATTTGTCACTATTAATTATTTTGATTAAAAAAGTTGTTTTTAATTAAAATTTAGTAATTTTCACTATTCATCAAAATATGAAAGTTATCCGAAAAGTACCAAAATTTCACCTTAGGATAAATTCGATATTCCGAATCCAAAAATGAAGTCCATTTTGAAATATAAAATATATATAATTTCTAAAAGTAGGTATTACTATTCATAACGGCTAGTTTGATTGGTTGTGGTGTGTTAAAATCTCGAAGTTGCGTACAATGCACGTCATTGCATTATTCGAAAGGAAACATACCGAGGAAGCTTGGGGTGTTACATTCTCCCCTCCTTCAATAAATTGCGTCCTCGCAATTTTTAAATTTTTGCTTGGGAATATAATGGAAAGTCCCACATTGGAAAAAGAGTCAATAAAACTGTCACTTTAAAAGAAAGGAAGAGAGGTATAAGGGTCATCCAAGATAACCCATACTAGGATTCCATGTAAGAAAACATGGATATGGATGATAAACTAAGTGTCAAGTTCTGATGGAGAGGGATAGAAATCACGATCAGGAGAAAGTTAACAATGAGAAAACCACAAACTTGTGTTGGGACAAACGACCATTAGTCTCCTAGTAGGAAAGTAAACGGACAACATTTTTTTTTAAGTTACATTACATAAGGAAGAGGAATTCATTTATGATATTGACTAAGAACATTATGAGATATACTTACATTTTAAGTATATTTTCATTCTTTAATAAATTTCCACCACTAACTCATTTTTTTTTAAAACGATGAGTATTCAAGAAGACTTGGTCACATTGGAAGAGATAGAATAAACTTCTATAGAATCACATGATCCATGAAGGATAAACCATATATTTACATTGTCTTTGAAGATTAATCAAAACCAAAATGGTCAGTGAATGATCTAATGATCCCCCAAAAGGATATTCATTGAGATAAATATGCACTAATCTTAATTTCTAAAATTAAACCAACAATACCCCAAAGTTAAATAGATACCATTCAATAACCAATTGTCCTTAAAATCCTTTAATATAATCCAAACTAATATTGAAACCCAAAACATAGAAGAATTTGATTATGTAGTCTCCCATGTTAAATTGTATCTCCAAATGACATCAGATACTCTTAAAGTCACATACTAAAAAGTAATTAACCTAATCACATATTCTCTATTATAGGTTAATCATTTCCATAAATAACCCAAATCACTATAAATCCACAATAAAAACGTAGATAAAAATCTATCATTACTCCACAAATGAAACCCCATAGTATTCTATTTTCCTTGGACATATAGTGTTTCCAACAAAGCGAACATCTTCCAAAATAACATTTATCACTTAATCACCAAATCATTTTCCTATACCAAGGGTATTCTTTTGATATGAAATAAGAACCCAAATCAACTTATTATTGATCAATAAAATCATTTAACAAAAAAAAAGTCACACTAACCAGGGACTTCACGTAGTCCAGTGGTAGGCGATAAATCCCAATCGCACTTTGGTTGTGGGTTCGATTCCCATAGCTTTGTCCGACGCGACGGGTTGTCACACGGTCTACGTGTTGTCCTTTTTCAAAAACTATATTTTATAATATTGCCAAAATGAGATAAATTCCTCAAAATACTATATCATAAATTTAACCACAAATGTTATATCATACCTTGAATCTTCATCCCAAATTAGAATAACTTATAATTCTCTCAAACCCCAATGATCATATAAATCCAAATGGTTATTTATACCCAAATCCAAAAGAGAAGAGACAATTCTTCCTCAAATATCATTCTCACATGGCAAACTGCGGGGTTACAAATACAAGAGAAAATTATTCCATAGTAAACCCATCAACAAGGAGTGCTAATACTTTTTAAACATTTCTCCAACCATTTATTCCCACATAGCTTCTTCTTTGACCAAGAAAATATCCTATAGAATAGGACATTCACTCGGGTAATGGCCAGGTCCCCTACATTTACGGCAAATGACTGTAAATGGACTCTTGGGACCATTTTTATCTTCTTCCATAGTACTCTTCATTTTTCTTCGGCAATTCTTTACTTTATGTCCTTCCTTCCCGCACGTAAAACATTTCGTTGTCCCATTGAGACACTTTCCTGGGTGTCTCTTTCCACATTTCCTGCATGATGAAAATTGAGGGTTCTTTTCTCCATGGTCTCCATTGCTGGAGCTCTTATCATTTATCACCTTTCTCTTCCTTGTTGAGTCTGGGAGTTGGTTAATATATATGTTGTTGATCATATTTTTGGAAAACTGATTTGGCATAAAGACGATATCTTTTACGCCTATCAACATTCCATTTTGTTGCTCATTGCCACCACCGTTCCCATCTTGTACATCATTCTCAAAGTCACTATGACTTCCTTGGAATCCAGCCATTGACTAAAACCATAAAGCATTGTGTGAGTAATAGTAGTCGTAAAATCATTTAGAGATTAAAATGTCACCATATTCTCAATTTGAAACATATTAGGATTAACCAAGGTCATTTACTCTCATCTTATATATATATTACTTAAATTGGTTTGTAAAGAAAATGTAAATTATCCTAAGCATATCCCCCGGGAGTGTCGTAACCAAGAGTGCAGCAAGGCCCGTTGTCGTGCACCAGTTCCCGTTCGAGTCTAGCTCAAAGCGGTGTTTTCGGGTTTTACCCCTAGGTACATCTGTTCTAGAGCCGCCTCTACCTGCTCGTATCCAGACAGGGATGTATTGCTCGGAAAACTCACAAAATCTCTACAATACCAAAATTCTAGGAAGTTCTTTTATACTAATCCTCAAAGTTCATCTTAGGTCTACGTGCTCTAATCAGAGTTTATCTAAATCTAGCTACCAAGGTTTGTACTAAACTTCCTCTGATACCAACTGTAACGCCCCGACCCTAATTACCTAGAGTCGGTGCATTATTACATAACATTGGCATGATCATGAGAAAGATCAAGTCTCGAAAGACCGATTAGTTTAGTAGCCTTGGAATAACTAGATACATCCATAAATTTTTACATTACATCATAAAAAAACATCTTGTCTTCATATCCCCTCATACTATCCCTGCAGGTCATTCATAAATTACTTCTTCATAATCCTGGGAAAAATAAAACATTGAAAGGGGTGAGCTCGGATGCTCAGTAAGGATAACATTATAGCAGAAGCTTTCATAAATAAGCATAAACACTTAAGGCAATTTATAACTAAAACAAAAGCCTTTTAAAATTGAACTTCAACATAGTATGGCAAAAGTAAAATGAAATAATGCCATTTACTTACTCACATGGATATTCTACTAGTCGAATGATCACATGCAATATCAATAACCACTTTCATAATGATGGAATGCATAATACCAGACTATCATAACCACATAGCCAAGGCCTCGTGCCAAGACTACAAATAAGATTTTGCCAAGGCCTTGTGCCAAGACACTAGTTTGTCTCATGAGACCTACCGATGCATCGAGGAGCTATAGCGGGCTCCACCTGTCACTTATTAAGTCCAATGCATTCCTCATATGAACATGTTTAAACATAACATAAACATTCGTATTGAAACTAGCATACGAAATGTCAATACTTTTACCACAAACCTTGAATGGTATAAAAATATCACATCCACAGTCAAACATAACTCATTCGATACAATATGGAAGATTGTATTGTATCACATTAACCTCAATCAAGAATAATGAAGGATGTTGACATAGATGAAAATAATCATCAAAACTATTTGAGAGAAATATCCCCCTTTTCTTGAAATCATTTAAAAGTCACACTATTTGTCAAAAAGCCATTTAAAAATAGATTTTTGAATCAAAGTGTCCCATACCACTTTGAAACTTTTTAAAAGGATTTTTAATTTTAAAACTTTAATGTCCATATAAATAAATCCTTAAAACCATTTTTAAAATATGGACATTAATGAGCATGATTTAGAAGAATAATTCTTTAAAACATTTTAAAATGGTATTTTGGTTAGAGTTTCTAACCAAAAGAGAGACACTTGAATACAAATAATTGAGGTAATCAAAACATTGTAATATCATGAGAATAAAGGAATTCATGATATACTATGTCAAAGTACATTATATACACCACATAAAAGTGATTTGGTGTATATCATCAACGAAGTCTCAATGGAATGTAAATTGAGATGAAATCTCTCATAAAGGTTGTATCCTTAGGTTAAGGATAAATCAACGACATAATTATGTGTGAAAAATATAAATACACTAAATATGATTGGATATTCAGTGTAAATCAATCAAAGTATATTCACACATATTCTTGTAAAATCAATACTAACGAATTGGATGTTTAACTCAATAAATGGAGAATGAGTTAAAATTACTCTTATCAAATTCATATCAATGACTTGAGAATTATCAATGGAGTGATTATGTGTATCAAACTTATATCCACAGGAATGGGAGTGGAAATTATGACATAATCAAATGAATAGTGATTCCACACATAATCTTGGGGTAATATAATCAATGAAATATGCGTAAAGCCAAATGAGTGGAAGTTGAAATCTCAAATTCCCTTATTGATTAGGTAACTTAAGAAACATACACCCATGAAAGAATTATCATACCATTATGATGTAAATACCCATAAATAAAAGTATATAACACAATGAATACAATCATGGGCAGTACACATACACCACATGCAATAATTAAGTGGTGATCAATGGAATTCTCACGGAATTAAAAGTGAGATAAGAAAATCCCTTACTTTGTACTTTTTCCTTGGTCGATGGTAGGTTTACCTCCTGTATAATGGTGAAATAATTGTTATTGAATAATACAAGAATCATTTACTTTAATATGATATCATATATGATCTTTTAACATTGATTTGTTAATAATATCTTAGTATTAACGCCGTTTCGGGTGTTAACTTACTCATTTTCTTTTATATGTTTTGTTACATAAGTCATGTTTGTTGTATCTTATTCATATCCAGAATGATATCAAGTCCTTAAACATAATTTTTAAATCATTAAATGATAATTATACTTGAATGGATACGATGGATAATGAATCTCATCGCGTTCGTGGAGACGGTAGTCCGTACGTACGCACGAACGCTACTTCCATTTAATTTTTTATTTTAAAAGAATCGAATCCAAATGATACATAGGTATATTACTATTCCAGTATAATATAATATTTTATATATGTTACTTAAGTTCATTAACACCATCCTTTATACGTTCCATGTGTGGTATGAACGAGTCATATCATTTTAAGGGGGCGGTAGTCCGCACTTCCTCAAATGAAATTATCGTATGTATATACGACATGAAACGAATAATGGTATGAAATAAAATGGAATTACAGAAGCTTATATATAAAATATATATCATTAATATCATATTTAATTACAGTGCCATCATAATGGCCACCATGAGAGGCGGTAAGATGTTTTTGAACAATCATCGTTTCGTGAGGCGTTAGTTTGCCATCCACAGAAACATTATGTTCATCATCCATTAGATGGAGTTGTGTGTATGTGTAGTTTGAATACTTCTTATAAAAACATCCTAGTATATTGAGGATACTGGTGTTGTTACAAAAGAAGGGAAATAAAAAGAGTTTGGGGGTTGAAGAAGCAAAATAAATGAAAATAATTTAAGAGAAAACGTTACCTTTAATTTAGGTAACTCACTTTGGTTGGAACCAAAGGACTTGTTGAAATGCTTTATGCCTAAGGGGAAGCTTCAAGGAGGAGGAGAGGGATGTGGGGAGCTTAGTTGGGCAGAGTTTGGACGAGCCAAGTGGCTTGAGAGGTGTGAGGAAATGAGAAGGAGGAGTGCCCTTTTATAAGAGGGGTGAGGGGCACCTTTGGAAAAGCTAGAAATATTAATTTATAATAAATTCATATTCGGTTTCCAATGGCTCAAAAGTTGACTATTCAAAGGTTGAGGTGGGTATAGGTCGAAAACAACTCATCCAATATAATTTATACAGGTTTGGGTACTTATATTAACCTTATCTTTAAGTATTAACTCTAAGTTAATTAGTTTCACTTTTACAATGTCTCTTTGTATTTTTATATAATATGGTTAATAAACTTACTATATACATCCAAAAGACCCCCAAGTGGTCCATTAATGATTAACCTATCATAATATAAGTCTCTTGGCCGAACCTTAGATTTTTAGGAATTTAATATCAATTAATAATATAATATTTGTTTTAAGAACTCTTTTATGTCAATTTTGACACTATTCACTAGTTGATTTTTGTGAAACTCATAACAGATTGATTACTTCGAACAAAGTCAAATAAATCAATCCTAATATATCATATTATTTTAGAAAATTTGTTTAATTCATTAAAAGTTTAATATTATAATTATTTGGGTATTTATAATATCAATTATGTTAATTTTTTACTATTTTAGTAATTACTGCATCATCATTGTGTCATAAATAAAATAAATTATTTAATGTCAAAAAATTATAAATAAAATATAATTATGTAGGAAATATTTTTAGCTTTCTAATGAATATTTATAATCTAAAATCCAGCATATATAACCCTATGTAACAATTGTTTTGCTAAAAGATATATGCTTGTGTCATTTTTGTATTCATTTTAACTTAATTAATATAAAGTGTCATTATCACTTACAAGTGGATCCATGGGGTCCCAAAATTGACCCAAAGATGCCCATGGTCGACCATGTATCAACCAATAGGGTTAAGACACATTTTAGGGTAATTTAGTATTATTATAATATTATTATTTTTTAACCCTTATTTACCGGATTTACCCTTAACCATGGTAAATAAAATATTTACCGCAGTAATTATTCAAAATGTCTAAAAATAAAAGTTACCTATTTACACAATTTGGACATCCTGATTCCAAATATGGAATCCATTTTTCTAAATTCAAAACACAGAAGTGGCAGAAATTAATTTAAAATTAATTCCCGCTGTCAAAACAAAAAGCGTGTTTTTAAGAGATAATAACTATCAAAAGATTGACACTTGTTTATGTTCGGTTTAATTGTAAAATTATGTCCAATGACCAACATTATATTAAATGGTAAAAATATATTCTAAATATACTTTAAAACCACTCAAATTCACAATTTATCACTATTAATTATTTTGATTAAAAAAGTTGTTTTTAATTAAAATTTAGTAATTTTCACTATTCATCAAAATATGAAAGTTATCCGAAAAGTACCAAAATTTCACCTTAGGCTAAATTCGATATTCCGAATCCAAAAATGAAGTCCATTTTGAAATATAAAATATATATAATTTCTAAAAGTAGGTATTACTATTCATAACGGCTAGTTTGATTGGTTGTGGTGTGTTAAAATCTCGAAGTTGCGTACAATGCACGTCATTGCATTATTCGAAAGGAAACATACCGAGGAAGCTTGGGGTGTTACAGTACACTACGGGAAAAAGTGCTTTTTGTGACGGGAATAAATCCCGTCGCAAAAGGTCCGTCCAAGAGGTTATTTGCGACGGGGGTAACGACCCATTGCAAATAACCATCTATTTTCGATGGGATTTCGTCTCCCGTCGCAAATAGTTTGGAGCGGATAGCGCGCCAAACCGCGCGAAGGTTATTTGTGATGGTGAGATCCCACTGTCGCAAATAGTTAAGTATTTGCGACGGGGCTCATCACAAATAACCGGCGGCAGTTTATAGCTTTTTGCGACAGATGTCGTCCCGTCGCAAAAGGTGTGTCGGCAGAGACTATTTGCGACGGGACCCATCGAAAATAACTTTTTAACCGCCGACATTAATTAATGCGGGCGTAGGTATTTGCGATGGGTCCCGTCACAAAAGATACTATTTGCCACTGGATACCCGTTGCAAATAATCTCATCGCAAATAATCACATCCCAAATAATCTAACCTATATATATCCCCATCCGTTTTTTCTCATTCCTCTCAAATTTCAGATCACGTGTCTCTCTAAACTCAGATTTTAGAGAGAGAATTTTTCTAAGATAATTTTTTTGTTCAAGAAGAAGTTGTGAAGCCGTCTGCATCAATAGAAAATCAATTTTAAAGGTATTTATGTTTTTTAATTTATTATTTATTTCATTTTTTTCTGTTAATTTTTTTTATTATTGATTAGTTGTAATTAAATTAAATTTAAATTGTTTTGTCATTAGTATTTATTTGTCGTAATAAATTGAAATTTTTAGTATTAATTTTTAATAATTAGTAGTAATTATTAATTATTGACGATAATTCGTAATGTATATAATTAATTTGTAGTAATTATTAATAATTGGAAATAAATATCAATAAATAGGAATAAATAGGAATAATTAGTAATAATTATGAATAAATATTAATAATTAGTAATAATTAGTAATAATTAGGAATAATTAGCAATAATTAGTAATAATTAGCAATAAATAGTAATAAATAGCAATAAATAGAAACAATTAGCAATAATTAGCAATAAATTGTAATAATTAGAAATAATTAGTAATAAATTATAATAATTAGTTATAAATACTAATAATTACTAATAATTACTAATAAATATTAATAATTAGAAATAAATACTAATAATTAGGATTAATTAGCAATAAATAGCAATAAATACTAATAATTAGAAATAAATAGCAATAATTAGCAATAATTAGTAATAATTACCAATAATTTGTAATAATTAGCAATAATTAGTAATAATTAGCAATAATTAGCAATAATTAGGAAAAATTAACAATAGTTAGCAATAATTAGGAATAATTTACAATAATTAGCAATAATTAGGAATAATTAGCAATAATTAGAAATAATTAGCAATAAATAGCAATAATTAGCAATAAATAGCAATAAATAGTAAAAATAGGAATAATTAGTAATAAATAGAAATAATTAGGAATAATTAATAATAATTAGGAATAATTAATAATAATTAGTAATAAATGGTAATAATTAGTAATAAATTGTAATAATTAGTAATAACTTGTAATAATTAGTAATAAATACTAAAAATTACTAATAATTACTAATAATTACTAATAATTAGCAATAATTAGCAATAATTAGCAATAATTTAGAATAATTAGAAATAATTTGCAATAAATAGAAATAATTAGCAATAATTTGCAATAATTTGGAATAATTATGAATAATTAGTAATAATTAGCATTAATTAGCAATTATTAGTAATAAATAGCAATAATTAGTAATAAAGAGAAACAAATATTAATAAATAGGAATAATTAGTAATACTTAGGAATAATTAGTAAAAATTATGAATAAGTACGAATTATTAGGAATAAATACTTATAATTTGTAATATTTACTAATAATTAGTAATAATTAGGAATAATTAAGACTAATTAGCAATAATTATGAATAATTAGTAATAATTATGAATAATTAGAAATAATTAGTAATAATAAGCAATAATTAGAAATAATTAGAAATAATTAGAAATAATTAATAATAATTATTAATGAATTGTAATAATTAGTAATAAATTGTAATAATTAGTAATAAATTGTAATAATTAGTAATAAATATTATTAATTAGTAATAATTACTAATAAATACTAATAATTAGCAATAAATACTATTAATTATCAATAATTAGCAATAATTAGGAATAATTAGAAATAATTAGCAATAATTAAAAATAAATAGTAGTAATTAGCAATAATTAGCAATAATTAGCAATAATTAGTAAAAATTAGCAATAATTAGAAATAATTAGCAATAATTAGCAAAAATTAGAAATAAATAGCAATAATTTGCAATAATTACAAATAATAATCAATAAGTAGGAATAAATTGTAATAATTAGCAATAATTAGGAACAATTAGGAATAATTAGAACTAATTAGCAATAATTAGAAATAAATAGTAATAATTAGAAATAATTAGGAATAATTATTAATAAATAGGAATAAATTTTAATAATTATTAATAAATTGTAATAATTAGTACTAATTAGTAATAAATAGTAATAAATAGCAATAAATAGTAATAAATATTAATAAATAGTAATACTTAGTAATAAATAGTAATAGTTAGAAAATGTGTTTGCGATGGGATTACGGGCCTGTCGCAAATAGTATTTGCAACAGGTCTGTCACAAATAGTCTTTCAAAAAGCATTTGTGACGGGATTACAGGCCCATTGCAAAAAAAATATTTATTACGGGCCCGTCGCAAAAAATCTTATATATATATAAAAAGTATATAATCGGAGACTTATTTGCGACGGGCCCGTCCCAAATAATATTTTTTGGGACGACGTTTTCTACAATAGGCTATTTGCGACGGGGCCCTGTCGCTAAAGATTATTTGTGATGGGATCCCGTCACAAATACCTTGAATTCTAATAGTGGTATATTTCATAGCTACATAGGGAGTTACATTTGGAATATAAATCACAGTATATTTCCTAAATCTCTTAAGAGAAACATTAACGTTTACCTCCACCACGTTACCCAATGCATTAGAGAGCTATCTCGGGCTCACCCGCCCTAGGTTTATCACAGAATAACCCATATGCGTAAACAATGCCCAAGAACCATAACATAATCAAAACACATAACATAATCATAAATTAAAGATAACCTTTCCACATTTCAATCATAATGAATCAATTCAAGATATTGAAATATTCAATCCATTTCCAAAACCATTTAAAATATTTAATAAATAGATTTTTGAATCAAAGTATCCCATACCAAATTGAAACTTTTTAAGGAATTAACATTTTAAAACATTAATTCCCATATAAATAAATCATTAAAACTAGTTTGAAAACATTGACATTAATGATAAATATTTATAAGATTAAAATTTTAAAACATTTAAAATGATGTTTTAGTAAAAGAATCCTTTACCACTTGAGAAACTCTTAAATAAAAATTATTATGGTATAACATCAAAGAAAAATATAAATATCATGAGATTATAGAAATTCATGATACAAAATTTTCAAAAGGGTTGTATATACACCTTATCGGATTATAAAGGTGAACATATGATGATATTCCTCAATAAAAAGTGATAGAGACGTAGCCTCATACAAAGATTGTATCATTAGATTAAGGATAAATCAATGACATAATTATGTGTGAAGAATATAAATACACCAAATATATATTGACATTAAGTGTAAATAAATCATAGATCATTCAGAAATATTCAAATCATGACATAATTTAGATGTTAAATTTTAACCCAAAGAATTCAAATTGGGTTAATAAGTTCCCTTAAAAAAATTCGACAGCCTAATGGAGTCGCTTAAAAATTCAGAAAATTCATTGATGATATATAAAATGATCTATCATCACTTCGAAATAAAATGTTCCACAATAAGGATATAGAAGAACATATCCCGACATAATAAAGTTTTAATTAAAATACATAGCATAAAAGAATTATTTTACAAAAAGAGGAGGGAGAATGGTTCCTTTACAAAGACCATTTTGTAAATAACATAGATCAATTATTTGTATTCAACATAAGTACACATAAATAATGTATAAATACAAGACATTACATCAATAGTTATTTTTTATATAATCATATCATGACATAAAAAAGAATTAGAATATTAACACAAAGTGTAGAGAGTGGGTTAAGAATTTCCCTTACCGATTTGGTAAATTACGAAACATACACCCCAAGAAAGAAGGATCATACATTGAAGATGTAAATACCCATAAATTAAAGTATATTACACAAATAATACTATCATTAGAAGTATATACACCACACAAAAGTAAATAATGGAAAATATAGCATTAATTTTAGAGGAATAAAAAGTGGGATGAGAACCCCTTACCCTGTGTCCGACTTGACTCATTCGTTCTTTAATCTCATAAATAATAAACTAAAGATAATTTATGTTTTATTAGTATCCTTTTAAAGTTTATTATTCTTTTTATATTACTTATTACTATGTTATAAACATTACATAATCATTTAAGTTAATAAGGGTTTTTTGTCCATATTTGGAACTTGAGTCAAAATGAACTTCCTATAATTACAAGTTGTTCATGTGGTCAAAATTCTATTATCTCTATAATGGTATTATTTATTTAGATATAATATATATCATATATATATATATATTATATATTTGTATTTATAATAGTACATAACATATGAGGATAAGAAATGAAATGCACCGTTCATGGAGACGGTAAGTTGTACGTACACATGAGTGCTACTTTCATTTCTATTTTATATTTAATGTAATGAAACATAATGATACATAGGTATATTATAAATCCAGCATAATATAATTTATAATTTCATTAACTCCATCGTTTATACATTCCACGTATGGCATTAACGAGTCATATCACTTTGAGGGGGAGGTAGTCTGCACTTCTTCAAATGAAATTAGTATATTTATCAATTTTGAAAACCATAAAATAATTATATAAATGAAAAATAAAAAATAATAGAAATAATAGAAATATAATATATATCACATATAAATACAGTTCCATCATAATGGTCACCTTAATTGGTGGTTGGAGAAGATTGAACAATCATCGTTTCGTGAGGTAGTAATTCACCATCCACAGAAATGATATGTTCTTTACCCATTATATAGGGGTGGGTGTAATTCTAGTTAGAATAAATATCATAAAAGAAACCTAGAATATTTAGGATACTATTGATTTAATGTAATGAAATAATAAGAAGATCATATATAGTGAATAAGTAAAATAAAATAAGAGAACTTAAGGGAAGTCGTTCTCTACAAATCGAGTAAGTCCTTTTGGTTTGAACCAAAAGGCTTCCTTTATCGGACTTATTCCTAAGTTAAGGATTTTAGGAGGAAAATAGGGATGTTGGGAGCTTATTTGGGGTGATTTTGGATGATCCAAGGGGGATTTAGAGGTGCGAGTAAGGGTTAGAGGTGGTGACTTTTTATAAGGGGGGATGGTCTCTTTAGGAAAGTTTGAAAAAATTATTTTATTATATACTGAATTTCGATTTCAAAGGGTCCCTAACTCTTTTAATTCAATGATAAGGTGATTATTGTACGAAATTATATCATCTAGTGGGTTTTAGACAAGTTTAGGGATTTAAATTAACCTTATCATTTATCTTTAACTTTTAGTTAACTAATTTAACTTTTACCATGTCCTCTTGTGTATTCATACTATATGGTTAATATATTTACTATAAAATTCCAAGGGACCCAAAATGGGTCATTAAATACATTTTTTGACATCATATATGTAATTGGGAAAAATATTATATTTTGATGAATATTTTAACATTTAATAAAATATTAATTGATTTAAAAACTCATTTAAGTCAATTTTTATACTCTTAATATCATGACATTTTAAAAAATCCCAATCAACTTGATTATTTTGAAAAACCTTCTTTAATTAAAATATAAAAATTTATCATAATCTATAAAATTCTTGTATGGCATAAAAAGTTTCAAAATAAGTTTATTTTAAGATTTATAATCTAATTTATTTAAAACATTCATTAATGCGGTAATTATTAAATCCTCATTGTGTCATAAATAAATTTATTTATATGGTTTCTAAAAATTATAAATAAAATACCATAATGTATTAAATATTTTTAGATCTATAATGAATATTTATAGTTAAATAAATATATTATATAACTGCACATTAAAATTATTTCAAAAAAACAATACATGTTTATGATATTTTTATTTTTTTTACTTTAAATAAAACTATTTTAATGTAATTATCTTACCCAAGTGGATTATAAAGGCCAAAAGTTCTACCCAAGGATTTTATTGGCTGTACATGACTCATCTAATAAGGTTAAAACAAGTGTTAAGGTAATTTTATTTTATAATAATATTATTTTTACCTTGAATTATTCTATTTATCTTTAACCACGGTAACTAAAACTCAAAAGTTACTATTTACCAAAAATATTTTCATCTTATTGAACCACATTTTACAAACTGATTACAACCATTTATGTCATACTTTTGAAATTCAATTCATAGAAGCAGTAAAATTTCATTTAAATGAAAAATTCGATTTTTTAACTTATACGCAATGTTTTCAATATTCATCAAAAATTGAACGTTTTTAAAAAAATACCAAAAATTCACCCAAAGAAAATTTTGATATTAAGAATAAAAAATGTTGTCTATTTTATCAAATTAAAAAAATACATATCACAATAATTAATTTGAAATTAATTTCCATTGTCAAAATCAAAAATCATGTTTTTATGAAGTAATAACTTTCAAAAGATTGAAATTTTTTTATGTCTAATTTCAAAGTTAAATTACCTTAAATGAACAAAATTAGATTAAATGCTAAAAATATAATCCAATTACAATTTAAATCCAATTAAAAATATAATCTAACCATACAAATAAATTATATTAAAAGATAGTTATGAATTAAAATGTTGTATATTTCACTTTTCATTAAAAAAATGAATGTTATCAGAAAAATACAATAATTTCATCCAAAGTAAATTTTTATGTTCCGATTCTAAAGAAGAATATTATTTTGTCAAATAGATCATATAAAATTTAAATAAACTAGATTTAAAAAAAATTTCGCCATCAAATAGTGGTAAATTGACCTTTTGTAGAACATTAAAGTATATATACTTAAAATTTGATTCATTCACATATTAAGACTATAACTTTTATTGATAAATGTAAAAACATTTAACAAGAATGTTTAATCATAATATGGTTAGTTATGTTCATTCCCACTAATAAAATGACTAGGCGTTAACTACCATTTAAAACAATGGTATAATATTATTTTTTAGTATGACTCAACCTTGTGTGGAACATGAGATTTTGGAGAAACTCATTATTGAGTGTCAGGTACGCCATTGAACATAACATCTCATTTAAAGTAAAATTAATATTTAATTCACAAATATTAATAAATATGATAATTTCATATTCTTTATTTACCTGGGATTTTACATTCTTCCTCTATTTTGGGAACTATGTGATCAGAATTTTAAAATTAAGCTAAGAAACAACATTAAAAGACTCACCTCAGAAAAAGTGTAAATAAAACTATCAATTTAAAATAAATAAATAGAAGTAAAAAAGGTCACCCAAGATAACCCATACATGGATTCCATTTAGGAAAACATTAATATCAAAGAGAAAATAACTCTCATATATTAATAGAGAGTGATAAAGAACATGATCATGGAATTTTAACCACCACAATACCCTAAATTTTTGGTTTGGTAAAATTATGATGATAAAAGAGAGAGTATAAAATTTTCGCTTCAAGATCCTTTTCATAGAGTTGAATAATTTTATTACACTTAGACTAAAATCAAAAGGAAATATACTTTTCATGTATAGTGTCATCCATTAATAAAATTCTACCACAAACTCATCTTTTCTCCAAATGATGAGTATTTAAGATGACTTGGTCACACCTGAAGTGCAATAATCAACTTCTTGAGAGTCACATAATGCCAAAAAGATTAAATATACATTTCCCCTATATTTATACATTAACCTAAACCAAAATGGTTATTGAAAGGTCATATAATCCCCAAAAATAAAAATATATTAGAAAAATAAATACTACTCTTAATCTCAAAAAAATCAACAAACAGAACCCAAAGTTCATCAAAGACCATTCAATACACAATTTTCCTTAAAATCCTTCAATGTAATCAAAACTAATATTGAAACAAAAAACTCATAATAATTTAATCACATAGTCTTCCATAAAAACTATAACATTTATCTCCAAATAACATCGACTACAGTTAATGTCTCATACTGAAGTGTAATTAACCTAATCACATATTCTCTATGATAGGTTAATAATTTCCATAAATAACCCAAATCACCATATGTCCACAACAAAAACATAGATTCTTTAGAAATAAAATTTCATCCATTACACCACAAATGAAATCTTATAGTGTTTTATTTTTCTTTAGTATATATTGTTAACAAAAGAGAAAACGTCTTCCAATATAACCTTTATGACTGAATCACTAAATAATTTTCAAATATTTAGGATATCCATTTGATAAAAAATAATATCCCAAATCAACTTCTTCTTAGTCTATAATATCATTTAACTAAAAAGAATAAGTCATTCTTACTAGGGACTTCACATAGTCATTTGGTAAGTGATAAATCCCAATTTCACTTTGGTTGTGGGTTTGATTCCCATATATTTTTTCTATGTGATGTGTTTTCACATGGTCAACGTGTTTTCATTTTTTAAAAATTATATAATTTTTTAACACAACCAAAAATGAGATAAATTCCTCAAAAATAACCATAACTTATTTTATCCTAAAAGGATATCTAACACCCTTCATTTTGAATCCCAAATGTAATGACCATTTATCACCTCTAAAATAACTATGACTCTCTAATATAGTAACCATTATGGATAGATCGCTTATGCTTAAATAACACCCTAACCTCTAATGTTATATAAACCAACCATATGATACAAACTATAAGGCCCCAGCCTTAAACATTATATAATCGTGAATTAAGTTAAAAATTCACATTGAGAATTTTTTCAGGTTTAGAGTTTTAGAGAATTTGTCCATAACTATTACATCACATCTCAAATATTACAAAGTATACACTTATACTCAGTATCCATTTTTTCATAAAATAAAAATTCATATAAGAAAACAATAATTCTTTTCTTGATATAAATCTTCTTGAATTATTCTATTTTTTTCACCTTGACTAATACCATGTGAAAAACATTTAAAAAACATGGTATGAGCATAAAAATCTTAGTTAGGGTTATAAAATAAATAAATAAAACATTAGTTCATCAATACATACAAAACATAAGCACTTTAACATACCTCATGAAATTATATGATTTATGAATAACAGATAGAAATCATAAATCATAAAAGTAACAAGTGGCATCTATATCAAACATACATTATAGATTTCACAACTACGTAGAGAGTTACTTTTGGAATACCCATCACAGTATGTTCTATAAACCTCTTAGTAGAAACATTATTTTTTACCTCTGTCACGTTACCCAATGCATTGTAGAGCAATCACGGGATCACCTGCCATAAGTTTATCACAGAACCACACATATGTGTAAACAATTCCCAGAACCATAACATAATCATAACACACAACATAAACATAACATAGAGAAAACATTTCCACATTGAAATCACAATGAATCAATTTAATATATTCAAATATTCAATCAATTTCCAAAATTATTTAAAATATTTAATAAATAGACTTTTGAATCAAATTATCTCATACCACATTGAAACTTTTAAAGTAATTAACATTGTAAAAAATTAATTTCCATATAAATAAATACATAAAACTAGTTTCAAAACATGGAAATTAATGAGAAATATTTCGAAGATTAAATCTTTAAAACATTTAAAACGATGTTTTACATAAATAATCCTTTACCACTTGAGAAACTCTTGGATAAAAATAATTAAGTAATAACATCACACAATCATATAAATATCATGTGAGTATAGAAATTCATGATATAAAAGGTAAAAAGGGTTGTATTTACACCTTATAGGATAATAAAGGTGCGCAATATCTAGATATACCTTAATGAAAGGAGATTGAGATGTAGTACCTTACAAATATTGTTTCACTAGATTAAGGATAAATCAATGACATAATTATGTGTGAAAAATATAAATACACCCAATATAAGTTGACATTATGTGTAAAAAAATCATAGATCATTCACACATATTCATATAATGAAATAATCATGAAGTTGAATTTTAACCCAAATAATTGGAATTGGGTTAATAAGTTCCCTTGCGAAAACTCAACAGCATAACGACGTCACTTAAAAATTCAAAAAAAATGCATTGATGAGAGAGAAAATGGGTTTTCATCACTTGGACATAAAATTTACAACAATAATTATATATAAGAACATATCCCAACATAATAATGTGAAAATTAAAAGACATAGCATAAGAGAATATTTTTACTAAAAGATGAGGGTGAAAGGTTTCGTTACAAAGATCTTTTTATAAAAAAAAATAGATCAATTTTGTGTATTCACTATAAGTACATATAAATCAAGTATAAATACAATACATTACATCAAAATTTATTTCTATCATAATCATAGCATGACATAATAAAGAATTAGAAGATTAACCCAAATAATAGAGATTGGGATAAGAATTTCCCTTACCGATTTGGTAACAAACGAAACATACACCCCACGAAAGAAGGATCATACATTGAACATGAAAATACAAATAAATTAAATTATATTACACCAATAATAAAATAATTAATATTACATACACCACACAAAAGAAAATAGTTGAAAATATAGCATTAATCTCACGGGAATAAAAAGTGAGATGAAAACCCCTTACATCGTGTCTGATATGACTCGTTCGTTATTTTATCTCATAAAAAATTAAATAAAGTTAATTTCTACTTTATTAAGAACATTTTAATGTTTATTATTTTTTTATTTTCCTTATTACCATGTTATCAACATTACATAATCATTTCAGTTAATAACAGTCATTTTGTCTATATTTGGTACTTGAGTCAAAAATCAATTTCTTATAATTATGAGTTGTCCTTGTGGTCAAAATTCAATTATCTAGAGAAACATATTAATGATTTAGATATCATTTATAACATACATATATATATATATATATATAGTATATATATGTATTTATAATAGTACATAACATTTGTAGATAAGAAATGAAATGCACCATTCATGGAGATGCTAAGCCATACATAGCACAAGAGCCTCAGCCTAGTTAGTGAGGACTCACTAGGTGCATCCAAGAGACCCGAGATCAAATCAGGGTGGAGGAATATTTCCAGGCACTATAGCAGTACTGTAGCATGCACTGTAGTAGTCACTGTTCGGTATTGTAGTAACCGGAACTATTCATCCATCTGAGCCTTCATGCCACCAGTTTGGCCCTCGGGTCATGCAAGGCTTTTGGTCCACCCAAGGCCTTCGGGCCAATTGATTCTCAAGGCCTTAGGGCCACCTTAAGGCCTTATAGACACCCCAAGGCCTTCGGGCCACATGAATGTAGGCCCCTAACACACTACAAAAAAAGAGCAGCCCTAGAAAAGGATTCAGAGCAGGTGCACTCACCATAGCAGATCCAAATGGATTGTTAGAATGAGAGGGTATGGCTATGCCATAGGTACCAGTCTATGCTTGCATGGGAAGCCTATCCAGACGGTCACAAAAAGGTGGAGAGCTACTATCAAGATGCAGATGTTGGGGAGGGGCAGTTCCTTGTAGATAGTCTGGTTGAATTCCCTAAGACCTTCAGGTCATGTAATCTCCTAAGCCTACGGGCCATGTAATCTTTGAGCCTATGGGCCTTGTAAGGGTTCACCCTCATCCCTTGAAATAGGGGTTATCAAAAATCAATAAAAATGAAGGCCTTCGGTCCATTCAGGCTAAGTCGTATATACGCATGAAGGCTACTTTCATTTCTATTTCATATTTAATGGAATAAAAACATAATGATTCATAGGTATATTATAAATATAGTATAATATCTTATATAATTTCATTAACACCATCCTTTATATGATCCACGTATGGAATGAACAAGTCATATCACTTTGAGGGGGCGGTGGTCCGCACTTCCTCAAATGAAATTATCATATTTACCAATTATGGAAACCATAAAGGTATTCTACAAATGAAAAATACATAAGCATATAAAAAATATAAATATAATATATATCACATATAATTACATTTCTATCATAATGGACACAATAAGAGGTGGTAGGAGAAGATTGAAAATCATCGTTTCGTAGGGCAATAGTTAATCATACACAGAAACAATGTGTTCTTTACCCATTAGGTAGAGGTGTTTGTAAGTGTAGTTAGAATAATTCTCATAAAAAAATCCTAGTATATTTATGATACTGGTGATGTTATGTAAAAAAATAATTAGAAAGGAATAGAGAGTGAAAAAGTAAAATAAAATAATAGAACATGAGAGAAGAAGTTACCTTAAAATTGGGTAACTCCCTTTGGTTTGAACCAAAAGGCATCCTTTAAGTGCCTCATGACTAAGGTAAGGCTTATAAGAGGAAGGAATGGATGTTGGGATCTTACTTCGGCATAGTTTGGATGATCTAAGGTGGCTTGAGAGGTGTGAGTAAGGGTTAGAGGTGATGGATTTTTATAAGTGGGAGGATGGGCTCTTTATGAAAGTTTGAAAATATTATTTTATTATAAACTGAATTTTTATTTCAAAAGGTACCAAACATATTTAATTATATTATAAAGTGAGTATTGTTCTAAATCCTCTCATCCAATGGGTTTTATACAAGTTTAGGTCATAAAATTAACCTTATCTTTTAGTATCAACCTTTTGTTAACTAATTTAACATTTACCGTTTCCTCTTGTATATTCATAATATCTGGTTAATATTTTTACTATAAAATTCCAAGAGACCCAAAATGGTTAATTATTGAAATTTTTAACAACATATATTTCATTTTTCTGAATATTATATTTTTAGTACTATTTACCATTTAATAAAATATAAATTTATTTAAAAACTCAATTTTGTTAATTTTTATACTATTCATATCATGACTTTTTTAAAAATCCAAAACAACTCGATTATTTGGAAAAAAATTCATTAATTCAAATATAAAAAGTCATACTAATCTATAAAATTAGTGGATGGAAAAAAAAGTTTCAAAATAAATTTATTTCAACACATATAATCTAATTTATTTAAAACATTAATTAATGATGTAATCATTGCATCATCATTGGGTCATAAATAAATTTTTTATATGATGTCTAAAAATAATAAATAAAATACCAAGATATATTAACTATTTTTAGATATCTATTGAATATTTATAGTCAAAGTTATAAATTATATATCCCCACATTAAAATTGTTTTATCAAAACAATACATGTTTATGATATTTTTATTTTTACTTTAAAAAACTTTATTAATGTAATTATCTTACCCAAGTGGCTTCCAAAGGCCGAAAGTTCTACCCAAGGATTTTATTGGTCTTCCATGACTCATCCAATAATGTTAGTAAAAGTTTAAAGGTAATTTTCTATTATAATAATATTATTATAATATTATTTTTACCTTGAATTACCATATTTACCTTTAACCACGGTAAATAAAAGTCAAAAGTTTCTATAAACCAAAATTTATTTTCATATTATTGTACTAAATTTTAAATAATAATGATTACCATGTATGTTGAATTATTTAAATTCAATTCACAGAAGCGGTAAAATTTCATTTAAATGAAAAAGTCTTTTTTTAACTACTACGCAATGTTTTCACTATTCATAAAAATTGAATGTTTTAAGAAAATACCAAAAAATTCACCCAAATATAATTTTGATATTCCAAATTAAAAAATTATTTCTATATATAAAATTAAAAAAATAAAATTATCATTAATTAATTTAAAATTAATTTCTATTGTCAAAACCAAAAAGTGTGTTTTTAAGAAATAATAAGTATCAAAAGATTGACACATGTTTATGTCCAATTTCAAAGTGAAATTACATCCAATGTACAACATTGGATTAAATGGGAAAAATATAATCCAATTAAACTTTAAAACCAATTAAAAAGATAATATAACCCTATTAATAAATTAGATTAAAAGACGGTTTTGAATTAATATGCTGTATTTTTCACTATTCATTAAAAATGAATATTATCAGAAAAATACCAAAATTTCATCCAATGTAAATTTTTATGTCCTAATTCTAAAAAAGAATATTATTTTGTCAAATAGAATGTATAAAAGTAATGAAAACTAGATTTAAAAAAGGGTTCACCATCAAAAGGCGATAAATCAACCTTTTAAAGAATACAAGAGTATTTATGCTTAAAATTAGATTCGTTCACATTTTAAGCCTCTAAAAATTATTGGATAAATTTAAAAATATTTAATTAACATGTTTACTCATAAAATAGTTTGTTTTTTTTATTTCGTCCAATAAAACATCCAGGTATTAACAACCATTTAAAACAATATTATATTATTATTTTTCAGTATTACTCAGCCTTGTGTGCAACATGGGATTTCAAAGAAACACATTTTTGTGTGTCAGGTACACCATAAAACATAGAATCCCATTTAAAGTAAAATTAATATTTAATTCCCAAATATTAAAAAATATGAAAATTTCATATTCCTTATTTACCTAGGATGTTACACTTATCAATTTATTTAAAATACAAAAAAAAATCATAGAAATGATTTAGGGATTAAATAATTAAAACTATTCATCACATGAAATTCCATTAATATATTAGTAATATAATCTTATATAGAAAATTATAATATTAATTAAATTCATTAAAAATATTAGTTCAATTTTTAGATTAATTTATTAGGAGAAGGTACCTTATTTATGTATTAACAATTGATAATCCCAACTGATCAAATTTTAGAATCGCATTTTTAATCTCAAGGATAGCCACATCTATAATTTATATTCCAAATATAAATAATTCATATGGAATGTAGGTAATATATCCATCTTTTAATGTGGTTTCTGTATGAACTTTTAATGATAATATATCTTTCAGTGAAACTGTAAGGGAGAAGGTAGTCTTGGATGGCCTTTTTGATTTATTGATTTATTCGCAATATTTCCTTAATCTAATCTTATGTTTCCACATAATGTTATCAATATATAATAAAAAACCACACATAAGAACCTTTTTCTTTAAAAACTACTTATTATTTATTCAAAAAAATTTGTTTAGGATATAACTCTTGTATTTTTATAATATTATATGGCTATGACATGAATGATCTAATAAAAACATTAACCATTTTAATATTTGGATCATCATGTGGAACATGAAACACAATGTTCATCCCTTAAGCTACATCATTCGACATAATCAGGTGATCTTTTGGGATTTTAATATTGGGTAGCCTTTCTAGTAAGATATTAAACATCGTATTCCTCACAACAAGGAAGTGTATGGGTGTTGATAGATAGAAATGACATATAACATTACCCTATAGAATTCCCAAAATATAAATTTATCATAAGTTATTTGATTCACAATTAGGAGGAAGAGTATTGATAAAATGTATTATCTTATGTAATGTAGGTGGTTGTGGGAAATCACTAGCCTCAATGATAGTGGGGTCATTTGGTTGTTCAAGTTTTCATCTTTCATACCCTTCCTATTAGCTTTGATCTTTTTTCATATACTAGTAAGATAATCTTGACTAGACACTAATATCCTATAAACCATCTATTTGTTTTTTCAATACTTTCATAATTTGATTTGTATCATTTTGTGGTTTTTGATTCTTGAAATATGTTCAAGGGAACACAACAAAACCTACACCTCTAACATTACCATATTCTTCCAACTACTTCAATTCTTATAAAAGTGGTTTTATTTTGGTACGGACATTGCTAATTATTGTGTCTAAACTATATAAAAACTCATGAAAATAGATAGATATTTTTATGTAATATGTTTACAAAGCACAACAAATTACTATTATGGCATTCTTATACAAGTATTCCATTATTATTTTGTGTTTTCATCGACTAGTTTTCCCTCCTATTACCTTGGGCCTCCTTCAATGGCACATGGAATGGGATGGAAGTTGATTCATATTTTCATTCTTCTATATAAATATAAAAAAGGAAAATATTTTTTTCATGTCACAAATATATTTTATTGTTTATTTAAAATACATGTGATTATCTTCTCTAGGGAACTGTACCCCATTATTTATTTGTGATAGGGGTACATTGGTTTTTATGTAGGTTTTTTCTTTAAAGTACCCCTTTTCAGTTTCAAAAACAAAGAAATTTTAATTAAATTGGATTAAATAAATAACATCAAATAATATATTATAAGCTATAATACATCTAAAATGATTTCTCATCATGATGACTAATTAATGGATTCAATTTATTCTAATTTATAATGTTTTCATTGGTAACTCGTGGGTGGGGATTTACTTCCCCCTAAACACCCCTAAGATAAAACCCTATAAGAGGAGTCTAGAATCCTCTATCAGCTTTTGAAAATGCTATTAGGACATATTTTTTTATCAAAATCGACAAAAATAAATGAAATCTATAAGGAATAATGTAACCTAAATCAAAATTTTCATTATATAACTTTTCAGTAAAATAGAGAAAGTATAACGTAACATCACCATTATAACATCCCATAGGGTTTCCTCTATTATAGGATAGATATAAAATCACAAATCTATATAAATTGACACATCAATACTCATTGTGAACCTAATATAACTAATTAATATTAAATTATTGGGGTCATAAGTTTAGACCTATGGATTCTATCCAACCTTAAATTTTATACCCTCAATTAATTATTTGATAATTTTATTCAACATGGTGATGCTACCACATTCTAATTTTTTTCATCAACACGGTGTTGATCATCTAATAATTATGTATTTTCAGTATAAACCACATGTTTTTCCTTGATATTAGCAACATCCTCATGAAAAAAAAAAATTTTAGACATGAGTTGTAAAACATTTATTTTAGAGTTCACAAATATAGTATGGAACATAAAATATTATTTGTAAAATCATAGTATATTAAAAATAAGTTTAACCTAGTCATTGAACTATATTTATTTTCTTTGATGGTTGAATGATTTTGGATCCTCTACCTATAATATATATCCCCACTTTGTGGACCCTCTAATGTGTAAACACCGTCTACATGTAGACCACTATGAAATGGTTGTGGTCTCCCATAAAAGGGCCATCCCCAATTAAATTTTCATCTAACCCAATTATTGTTTAAGTCACTAGAAGGAAAATTGATCGATTCTAATTTGATGGATATTTGAAATAAAATACATGTAAAAATTGTGATTCTAGTATAAATTACTTTTACCTTTCCCCTTCTAAACTAAAATTCACCCTAACGAATCTCATTTCATCAACTTTTATAGCAGTCCAATTTTCAAACCATTTTCAATGGATAATCATCACCAAAAATGTTTTATAACACAACCCGTATATTAATTAGTTAAAAATAAAATATTAAATATTTGTATAAATTGGATTTATATCCTTAGAACCATATATGTGCATCGCATCTTCCATACACATAACTCCGATGTTTTGTGTCGTACTCTGGTAAAAAATTTATTTTGTCAAGAATATATAACCATTAATTAAAAAATTAGTTTAAGATATTACATTTTCATTTGGTCCCCTATCTAACGATCAAATTCATTCACTAATATAATAAGTGTTTTCAGATAACTCCTTGTAAATATGATTTTGTAACTATTCTTTAAACATTAGATTATGTGTATTACATATCCATCTTTCAGTACTTGAGGGATTCAAATGTATAATAATTCTTATAAATGGATTCCTTGGATGGGTCAAAATCATTAATATTATTTAAAATGAAAAGGTGACATTTACCCAAACTTATACCATTAATTTTTACAAAATCTCATCTATATGTTCCCTCACCCATGTGGTGTCCACTATGACAATGCTTTGGGAGATAGAAACTATCAAGATCTAATAAGTAATCAGTATAAAATTCATTATCTTCTCAATAATATATCATTCTACATTACAACTTTTTGGAAAACTTATATTCATGGAGTAACCTTTAAAAATAATCGAATATCATTCAATGGGGTACATCCATCTATAATGGAAGAATGAAATAGTTAAACCTCCCTAACCCAGTAAACCATCAGGAAGCCCATAATATCAAATATGGATTATACGAAGAACATCTATAACTCACATAATATGAATATATCCTCCTTATTAATGGTTGTAAACTTCAGTGGGCCTATAACATTACATCATATGGCTTTGAAAAAGAAGCTGAGTCTGGTTAATTGTTTTCATATATATTTAGGAAGAATGAAATGTAATGGGACCAACATTAAATTGTGCATCAAAACATGGATGTCATATAATTTTAGTCTCTATAACGAAAAGTTATTCATTGACATGACATTGTTTATATTTTATAAATACCCCATTAGAACTATTAAACTATTAAAGAAAATTATAAATTTAAATTTTTTTTGTCTAAACAAAGTGTATGTTTCTCAAGTAAGAAAATTTCATTTTTTACACTTCACCGGTGAAACTCTTCATTTATCACCATGTAAATAACTTCCAACCTAACCTTGATGTTATCTTTATTTTTATATGAACATTTAGTAATGTTACAATAAAAAATGTTTTTTATCATTTCATTAGAAAATAAAAATTATGTAGTACTTACACTAAACTAGTAAAGTAGTCTTAGGGCTATATCCTATGATGAATGGTGGATGTGGTTTAGGGTTTTAAAAAATATAAATAAAATAAAAAAATGAAGTTGTGTAATACAAAGTGATGAGAAACATGAGAAAGGAATGAGTTAAAGAAAACAATAGATAACATCTTAAAAATGATTATTCTGGGAGACCAAATTGAAACTGTGATGAAGTGTAGTCGGTATTGCCTCATCATCTTCTAAATGACATACATTAATTCTATTATCACTAATTAAAAAAATATTTTTCAACAAAAATTTAGAACATGGATTAGTCTTTCATAGTGAAGATGAAGGATCGACCATTTTTAGTTAAAGTACAGTAGCTAACTCTTCTCGGGTAAAAATATTAATTGTTGATCACTTATCAGTAGTTGAAATAGTTGAGAAGAAATGATCTCTTGTGAATCCCCTAACATCAATGTTTGATTCCAAGATTTAAAATCCATAGGTGATTCATGTTGCGGAATCCCTGGTCATCCGGATAGAGTCTCATGATATAGTGTACCTAAAGACTAAAATTCTTTGTACCATACTCACTATACTGGGTCGAACCTCACACATACTCAATCAAGAAAAGGGAAATAGAAAAGCAAAGGGAATAAGAATTTAACAAGCTTCGGACCGGGGTGGAGGAGAAAAATAACATACCTTATATTTGACAGATGATTCATCTGAGAGATGATCGAGAGGGAGTGAATAAAAAGATGAACTTCTGTAACAGTTTGCGCAGCGTGGAGAAATTTATTCGGTTTGTGTTTTTTTAAAAGATCAGGGAGGTTTTTATCTGTTACTCAAGAAAAGAACTGATAAAAGATATCTTTTCAGCATTAACACAGAAGCACTGAGAAAGAGAGATTTTATCAAATCATGTTTAGTGCTAATAAATATTTAAAATTATAATTACAAATTAATATATTTATAAATAATTATATATAATTATACATAAATTTTAAACATTTTATATAGTTGTATAATTATATATATTTAATAAATATAAATATAAATATATTAAATATATTAATTAATTAATTAAATTTATTTATTTATTTAGAAATAAAAATAAAATATTTTATATATATAGTAAATATAAATTTATAAATATATTTATAAATAAATAAATTTGTAAATAAATATATAATTATGCATGTAAAATTTGTAAATATATTTATATCATTATATATATTTATATTGTTATATATAATTATATAATTATATATAATTATTTCATTATATAAATATTAAATAAATATATAAAATTTAAATATAAACTTAGAACTTTCTTTCATTATTCAGATATATTTATTCTAATTTTAAAATTAATTATAAATATGATTAATTGTTTTTAATTAAATAAATAATTTGAAAAAAATTATTAATTAATTTATAATTATGAATATGAAATTTTATAAATATTGTAAAAATTAATTTATGAATATATTTTAAAAAATATATATTTTTACAAATATGTTTTTAACAATATAAATTAATCTTAAATGATTTAATGTTAAAAATGATTGATATTGAATAATTAAAAATTAGTAGACATTAAAAATGTTTAAAAAATGTCTACGTTTTATTAATTATAAATATTATTAAAAAAATAATATATGGATATATATTGAAATAAAAATGAATAAATATTGACCATATTAATACATAATAATTATATATATGTGAATTAATAATAGAAAAACATTAAAAATGAAACAATTGAAAAATGAAAATATTAGAAATGAAAAAATAATACTAAATTATATAACATTATAAGTAAATAAAAAAATAATCAATTAAAAGTTTAATATATTAAATTTATTATGTTACTAAATGAAATTATAAAATGTATATAAAAATTTGAATAAATTGCATAAACATTAGGAGTATGTGTTTATATATAATATCTCATTAATTACGTAAATATTTATTTATTTTAAGTTAATGTAAATATAAATATATATATATATATATATATTTATACACACACACACACAAAAGTTTGATATGTGTCAAACTAAATAATGAAATTATATAATATATATCATCAATTAATGAAATAAATAATAACAAGAATGAATAAATTAAAAAATGATTAAATGTTATTAATTATATATATAATTTTTTTTAAAAAATAATATTTGTATATTTCAAGGTGGAAATGAATACATATTAATTATAAAGATCACAACCATATTAATACCATGAAATATTGATGAATAAATTTGTATAAATAAATTTAGATATTGGATAAAATTAGAAACAAATTTTACAATGAATAATTTAAAATTAATAAATTATGATAATATTAAAAATAATTAAGATCATTAGTGAATATATGATATTAAAAATTTATAAATTCAAAAAGAATATTAATAACTAATAAATATTATATATTTATTAAAAATATAAAAATAATAAAATTTACTACTTTGAAACATTATATAAACCAAATGTAGTATGTTAATAAATATAATTCTAAAAATATTATTAAAAATTGAATAAATTACTGAAATATTATGTGTGGGTACGTTGTATATAAAAATTCCATAATTATATATATTTCTATGTGAATTCAATATACCCACATTTTATATATTTAAAATTGAAAAATCAAATGACATTCAATAAAATGTACATTACTCAATAAAATTAGTTAATATTTTTAATTAATATTAATATTTATTTTAAATCCATTGTTCACAAAGTATATGAATTATTAAATCTTAGCATAAATATTTTGTATTATGTAAATCATATTTTATGAAATATTATATATATTTATATATAAAGATAAATATATATGAATATATTTATATATTAAATATAATAAATATATTAATGATTTATTATGTGTAAATATCATAAAAAATGTATAAGACATTAATATGTTTTTAATTTTTATATTTTATCAATTTTCATTATTTATATTTAATATATATTATTAATTACAATTTTTAATATATGTATATATATATATATTTATTTTAATTAATAATTGTTTTCTTAGTATTTTTTTAATAATATGATATTTTTATAATTTTTAATTTTTTTAATTATTAATTTTTTTCATTTTATATATCTATATTTAATATATAGTATTTTTTAATATTTATAATTTATATACATGTATTATAAATTTATTCATTTTTATTAATAATTACATAATTAATATGATTTTTTATATTATGTTTAATTAACTAATTTAAAATTTTATTTTTTTAATTATTTCAATTTCTTCATTTTATAAATCTATATTTAATATTTACTACTTGTTAATATTTACATTATATATATATATATTAAAGCTATTTCTAATTATTTAACAAATTATTTTTTTAATATTATTTTAGTTCATCCCTTTTTAATTTTTATTTGTTTAATCATTTCATTCTTTTAATAATATTAATGCTTCTATTTTTTATTGGTATATATAAAAAATTAGGAAGATGGCCCACATGGCCCATGCTATGTATAATCTTGGATGGTGGGGTTGGTGGGCTAGGTGATGTAATACCTATCGGTGTGTATACAGGTGGAATAAATCTCACAAGAAGCATAGAGTGGGCCAAGGAATGGATGAGCCCATATGCCCATATGGGTGTATGGAGAGTGTATGGGGGAGTCCATCCCTGCAGCAGGCTTCAGATATTAGGTTGTGGTAAAATATTACAAACAAATCGATTGAACATCTGCTACTTTGATGCAGGACTCACATTCACATTCGACACCTCTATCAGCAATAGAAAATAAACTGATAAAGGTTTCCCTTTATTAGTACTAAAATAAAGCGCTAATAAAGGTACCCTTTTTTAGTTCTCTTTTTATCACTCATAAAGGATTTATTTATCAATTTTTTTCTCTAGCACTGATTAAAGATAACACATAACATTGTGCGTTTTGTAATGGTGTACATACAGGGCCCCTTATGGTATGAACATAGTAACTAAGAAGTATCAATGAATAAATCCAAAAAAATTAACCCAGATCAAGCCCATTAAACAAATTCCCTATAACCAATCCGAACACATCTCATGAGGGATTCTATAATCATGATCCAAGAATAAAAACATGATAAGGGATAGAAACATATATGTCTTACCCTAGTAGATATGTTGTTAACAATATATCTAGATCTGATTAAAAGACAAATGAATGATATCAAGATCTACTCACCAACCCATCATCTATTCATGAAATCCCTATAAAATCACATTATAATCTATAAATATATCCATGATAACCTATGTCTAGGATTCGACCCAAGATAATGAGGATATCGTCTATATTTTGTCTTAAACTTACCATACAATATTCAATGGGCCAATAAAAAATTTATGAAATCTTGATATGGGAAGAAGATAGAAAAATCTTCTATAGAGAATCTATTTAGTTTGTTTTGGCCTAATGAGGTTTGATCCATGAAAGGGGTATATCAAATAGAGGTTACAAAATAAAAATATGGTGTTTCCTCCAGTAAAAATCATAACTAGGATCATTGTTTTTCTTATAGAGATAGGCAAAGTCTAGGTATGCTTTATCCTCCACTATATAGGCAAAGGAACTATACAAGGTGACTAGTGGAATCATGGAAGATCTTAGGCCATTTACACCTCTATCTTTTATAAAGTCGAATAGAGCTCACCTTTATGTGGAAGGCTCATTGCTCAAAAGAAACTGGTTTTTTCTAAAACCTCCTTAATTATTTTCCTTCAATTACTTAATACCTTTAGCATATCCTAAAACTGAATAAAATAAAACCAAGATACGATAAATCTAAAACACAACATACCATATAATTTGGGGTTTTACACCCCTCAAAGGGTACCATTATCTCCATTATTGGCTGCATCATATAAGTATACCATCATTGAGGAGAATGTATAAAAAAAATATACTAGTGTTCGATGGAATTTATGGGCATAAAGAAATGATAGGTTTCTAAAAAAGATCTATGACCATTTTAATTCTCTTACACTCTTTCATGGATATCTTTTTGGACTCTTCTTATTCTATACTAAATTCTTTTACCCCTACACAAGGCTCTTATAACATGCAGATTCCATAGCTATTAGAGGCTATTGAAGCAGGGTAATACCTTTTGGTGATGATACTCTTATCAGGTTGACATCAGACTAACACATGATTCTCATCGTCACATATCTGCCACAAAGGATTTTTAGGCTCAAAATTTTCATCCATTTAATAATGAATATCCGATAAAGCATTTTTTGATAAAATAAATGAGATATTTTTATTAAAAAAATAGTTATTATAATTTCATATAAGCATAATAAAACATATAATACATTCTAACATATGTTCATTTATAGAACTCCCATATTTCGTCATCTAATTTATAAAAAAGAATTCTATAGGGGAAAACACTATTCAATGTTCAATACCACCCACATAAAATGAAATTGTATATAAAAAGATATTTTTCTATAGAATATTGTCGGTTTAATTTACATATTTTTTTTAAAAAATGTCTAATATACTAGATATTGGGTAATGATAAATCACTAGTTTTGGGTCAATTGTTTTTTCAAAATGAGATGTTTATTTAATTTAATCTAAGTATGGTGTATAATGAGAATGATATTTTTTAATAACATTATTATTTTGAAATTAATTGAACTGGTTTCAATGAGTTCTTCAAAATTTTGGTGATTTTTTAAAATGATGATATTAATGAGGGTAAAATGAGTTGATTTCTTGGTTGGTGTTTCATATTTTGGTTAACAGTTTTATTTGTGTTCTTGGGTGAATTTCAATTTTTTATTTCTCAAATACTATAATACATTCAATAATAACATTGAGTTTTCATAAAATTGATTTCTTGAAACATTTTTGGGATTTGATTGGTATAAATTAAATATATTGTATCTAATCCTTGTAATATATTCTTTTCAATTTAAAATATATCAATTTGTGAACTTTTTAATTTTAAAATATTATAAGACTTAAAACAATTATTATTTATTTAGAAGCAAGGTATTCATAAGATTTTAATTTTAAAACATTTTTTCATTTAATTAATATGGATTATTTGTGATTTTAATTTTTTTGTTGTTCAGTCCTTAATTTATATGGTTCTCTATTGGAATTTTTGGAATTAATTGATATATTCTTATATGGTTTCTTTTAGTAGTGAATTTATTGATTTATGTTGATTTGATGAGTGATTTAGTTGTTCGATTGCATTTTTTATGAAGTTAAAATTTTGTAACTTTATGTTCAGTGGAAGTATAACATGGATTTTTGGTCATATATGTGAGATAATTTTGGGAAATTTTTTATTTATAAAGAAACCATTATATATTTTTTTCATGGATATAATTTGGTATGATTGTTTTATTTTGGTATGTTATTTATGTTATTATATTTTTTGGTGGATGTTTTGGGTATAAAGAAAAAGTAGATGTAGCTTCATTTATAGATTACTAGTTTGATGGTTATATATATTTAATTATGGTGATTTATAGTTTAACCCTTTGTATTTGTTATTTAATAGATGATTGAGATGTCATACAGTAGTCTTGTGATGAGAATTGTGGTTTTGAATATCGAGGTTTCGAGTTTGTTTGGTGATAATGTCTTCTATTATATGTGTATTGTGTTATAAAGGAATCTAGGATTATATACTCATTGTTTTAGTTATTAAACCATGTCTTCTAATTATATTGTGTTTTCATGATCTTATGAGTGATTGATCTATTAGGTCTCATCTGGTATAAATATGAAAATTTTACATTTTATATTATGAGGAAGGATAGTGTTGATTTTGGGTCATGTGTGTGGCCTAGAGTTGGAAATCAATTATTTTGGATGAAACTATTATATAATTTTTAATAGGATGGAATTAAATAAGAGTGTTAGGGATGGGTCAGTTTTTCAATCATATATACAACTCATGTCAATTTTTTTGGTTTTTTTCCATTTAGTTTTCCTAAAATTCAATTATTTTTTTATTTATGTCAAGTCATGTAAAGTTTTATAGGTATCTAATTAAATTAATCTATAAATAAATATATGGTTTAAATCAGGACCCTATATTGTATTTCTCCCTAAAGTGTGCATATACTTAATAACACCCTTGTTTTTTTATTTCGTTCAAATGATTAATAATAAGGAAAATTCAGTAACACAAAACTAATTATTAATAAAATCATAACCATTTAATTTTCAATATGTATCAATTTAATATGGTTAATACCTTAATTTATTCACTATTCTAATAAGTGATTATTTCATTGAATTGGGTAATTGCAAAATCATTGATCATTGGTATACTCATTATATCTGTGTATATTCCACAAGTCTAAGAAATATATAACTAATTTTTATATTTTCTTGACCATTCCCCTAATTCCATCAAATGTGCTACTTTTTCAGTTTGACCATTAAAAATGTTAAATTGAAGATGATAGTAATATAATAATTCATGTAAATAAAATATTAGTATATACTTATATTAAACAAATTTTTTTCTCATGTCTCACACTAGGCTTTTTTCATTAATTTTATTATTGATATGTCTCCATGAGATTTGTTTTACCATAATTATGTCACTATATTTGGATAACACCATTATAAAACATCTATATTTTCTACCATATTTATTCATCAATCAAATTTCTTTTTAGTTATCAATAATGATTTTTGTATTTCAGTACCACACTTTATGCATGTGAGTAATCACATTTCACCAATTAAAAGATATTATTGAAAATTTAACAAGATAAAACTAGATTTAATGCACATTAAAACTGAAATAAAATTAATGAAATAGAATTTAATTCACATAAAACATACACCAGAGCAATTTTATCATTTGGATTTGAATGATACATGGGCTATGGAGGATCAAAAGCCTATAAAGTATGGGAATTATAAAATTCATTCACTTGGTCATCAAAATGATATGGAGAAAAATTCATAGGATAGATATCATAAAATAATATATGTGTATGATAGTGAAATGGATGTAGCATAAAAGTGAAAGGATAAGGATTGTTGGTATTATGTGCCATCAAAGGATTTAGAAAGGTTTTATGAGATTTGCAGGCTGTCTAGAAAATTTATGAGGGAATTAGTGGGAATATCCTTGTGAGATAACATGGAGTAGTTGGTGAAAAAACAATAGTAGATTGGATATCATGTGGTGGTTTTGGGTGTAAATGATCATGAAAATTGCTCTGAGTATCCTGAATACCACCCCACCTCTATTAGTCATACTGGTCACCAATGACAGTAGTCTAACCAGAGAGTATCGATGGAATGAATGAGTGTCCCTAAAATTACATTTTAAAATAATAATAAATTGAAATTTAATGTACTATAATCTATATATACGTGAATTTATATACATGGTAAGGGCCAAAAGGAAGAAAATACCATCTATCGCATCTGTCAACCAATTTCATGTAATCTATAATTTCATTTTTATTCAATATATTTAATTTTATATATATGAATTAATTGAAAAAACTTATTTTTTTTAAATAAAAATGATATATAAATGAATATATAGTATAAATATGATGTAACATAATAGTTTAAATATATAAAAGTCAAAAAGGGAAAAATATTTGAGTAATTTGTCTAAATAAAATGGTATGAGGGGGTAAATTTTCTTTTAAGAATTAAAATTAATCTAATAAGGTTTTTGGTATATGAATTTGACCATCACGGATACCAGAAAATGATTTTTTTATTCCTAGAAGAATTCAACCAATCGACTGCTAGGAATAACCAGCTGGCTGGTGTGTATTCCACCCCTACCATTTAGATAGTGAGGTTCATTGACTTTCTTGTGGTTGAGGAATGGTCTAGGTTCCACTGACTTTCTTATCACCTAACTAGTGTTCTATCCCGGACTAACCAGATTCTTAGACCGATAAGGGCCTTCAAAATGGAACACCAAACTCATTTTTAACCCATAATTTGATAGTTCAAATTTAAAATTTGATATCCAAACATAATAACTCATATAATATCAAATGAAATAGTGTGTAAAATAATGGGTTTTTATGATCATTAAATACAATATTAATGTTTTGGTAAAAAAAACATAACACAATCCTAGAATAAAAACTATGTTTACAATGTAATAGAAAAATAAATGAATAGTTTATATATAAAATGATGTTATAGTATTCATGAAATTATAAATTAGTTTACATATAAAAAATTAATTGTATAGATGTAATTTATAAATATTTTACACATAAATTATAAATTTTGTACATATAAAATATATAATCAATTTACATGTACACCAATCTTACATTTTATGCATCTACTAGAAAAAAGTTTGAATATCTTTTAATTATATTTGATGATTTTTCATATGAATATTTTTAAAGAAACACAAACTGGTTTAAATTTTCATTTATATTCAACATATCATTTTTTATATGTGATTTTAGTTTAAAATAGTTTTTTTATTAAAGCAATTTTTCTTGTTGTGAAATGAATCTAATAGAATGAAACCAAAACAAACAAAACTAAACCAAACATACCCTTCAATAATGAATCCAAATTAATGTTATTTCAATAGTATAAATGAAAAATATTTTTTTCAATATAAACCATGTTTAATTGAGAACACCTATGGTTACCTTTATGTATTACCCACCACAACATAAGCATTACAAAAAACTATAAAAATTAAAATATTTGAGTCATCATATGAAATATATTTATTAAGATAAATGGGGGATGATACAGTGTAAAATTATCCCTACTACCATAAAAAATATTTCTTGTAATTCATTAACTAATGATATCAAATTTAGGTATCAGATGATAATTTATTTATTGTAATTTTGTGAATTGATTCCAAAATATATGGATCATCAGTTGGTGGGAAGCAAGTAATTTCAATAACTACATGTCTATAGTCATCAATAAATGTGCCTTTATATATCATGGAATAAAATATCATTCATTTCATCATCAAAACTCAACCATGGGAGTAATATTCCAATATTAGTATTTTCTCAAAAAAAACCCATAATAGGACACGGTTTTATATAATGAAATAGTATTAGATGCACTAGAAAATTAGTCTTTCATATGAGTTATCATTATTCCATCATGATTCATAGTCATATTCACTTCTTCGTAATTTTTATCAAATTTTTAACCATTAATGAAAATTAATTTTCATTCTCGAATAAAATAATTTGGAACAAAATAAAATTCACTAATTACTTTAGAGAAAAATTCAGTAGGTTATGTTATTACCTAAATAATAAATGAATATTAAAATTATAAGATTTTTTTTTAAATTTTTTTATTGAACTAATACTTATACTTTCTATTTCATCCAAAAAGGAAACTCGTTTCTTTTTTATGTCATTATCATTCAAAAATGTATAAAATAATGAATTCTTTTTATTATTTTTTTATGTTCCATACATAAAAAATAATATCATTTTAATATTTATGTCAAAGTACTTAGTATGAGATAAGAAATACCTGTTTAAATTACTTAATGTTTTCCTCAACTAAATAATAGGTAAAAAGGATTGTCTGATGTGTCATCTGCAGGTCTTCAAGGATCGACATAGCCAATGTATATAATCTACAAGTTCCATATGTTTATGAAAATGATGGCATAAATGGTTTAATTTTCTCATAATTATATTATTCAAATCTCATTGACTAGTTATGTATCATAGTTACATCACCAAAATACATTTAATAGAAATAAATACAATATTTAGCCTTGTGACCTTTCATAATGGATCCTTAAAGGTGATTCTTGATTCTAAAATTATACTTCATTGTAAAAATATTTATCTATAAATTAAATTTATAACAAAAATTAGTATTCCCCTATAAGTCATTTCATTCAAAAAATGAAGAGATAGATAAAAAATTGGAGTTAAAAATTGTGGAGTAAAAATTTTATCTAAATCACCAAGAATTAAAAGTGCCCCTTCCTTTATTTTTTTTAAAAAGTCTTGGATAATATTATATAACATATGCCTCAATAAAAATATAGAAAATGAAACAATAATGATTACATTATTGTATAATAAATGATAGATTGTTTTGGAAATAATTAAAAAATAAGGGTGTGTTAGTCATGAGTTTTCCAAGATTTCATTTTCATATATTTTTTTTTAAATGATTTGATTTATTCCTTGAAAAACCACCAAGAAAACTGATTGTATATGTACTTCTAGAAATTGATTTTCCAATCATGGTTTCATAACATAGTATGGATAAAAAATTGTGTAATTTCCAACAATACACCCATGATGTTATTCTGGTTTGGTACCCCAATACCTAAGTCACATGATGATCATATATTGATCTTCCCCTTGAAAATTAGATTATTTTATAAAAAAATTCACATATTATTTTTTTAATGTGTAATACATCTAAAAAATGATATTACAAATTTATTGAACAATAAAAAAAATGAAATCAGACACTTATCTTCTTCTAATTGAACATATATTTAGCAGAAACATCATCCCTATTTTAGATGTTTTTAACCGTTAATGAATGAAAAAATAACATCATTAAATTTTTTAATCATGTTAGTTCTAGTCATAAAATGAGGTGGATTATCAATCTCAATGATATTTTCATACTTTTTATTATTATTCCAATATGGAACATATGTTTCCATTATTTTAAAATAGTCTATGAAACTTAAACTATGATGATATTTGTTATTCGAAACATTATATCCTTCATGAAAACTATATGTGACAGTTTTAACTTTCTTCTTTAACTATACATAATTTTAGAAATAAGAAAATAATTTATCATCCACAGAAGTATAATAAGAATTTGAAATATTTCATTCAAATAATAATCATATGAGTGAACACCCACATATAAAATATATTTTAAATATTTATTTAATACAAACAAGTCAACATTAATTTTTTTAGTATTGGAAGGTTTTATTTTTAGTATACATATGAAATTGAATAGATTTTAAATATACATCATTGGAGTATAGTTATAAATTTAATAGGAAACCATCCATGTGAGAAAAATAGTGTATATATAATGAAATATATTAAATCTATCACATGACAGATCCAACCGTAAATTATTCACCTTAATAGAAAAATCAAGATACCTGTTATTATATATTTTCCATGCTAATCCATCTGTACAATGAAATAAGTCATCATTATTGTTAATTATCCCATTATTATGTCCTTACAAATTTATTGATATTTTATTCAATATAAAAATATTTTTGGAACATTAGAATCATTGTAAAGTGATAAATTACTTTTTCTGATACATGATATTGTGTTTTATCTGTATTTAACCTTTACCGTGATGCATTAAATTATTTATAATAATTTTTACCAATGATTTCTTCTTAGAATAAGCTTTAATGTTTTAGGTAATCATGAATTTTATTTTTAGAAACTCCAAAATTCACTACTAACTTCCATTCCATATAATTATTTGAGGGAATGTCTATTATTTTGGGAAGTAAGTCCCAAGAAAAGGTATGAATATAATTTATGTTTTTATTATGAATTACATACATGTTTTCTCATGATACAATCACACCAAAAAACAATATTTTATCATTTTACCACATGAAATATTTATAGGAGTCCTTGAGTTATCCATTAAAATTTTCAGTATCACAACATCTTCATTTTCATTAGCTTCCTCATGGTTCCTCATATTATTATATTATGTCATCATCATTCTATATTTCCCATAATGATGAACAAAATAGAAACTAATCCAATATAAAATTATATATTCTAATTATTTTATTTTGATATAAAAATGATTAATATTTCATTTTCTCTACATTATGATACCATTGAAAATAGTTTTATTGAAAAAAACTTTTATTATATGGTATATGAATTTTTCTCTCTATAATAGTGTTCATCCAATAAAATTATAAAAAGGGAAGTGTAAAAGACCTCCAAATAAAAATTTAAAAAATTTAAATTCTAAATATATACATATTCTTTAATACGATTTTGAGATCCGAAAAAATTTCAGAAATAAAACTTCAATTAATTTAATTATATAAATAAATATATTATTAAAATCAATATATTAATTTATAATTAAAAATTTCATGAAACCAATGAATATTTTGAATAAAAATTCATATATCTCAATTTTTTTAAACATGATTTTATATAGTTTTATTCATTTTTCTTTAATTATATTATCTTTATATTGGTTTAGATAAAAATAATTAAAATTTAATAGATATGTATTTATAAATCATTTTGAAAAAAAACTTGTTATTAATGTGAAAATAATCCTATTAAATACATATCCTTTTCTCGGGGAAACCATTTATTAATGAGTAACCACACTACCACACCCAACATTAAAACTCCTATATTGATACACATGATTTTATGAGGGAATAATTCATAATACCAACAAGTAATTGTTCAATATCACATTTCTAAAAAACATTTCCAATAAGATGATCCAAATAAAAAAGTTTATATGAATGTCATAAAATCATTGTAATATATATCCAAACAAAAAATAATATATTTATCATTCTATACTCGATTCATACTAGTAGATTCCTAAACAAAGTAGTAGTAAGAGAATAAAAAATGTATAATACATACTCATAGATTAGTTTGAGGTAGTGAGTGACTATTAAATGAACTTTCTTTATTTATCAGCATGATTATTAAAACATTTCAAAAAAAATTACACTGATATGAATTAGACAAAAATTTTGATAATTTAGTAATTAAAATAAAAAAATTAACTAAATAATTACATAACATCCTAATAAATAAGAAAATAATGAAATCACAAAAGAATTAATTACATAATCATGTAATATATGTTAAAAAATATATTTATTTTATATATTTTTTTGAGTGAAATAGCATCAAAATTTGATAAAAATAAAACAAATAAGATCAAATTAATTATAAAAAAATATAGAAAATAGAATCTAATTAATCAATATTATAATGAACCAGGAAGAATTATAACGTAATAGGATTTCAATTAGTGTTTGGTACCTAGAAAAAAATCATAGTTATTCTTGATATAATATATGATGGGTTTAAAACTCACCAATTTGACGTTAAATATAAACATAATCAAAAAATCAAGTTGTGAGGGGAGATCACTGTTGATAAGAGAGGAGGAGTTGTCACTCATGGTAGAGAGAAATTGTAGATCATTGAGGTAGGAGTGGGTAGCAGAGGTGGTGAGGAAAATATTTTGTAACTTTGTACCAAAAAATATTCTTAAAACAATTAGTATATATCACCCAGTACCAATGGTCTTTAAATATGTATGGTATAGAGTAATCAGATTCACACTATTCCAATAGTTAGTCAAAACCATTAGAATAGAACCCTATAAACCAACAGTTTTAGAAAAACATTTCTATAGATATGTTGGTATATAATGAACTTCCAATAGAGGTCTAAGCCATTCATTTAGAGGTTATATTTTCCCTCACCTCCACTATGATCATATCACGTCCTCATAAGTGAAATTACACCAGTGTCACATAAAGAATATGACACGTCACTTATCTGACATTCCAAATCATTCTAGGTCCATTGTCTCACACTTAACCCATACATCAATCCATGTAAAAGTCAACCCTTTTTTACTCATAGACTCATTGGAGAGTAATAGTCACCCATTTCCATACTCATAAACCACAATGGATATAAGGCATATCAAGATTATCCTGGGATATTTTCTCAAGATAACCACTCCAATAAATGACACTCCCACCCCATGAGATAAATGGAATGAAATAACTAGCTCTATTATATAACATTAATTTCATTTTATTTAATTTAATCCATAATAGGCTTTAAGTATTTTGTAACTTTCATTTGAATAATTTAGTTATCCATTTATGGATGAGTTGTTTGAATTGTTTTCATGGGTCTATCATAGCCTATTGAACTCTCATTATTTCCATGGGTATTAATCAAAAAATAATTTATTTAATATTTAACTGAATATATGTGGATTGAATACATATCAAATGTGTAATAAAATTATTCAAAACACCATATTGTATTTTTTTTAAGGATCACACACCTTATATAAAGTCATTGCCTTTAAAGAAAATCATTTCCTCTCTTGCACAAGATCATCGATTTCACATCCATGATCACAACATCACCTAGCCCCATCCACATCTAATAAAATCTAATTTAATGTATTATAAAAAATTATTATTATTTTTTAAATTTAATTCAAGTAGTTATAAATTCTTAGAAAATCACTCTTCCATCTCATCAAGAAAAAAACATGACCAAACTTCATTTGAAGGTGTATAACTCACCCTTTAATTTATCTTCTATAAAATATCATACATTAAACACCTATTTATCCATAAATTACATATAATTTAGGAAATAATGAAAAATAAATTCACTAAGTGATGTATATCAAATGAAATGGTGAGAAATAATGTATGTTCACTACTATGAGAAATACACTTTTCAGGCCATTAAAAGCCTCAAATGAAATCATCACTAAATTCCTATGTCATAAAACTAAAATCAATAATGGTGAATGGAAGATAAGGATTGAAGGTTCAAGGAGGATGAACCATATTAAAACCATCATGAAATCCCCAAGGATACTACCTCAGGCTATTGTTTATAAGTCACTCTCCCAACCCTAGTCTTATAGGGATAGTGGGTTATTTATTACATGGTAATTACAGTAGAAGAGAATATATTACCACGATTTATGTTTTTTTATTCCATAATAAACTAGATAAAAAATAAATTTAATCATGGAAAATTTAATCATTTGAGTAGAAATACTGATTTCAAAGTATTCTATATAGGGCTGATCATACAAATTTTTTCACTTCATTACCTAGGGAAATGGAAAACAAAATTAAAGGGTGAGCTCAAATGCTCACTACGGGATAATGTATAATGAAAAATAATATGAAATAAGAAATATAATGGAAATAACTGATTCTATATTAAGGAACACATAGAAATAACCATATCCATTCATGGAAAAATTAAAAGGATGAATAAATAATTACATAATGATAGAAATGGTCAAAATGTAAAATTTATGACATAATAAACATACCATTGAGGGATTAAGAAAAAAATCCATATAAAAAGAGTAATGAAGTTCCCATTACTCTGTATTAGTTGTCTCGTGATACATATCAATACATGGAGGGGATATGTAATTTCATGTTACACATGCCGCATAAAAATCCAATGCATTCAATTTAAAACAAATTAATCGAGGGAAATAAATAAAATAATGAACAATAAAAAGACATAGAATAGTTACATAATAATGATTATATTATAAAATATTATTGTATATAAAAAATGATTATATATTATGAAAATATATTCCATAGTAAATAAATTAATATGGTTTCCATAATGAAATCCCTATAATCATATATAGAATAAATAAGTATTCAAAATGATCAATTAAGTACCCAAATCAAGTGAATGATATAGATTTATAGTTTATAGGTAATTTGTAAAAATTATGATTATCACTGATATTGGGAGGTTTATGAAACGTATGTGAAATTGTTAAATACCAAATAAATTATAGACAACTCCTAAAATAAATATAATCACATTCCTCATTATTTTTTATTTAGAGAATATAAATTATCCAGTGCTTATCAACATAGAGTGTTTATCCAAGCATGCAGTCTTAGGCCCCCTCATTTTGAAATGTGTGAAGATAGAGTTGATACCCAACCAATTATTTTTATATACATTAGCCATATCTTCATTTTTTCTATAGCATCATCCACATTCTAGTATCCAAACATGGATTTTATTTCAAATAAACCAAATACTCTATATATTTCCAAAATAAACGATGAATTTATAGATATAAGACTAATTGAGCATTATAACTAATTATTAATGTAATATAATGAGAGGGAATGGTATTATATCATTAATGATCCAATAATGAATTAATAAAAAATCATAATTACATCTGATGTTGAAATGAAATGAAATTGAAAATAATAATGCAACTAAATAAAGAGAAGATGTTAGGGACCCATACCATGGAATTATAGTTATTACTACTTGAGAAGATCACATTAGAACCTTAAAACATATTTTGAGGAAATATAAGAGATAAAATGATGGGATATTAATTTTCCTAGTATTTTGAGGGAATATTAAAGGGATTATGGGTGGGTCTTATAGTAATTGAGGGATGAATTTTTATTAATTTATACACAAAGGGATTGGAAATGTATATTCTAGAAAATGTAAAACAATTAGAGTAATAAGGGTTATACCTCACAATTTTGAAACATTAAGGCATAGTGTGTGAAATATTTGATTCTAAGAACTATTATCCTTTATTTTATATTACTTTTTCAATGATAATATATTTTTCCAAAAAATATTTTTTGAAACCTTAATTTATATTATAGACTTTGGAATGTTGTTTATAGTTTTGGAAAATCATGTTAATCCACTAATACATATAATACTCATAAATTAAATTATTATTGGTCTTTTAATATCTTATATTTATTATTAAATTATTTTTACTTCATAATCATGTCATAATACTTACTGTATATGCTTATTGTATTTTATTATTTAGCACAAAATTTTACTCCCTCAAGAAATTATGAAGAATTCACCATTGAAATATTTTGATGTGCTCATTTCAAATTTAATTTCCAATTTATAAAATTATTTTTTTTTATATAATAATTATAAATATTATAAATATTCCTTGTGTATTATTATATAATGAGTTTAGAAAAAAAGAAAACTCTTTCTTTAAGAAAATATAATTTTTGTTTGTAGTAATATTTGTGTAATTATATTACCATTTATTGAATAATATAATTTTATTAAATTATTAATTATGAAATTATTTTATTCATTTTACTATATAAATTAATGAATAATAAAACATCCCAACTGGTGTTCCATATAACGGTGCAACGAGCCAGTTGGTCAAATGATCCCAAGTGTGCCTCCCTGAACTCCATAGCTAGCTAACTAGCAATTAGTTTCTATTAAGTCAGTAATGGGGAAACTATAACCTATTTAATCAGATTAGTTCACCGGTGGAAATAATATATAATAGAGAAATTATATATATAACAAAAATAAAGTCAATACCACAAAATAGTAAAATAATGAAATACAATAACTGAACTAAAGAATATAACATTCCATGCTAATGTATATATCATGTGTCTAAAATTCAATCCCAAAGTAAATACAATGTTTACTCCCTACTATTATCAAACCACATATTTTTCCCTCAACCAAGTTCAATCCCAAAATCATCCATCAAACACTAGGCCTTTCCCCTTAACTGATCCTACGACAACAATGTCTATTTAGGTACCGATCAAGAAACCCATGTAGGGTGTGAGTACAACATAGTAGGACACCACCAGTAGTGGATAAAACAAATCCAGTAAATAAAAAGTTCATGTAGTTGTATAAATAAAAAAATTCAATTCATATGTAAACAATTATCAAGTTATAAATTCATTCTATTGAACCACATAGACCATCAGGTTCCCAAGGAAACATATACATTGATGCCTACTCCAAACCATGTTGGGTCCGAACTATGTAACATATCCAATTAATATTTTATCATATAATATGGGATTACATTATCAATTTCACTTAAATTTCAAAATTATGTCCACTTTAAATCATAATCCAATTCCAATGTTTTGATTTTAGAACACGATGTTTAGCACCGTATTTATCAACCATGCAAGCATATCATGAGTATATAATGTCATTTATTGCAATATAAATTCTCAATCATACATATATATCATTGGAATAGATCACCAATTTATAAAACCCCATTTATCATCCTTGAAAACATATCATTGGTGTATAACATCATGTGTATCACCCCATTTATCAATCAAGAATATATATTGTTGGCATAGATCATGATGTCTAACACCCCATTTATCAACCATGAATTTATATCATCATCAATGGAATAGATCCTCATTTGTAACACCAAATTTGTCAACAATTAATTGATTTATAAATTAATTAATCCTAGTATATTAATTAATTCCTCAATGAACTAAGGATAATAATTTCCTCTAATTAATACAAAAAATAATTAATCATATCTAAAACATTGATTAATTATCCAATTAATTAATCATATATCTTATGTTAATTATTCTAATAATTAATTAACCACATAAATTACATTAATTAATTTGACAAATAATTAATCATTTCACATCTTGACGTCCAATAATTGATTCACAAATTGGTTATTTTAAATTTCCCAATTTTACATTTTGAAAATTAACTCAAAAATTAATTATCCTTATCCCATAACTAAATATTCCAAAAATTAACCTATCAATTAATTATCCCAACTTCACTATTCAAAATTTTGAAAATTAGATAATCAATTAATTATCTTAATTCCACAATTAGAATATTCAATCAAATCCCCAATTCCTAAATTAATTAATTGACCACATTAATTAATTCAAATAAGAAATTTATAATTTCTAAAGGAAAAATAGAAATTCTATAATATAATACATAAAATTAAAATCACAACTATGATATTTGAAAATTATACCACCTACCTTAATTTCTTGAAAAATTCACACCAAAAGAAGAATCCCAAATTTTAAGGGGATCAATCAAGAATGAAAAGAAGAACATGATTTAGATCCAAATCATAAATCCAAGATAAACTTAATAAAGGTATGATAACAATAGATCTAGATCTGGAACCAACAATATATAACATCCCCCTATTATTAATAAATTGGAGTGAAATTGATATAGATATCATAAAAATAAGAAATCACATACCCAGATGGTGAAGATCTTCAATATGCCTTTTGATTCACCATAAATGAATGTCAAGAAGGCATGGAATCTATCTGGGAGCCTCCAAAATCTTGAAAGAGAGTCTGTAGTTGATGGAAGTGATCTATACCTAAAAATAATAGATAATTTAGACACACATCATGTTAAAAATTGCTTGTTTGGAATTTACCCAATGTGTAATTTTATTACATGTCGTCCAAATGTTCTTAATGGAATTTGTGAAAAACTCACCACTTTGAATTTATTTTATTAAAAGTTTCGAACTATTACATAACATGTAATCCATTCACATGATGTTTAATCCTGTTAAATGACATGTAAATATTCTACTATTTATTTTTCATTTCATTTTTTTCTTTAAACTGCACAAACCTCATTTAATGTTTCCCCTCTCACTAAGAACCCATGAAACACTCAACAAAATGTACCGAGAAAAAAATGATATCTTACAATCTCCCCACCATATAATAACTCATCATAATGTTTTACTCACAATAATACATAAGATTTCAAGTCAAAAATATGGGTCCATTGAGCTCTAATATATACTTCTCTCTCCCATGATTCATCATACACACGTCCATGTTGCCACCTTATAGAAATAATCAATATGTTCTTTCCCTGAAACAAATTCTCACTACAATACAACACATGTTTTAGATGCTCCTCAATGGAGGCTTCAATATCATGTTCAACATCATTTGAATCGAACAAATGAGAAGGGTTGGGATAATATTTGTGTAGTTGTGATACATGAAATAAGTCATGTACATCACTATATTATTATTGAATATCCAATCAGTACGCCATAATCCCAATTCTCTCCACAACCTCAAACCGTATGATAAAACTAGATCCCATCATTCCCTATATTTATATCCTATAAAGACACATCATAGGTGGCACCCAAATGAATAAATGGTCACCCTATACAAACTACAAGGGTATTCAACGTCTATTTGTATACAATTTTTGTGTACTCTGATCAGCTACAATATGCTTTCGAATTAGCTGCACCTGTTCTGACATCTCTAGGATGAGACTCGATCCCAACAACTATGAATCACCTACCTCCATCAAGAATTAAGTCAATAATCATTTCCTACCATAAAATTCCTCGTATGGTTCCATATGTATCATTTTTTGATAGCTGTTGTTTTAGGAAAACTCCACTAAATCCATTTGAATCTTCCTATACCCACCAAAGTCATTGACACAGACCTATAGCATACCCTCAAGAACATGTATTGTAAAATCTAACTTTCCATATCTTTGTGGGTGGAATGCTGCAATCAATAATACCAATGTACCGAGGAACTCCGAAAATCCCAACCAGAAGCATGAAGTGAAGCATGAGTCACTATTTGAAACTTGTAACACCCCAAGCTTCCACGGTATGTTTCCCTTTTAATAACGCAATAGATTCCATTGTACGCAACTTCAAGATTCTAACACACCACGACCAATGAAATTGTCCGTTATGAATATTAATACCCACTTTTGGAAATTTTATAAAATTTATCTATCAAAATGGACTTCATTTTTTTATTCGGAATATCGAAATTAACTTAGGCTGATTTTTTTGGAATTTTTTAGAAAATTTTCAATTTTTGATGAATAGTGAAAATCATTGCGTTATTGTTTAAAACCAACTTTTTATTTAAATAATTAATTTTTTTATGTAAATTTATTTTAGGTCAAAATAGATACATAATACCTATATATGTTCAATGTAATTCATTAGAGTCATTTTGTAATAATATTAGATATATAAAATTTTATTGAACTTTTCACAGTTTTTTTACAGAAATCTTAGGAGAATTTGAGAATTTGCATAAAACATAATTTTACCACTTCTATGAGTGGAATTTCAAAAATCCAAGAGCCAATATAGATATCAGTAAGAAAAATGTGGTTCAATAAGATGAAAATAATTTTTGGTGAATAGTAACTTTTTACTTTTATTTACCACGGTTAAAAATAAATATGGTATTAAGGGAAACAATGATATTATCATTACCCTAACACATGTCCTAATTCTATTGAATAAGTTAAATTCGACCAAAAACAAACTTAGGAATAAAATATGATCCTTTAGGTCCACTTGTATTAGATTAGGATATTTATTATTATTTTATTTAAAGAAGAGTTAAAAGAGTTAAAATAAAAGTATAATAACTAAAACATTTTTAATATATGGTTATACATAATATAAATTCGATTATAAATATTAATTATAAATCTAAAAAAATTCCTAAACAATTATATTTTATTTATAATTTTTAGACATTAAATAATTTAATTTATTTATGACACAATGATGACGCAGAAATTTCATTAATAATAAAATATTATAATAGTTGATATTATAAATATCTAAATAAATATAACTTCAGACTTTTGATAAATTCCACTAATTTTATAGGTAAATATTACATGTTATCATTGAACATATGAATTTATTTCTAAGTAATCAATTTGATAGGACTTTAACCAAAATCATTAATTAAATAATGTCAAAATTGACATAATTGAGTTTCTATAACAAATATTATATTATTGGTTGATATAATATTTCTAAAACTCTAAGGTTAGTCCAAAGGGCCTTAATAATATCATATATGTCATTAATGAACCTATTGGGGTTATCTTGATAGTTTATAGTATGTTTATTAACCATATAATTGAAAAATACAAAGAGGCATGGTAAATGTCAAACTATTTAACTAAGAGTTAAATATAAAAGATAAAGTTAATATGATGACATAAACCTGTATAAAACCTATTGGTTGAGTGTATTTAGACCCATACCCACATTATCTTTGAAATAAATCATTTTGGATCCATTAGAAACTGAAAATGATTTTATTATAAAATAATATTTCAACCTTTCCCTAAGGTGCCCCTCACCTTTCTTATAAAAGGGAACTTCCCCTTCCCTTAACTTCACTACTCCAAAGCCATTTGGTTCGGCCAAACCCAACCCAAATATCCTCCCAACTATCATCCAATCATTATATATGGATTAGTTTGATCATAAAGTCATCCTATGGAGCCCTTTTGATCAAATCAAAAGAAAGAACCCGAAGAATAGTTAAATATCTCCCACCTCTTTCAAGTTATTTTATTCTTCCACTTCCTCTTTATTTGTTTTTTCCATTATAAAATAATAACTTTGGTATATTCTATATACTATGATGTTATTATAAAAATGTTACAACCTTATTCATTATGTTATCCATCCTATGAATAACATGTCACCATACATGCATACGTACGGCTTACCGTCTCCACATCGTGGTGTAATTGTTATTCAATACATTATTATTTGGATGGTTATAATAATAATGTATAATTAATGTAAATAATAGATATAAAATGTAAAGGATTATATATATATTGTATACAATCAATTTACTTATGATTTTAATTACAAAAGAATGATATTTTCGCTCGTGCGTACGTACAAATTACCATCTCCAAGAACGCAATAAGATTCATTCCCCATCATAATAATTCAAGAATAATTTTCATGTGATGATTAAAAATAATATTTAAATAACTTAATATCATTCTTGATATGAATCAAATAAATCCTATTCATAAAAATCATAGTTTATGTAACTAATCATATAAAGGAAAATGAATCAGTTAACACCCGAAACAATGATAACACTAAAATATTATTAACAAAGAAATATTAGAAGATCATATATGATATCATATTTATTTATATGGTTATTTTATAATTTAATAACAATTATTTGTCTATTATACAGAAGGTTAAATTACATTTGACCAAGGAAAATTATAAGTTAAGGGTTAATTTCACAATCTCTTTATTATCCGAGGTTGTTTTTACGTAAGTATCTACTAGGACCTCTTTATCATCCACGTCTGTGTTTTATTAAAAAAATTATTTCAAAAAAAATTTACTATTTACTAGACAATGATTTAAATTCATTTATAACCTTATTTTACCATATATGTTTTGAATGTAATCATTCCATCATTTTCCAAACAAGGTGCTTTATGACCTTTTGGACAAAATTAAGGTAAGAATGTCGTTTTTTAACTTATACGGAGGGTGTGGCTAATTTTCACCATTATATCATCATATAATTCTTTCATAAAAGATTATAATAATATTTTCAAAATAAATGTTTTTTTATAATTATATTACTTTTAAATGATTTCAAAATATAAAGAGATATTTATCTAAAGAAAGTTTTGATTTCATCTATGTCAACATCCTTTGATGGATTTTAAGCTAGTTTGAAGTTATTTTATTATGATAAAAAACTTCCATATTATATTTAAGGTTTTGTGATTTGTTTGACTGTGGATGTGTTATTTTTACCCCATTCATGGTTTATGGATAAACTATTGAAATTTTTTATGCTAATTTTAATACGAATGTTTATGTTATATTTAAACCTTTTCATATAAGGAATGCATTGGACTTTTTAAGTAACGGGTGGATCCTGCTATAACTCCTCGATCTATCAGTAGGTATCAAGAGTGAAAATAGTGTATTGGCACAGGGCTTTGACAAAATATTATTTGTAGTCTTGGCACAAGGACTTGACTATGTGGTTATGAAGTTTGGAATTTTTCATTCCATCATTATGAAAGTGGCTATTGATATTTCATGTGATTATTCAACTAATAGAATATCCATGGGAATAATTAAATGGAATTTTTTGATTTTATCTTTTCCATATTATGCTTAAGTTCATGTTTAAAAGGCTTTTGTTGTAGTCTTACATTGCCTTAAATATTTATGTTTATTTATGAATGTCTCTACTATATTTTTATCCTTACTGAGTAGTTGAGCTCACCCCTTTTATGTTTTATTAAGTTTCCTAGGATGAAAAGAATTATATTATGATTGACCTGTAGTGATAGTCTAAGGGATATGAGTGTGGCCTATGGAGACTATATTGTTGTAGTTTTTCATTTTATTATTTAATGTAAAACTTATGAATGTATGTAGTATTTTTAAGGCTACTAAACTAATTGGTCTTTTGAGACTTGATCTTTTATGATCATGCCAATGTTATGTAATAATGCACCAACTCTGGGTAACTAGGGTTGGGGAGTTACAGTTGGTATCAGTGGAAGTTTAGTAAAAACCTTGGAAGCTATATTTAGAAAAACTCTGATTAGAGAACATTACCCTAATATAGACTTTGAGGATTTGTATAGTTGAATTTCCAAGAATTTTGGTATTGTAGAGATTTTGTGAGTTTTATAAGAAATACATCTCTATCTGGATATGAGTAGGTAGAGTCATCTCTAGCATAGATGTACTTGGGGTAAAACCCGAAAACACCACTTTGAGCTAGACTCAAATGGGAACTTGTGCACGACAACGGGCCTTGCTGCACTCTTGGTTACGACACTCTCAGGGGATATGCTTAGGATAGTTCTCATTTTCTTCACAACCCATTATAAAGGGTTTATGAGTATATAATTCCTCAAAGAAAACATTTTTATTATTATGGATTATATCTATAAACTGTTCAATTTATGTTGAGTATGTTACAAGTTCGGATTTATGTATTGCGATTCGTAAACTAAGCCAGTGTATGACATTGTTTAGAAATGGAGCCTTGTGGAAGAAATTGAAATAGTATCAATGTACCTAATCCATGTAGGGATTTCCCTCCTTCTCAAGATAATTATAGTGGATTTAGTGAAGAAACTGGCTCTGATCATCTTATCACTATACTAGGACAACTCCCTTAGGTTATAAATAATAACCTTACACATATAAAGCACCATGATCCACAATGCGGAGGATCATTGTTTAACCGATTCATGAGGAAACAACCACCAACATTCAATGGGAGTACAAATCCATTAGTATTTGATCAATGGATAAATTCTTTAGAGAAAATATTTCATGCTTCGGGGAGTAGCGAAAGGGAAAAAAATTTCATGGAAGTTTATCGTCTCATGGGAGATACAGATCAATGGTGGTCATTGATTCAAAACAAAAAAGAAGATGATAAAGTATAAAATATAGAATAGATGTATTTTTTAGAGATTTTCATAGAATAATAATATCATCGTGACCATCGAGCGGATATTGAAAGACAGTTTTCGAGTCTGAGAAAAAAAAGAGGATGATAATGTCACAAAATATGAGGATAACCTTACAAGGTTAGCAAGGCCTGCATCAGATTATATATATAACCCAAGGAGTAAGATTGATAAATTCTTTGATCGGTTATAACCATTTCTTCATTGATAATTAGTCTCACAATCCTTCTCATCATACGAATATATTGCCTCATGTGCTATCAAGATTGAAAAAGAATTCTCTAAGTCTTGAGACTTTAAAGAAAAGAAGGAGAAGAATAGATCTGTTGAACACTCTAGAAATGGAAATAAGGGGAAGAAGGTAAAACTTGAATATATATCCTATAGTAAATTAAGGAAGAAACACCTTGGTACTTGCCTGAAGGGAATGGGATTATGTTGCAAGTGTGGTGAAAAAGGCCACCAAGCTCATGATTGCAAGTAGAATAAAGAGGTTGTCAATGTTGAATGCTACAATTATAGAGAAAAGGGTCATTATGCTAATGAATTTTCTAAGTTCCAAGGAAAATTACCTCAAAAAAGGCCAATGGATCAAGGCCAAGCTTATACTATCACTGCTGTTGAGGTTAAAGCTCCAAAAGACATGGTGGCAGGTAATTTAATGGTTTCCTTAAGTTTAGAAAATTCTTTATTTGATTCTGGATCACTACATTGTTTCATATCTTCCCAGTTTGTTAAGAAAATTATATATTTTCAATTTGACATAACAAGGGAGTAATCAGTCAAAACTCCTAATGTAAGAATCATTGCAACAATGTTTTGTGAATCAGTTCCCATTAGACAATATTAATGTTCTTTATGTGTAGATATCATCATCATACCCATGATTGAATTTGATATAATCCTCAGAATGGATTGGCTTTCGAACCATGATGCAAAACTATATTGTAAGAAGAAGGAGGTTACAATTTTTAATGATGATAAATAGTACCTTATATTTAGAGAAGAAACGTTACCACCTGATTCTTATTTAGATCCACCCCCAATAACTCTACTAAGTACAATTATTTGGGAAGAAGAGAATGAAATAATAACGGGTGAGGAAAATAATGTTTGAATATAGTACGTACCTATTATGCAAGAATATGTTGATGTGTTTCTATAGGATTTACCTGGATATCCTCTCGAATGAGAAATTTAGTTTTCCATTGATTTAATTCCTGGTTAAAGGACCATATCGAAGACCCCTTATAGAATGGACACTGTGGAATTAGTGAAACTAAAGAAACAACTAGATTAATTGATTAATAAGGGATTTATTCACCCTAGTGTTTCTCTATGGGGAGCCCCAGTCCTTTTTGTTAAGAAGAAAGATGGATCTATGAGGTTGTGCATTGACTACAGGAAGATCAATGCTATAACAATAATGAAAAAGTATCCCCTACCTCGCATTGATGATTTATTCGAACAACTTCATAGAGCTTAATATTTTTTAAAGATTGACCTTTTATTTGGATATCATTAGTTGTGTGAAGTATGAAGACATTCCAAAAATAGCATTTTGAACCCGGTATGGGTATTATGAGTTTATAGTAATGCCTTTTGGGATAACTAACGAACCCTCTATTTACATGGATCTAATTAACAGAGTTTTAAAAGAATATCATGATGAATTTGTAGTGTTATTTATTGATGATATCTTGGTATACTCTAAAATCTATGAAGATCATGAAAATCACTTGTGCACCATTCTAAAAATTCTCAGAAGAAATGAATTATACTGGGAGTTTAGAAAGTGTGAATTCTAGATTCAAGATATTTCTTTTCATGGATATATTATCTCTAAGGATGGAATATTTATTGATCCTTAAAAGACCAAGGCAATCCAAGACTGGACAACAACGACGAGTATAACTGAGGTACGCAGTTTTATTCATTTAGCAAGTTATTATCGACGTTTCATCCATAATTTTTCCCGGTTGGCTAATCCATTAACCAGGCTCACTTGTAAAGGGGTAAAATTTGTTTGGACAGAAGAGTGTGAAAAATTCTTTGATGAATTAAAGAGAAGATAATTCAATGTTACTATTTTGGATCTACCATTAGTGAAAGATGGGTTTGTTATTTATAATGATGCTTCAATGAATGGACTTGGTAGTGTCCTTATGCTGAATGATAGAGTTATTGTTTATGAATCATGACAGCTAAAAATTAATGAGCAAAACAATCCTACTCACAATCTTGAGTTGGAAGCAGTAATCTTTGCTCTGAAAATATGGAGACACTATCTCTATGGTGAAAATTGTGAGATTTATACTGAGCACAAGAGTTTGAAGTATATTTTCTTTAAAAAATAACTCATCATGAGGCAAATGCGATGGCTAGAACTACTCAAGGATTGTGATTGCACAATACACTACCTCCTGGGGAAGGTAAATAAGGTGGAAAATGCTTTTAGCAGAAAGGATCATGGATTTTTGAACATGATGACAGCTGAAAGGGGTCGTATTTTCATGGATCTAGTGAAAATGGATATGGGAATAATCATGGAAGGTGAAACATCAATATTTTTTCAAATGGTTTACAAACCAACTGTACTTGAAAGAATAAAAAGTTCTCAGGAATATGATGAGGAGTTTCAAAAGAATATTAAAGTTGTGAATGATGGGAGATTGAGTGACTTCATATATAAAGATGGGATTTTAAAATTTTGGAAGAGACATTGTGTTCCCAATATACCGAATCTAAAAATGGAATTTTTAGATGATGTTCGTAGCTCCAATTTCTCTATACAGCTTGGTTTTACCAATACGTATAGATATTTGAAAGAACCTTTTTGGTGGGACAACATGAAGAAGAAGATTTCTGATTTTGTGTCAAGATGTATGGTTTTTCAATAAGTGAAATCTGGAAGGCAACAGCCTGGAAAAGGTATGAAACCTCTTCATATACCTGATTGGAAATGGGATAATATTACAATGGAATTTTTCATGGGGCTACCAAAGACTCCTAGAAGGAATGATGCAGTATGGTTCATTTTTTATCATCTTCCCAAGTCAGCACATTTATTTTCTATAAGAAAATATTTACCACTTGAATGTCTAGAAAGACTATATATTAATGAAGTTGTAAGATTTAATGGAGTACCTTTATTGATTATTTCTGATAATGATCCCCATTTTACAACAAGATTCTGGAAAAGTTTTCAGAAAGACCCAGATACTGAACTTCATTTGAATAGTCCCTACCACCCTCAAAGAGATGGGCAATCATAATGGACTATTAAAACCTTCGAAGACATGTTGATATATTTATCACATGACTTTAAAGGTATGTGGGATCAATATTTACCCCTGGTAGAATGTTCTTACAATAATAGCTTCCATTCAAGTATTCAGATAGCACCATATGAAGCGTTATATGGAAAGAGATGTCGTACACCAACTTGTTGGGATGGTGTTGGTGAAAGAAAACCCAGAGGTAAAGAACATGTTGAGGAAACAATGTAAAAGGAGAAGTTTATCAAAACCCACATCAAAGCATCCTAAAGTAGGAAAAAGAGATATACTGATAACTGAAGGAAGGATTTGGAATTTCAAGTAGGATAACATTTTTTCTTGAAGGTATCTCCATGGAAGGGTGTAATATGTTTCAGTAAGAAGGGTAAATTGAGTCCCAGGTACATCGGACCTTTCAAAATTCTACAACGAATTGGATTTGTAGCTTATCATTTGGAAATGCCTCCAAGTCTCTCAATGTTCATGATGTGTTCCACGTATCACTATTGAGAAAATACATGCATGAACCAACGCATGTACTCACCTTTTAGGAAATTGAACTAGAACCTGATCTGTATTATTGTGAAGAACCTATCAAAATACTTGATACAAGAGAACAAGTGCTGAAAAACTAGACGACTCGTCTGGTGAAAGTTCTATGGAGAAACCATAAGATGGAATAGGCGACGTGGGAACTCGAGGAACTTATAATTAATAACCACCCGAATATTTTTGTGTGGTAGTATTATAGAGATTTCTAGGACGAAATTATTTTAATTAGGGAAGAATGTAACACCATAAGCTTCCACAGTACGGTTCCCTTTGAATAATGTAATAGCTTGGATTGTACGTAACTTTGAAATTCTAACACACTACGACCAATCAAACAAGCCATTATGAATAGTAATACCCACTTTTTGAAATTTTATAATATTTATCTATCAAAAGGGAATTCATTTTTGGATTCGGACTATCGAAATTAGCTTAGGGTGAATTTTTTGTATTTTTCTGAAAACATTCAATTTTTGATGAATAGTAAAATACACTGCATTATTCGTTTAAAACCAACTTTTTATTTATATAATTAATTATTTTATTTATATTTATTTTATGTCAAAATAAATACATAATACCTATATATGTTTAATTTAATTAATTGGATTAATTTTTTAATAATATTAGATATAAAAAAATTTAGTGAACTTTTCACCGTTTTTATCCACCTCCTAAGAGAATTTGCAAATTCATATAAAACATAATTTTACCGTATCTATGAGTAGAATTTCAAAACTCCTAGATACATGGTTGATATCAGTAAGAAAAATGTAGTTTGATAACATGAAAATAATTTTTTGTGAATAGTAACATTTTACTTTTATTTACCACTGTTAAAAATAAATAAGGTAATTAAGGGTAAAAATGATACTATTATTACCCTAAAATATGTCCTAATTATAATGGATAATTAAAATCAATGAAAAAAACCTTAGGAGTAAAATATGATCCTTTAGTTTCACTTGGATTAGATTAGGACATTTATTATTATTTTATATAAAGAAGAGTTAAAAGAGTTAAAATCAAAGTTAAATAGATAAACCATTTTTAATATAGTGTTATACATAATATAAATTCGTATATAAATATTCATTAGAAACATAAGACGATTTACTACATAATTATATTTTATTTATAGTTTTTATACATTATATAATTTAATTTATTTATGACACAATGATGATGCATTAATTACCTTAATAATGAAATATTAAATTAATTGATATTATAAATATCCAAATAAATGTAATTTGAGACTTTTGATGAATTCCACTAATTTTATAGGTAAATATAACATATTATTATTGAACATATGAATTTATTTCTAAGTAATAAAGTTTTTAGAACTTTAACAAAAATCATCTATTAAATAATGTCAAAATTGACATAATTGAGTTTTTATAACAAATATATATTATTGGTTAATATAATATTCCTAAAAAACTAATGTTCATAAAAAGTGCCTTAATAATATTTTATATGTCACTAACTAACCTATTGGGGTTCTCTTGGATGTTTATATTATGTTTATTAACCATATGGTATAAAAATACAAAGAGGCATGGTAAATGTCAAACTATTTAACTAAGAGTAAAATATAAAAGATAAGGTTAATATGATGAAATAAACCTCTAAAAAACCTATTCATTGAGGGGGGTTTGACCCATAATCACCTTATATTCTAAATAAATTATTTTTGATCCCTTATAAATAGAAAAGTATTTTATTATAAAATAATATTTCAATCATTCCCTAAGGATCCCCTCACCTTTCTTATAAAAGGGCACTTCCTCTTCTCTCAAATTCACTCCTAAAAGTAATTTGGATTTGAAAAAACCTATCCAAATATCCTCAAAACTATCATCCATTAATCCTAGAGTCATTATTTTGATCATAAATCCAACCTAAAAAGTCCTTTTGAACAAATTAAAAGGAATAACCCAGAGAAGAAGTAAATATCTTACCACCTCTTTCAAGTTATTTTATTCTACCACTTCCTCTTTATTAGTTGTTTCCATTATAAAATAATAACACTAGAATATTCTATATACTATGATGTTATTATAAAAATGGTACAAACTTATTCATTATTTATCCATCCTATTAATAACATTTTACCATACGTGTGTACGTACGGCTTACCGTCTCCACGTCGTGGTGTAGTTGTTATTAAATACATTATTATTTGGATGGGTATAATAATAATTTATAATTAATGTAAATAATAGATATAAAATGTTAAGGATTATTTATATATTATATACAATCAATTTACTTATGATTTTAATTAAAAAATAATGATATTTTCGCTCATGCGTACGTATGGATTACCATCTCCATGAATGTGAGGAGACTCATTCCCCATCGTAATCATTCAAGAATAATTTTCATGTAATGATTAAAAAAATATTTAAATAACATAATATAATTATGTTTATTAATCAAATACATCATATCCATAACAATCATGGCTTACGTAACTAAGCATATAAAGGAAAACGAATCAGTTAACACCTAAAACAATGATAATACTAAAATATTATTAAAAAAGAAATATTAGAAGATCATATATGATATCATATTTATGTATATGGTTCTTGTATAAATTAATTACAATTATTTAACAATTATACAAGAGGTTAACATACCCTCGACCAAGGAAAAGTACGAGGTAAGGGTTAATTTCACAATCTCTTTATTATCTGAGGTTGTTTTTACGTAAGTATCTACTAGGACCTCTTTATCATCCACTTCCGTGTTTACATAAAAAAAAGTATTTCAAAAAAAATTTAATATTTACTAGAAAATGGTTTTAAGTCATTTATAACCTTATTTGACCTTATATGTTTTGAAAATTATCTTTCCATCATTTTCCAAACAAGGTACTTTGTGACCTTTTCAACAAAATTAAAGTAAGAATTCCTTTTTTTAACTTATACGGCGGGGTGTGGATACTTTTCTCCATCATATGATCATAGAAGTTTCCCATACAATATTATAATTATATTTTCAAAATAAATGTTTTTTTGATAATTATATGACTTTTAAATGATTTCAAAATGGAAAAATATATTTCTCAAAAAAAAGTTTTGATTTAATCTATATCAACATCCTTTGATGGATTTTAAGCTTTTTTGAAATAAATTTATTATGATAAAAAATCTCTATATTGTATTTAAGGTTTTGTGATAAATTTTACTATGGATGTGGTATTTTTTCACCATTCATGGTTTATGGATAAAGTATTGACATTTTGTATACTAGTTTTAATACGAATATTTTTGTTATGTTTAAAACTATTCTTATGAGAAATTCATTAGACATAGTAAGTCACAGGTGGAGCCTCCTATAGCTCTTAAATGCATCAGTAGGTCTCATGAGACAAACTAGTGTCTTGGCACAAGGCCTTGACAAAATATTATTTGTATTCTTGTCACAAGGCCTTTACTATGTGGTTATGAATACTAGCATTATGCATTCCATCATTATGAAAGTGGCTATTGATATTCCATGTGATTAATAGACTAGTAGAATATCCATGTGAATAAGTAAATGGAATTATTTGATTTTATAATTTCCATATTATTCTGAATTTCAATTTTAAAAGGCTTTTTTTTAGTCTTACATTGCCTTAAATGTTTATTCTTATTTATGAAGGTTTCTGCTATATTGTTATCCTTACTGAGCATATGATCTCAACCCTTTCTATGTGTTATTTTTTTCAGGATATGAAGAAGTATATTATGACTGACCTGCAGGGATATTCTAAGGGATATGAGTGTGGCCTATAGAGACTATGTTGTTGTAGTTTTCATTTTATAATTTAATGTAAAACTTATTAATGTATCTATTATTTCCAAGGCTACTAAACTAATCGGTCTTTCAAGACTTCATCTTTTGTGACCTTGCCAATGTTGTGTAATAATGCATCGACTCTGGTTAACGAGGGTTGGGGTGTTATAAAACTATAGTCCATGGAACCCCATGCAGATGTACTAACTCACAAATATACAAGTATCCTTGATTTGTCATTGATAAAATCTCTTATATAGTAAATAAATGTGATACGTTGGTCAATCGATCCTTAATAACCTAGATAGTGTCGTTTTTTCCTTGGCATCTTCAAATGACCCAAAAAAATCCATTATCACAACAATACACTTCTACTGAAGAATGAGAGATTGATTCCACAAACCTTTAGAGTATTGATGGTCTCCTTTCATCTACTGATAGGTGTAGCATTGTGTGATGTACCTTGTTTATTTCCATTTCCATGTCCAACCACAAAAACATTCTTCATAGGCCACGATACATTTTGGTCATACAGATATGTATCACCCACTTAGAGGCATCAAATTCCAACATCAACTCCTCCAGGATACTTATAGTCATGATAACTATATTCTAAACATAGATTATATCATCCTCATATATACTTCAATTTGATGGCGAATCCCCACCATCATTGATTTCCCTCAATGGAAAAAAATTCAGATCCTCATAATGGCTATCTCTAATCTAGATCAAAAAAGTATACTCAAATGAAACTAATACTAGAGTCATCTATTACCTACTATCCTAAATTACCATATGTATCTCTTCCAGAAAATCCATCATCTTCCACTCACCACTAGACTACTAAACCATCATAGTTTGAACATTCCTTCTCAAAGATTATACTACTCTGCTTCACTTCCCGAGTGTATATGCTAGCCACAAATTAAATGACTACATATAATCAATCCATCTCTATTACCAAAGATTCAAATCTAATTTAGAATGGATTGAAATTAAGATATTTTTATTTGTATACACAATAAAATTTTTCCCTACAAGATAATGTCATCAACACTCTAAATCATTAACCACTACTACCAAATCAATGTTCTAAATAGGGTAGTTTTGATGTCCAAAGTTTTTTAACTAGGATAAAATAAGAAGGTTTTAAAACATTTTTGTTATATTGGTGGGTTTTTTTATTTAAACCTTTCTCTAGAACTTATCTCCGAGGGTTGGAACACCTAAATTTGTTGTTTTTAGACATGGGTAAATACCCAATAATTTTTTCGGGTGTCTCGATGAGTCTCAGAAGCACCGAATCTAGAGAAGTCCACTTTAAAGAATCTGCATAGGCAATACATTGTTTCATTCCAACTCGTGTGTAGTTTACCCAGTTGAATAATTTATTTATATTAATTAAATATTGTTAAATGGGAGTTAGGTGTTTAAATAAAACAAAGTGTTAATAAGAATATGAATATTATTACTATTATTATTATGATTATGTCACTCATTAAATTATTTTTATGTTCAAGATATTTAATTGAATAATTAAAGAGGAGTAACAGTTATGTGAAATTAAATGACAAGTTTCAGATTTAATGAAGATGCATTTAATTAAATAAGGAGTTTCAAAAGTAATAATAAAGCATTTTTATTTAATAGAGGTGTTGGTTTTTATATAAGGTTGAATAATAAAAATAATAATTCAATTATTATTATTATTATGGTTTATGAGTATAATAATTATCATTAATTATGGTTTTTATTATTATTATAATGAATAATAATAATTGATTTTGGGTTTTATTAATTAAATCCAATGAAAATGGGGATTTAATTAATATTTGTGAAACCATGGTTTCATTTAATTAAATTGAGTTAAGAGTAATTTAATTAAATGATGTGTATGGAAATTTTTGGGTTTTATCAAAGAAGCATTTTATTTTATGATAATAATAAATAAGGTTATTATTATTGTGGTTTTGTCTATTATAGTTGAGGTTGAAATGAATTTAATTAAATTATTTTTTTATGATTTCTTTTCATAAAATTCCAGGTAAATACGAATTTAATTAGTCAATGAAAAGAATCGAATTTATTTAATTTATTTTTGTTGAGAGAATTAATTAAATAATGATGAGTTAGAGTTTTTAATTTAATTAAATTTTGTTGAGGGAATTTAACTAAATTACAAGAAGTGGGGAATTTATCTTAGAAAATTTTCAGGACTGAATTTAATTAAATAATGGTATAATGAAAAGTTGGTGGTTTTCAATGAAGGTTAATATTAAAAGACATGAAAATGAGGAGTTATGTGTTATAAAATAAGTGTAATATTAAATGGTAATATTAAAAAAAGGAATAAATGTGGAGTTGAGTTTAATATAAAAAAATCAAGGTAATGAAGAATTTAATTAATTGATGTGAAATGGAGGTTTTATTTAATTAAATTCATGGTTAAGTTGAATTTTAAATCGTTGCGCAGTTACCCAGTTTTTAAAATGTGTTTTTACTTAATTTACATAAAATAACTATTTAATAATATTAATAATAAAGATGCTATTATTATTATTGTATTTATATAATTAATTAAATTTTATAAGAATTTAATTGGATGATTAATGGGGGATTTTAGAATTCATTATGAAACATTTATTTAAAGGTTAATAAATAAAAAAATGTTATATTAAACATGAATAATAAATGTTATTATTATTATATTATATCGATTAGTTTAATAGGGTGTTAACTAGTTGATTGAGAAATAATGAAGGAAGAGGTGCACTGTTGGAGCACCAACACACAATAGGCCCCACCCCCCTATGAGGTGCACTACACCCCCTTACCGGCTCCTCTTTGTGTACTCCAATCCAATTGGTTTCTTCACAAATATTGTTCACCTCATCATGGTGAGTCTGTCTATTTATGTTTCAAGATTTTCATAGTCCGTTTTACTCCTCTCTCTCCATATTTTCTTGGATGAAACCCTAAGTTGTTGGTTTAATTGGGTTTCCTTGTTTCTTCGGTTCTAGGGTTGTGCAATGGGATCCTTTAGACCCATTTTCCTATTTTGCGATAACTATCACTAATGGAGAAGCATTTAGGCTCAGTTTTAGTTCATATCCAATATTTTCAATTAAGGGTTTAAAACCTTTATTTGGTTTTACACCCCATGATTTGGATGCTTATGGTGTTTTTGTGTTGCAGTTAATATTTTGGGTGTGCTTTGGTCCCCAATGCACTATTTTTATGGATATCGGTTAGTGACGTGTATGTGTGACTGTGTACCAATTGCCTCTGGTTTCCAGAAAGTAAATTAAAGGGCTTCATATTCAATCTTGTTCCACATCAAGGTAGGTTCCCCTTTCCATGTCCTCAATTTTATAAGTGCATTTATAAATATCTTAATGTACTTTTATTAGAAATTTAATCCATGCAGTGAAGTATTTATATTGAACGCCTCGTAATGTGAATTTATCATGTTTAATTATTTAAAATTCTAAATGTGATAAGTGTTATATGTGATAAGTAATATCAAGATTTAAGAATAAAACCACTAGATTAAGGTGTGATTTCATCAAACCAAAAAGTAGTGGAAGTGTTATATCTTGTTTTCTTGTGGTTTGAGTTTTCCATATATCATTCGATTAGTACTGATATATGATGGGTTGATTCCATGGAATGAATATTTTATTGTAGAATTAATCATCGAATGATGAGTATCTTGATTTGTGTTAATAATTTTTTTAATTAATTAAGGGATGTTGACCTTGTCGAAACATGTTAATTAATTGTGAATTAATTAAATGATAAAGATGTGATAAATTAATTTTTTTTATATTTATTAATGTGATAAGTAATTTTGGCCATATTGACATATTTAATACTGAATTAATTATTTGATTTTTTAGTAATTTATATAAATAATTAATTGTAGAAATTAATTATGGAGAGATGAGTTTAATATTGAGATAATTAATTTTTTTTAAAAATTAATTATTAGATGTGATTTGTTTTTATGATTGATTAATTGAAGGATTAATTAATAGTAATGTGTACTTAGTTAATTGTTGCGTTAACTAATAGTTTTGGTATATTTAACTAATCTGATGGATTATTAAGGGAAGAAGGATAATTTATTGGTAAATTAAATATCATTTTTCAGTTAATGATTGGGGATAATTAAAGGTTGATTTAATTATTTGGTTGAATTGCTTCTGGTTAAGAATAATTAATTGTTAATTAATTATTAACTATTGATATTTTGAATTGTTAATTAATTTTAGTATTTGTTATGGGAGTTTTATATTGTTAATTAGTTGTTAAATTAATTAATAGATTTCATAAAATAATTTTTGAACTAATTAATGGATGGTTTTGCGGTGTTAGACATGACATTATACACCGATGATAAATATATATGTATGATTGATAAAAGGGTTGTGAGACATGGACTGATTCTCCAAATACTAATGGGGTGAACGACATGGAATTCTACACCCATCTTATGTGCAAATATTTTTTTATTGGACTGAGACTGATGCTCCAAAAACACATTAATTGTGAGACAAGCACTGATGCTATAAATACTCGTGAGGGTGTTATACATGATGTTCTACACCCATTAATTGACATTAGACTATGGGTCCAATTCGTTGTACATGAACTGAATTATATGGTTAATTAATGCTGCTGTGATGTAATGATTTTTTATTGAATATGGAAAATGGTTCTGAACCCAGAACGGCTGAGGCATGTATTAAGATACTGATGTCTAGGGGAACACATGGGTTTATGCGATTAAATAAAGAATAACAATTAGTGAGGGTTATATAATTTAACAAGGATTGAATAATTGATAATTGAAAATGAATGTGCAGTGAATTTTTTGTGTGCATGAAAAATGTATAATGTAGGTTTAGACACCAACTGAGGGATGAAGAAGGCATTTGGGTATATAGTCACATTATACTAGTTACTTTATTTATGCATGCATTTACACAGATTAAATTATTTATTGATTTTATGAAATTGGGGTAGACATCGATGTTCCTAGCCTACTAAGATTTATATCTCACACCCTGATTGAGACACCATTGCACCGGGTACCCAAGTAGATTCTATTTTGTTGCAGGACTGTGTTGTTTTCATATACTTGGGAGATAGAAGTAGTGGACTGAGTAGAATCTCCGGATTCTTGAGGAGATCACACTTGGGGATTGAGTCATAATTTATTTATTTCTTTATTGATATGTAAATCATGATGTATTGTTTATCTCTTTCATAGTTGTACCATCATAACATGCATGCATTGTGTAACATTGGTGTAGGCAATTTTGTTTTATACAAGATTTTTAAAATTATCTCTTCCACTGCTTTATCATTATTCAAACTGTTTCTTCCATTTTCTGATATTTTCCACTTTTTTTAATCCGATAAGAGGGTATAGTCTACCCACTAGATATCCTTAGACCCTCATTGCTTGTTGGTTGCCTCTAGTGTATGGAGAGACGTTCTTGAGGTCATGTGGCGAGCAGTTTGGAAACTGGTTCCGGGGTGAGCTGGGTCAGGATGTTATAGTAGTTCTGTTCTTGATTACTTAACTACTTAGACCCATATGTCATAACTCAATCTCCTTACATTAGAAATAATCATATCCCTATCTCAGAGGTGTCATGATACACCATATACTCCTCACATGGTTCGAGAAGGATTAACATTGGTAAGGATTTCAAATGCATGTTTCGCTCCTAGAAGGACATATCACATGCTTCTGACTAATCAAAAAATAACCCCTTTTTTGTTAATCCCAAATGTGGTTCTGCCAGATGGGAAAATTTACCAGTTAAATCTAAAATAATATCCATCTTACTCAAGAAATTTAAGGATATCAAATATGTTCTTGTCTTTCTCCCATGAAACCACTACCTATAATTTTTTAGGATCCACTAATAGACCTTCCTCCAAGATAATGTGTCCCAAGAAGTGTACTTGATCGATCAAAACCAACACCGTGATATCATGGAATATATATGATTCTATCTCAATGTACAAAATAATATGTCAAGATGGTGGGCATTATCATCATGAGTCTTGGTTTATACCATGATTACATCCACAAAAACCAATACAAACTGATCTTAGTACGGATGGAAGATTCTGTTCATCAAGACCATAAACATGTTGGTGGACTCGTCAACCGAACTGGAATTACTAAAAACTCATATTGTACATAAATTCTTTTCAAATAAAACCTAGGCATATTAGGAGTTTGAAATAACAATTAATGATACTATGATTTGAAGTTTATCTTCAAGAACACAAAGAAACCCCTCAAATGGTCAAATTGATCACCAATATGCGTAATAAGATACAAGTTCTTTAAAATATTCTTATTCAACATCCAGTAATCAATACACAAGCACAAAAACTCTTAATCCTTAATTTTAAATAACAAATGTGATCCCTAAGGTGACATACTCATATGGTTAAATCCATTATCCTCTAAAATAAATTAATTGATCCTTGATCTTTTGATGCTCTATCAGTGTCATTATATATGGTGGAATAGAAACTGGCTTAGCTATAGACATGATCTAAATAGTGAATTCCATATATCTCTATGGTGAATATATTTTTCACCCTTATGGGTCATAAATGTCACTCTATTATAGTATAAATCAATGTGGGCTGGGTATGTGACTCTCCAAACCATACCCATAATTATTTTGAAGCTTGACATATAAAGAATATAGAGATCCTAGATAAAAGGGTACTCCATGATCTTGAGAGAACACCCCATACAAAAATATATGTCTCTCGACCATAATCCTAGAGGTGTATCTATATTCATTATCCCACTCACAAAGTGAACCACTAGGCTCAAACCATTAACAATTTTTTTAGATATAAAGGATTGAGAGACACCAATATCAATTATGGCTCTATCGAATGTAGAAGCTACAAGAATTGAACTTATCATTTTCAATAGACCGTCCTCATTATCCATAAGTGTAGGATTCACCACATGAAATTGTCCTACCATAATTATTTGTGATGCCGTCTCAATCCCCTGAGTTTCACCACTATGTTGATGTGGTTTATCGTTCCCAAAAAGTACCACATCCACTATGTCTACTACCTCATCCAGTATAACTGCATCTTCCATATTGATATGGTGCATTAGATCTCATCCCCATACCTTGGTTCTGTCTAGATCCTCCATCACCAAAAATCTATATTGGGTTCCCATATAATCTCTCTAGATGTCTCATTTTTTCATATGAATTAATCTCTACTGGTTTTCAGGGACAATGCTTACAAAAGTGTCCCTTAATATAACACTGGTGGAGAATAACTGTAACGCCCCGACCCCAGTTACCCAGAGTCGGTGCATTATTACATAACATTGGCATGATCACAAGAAAGATCAAATCTCGAAAGACCGATTGGTTTAGTAGCCTTGGAAACACTAGATATATTCATAAGTTTTACATTACATCATAAAATGAAAAACTACTACAACAACATAATGTTTCCACAGTCTACACTATAATCCCCTCATAATATCCCTGAAGGTCATTCATAACTTACATCTTCACATCCTGGGAAAAATAAAACATAGAAAAGAGGTGAGCTCAAATACCCAGTAAGGATAACAATATAGCAGAACATTCAACAATAAGCATAAACATTTAAGGTAATGAATTACTAAAACAAAAGCCTTTTAAACTTGAACTTCAACATAGTATGGCAAAAGTAAAATGAAATAATTCCATTTACTTATTCACATGGATATTCTACTAATCGAATAATCACATGAAAAAATCAATAACCACTTTCATAATGTTGGAATGCATAATGCTAAACTTTAATTTCTTTTCAAGGCCTCGTCCCAAGACCTTGGGGCTAACTGTAACCGGAACCCAACCCGGAGTGCCTCTAATAACCGGACACCAACCCGGAGTGCCTCTAATAACCGGAGACCAAACCGGAGGGCTTACTTTTACCAGTCCCTAACCTGGAGGGCTTACTTTTACTAGTCCCCAACCTAGAGGGCTTACTTTAACCAGTCCCCAACCTGGAACATACTTGTCCAACACATTCATATGAAGTAAAGGTTGAAATATAACATAAACATTCTTATTGGAACTAGCATACGAAATGTCAATACTTTCACCATAAACTATGAATGGTATAAAAATAGAACATCCACAGTCAAACATATCACAAAACCTTCAATACAATATAGAAGTTTTGTATCATAATAAATCAACTTCAAATAATCTTAAAATCCATCAAAGGATTTTGACATAGATGAAATCAAAATTCTTTTTAAAGAAATATCTCCTTTTATTTTGAAATCATTTAAGATCCATATAAAATAAAACATTTTCTTTGAAAATAATCTTATAAGCTTGTAAGGGAAGCTTTGAAGATTTTATAACGACGGAAAATAGCCGCACCTGCTGTATAAGTTAAAAAAACATTCTTACCTTAATTCTGTCGAAAAGGTTAAAAAGGACCTGGTTTTGAAAACGACGGAAAGATTCCTTTATAAAACTCTTATAAAAATTAAAACAAGGGTATAAATGACTTTAAACCATATTCTTGTAAATAATAAATATGTTTTGAATTACATTTCGAAGAAACATGGATGTGGATGATAAAGAGATCCCAGTAGATTATTACATATAAACAACCTCGGATAATGAAGAGATTGTGAAATAACCCTTACCAATTTGGTAACTTATGAAACATACAACCCATGAAAGAGGTATCATACAATGAATATGTAAATACACATAAATTAGAGTGTATTACACAAAGAATATAATTATGGGCAGTACATACACCACACAAAAGGTGATGGTGGCAATATGGCATGAATCTCACGGGAATAAGGAGTGAGATGAAAACCCCTTACCACGTTAATCAACTGAGTCGTATGTCCAAAAGTTAATAACCACCAAATGATTTACAGAATAACATGAATATAAAGAGAATCATGATAATATATATCAAATGGAAGTACACAATACACCACTTTCAATAATTTAGTGGCGAACAATGGAAATCTCACGGAATTGAAAGTGAGATAAGAAAATCCCTTACTTGTACTTTTTCCTTGGTCGATGGTAGGTTAACCTCCTGTATAATGGTGAAATAATTGTTATTATACAAGAATCATATATATTAATATGATATCATATATGATCTTTTAACATTGATTTGTTAATAATATCTTAGAATTATCGTCGTTTCGGGTGTTAACTTACTCATTTTCTTTTATATGTTTTGTTACTTAAGACATGTTTGTTGTATCTTATTCATATCCAGAATGATATCAAGTACTTAAACATAATTTTTAAATCATAAAATGATAATTATACTTGAATGGATACGATGGAGAATGAATTTCATCGCGTTCGTGGAGGCGGTAGTCCGTACGTACGCACGAGCGACAATATCATTCTTTTGATATTAAAATAATATATAATGGATGGTATATCATATATACAGAATCCTTAACATGTTATATTTATTATTTAAATGAGTTACACATCATTATTATACCCATCCAAATAATATTATATTGAATAACAATTACACCACGACGTGGAGACGGTAAGCCGTACGTACGCACGTATGGTGACATGTTATTCAAAGGGTGGATAGAATACTGAATATGGTTTTACCATATTTATAATAACATCACAGTATATATATGATACTGGATTTATTATTTTAGAATGTTAACAACAAAGGAAGAAGAAGTGGAAGAAGAAATGAACTTAGAAAAGGGTGGTGAAATCATTACCTCTTCTTCGGGTTCTTCCTTTTGATTTGATCAAAAGGGCTCCTTAGGTTGGCTTTCTGATCAAACTAAGGCCTCTAGGTTGTAGTGAGGAATGTTCGGAGAGTATTTGGGCAGATTTTGGCCGAACCAAAAGGCTTTGAAGGTGTGAAGAAATGGGAAGGAGGAGTGCCCTTTTATAAGAGGGGTGAGGGGCACCTTTGGAAAAGCTAGAGATATTAGTTTATAATAAATTCATAATCGGTTTCCAATGGCTCCAAAGTTGAATATTAAAAGGTTAAGGTGGGGATGGGTCGAAAACAACTCAACCAATAGAATTTAGATAGGTTTGGGTACTTATATTAAACTTATCTTTAAGTATTAACTTTAAGTTAATTAGTTTCACTTTTACAATGTCTCTTTGTATTTTTATATAATATGGTTAATAAACTTACTACATACATCCAAGCGACCCCCAAGTGGTCCATTAATGATGAAACTATCATGATATAAGTCTCTTGGCCGAACATTAGATTTTTAAGAATTTAATATCAATTAATAATATAATATTTGTTTTAAGAACTCTTTTATGTCAATTTTGACACTATTCAATAGTTGATTTTTGTGAAACTCATAACAGATTGATTACATCAAACAAAGTCAATTAAATCAATACTAATATATCATATTATCCTAGAAAATTAGTTTAATTCATTAAAAGTTTCATATTATATTTATTTGGGTATTTATAATATCAATTATTTTAATTTTTCACTATTATAGTAATTACTGCATCATCATTGTGTCATAAATAAAATAACTTATTTAATGTCTAAAAATTATAAATAAAATATCATTATGTAGGAAATCTTTTTATCTTTCTAATGAATATTTATAATCTAAAATCCAACATATATAACCCTATGTAACAATTTTTTTTCTAAAATATATATACTTGTGTCATTTTTGTATTCATTTTAACTTAATTAAAATAAAGTGTCCCTATCACCTTCAAGTGGCACCATGGGGTCCCCAAATCGACCCAAAGATGGCTATGGTCGAACATGTATCAACCAATAAGGCTAGGACACTTTTTATTGTAATTTAGTATTATTATAATATTATTTTTTAACCCTTATTTACCAGATTTACCCTTAACCATGGTAAATAAAATATTCACCACAGTAATTATTCAAAATGTCTAAAAATAAAAGTTACCTATTTACACAATTTGGAAATCCTGATTCCAAATATGGAATCCATTTTTCTAAATTCAAAACACAGAAGTGGCAGAAATTTATTTAAAATTAATTCCCGCTGTCAAAACAAAAAGCGTGTTTTTAAGAGATAATAACTATCAAAAGATTGACACTTGTTTATGTTCGGTTTAATTGTAAAATTATGTCCAATGACAAACATTATATTAAATGGTAAAAATATATTCTAAATATACTTTAAAACCACTCAAATTCATAATTTATCAATATTAATTATTTTGATTAAAAAAGTTGTTTTTAATTAAAATTTAGTAATTTTCACTATTCATCAAAATATGAAAGTTATCCGAAAAGTACCAAAATTTCACCTTAGGCTAAATTCGATATTCCGAATCCAGAAATGAATATCATTTTAAAATATAAAATATATATATAATTTCGAAAAGTAGGTATTACTATTCATAACGGCTAGTTTGATTGGTTGTGGTGTGTGTTAAAACTCAAGGTTGCGTACAACACACGCTACTGTATTATTCAAAGAAAGCGTACCGTGGAAGCTTGGGATGTTTCATTTTAAATTTTTGATGTCCCCATTTAGTCAAAAAGTTTAAAATATTGTATTTAAAAAGGGTTCACTATTAAAAGTTGATAAAATTTCAATACTGAAAATGAATTTGTTCTTGCATTATATCTAAGAAACTCATAATATGGATTCTAAAATTATAAGGATTATATAAAGTTTAAAATTTAGATAATACTATTCATAACCTCTTTTGAATGGATTTTTTTTGTAAGTCATGGTGTGATTGAACTCGGTGTTGCGTGTAGTGCAAGTTATTGAATTATTTTGAAGAAATAACACACTATGAAATCTTGGGGTGTTACATTCTCCCCTCCTTCAATAAATTGTGTCCTCGCAATTTGAAATTGTTCTTCGAAAATAAAAGGTTGAAAATAGAAAATATATTTGTGGAAAAACCCACATCGGAAATTGGGTTACTAAAATTTAGTCTTAATATGAGGAAAAGAGAAATGAAAGGGTCACCACCAAATTATGATCTCGATTAGGAGAACATTGGTGGCAATTAGAGACATATAATTGGAGGAAAAACGTAAATATTTATAGATAGTGATTGAGGTCATCAATCACAAACAAGTATAAAATTTAGGTCCTTAAATTCATCAATCTATGACGATTTGAAATACCATCGGTTCAACAAAACATAGGGTATTAGGATAACACATTTTTGACGTTTCAAAATATCTTAGTTGAAATCCCACATCGAAAAATGAATTAATGAGGCCTCTATTTAAAATAAAGAGTCGAAAGTATGAAGATTACCGAAAATAACACATACTAGGGTTCCATGTAGGAAAATATGGATATGGAAGAAAAATCTAACCATCAATTATCTGATGGAGAGTGGTAGAGAACATGGCTATGAAAAGGCCAACAATCCCAAAGCCATAAATTAGTGATGATTTAAGGTACCATCTAGGAAAACATTTTTGTTCTAAGTTGCTTTTCTTAATATTGAGGAATTTATTTATGAGATTGTCTAAGATCATAAAGAGATATACATACTTTATAATTATAGTTTTATCCATTAATAAATTTCTACCACAAACTCATCTTTCACTCTAAAAGATAATAGAATGTTAAAAAAAATTATATTTACACTATTCGTATAGGGTTCTAAAATAAACGAATTTATAATTCATCTACAAGATCTTTTAATAAAAACTACATTATTTAATCCAGGACATCTCGTGGGCCAGTGGTAGGTGATACACCCTTGTCGCCCTTTGGTTGCGGGTTCAAGTCTCGCAGCCTTGCCGGACGCGACGGGTTGTCGCCCGACCTCCGAGTTGTCCTTTTATGGCAATCCAAAATAATACAAACTAGAACTATCCAAAATACTTCTGTCCAAACTCACAGTCCAACATTTATAAGCAAGGTAAACATAATATAGATCCTTTTTACCCCGTAATAGCATATGAATACCTTCATCATGTATTACCATATTCCTTATTGATTACATTCATGCTCCCTTATTCCATATAGAATGCTGGATATACTTCATTAATCCAAAAATGTTTTAAACCCCAATAATGATAGAATATACAAATCATTAATCAGTTCCAAGGTAGTCAAGAATATCCAATATAATTTATCCAAAACAATCACATATTATTCCAAAATCACTACCTCAGTATAAGAACTATATTATGATTTATCATTCTCTCAACCATATATTTCCCAAAAATTTATCCTTCTATTGAGTCACTTTTCTTTGTTCCACACAATCTCAAGTCCTTAATGAAATCGTACTGCAGTACAATCCTTATATACTCCATAATTATTATAACAAGTACATTGTTGATACAACACTCAATTGACATAATCAACATAAGAACTCTAATCATTCCTCTTCATTTGTGGTAGTATAATAACTTGATTATTATCCAATAACATCATTTGCGGTATAGTCTGATGACTGGTACATAGGTTCTCGTAGTGTCCAAACTCCTTGCAAATGAAGCATTGTACATTTAAAACCATTTTCTTACCCTTGCAGCCACGTACTTTGTGCCCTTTTCCTCCACACTTATAACAAACTCTCATTCCTTTCAGGAAAGTTCCAGGGTGTTTCTTTCCACAGTTACCACATATGGGAAAATTCTTCTTTTCCCTCTTCCCTTTATCCATCTTTCTCTCTTCTATCCTTTTCTTCTCTTGCTTCCCTTCAAAGCCATAGGACTCAATAAACTCTTTACTTATCTTATAAACACATGATATTATTTCTTCATATAATGATAATACATGGGAGACTATTTCTCTTATAAATTATAGCTTAAGACCATGAAAGATATGATCCTTCCTTCTCTTTGGATCATGTGAATTTCTGGAGTTCTCATTCCTTCTACTGGGCGCCATTTCTAAACAATGGCATACACTAGATCAGTTTATGAATCAAAATACATAATCCCATACTTATAAAACACTTAACATAAATTGAACTATTTATGGATATAATCCATAATCATAAAAATGTTTTCTTTGAGGAAGTATATACTCATAATCCCTTCAAAATGATTTGTAAAGAAAATGAGAGTTATCCTAAGCATATCCCCCGGGAGTGTCGTAACCAAGAGTGCAGTAAGGCCCGTTGTCGTGCACCAGTTCCCGTTCGAGTCTAGATCAAAGCGGTGTTTTTGGGTTTTACCCCTAGGTACATCTGTGCCAGAGCCGCCTCTACCTGCTCGTATCCAAACAGGGATGTATTGCTCGGAAAACTCACAAAATCTCTACAATACCAAAATTCTAGGAAGTTCTTCTATACTAATCCTCAAAGTTCATCTTAGGTCTACGTGCTCTAATCAGAGTTTATCTAAATCTAGTTTCCAAGGTTTGTACTAAACTTCCTCTGATACCAACTATAACGCCCCGACCCCAGTTACCCAGAGTCGGTGCATTATTACATAACATTGGCATGATCACAAGAAAGATCAAATCTCGAAAGACCGATTGGTTTATTAGCCTTGGAAACACTAGATATATTCATAAGTTTTACATTACATCATAAAATGAAAAACTACTACAACAACATAATGTTTCCACAGTCCACACTATAATCCCCTCATAATATCCCTGAAGGTCATTCATAACTTACATCTTCACATCCTGGGAAAAATAAAACATAGAAAAGGGGTGAGCTCAAATGCCCAGTAAGGATAACAATATAGCGGAACATTCAAAAATAAGCATAAACATTTAAGGCAATGAATTACTAAAACAAAAGCCTTTTAAACTTGAACTTCAACATAGTATGGCAAAAGTAAATTAAATAATGCCATTTACTTATTCACATGGATATTCTACTAATTGAATAATCACATGCAAAAAATCAATAACCACTTTCATAATGTTGGAATGCATAATGTTAAACTTTAATTTCTTTTCAAGGCCTCGTCCCAAGACCTTGGGGCTAACTGTAACCGGAACCCAACCCGGAGTGCCTCTAATAACCGGACACCAACCCGGAGTGCCTCTAAAAACCGGAGACCAAACCGGAGGGCTTACTTTTACCAGTCCTTAACCTGGAGGGCTTACTTTTACCAGTCCCCAACCTGGAGGGCTTACTTTAACCAGTCCGCAACCTGGAACATACTTGTCCAACACATTCATATGAAGTAAAGGTTGAAATATAACATAAACATTCTTATTGGAACTAGCATACGAAATGTCAATACTTTCACCACAAACTATGAATGGTATAAAAATAGAACATCCACAGTCAAACATATCACAAAACCTTCAATAAAATATAAAAGTTTTGTATCATAATAAATCAACTTCAAATAATCTTAAAATCCATCAAAGGATGTTGACATAGATGAAATCAAAATTCTTTTTGAAGAAATATCTCCTTTTATTTTGAAATCATTTAAGATCCATATAAAATAAAACATTTTCTTTGAAAAAAATCTTATATGCTTGTAAGGGAAGCTTTGAAGATTTTATAACGGCGGAAAATAGCCGCACCCGCCGTATAAGTTAAAAAAAACATTCTTACCTTAATTCTGTTGAAAAGGTTAAAAAGGACCTTGTTTTGAAAATGACGGAAAGATTCCTTTATAAACCTCTTATAAAAAGTCAAACAAGGGTATAAATGACTTTAACCCATATTCTTGTAAATAATAAATATGTTTTGAATTACATTTCGAAGAAACATGGATGTGGATGATAAAGAGATCCCAGTAGATTATTACATATAAACAACCTCGGATAATGAAGAGATTGTGAAATAACCCTTACCAATTTGGTAACTTATGAAACATACAAACCATGAAAGAGGTGTCATACAATGAATATGTAAATACACATAAATTAGAGTGTATTACACAAATAATATAATTATGGGCAGTACATACACCACACAAAAGGTGATGGTGGCAATATGGCATGAATCTCACGGGAATAAGGAGTGAGATGAAAACCCCTTACCACGTTAATCAACTGAGTCGTATGGACAAAAGTTAATAACCACCAAATGATTTATAGAATAACATGAATATAAAGAGAATCATGATAATATATATCAAATGGCAGTACACAATACACCACTTTTAATAATTTAGTGGCGAACAATGGAAATCTCACGGAATTGAAAGTGAGATAAGAAAATCCCTTACTTGTACTTTTTCCTTGGTCAATGGTAGGTTAAACTCCTGTATAATGGTGAAATAATTGTGATTATACAAGAATCATATATATTAATATGATATCATATATTATCTTTTAACATTGATTTGTTAATAATATCTTAGAATTATCGTCGTTTCGGGTGTTAACTTACTCATTTTCTTTTATATGTTTTGTTACTTAAGCCATGTTTGTTGTATCTTATTCATATCCAGAATGATATCAAGTCCTTAAACATCATTTTTAAATCATAAAATGATAATTATACTTGAATGGATACGATGGAGAATGAATCTCATCGCGTTCGTGGAGGCGGTAGTCCGTACGTACGCACGAGCGACAATATCATTCTTTTGATATTAAAATAATATATAATGGATGGTATATCATATATACAGAATCCTTAACATGTTATATTTATTATTTACATGAGTTACACATCATTATTATACCCATCCAAATAATATTATATTGAATAACAATTACACCATGACGTGGAGACGGTAAGCCGTACGTACGCACGTATGGTGACATGTTATTCAAAGGGTGGATAGAATAATGAATACGGTTGTACCATATTTATAATAACATCACAGTATATATATGATACTGGATTTATTATTTTATAATGGTAACAACAAAGGAAGAAGAAGTGGGAGAAGAAATGAACTTAGAAAAGGGTGGTGAAATCATTACCTCTTCTTCGGGTTCTTCCTTTTGATTTGATCAAAAGGGCTCCTTAGGTTGGCTTTCTGATCAAACTAAGGCCTCTAGGTTGTATTGAGGGATGTTGGGAGAGTATTTGGGAAGAGTTTGGCCGAACCAAAAGGCTTTGAAGGTGTGAAGAAATGGGAAGGAGGAGTGCCCTTTTATAAGAGGGGTGAGGGGCACCTTTGGAAAAGCTAGAGATATTAGTTTATAATAAATTCATAATCGGTCTCCAATGGCTCCAAAGTTGACTATTCAAAGGTTAAGGTGGGGATGGGTCGAAAACAACTCAACCAATAGAATTTAGACAGGTTTGGGTACTTATATTAACCTTATCTTTAAGTATTAACTTTAAGTTAATTAGTTTCACTTTTACAATGTCTCTTTGTATTTTTATATAATATGGTTAATAAACATACTAAATACATCCAAGGGACCCCCAAGTGGTCCATTAATGATTCCCCTATCATGATATAAGTCTCTTGGCCGATCCTTAGATTTTTAGGAATTTAATATCAATTAATAATATAATATTTGTTTTAAGAACTCTTTTATGTCAATTTTGACACTATTCAATAGTTGATTTTTGTGAAAATCATAAAAGATTTATTACTTCTAAAAAAGTCAATTAAATCAATCCTAGTATATCATATTATCCTAGAAAATTAGTTTAATTCATTAAAAGTTTCATATTTTATTTATTTGGGTATTTATAATATCAATTATTTTAATTTTTCACTATTATAGTAATTACTTCATCATCATTGTGTCATAAATACAATAACTTATTTAATGTCTAAAAATTATAAATAAAATATCATTATGTAGGAAATCTTTTTATCTTTCTAATTAATATTTATAATCTAAAATCCAACATATATAACCCTATGTAACAATTTTGTTTCTAAAAAATATATACTTGTGTCATTTTTGTATTCATTTTAACTTAATTAAAATAAAGTGTCCCTATCACCTTCAAGTGGCACCATGGGGTCCCCAAATCGACCCAAAGATGGCTATGGTCGAACATGTATCAACAAATAAGGCTAGGACACGTTTTAGGGTAATTTAGTATTATTATAATATTATTTTTTAACCCTTATTTACCAGATTTACCCTTAACCATGGTAAATAAAATATTTACCACAGTAATTATTCAAAATGTCTAAAAATAAAAGTTACCTATTTACACAATTTGGAAATCCTGATTCCAAATATGGAATCCATTTTTCTAAATTCAAAACACAGAAGTGGCATAAATTAATTTAAAATTAATTCCCGCTGTCAAAACAAAAAGCATGTTTTTAAGAGATAATAACTATCAAAAGATTGACACTTGTTTATGTTCGGTTTAATTGTAAAATTATGTCCAATGACAAATATTATATTAAATGGTAAAAAAATATTCTAAATATACCTTAAAACCGCTCAAATTCATTATTTATCAATATTAATTATTTTGATTAAAAAAGTTGTTTTTAATTAAAATTTAGTAATTTTCACTATTCATCAAAATATGAAAGTTATCCAAAAAGTACCAAAATTTCACCTTAGGCTAAATTCGATATTCCGAATCCAGAAATGAAGTCCATTTTAAAATATAAAATATATATATAATTTCGAAAAGTAGGTATTACTATTCATAACGGCTAGTTTGATTGGTTGTGGTGTGTGTTAAACTCAAGGTTGCGTACAACACACGCTACTGTATTATTCAAAGAAAGCATACCGTGGAAGCTTGGGATGTTTCATTTTAAATTTTTGATGTCCCCATTTAGTCAAAAATTTTAAAATATTGTATTTAAAAAGGGTTCACTATTAAAAGTTGATAAAATTTCAATACTGAAAATGAATTTGTTCTTGAATTATATCTAAGAAACTCATAATATGGATTCTAAAATTATAAGGATTATATAAAGTTTAAAATTTAGATAATACTATTCATAACCTCTTTTGAATGGCTTTTTTTTGTAAGTCATGGTGTGATTGAACTCGGTGTTGCGTGTAGTGCAAGTTATTGAATTATTTTGAAGAAATAACACACTATGAAATCTTGGGGTGTTACAATAACTTTGTTATGATCTTGAGAAACCAATCCCCCTGACTGGACACTCTTCTTTGCATTTCTCTATCAGAATATATCATAATGATGTTTCCTAATCTGAAAATACTTACAACCATATTGTCCAAAAGAAACCACGTGTTCAGTGATGGAAGTCTCTATCAGGTTTCCCTTCAATAAGAGAGCCCGATTTACCACTTATGAAAAAATATTAGACCTAAATACATTAAAAGGGGATTTAATTTGACAATTAATTTTCATCATAAAATAGTTTTTCTGAGGTAGAACCATCTCCTTCCAATGCTGGAACAAAGTGCTGTAAATCTATAAATCATCCATCATAGTCCACAATATACATACTCCCCTAAGTCAACCAAAGGATCTCAGTTACTCTCTCCTAACTCAAAATGTATTGGTACAAGTGCTCTAATAACCTCTCTATGAAGTCCTTATATAGCATACAATTATCTTGTGTAGTCAGAGCCTGGGCATCCCACCATCGATTCACTGATACACGTAGCATATAAGTATACAACATGAGTCTCTTCCAAGTCAGAGTCTTTAAATTGTAAATTATTGTCAAGATAGAGTGTATACCCTTTCTAATGAATTTTAGTGGTTGTTTCAACTGAAAAACCCATGTTATGTAGGAAATGATTTTTACAACTCCCCTTGGGAGACTACCCATGAATTGCATGAAGTGAGAAAATTTATCTCAAAACTTCTCCCCTACATCTTCAACTAGAACTATTGATTCCTCTGGTTCCTCTACTGGTAAACAATATTTATCCATCACCTCCCATAATCCACTAAACAAGCATCATCATGGGCTTATAACTCTATAATTACAAACACACTTCTTGATACTCATAACACAACCTTAACATATTTACATAAGATGAAGACACATAAATTCATAATATGTATTTTTAGCAAACCTTGTCACTTAGTTAAAACTAAGTCGTATTACTACCCTTAACTATCCTACACCTAGGTACTTGTTAACAAGGCTAAGCACAATTTCATTATTAAAATTCCACTAGAAACCCATTTATTCACATTTTTACATTATTTTACCATTTTCAACTCCTATTAGACACCATTTATCAGTTCAATTTAACATGAAAGGAATGTCATTTTATGTTAATCAACATAACCAAAACCTATTTTTCCATGCATGTATTCTATGATGCATGTCACAAAATAATCCAGAGTGCTTAGAATGATACGTGTAGACTAAAATCTAATGTTACTCTTATCCATGATCAAATTATCCAAAAATCTAAAAACAATTTCCCCATAGGATAATATGTGCATCACCCAAGGTGAAATAATATTAAACTTTAATAACAAACATCACTAACAATAGTCCCACCATGAGTACATGGATTTTCCCCCATACATGGGTTTGAAACTCCCATGCACGAGCTGATTTCATAGCCTTGTATCTTCCTAGTATCCTATCTACCATTACCAAATAGTAAAAAAAAAGAAAAAGAAAATAAAATTTCCTCTGATATCACATTATATCATCTGAACCTGAGTGCCACAAACTAGTTCCCCAAGTTGGTCGGTCACATGACCTCAAGTATGCCTCCCCAAGCATGAGAGGCTACCGAAAAGAGTATGATAAGTCAATTATGGGGAGACTATACCCTCTTGTAATGGCCCGGACCTCTACGGTCCATTACTTTGTGAAATGTTGGTATTGGAGGTGTTCCGGGAGGTCAAGGGGACTTATCCCCAACACTTTGCCAATTTTCCGGTTCTGTGAACAGTGTTTCCAGTTTTATGAACAGTAACAGATCGGTGAGACAGATCAGTTTCACAGATCGGTGAGACAGATCGGTTTCACAGATCGGTGAGACAGATCAGTTTCACAGATCAATGAGACAGATCAGTTTTACAGATCGGTGAGACAGATCGGTGAGACAGATCAGTTTCACAGATCGGTGAGACAGATCGGTTTCACAGATCGGTGAGACAGATCGGTTTCACAGATCAGTTTCACAGATTGGTGAGACAGATCGGTTTCACAGATCGGTGAGACAGATCGGTTTCACAGATCAGTTTCACAGATCGGTGAGACAGATCAGTTTCACAGATCGGTGAGACAGATTAGTTTCACAGATCGGTGAGACAGATCAGTTTCACAGATCGGTGTGACAGATCAGTTTCACAGATCGGTGTGACAGATCAGTTTCACAGATCGGTGTGACAGATCAGTTTCACATATCAGTTTCACAGATCGGTGTGACAGATCAGTTTCACAGATCAGTTTCACAGATCGGTGTCACAGATCGGTGTGACAGATCAGTTTCACAGATCGGTGTGACAGATCAGTTTCACAGATCGGTGTGACAGATCGGTTTCACAGATCAGTTTCACAGATCGGTGTGACAGATCAGTTTCATGAACAGTAACGGTGGGTGAACAGTGTTTCCATACTCCTACAGTTTTTCCCCTTTTGACGTTTCCTTTGACGTAAAATACATTTAAAGCCTTATTTTAAGGGCTCTTAAGGCCGATTCAAATGCCATAAATCCTATATTAATTATTCCTAAGGCTTGGAATGTTTTACTTGGTCAAACCGCGTGGTTAATGCGATCCGTTTTTAATGGAGAATTAACCGGATCTTAAACCGTCGCCCCATTAAATCTTAAAAAGGGACGAGATATCATTCTTCCTTGTTCTTTCCCTGTGTTCTCGACTAAGAGGCGCTAGAACCTTTCAATCCTTTCCGTAGGAGTTTCACAATCAATCTTTACTCCTAGGATTGGTTTTGCTCTGTTTTTGATGTAACCGAGCCGTGTCGATCAATCTTCGATATAAGCATCCTCCGGTGGATGCAGTTGTCACGAGGGGAGGATCGTGACCTGTTTTGTGGATAAAGAACCCAAGGAACAGTTTGAGGTAGGGGATTCATGGCTTCTCTAATTATATATGTGCAATCGTAGAATTAGCATGATTTATTCCTTTGGATCACAATGAAATTGACCTAATTAAATACTTGAACCGGATTAAAAGAATTGGTCGATCGCATGTTGTTGCTTTATACCGTGATAACGGTTTGCCTCATGTTTTCCTAGATATAGTGATATCTATGTTTTCTTTGATTTATTGTTCGTTCATGATTGAAATTGATAATGAACGTAAAGCCGGAATTAATTGTTGATTAATTGGCTAAAGATAAAGAGGCATGTAAATTAATCTGGTTATTGTCGTTGTTGTAGTTGTTCTAATTTTAGGATAATCAAATTAGGGAAGCAATCTTGGTTATTTAATTGTGATAGCTTACTGATTAGGTATCCATGATTGGAGCCTACGAATAACGAATCTGTTAATTCAATATGGATTAGAGAACAGATTATGTGGGAATTCCAAAAAGGGTTCTGAGTTACCCTCTTGTTTGGGCCGAGATCCCATTTTGTGATGGTTGTTTTCCTGCTGCTTGTGCTGTGATGTGATCCTGGATGGCTGTTGTGATATGTGGAGGCATGGAGACTTGTGGTTGTGGCAGCGGATGACGCCTAGTGTGGCGAGATGCATCGGTTTATGCATATGGGTGTCGGGGAGGACACCAAGGGTTATGGTATGAGATGAATGTGATGGTTTGATGTTGGTGGTTTGGTCTGGTTGCTTATCTGCTTTACTTTTCCCCACTGGTCAAGGCAGCTGGTCTTGCTTACCCTCTTTCCGAAGGAGTCGAAGACACGTGGGGTATGCCACGTGCTTTCCGTGTTTAGCCTCTCGATGGAGGATGGGTCTATGCTCTTTCTATAGGCGGCAAAGACTCGACGGGTAGTATATCTACTCACCGTGTTGAGCCTCCTTTGTGTTTAGAAGCATAGGATGTTTTTCTAGAATTCCTGGGAATGTGGAAAAGTATTTCTGTAATGAATGTTTGATTTAATGGTGAAAATCCACAGGGATGGAGATGCTGGAATTTAAAGGTGATGTGAATCTTAAAAAGGAGCAGTTGTTTCTGAAAGTGATGCCTTTTCAGTTAAATGTGGAATTTTTCAATCTTAATTAATGTTTAAAGAATTAATTAATGTACATTGGAACTGATAAATGAGAATGGAGTAATCTAAAAAAGCTCTTCAATTGGTTGTGTGCTTATAGGATACCTAGTCTTAGAAGTAGCAGCCTGGAGTCTGAGAAACGTTAGCTGCAGTTGTATCTAAGACTAGGTAATGCCCATAGTGTGGATGTGAGTTACTTATATATTCTGTACTTTTTGTGTTTCTATACGCTACTCCATCCTGTCGGTAAGGGCAACTGACACCCCGGGGATTCTGAGCCCTGGGGGGTGTTTTCCCCAACATTCTGATGGGAGGTTGAATGGCTGACTACCCCCTTTGGCCCCGCTCTCTTCTCTTGGTAGATCTTAGTGCTGGTAGGCACAGTAGTTAGTTTTACCCATATATGTGTGTAGAGGTCTGTAATGGCTTGTGGTTATTTCACACACATATATTCTGGATATAGTATCCTATGGACTACTATAGGTGTAACGTGTATAAGCTGTGATGGCTTGAGGATCCTTACTCGGTGTATGGGTTGTAATGGCTTGAGGTATAATACCCGGCGTATGATACACGTTATACGAGCTGTGGTGGCTCCCGGAAACTACCTGGTTACTTTTGGTTGTGAGGATTGTGTGGAGCTTAGCCCAGGTGTTTTCGGGCCAGCCTTTGTGGTGCACGAGGTGCGGATTGTGGAGCTTGACCCATGTTGATACGGGCAAGCCTTTGGAGAGAGATGCACAGGACGTATGTCGTTGGGGCAAAGCGGCAAACCAGTGGGGAAGTGGTAGCGGGGTACCCTTGTTATTATTTATTATATGCTATATTCTTGTATATGTTACTTGGTGAGAGTAGCCATGGTGAGGTTGGGAACATAATATACATGTTTAGGTGACGAGTTAGTTTCACTTGTTGTTCACTGGGATTTAGCAAGCTTTCTTTACTTTTTCACGAGAGTCTTGGGGAGGATCCTACTGAGTATACTGTTATACTCACCCTATGTACATATAAACTGTTTTTCAGGTCACTTGGAGCAGGTTGGAGATCAAGCTGGTTACTACTATCTTGTGGTTGGAGGAGGAGCTGTTCGGGCTTGTGGTCGCTGCCGTTTTTCTTTCTTTTGGGTACTTTTAGTTTTCCCTTTCAGTTGTAGTACTTTTGCATGAAATTTCATATATGTACTTGGGTTTCTTTTACATTTCAGTTATGAGTTGGAGTTGGTTGGAATTTATTCTATCTCTCTCTTCTGCATGTGTTCTCTTAGAGGGTAATGCCTCCCATTTGTGTGTGTATTATACCCTCGGTGCTAGTCGCCAACCCGGGGCCTACTGGAGGCGGGACTCGGGGGTCATTATCTCCCTTTTCACATTGCCGGCCCAGGAGGGGTACACTTTGTGGGGAGGGGGTCGTGACAGAGTGGTATCAGAGGTCTGGTTGAGGGATAGGATGGAGTTTGGAGTTAGGCACAGGTGAGGATGCATGGGATGGTAGGGCAACAGTGTCATTCATGTTTAGCAAGTGGGGTAAACACTGGAGACCGGCAGAGACATAGGCGTTCAGGGCCCCCTATGATCTGTTGCACGGACCTTTAAGTTTACGATGGCTACTAAACAAAGTGATACTGGTTGCAGGGTAGAGACCTAGGAAAGGATCATGCATCATTATTCCTTGCGCCTGTGTTTGAATGGGTAGACCTTGGGATAGGTAACCTAAAAACTAATAAAACAAAATAATTAATTAATTAATGTTTAATATTCCATATTCCTGGCTTAGGAGCTCTAACAGTTGTTATTTTACAGGTATGGCTCCAGGTCGACGTCCTCGTCAGGTTTGCGTAGAAGGTGCCCAGCAGGCTGTTCCGGCAGATCGCCGCCGGGTAGAGGTTGACGACGATGACACTTGGAGGAAGACACTCCGAGAGTTTCAGCGCCAGAGTCTACAGAAGTACGAGGGCTCCGTTTTAGATGCAGTCACAGAAGACTGGTTGGAGGAGGTCGAGTTAGGCTTCAGTTCGATTCGTGCTCGGAAGGAACACTGGGTGTCCTTGGTTGTGACGATGTTGCATGGAGCAGCGAGACAGTGGTGGTTCTTGTTCCTCGGGGATCGTGAGGAGTCAGCGATCTCATGGGAGGAGTTTCGAGACAGGTTTAGAGTCGAGTTTCTTTCATCGACTGCGAAGGCATCCAGTCGCCAGGAGCTTCTTACCCTTCGACAGTGGAGCTCCAGTGTTCGGGAGTTTGGAATCAGTTTCAGGAACCTTCTACGATATGCTTCAGACCTGTTACCAGATGATGAGGCCAGGGCGAGGTATTTCGAGGAGGCTTTGCGTCCAGAGATCCAGCGCCAGGTCACCCCATTTATGCTGAAGACATATCTTGAGGTGCTGGCGAGGGCAGAGGTTGTTGAGAGGACTTTGGCCAGGACTGGATCGTCACGAGAGGGGAATCGTCATGATTCCTCACGAAGCAGAGCTGTGGTCCGAGGTTCCCGGTTTTCAGGGCAGAAGAGTTTCCGTTCACCTGGGGGTAGTTCCCAGCCCTTCCCATCTCGTTTCTCCGGAGGTAGAAACTCTCAGACCTATGCCAAGGGATCAGGTGCTTGTTTTTCTTGTGACGGACGTGGTCATCAGCAGCGGGAGTGCCCGACTTTTCAGAGCAGTCATCGTGCACCAGGCGCTCCACTCCAGGTTCCTCCGTTGAGGCAGTTCCAGCCGAGGCAGCAGCAGCAGGTTGCACCAGCTTTAGATCACCAGAGGGTAGATGGAGCAGGCAGAGGACAGCCCCATGACGCTCCCCGTCCTCAGAGAGCAGAGCGCGGGCGTGGTGGTGGTCGTCATCAGGGTCAGAGAGGCCGTGGAGGTGGTCGTGGTCAGCTTCATGCTCTAGCGTTGCCAGCTCCAGGCGAGCCAGACGTCGTCCGAGGTACCCTTTGCTTGTTTTCTACCTTGGTGTATGCCTTGTTTGATTCAGGAGCAACACACTCCTTCATATCTCCTACCCTTGTCCATGCTTTGGGACTTGATGTAGAGAGGCTTCCAGTGCCCTTGGTGTTGACTACGCCAGTTGGAGGTCGAGCTAGCTTGTTTGAAGTATGTAGAGACTGTGAGCTAGTGTTGGGGCAGCATCGCTCTTGGGGAGATTTCCTATGTTTACGAATACAACCATATGATGTCATCCTCGGCATGGATTGGTTGTATTCGGTGCAGGCTATTGTGGATTTCTACAGGAAGAAGGTCATTTTCTTTGATGAAGATGGAGAGGAAGTAGTGTTTGTTGGTGAGAGAGATCCTCGGATGAGTCATAGACGAGTTTCATCCTTATCATCCATGATGGCTGGGATGATGCTGAGTTCTTCAGAGGTTCAACAGTTGGTGTTTCCTAGGGTCGTAGAGGAGTACCCTGATGTCTTTCCAGAAGAGGTTGTATCCTTACCCCCTCGACGAGAGATCGAGTTTGGGATCGAGCTACAGCCAGGAGCGTCTCCTATCTCTATGTCTTCATATAGGATGGCCCCTTCTGAGTTACGAGAGCTACGTATTCAGCTCGATGGTCTGTTGCAGTGTGGTTTTGTTCAGCCAAGTGTGTCACCGTGGGGTGCACCAGTCTTGTTCGTGAAAAAGGCTGATGGCAGTTTGCGGTTGTGCGTCGATTATCGTCGCTTAAACAAAGTGACAATAAAGAACCGCTATCCACTTCCACGGATTGATGACATATTCTATCAACTGAAGGGTGCAAGTTGGTTCTCAAATATCGACTTGCGGTCAGGATATCATCAGATGCGTGTAAAGGATGAGGATATCCCGAAGACTGCTTTCCGTTGTCGTCATAGGCATTATGAGTTTGTTGTAATGCCATTCGGCGTGACGAATGCTCTAGCTGTTTTCATGGGGTTGATGAATGCTGTGTTCCGTGAATTCCTGGACAAGTTTGTTGTGGTTTTCATCGACGACATCCTTGTGTACTCCACATCTGAAGAGGAGCATGCAGAGCATCTACGAGCCGTTTTGGGAGTTCTTCGCCAACATCGGTTGTTTGGGAAGTTGTCCAAGTGTGAGTTCTGGGCTCAAGAAGTTCGTTTCGTGGGACATGTTGTGTCCCAACAGGGAGTAGCTGTGGATCCTTCGAAGATAGAAGAAGTGGTGTCTTGGCCAGCCCCCAAGACCGTGTCAGAGGTGCGAAGTTTCCTTGGTCTCGCAGGCTATTATAGGAGGTTTGTGGCTAATTTCTCCCGAGTTGCGACTCCTCTGACATCTTTGACCAGGAAGGATCAAGCGTTCATATGGACTGATCAGTGTCAGACAGCTTTCGAGTATCTAAAGGAGAAGTTGGTAAGTGCTCTAGTCCTTTGTCTTCCAGCAGAGGGAGTCCAATTTGATGTTTTCTGTGATGCTTCACATCTGGGGCTAGGCTGTGTTCTCATGCAGCAGAGGTCAGTTGTTTCTTATGGGTCTCAGCAGTTGCGTCCCCATGAACGCAACTATGCCACCCATGATCTTGAGTTGGCAGTCATGGTGTTTGCGCTGAAGTTGTGGAGACATTACCTCATTGGCGAGCGCTTTGTGGTTTTCACTGATCATAAGAGTTTGAGGTATGTTTTCTCCCAACGCGATTTGAACTTGCGGCAGCGTCGGTGGATGGAGTTCTTGCAGGAATACGACTTCGAAATATCGTATACACCTGGTAAGGGAAATTTTGTTGCTGATGCACTGAGCCGAAAGTCACGTAATGATGTTGTGCGTGAATCTGGTGATTCCTGGAGAGGAATGGAAGAGCTAGCAGCTTTGCATCTTGATATGGGAGAAGTTGGGGGAAGAGTTTGTCTTTTCCAGATGACGGTGCAATCATCCCTGATGCAAAAGGTGGAAGAGTCTCAGTTGGGTGATCTAGAGGTGGAAGTTTTGAGAGACAGAGTTGTTTGTGGGGAGGCCCCTGATGGTTGTTCGGAGGATGAACAACACCGAGTGTTGTATCATGGCAGTATTTTTGTTCCCTTGGCGATGCGCGAGACGGTTCTCCGAGAGTTCCATAGCTCGCCCTTAGCTGTACATCCTGGTGTGACGAAGATGTATCGATCCTTGAGGAGTCAGTTTTGGTGGCCTGGGCTGAAGCGTTCAGTTGCAGAATGTGTGTCTCGATGTTTAGTCTTCCAGAAGGTGAAGGCCGAGCACCGTGTTCCTGGTGGTCTTCTCCAACACATAGAGATTCCTCAGTGGAAGTGGGAGGACATCTCAATGGACTTTGTTACAGGTTTACCTCGAGCTCCGGGAGGACATGATGCTATATGGGTGGTAGTGGATCGTTTAACAAAATCGGCCCACTTCATAGCAATCAAGGAGTCGAGCTCAGTGGAGGTTTTGTCGAGGCAGTATCTGGAGGAGGTGGTGAGGCTTCACGGAGTTCCTAAGACGATCATTTCTGATCGAGACCCTCGTTTTACCTCTAGGGTGTGGAGAGGTCTCTAGCATGCTTTTGGCTCTCAACTATGCCTTAGCACTTCTTTTCATCCTCAAACGGATGGTCAGACAGAGCGAACCATCCAAACTCTTGAAGACATGTTGCGCTCTTGTGTTCTTGATTTTGGAGGTTCATGGGTGAAGCACTTACCTTTGGTAGAGTTCTCTTACAATAATAGTTTTCACTCTACCATCGGCATGGCGCCGTTTGAAGCCTTGTATGGCTGGCCATGCTGTTCTCCGTTGTGCTGGACTGGGGTCGGAGAGTCAGCAATTCTCGGACCAGAACTAGTGCAGAATACGACAGAGATGGTTCAAGTGATTCGTGAGAGGATGAAGACAGCACAAGATCGTCAGAAATCTTATGCTGATCAAAGAAGGAGACCCTTAGAGTTTAATGTTGGGGATCATGTGTTTCTGAAGGTGACTCCCCGTCGTGGGCAGCGAAGGTTTGGTCGCGGAAGTAAGCTTTCTCCCCGTTTTGTTGGGCCTTTTGAGGTGTTAGCTCGTGTTGGAGCTGTGGCATATCGAGTAGCACTTCCCCCTCAAATGAGTCGGATACATGATGTTTTCCATGTATCGCAGCTCCGTCGTGATCTTCATGATGAATCTCATGTTATCGATTGGGGAGAGATCGATATTGATGATAATGCAACCTTCGAGGAGAAACCTGTGGAGATCCAAGACCACAAGGAGAAGGTGTTGCGTGGGCGTTCTATTCCTTTAGTTCGTGTCTTGTGGCGACACGGCGGCATGGAGGAGAGTACCTGGGAGCGTGAGTCATAGATACGTGCTCAGTACCCAGAGTTGTTTAATGTTTAACTCCTTTCATGTAATGATGTTTTCTCTGTGGTTGGACCTTTCATGTTTTATTTATGTACCTTTAATGTGATGTTATGTTTGAATTGTTTTTATGGGTTGTTTGTTCTCAGATGTCGTGGTTTTGTTCCAGATTTTGAACAACTCGTGTTGGTTTTCCCCTGAGAGGTATCTTATGGGGTGGTTGTTCGGACCCCTCTTTTCTTCTGGGTTGGTTTTTAATTCTCGAGGACGAGAATGTTTTGAGAGGTATCTAATGTAATGGCCCGGACCTCTCCGGTCCATTACTTTGTGAAATGTTGGTATTAGAGGTGTTCCGGGAGGTCAAGGGGACTTATCCCCAACACTTTGCCAATTTTCCGGTTCTGTGAACAGTGTTTCCAGTTTTATGAACAGTAACAGATCGGTGAGACAGATCAGTTTCACAGATCGGTGAGACAGATCGGTTTCACAGATCGGTGAGACAGATCCGTTTCACAGATCGGTGAGACAGATCAGTTTCACAGATTGGTGAGACAGATCGGTTTCACAGATCGGTGAGACAGATCAGTTTCACAGATCGGTGAGACAGATCGGTTTCACAGATCGGTGAGACAGATCGGTGAGATAGATCGGTTTCACAGATCGGTGAGACATATCGGTTTCACAGATCAGTTTCACAGATCGGTGAGACAGATCAGTTTCACAGATCGGTGAGACAGATCAGTTTCACAGATCGGTGAGACAGATCGGTGTGACAGATCAGTTTCACAGATCGGTGTGACAGATCAGTTTCACAGATCGGTGTGACAGATCAGTTTCACAGATCAGTTTCACAGATCGGTGTGACAGATCAGTTTCACATATCAGTTTCACAGATCGGTGTCACAGATCGGTGTGACAGATCAGTTTCACAGATCGGTGTGACAGATCAGTTTCACAGATCGGTGTGACAGATCAGTTTCACAGATCAGTTTCACAGATCGGTGTGACAGATCAGTTTCATGAACAGTAACGGTGGGTGAACAGTGTTTCCAGACTCCTACAGTTTTGCCCCTTTTGATGTTTCCTTTGACGTAAAATACATTTAAAGCCTTATTTTAAGGGCTCTTAAGGCCGATTCAAATGCCATAAATCCTATATTAATTATTCCTAAGGCTTGGAATGTTTTACTTGGTCAAACCGCGTGGTTAATGCGATCCGTTTTTAATGGAGAATTAACCGGATCTTAAACCGCCGCCCCATTAAATCTTAAAAAGGGACGAAATATCATTCTTCCTTGTTCTTTCCCTTTGTTCTCGACTAAGAGGTGCTAGAACATTTCAATCCTTTCCCTAGGAGTTTCACAATCAATCTTTACTCCTAGGATTGGTTCTGCTCTGTTTTTGATGCAACCGAGCCGTGTCGATCAATCTTCGATATAAGCATCCTCCGGTGGATGCAGTTGTCACGAGGGGAGGATCGTGACCTGTTGTGTGGATAAAGAACCCAAGGAACTGTTTGAGGTAGGGGATTCATGGCTTCTCTAATTATATATGTGCAATCGTAGAATTAGCATGATTTATTCCTTTGGATCATAATGAAATTGACCTAATTAAATACTTGAACCGGATTAAAAGAATTGGTCGATCGCATGCTGTTGCTTTATACCGTGATAACGGTTTGCCTCATGTTTTCCTAGATATAGTGATATCTATGTTTTCTTTGATTTATTGTTCGTTCATGATCGAAATTGATAATGAACGTAAAGCCGGAATTAATTGTTGATTAATTGGCTAAAGATAAAGAGGCATGTAAATTAATCTGGTTATTGTCGTTGTTGTAGTTGTTCTAATTTGAGGATAATCAAATTAGGGAATCAATCTTGGTTATTTAATTGTGATAGCTTACTAATTAGGTATCCATGATTGGAGCCTACGAATAACAAATCTGTTAATTCAATATGGATTAGAGAACAGATTATGTGGGAATTCCAAAAAGGGTTCTGAGTTACCCTCTTGTTTGGGCCGAGAGCCCATTTTTTGATGTTTGTTTTCCTGCTGCTTGTGCTGTGATGTGAGCCTGGATGGCTGTTGTGACATGTGGAGGCATGGATACTTGTGGTTGTGGCAGCGGATGACGCCTAGTGTGGCGAGATGCATCGGTTTATGCATATGGGTGTCGGGGAGGACACCAAGGGTGATGGTATGAGATGAATGTGATGGTTTGATGTTGGTGGTTTGGTCTGGTTGCTTATCTTCTTTACTTTTCCCCACTTCTCAAGGCATCTGGTCTTGCTTACCCTCTTTCCGAAGGAGGCGAAGACACGCGGGGTATGCCACGTGCTTTCCGTGTTTAGCCTCTCGATGGAGGATGGGTCTATGCTCTTTCTATAGGCGGCAAAGACTCGACGGGTAGTATATCTACTCACAGTGTTGAGCCTCCTTTATGTTTAGAAGCATAGGATGTTTTTCTAGAATGCCTGGGAATGTGTAAAATTATTTCTGTAATGAATGTTTGATTTAATGGTGAAAATCCACGGGGATGGAGATGCTGGAATTTAAAGGTGATGTGAATCTTAAAAAGGAGCAGTTGTTTCTGAAAGTGATGTCTTTTCAGTTAAATGTGGAATTTTTCAATCTTAATTAATGTTTAAAGAATTAATTAATGTATAGTGGAACTGATAAATGAGAATGGAGTAATCTAATAAAGCTCTTTAATTGGTTGTGTGCTTATAGGATACCTAGTCTTAGAAGTAGCAGCCTGGAGTCTGAGAGATGTTAGCTGCAGTTGTATCTAAGACTAGGTAATGCCCATAGTGTGGATGTGAGTTACTTATATATTCTGTACTTTTTGTGTTTCTATACGCTAATCCACCCTGTCGGTAAGGGCAACTGACACCCCGGGGATTCTGAGCCCTGGGGGGGTGTTTTCCCCAACATTCTGATGGGAGGTTGAATGGCTGACTACCCCCTTTGGCCCCGCTCTCTTCTCTTGGTAGATCTTAGTGCTGGTAGGCACAGTGGTTAGTTTTACCCATATATGTGTGTAGAGGGATGTAATGGCTTGTGGTTATTTCACACACATATATTCTGGATATAGTATCCTATGGACTACTATAGGTGTAACGTGTATAAGTTGTGATGGCTTGAGGATCCTTACTCGGTGTTTGGGATGTAATGGCTTGAGGTATAATACCCGACGTATGATGTAACACCCCAAGCTTCTACGGTACGCTTCTCTTTGAATAATGTGATAGCGTGTGTTGTACGCAACACCGAGTTCTAACACACCATAACTAATCAAACTAGCCGTTATGAATAGTAATACCTACTTTTTGAAATTATATATATTTTATATTTGAAAATGGACTTCATTTTTGGATTCGGAATATTGAATTTAGCCTAAGGTGAAATTTTGGTACATTTCGGATAACTTTCATATTTTGATGAATAGTGAAAATTACTAAGTTTTAATTAAAAACAACTTTTTTAATCAAAATAATTAATAGTGATAAATTTTGAATTTGAGTGGTTTTAAAGTATATTTAGAATATATTTTTACCATTTAATATAATTTTGGTCATTGGACATAATTTTACAATTAAACCGAACATAAACGAGTGTCAATCTTTTGATAGTTATTATCTCTTAAAAACACGCTTTTTGTTTTGACAGCGGGAATTAATTTTAAATTAATTTCTGCCACTTCTGTGTTTTGAATTTAGGAAAATGGATTCCATATTTGGAATCAGGATGTTCAAATTGTGTAAATAGGTAACTTTTATTTTTAGACATTTTGAATAATTACTGCGGTAAATATTTTATTTACCATGGTTAAGGGTAAATCCGGTAAATAAGGGTTAAAAAAAATAATATTATAATAATACTAAATTACCCTAAAAACGTGTCTTAACCCTATTGGTTGATAGATGGTCGACCATGGGCATCTTTGTGTCAATTTTGGGACCCCATGGATCCACTTGTAAGTGATAATGACACTTTATTTTAATTTAGTCAAAATGAATACAAAAATGACACAAGCATATATCTTTTAGAACAACAATTTTTACATAGGGTTATATATGTTGTATTTTCGATTATAAATATTCATTAGAAAGATAATAAGATTTCCTACATAATTATGTTTTATTTATAATTTTTAGACATTAAATAATTTATTTTATTTATGACACAATGATGATGCAGTAATTACTAAAATAGTAGAAAATTAACATAATTGATATTATAAATACCCAAATAAATATAATATGAAACTTTTAATGAATTAAACTAATTTTCTAGGATAATATGATATATTAGGATTGATTTAATTGACTTTTTTCGAAGTAATCAATCTGTTATGAGTTTCACAAAAATCAACTATTGAATAGTGTCAAAATTGACATAAAAGAGTTCTTAAAACAAATATTATATTATTAATTAATATTAAATTCATAAAAATCTAAGGTTCGGCCAAGAGACTTATATTATGATAGGTTAATCATTAATGGACCACTTGGGGGTCGCTTGGATGTATATAGTAAGTTTATTAACCATATTATATAAAAATACAAAGAGACATTGTAAAAGTGAAACTAATTAACTTAGAGTTAATACTTAAAGATAAGGTTAATATAAGTACCCAAACCTGTCTAAATTCTATTGGATGAGTTGTTTTCGACCTATCCCCACCTCAACCTTTGAATAGTCAACTTTGGAGCCATTAGAAACCGAATATGAATTTATTATAAATTAATATTTCTAGCTTTTCCAAAGGTGCCCCTCACCCCTCTTATAAAAGGGCACTCCTCCTTCTCTTTTCTTCACACCTCTAAAGCATTTTGGTTCGGCCAAACTCTGCCCAAATAATCTCCCAACATCCATCACTACAACCTAGAGGCCTTAGTTTGATCAGAAAGCCAACCTAAGGAGCCCTTTTGATCAAATCAAAAGGAAGAACCCGAAGAAGAGGTAATGATTTCACCACCCTTTTCTAAGTTCATTTCTTCTTCCACTTCTTCTTCCTTTGTTCTTACCATTCTAAAATAATAACTCCAGTATCTCACATATACTTTGATGTTATTATAAGTATGGTACAACCATATTCAGTATTCTATCCACCCTTTGAATAACATGTCACCATACGTGCGTACGTACGGCTTACCGTCTCCACGTCGTGGTGTAATTGTTATTCAATATAATATTATTTGGATGGGTATAATAATGATGTGTAACTCATGTAAATAATAAATATAACATGTTAATGATTCTGTATATATGATATACCATTCATTTATATATTATTTTAATATCAAAAGAATGATATTGTCGCTCGTACGTACGTACGGACTACCGTCTCCACGAACGCGATGAGATTCTTTCTCCATCGTATCCATTCAAGTATAGTTATCATTTTATGATTTAAAAATGATGTTTAGGGACTTGATATCATTCTGGATATGAATAAGATACAACAAACATGGCTTATGTAACAAAACATATAAAATAAAATGAGTAAGTTAACACCCGAAACGATGATAATTCTAAGATATTATTAATAAATCAATGTTAAAAGATCATATATGATATCATATTAATATATATGATTCTTGTATAATTTAATAACAATTATTTCACTATTATATAGGAGGTTAACCTACCCCAACCAAGGAAAAGTACAAGGTAAGGGTTATTTCACAATCTCTTCATTATCCGAGGTTGTTTATATGTAATAATCTATTGGGATCTCTTTATCATCCACATCCATGTTTCTTAAAAATGTATTTCAAAACATTTTTACTATTTACAAGAATATGGGTTAAAGTCATTTATACCTTTTTTTGACTTTTTATAAGAGGTTTATAAAGGAATCTTTCCGTCGTTTTCAAAACAAGGTCCTTTTTAACCTTTTCGACGGAATTGAGGTAAGAATGTTTTTTTTAACTTATACGGCGGGTGCGGTTATTTTACGCCGTTATAAAATCTTAAAAGCTTTCCTTACAAGCTTATAAGAATATTTTCAAAGAAAATGTTTTATTTTATATGGATCTTAAATGATTTCAAAATAAAAGGAGATATTTCTTTAAAAAGAATTTTGATTTCATCTATGTCAACATCCTTTGATGGATTTTAAGATTATTCGAAGTTGATTTATTATGATACAAAACTTCTATATTGTATTGAAGGTTTTGTGATATGTTTGACTGTGGATGTGCTATTTTTATACCATTCATAGTTTATTGTGAAAGTATTGACATTTCGTATGCTAGTTTTAATACGAATGTTTATGTTATGTTTAAACCTTTTCATATGGGAATGCATTGGACTTAATAAGTGACGGGTGGAGCCCGCTATAGCTCCTCGATGCATCGGTAGGTCTCATGAGACAAACTAGTGTCTTGGAACAAGGCCTTGACAAAATCTTATTTGTAGTCTTGGCACGAGGCCTTGGCTATGTGGTTATGATAGTCTGGCATTATGCATTCCAACATTATGAAAGTGGTTATTGATTTTTGCATGTGATTATTCATTTAGTAGAATATCCATGTGAATAAGTAAATGGCATTATTTCATTTTATTTATGCCATACCATGTTGAAAGTTCATATTTAAAAGGCTTTTGTTTTAGTTATACATTTCCTTAAATGTTTATTCTTATTTATGAAAGTTTCCACTTTATTGTTATCCTTACTGGGCATTTGAGCTCACCCCTTTTTTTATGTTTTATTTTTCCCAGGATGTGAAGAAGTAAGTTATGAATGACCTGCAGGGATTTTATGAGGGGTTAATAGTGTGGACTGTGGAAACATTATGTTGTTGTAGTAGTTTTTCATTTTATAATGTAATGTAAAACTTATGAATATATCTAGTGTTTCCAAGGCTACTAAACCAATCGGTCTTTCGAGTTTTGATCTTCTTGTGATCATGCCAATGTTACGAAGTAATGCACCGACTCTGGGTAGCTGGGGTCGGGGCGTTACAGTTGGTATCAGAGAAAGTTTAGTACAAACCTTGGAAGCTAGATTTAGATAAACTCTGATTAGAGCACGTAGACCTAAGATGAACTTTGAGGATTAGTATAGAAGAACTTCCTAGAATTTTGGTATTGTAGAGACTTTGTGAGTTTTCCGAGCAATACATCCCTGTCTGGATACGAGCAGGTAGAGGCGGCTCTGGCACAGATGTACCTAGGGGTAAAACCCGAAAACACCGCTTTGAGCTAGACTCGAACGGGAACTGGTGCATGACAACGGGCCTTCCTGCACTCTTGGTTACGACACTCCCGGGGGATATGCTTAGGATAACTCTCACTTTCTTTACAAATAATTATGAAGGGTTTATGAGTATATACTTCCTCAAAGAAAACATATTTATGATTATGGATTATATCCATAGATAGTTCAATTTATGTTTAGTGTTTTATAAGTATGGGATTATGTATTTTGATGCATAAACTGATCTAGTTTATGCCATTTTTTAGAAATGGCACCTAGTGGAAGAAATGGAAACCATATCAATGCACGCACTCCATGTAGGGATTGCCCTCCTGCTCAAGATAATTATAGTGGGGCTGGTGATGCAACTGGTGCTGATCAGCTAATCACCGTACTGGGACAACTTACTCAGGTTATGAATAATAACCTTACCCGTATGGAGCACCCTGATCCGCAGCGTGGAGGATCAATGTTAGATCGATTCATGAGGCAACAACCACCAACGTTCAATGGGAATACAAATCCCGTAGTAGCTGAGCAATGGATATTTTCCCTAGAGAAAATATTTCAGGCTTTGGGGAGCAGTGAAAGGGAAAAAGTTATCATGGCAGTTTACCGCCTCACTGGAGATGCTGATCAATGGTGGTCATTGATTCAAAATACGAAGGAAGATGATGAAGTATCAAATATGGAATGGAGGGAGTTCAAAGATCTGTTTTTAGAAAAATACTTCCCTCGCGACCATCGAGCAGATATGGAAAGGCAATTTCTGAGTCTGAGACAAAAGGAGGATGAGAATGTCACAAAGTATGAGGCTAACTTTACAAGGTTAGCGAGGTACGCTGGTGATTATATTCGCAACCCAAGAAGTAAGATTGATCGTTTCTTTGATGGGTTAAAACCATTTCTCCGTCGAGCATTAGTCTCACAAACCTTTTCATCGTACGAAGACATTGTCTCATGTGCTATCAAGACCGAAAAGGAATTCTCTAAGTCTTATGACTTTAAAGCAAAGCAAGAGAAGAAGAGACCTGCTGATCAATCTAGGAATGGAAATAAGGGGAATAAGGGAAAGGTTGAATATCCATCTTGTGGTAAGTGCGGGAAGAAACACCCCGGTGCTTGCCTGAAGGGAATGGGAGTCTGTTACAAGTGTGGTGAAAAAGGCCACCAAGCTCATGATTGCAAGGGGAAGAAGGAAGCTACCAACGTTCAGTGCTACAATTGCAGGGAGATGGGGCATTATGCAAATGCATGTCCTAAGCGTCAGGAGAACTTACCTCAGAAAAGGCCAAGGGATCAAGGCCAGGCTTATGCTATCACTACTGCTGAGGTAGAAGCTCCGAAAGACGTGGTGGCAGGTAATTTAATGGTTTCCTCAAGTTTAGCAAATGAATTATTTGATTCTGGATCATCACATTGTTTCATATCTTCCCAGTTTGCTAAGAAAATTAGATATTTCCAATTTGATTTAATAAGGGAGTTGTCAGTTAAAACTCCTAAGGGAAGTATCGTTGCAACAATGTTTTGTGAATCAGTCCCCATTAGAGCACATAAATTTTCTTTATCTGCTGATTTCATCGTCATACCTATGATTGAGTTTGATATAATCCTCGGTATGGACTGGATTTCGGACTATGATGCGAAGATTTATTGTAAGAAGAAAGAGGTTACGATTCTTGATGATAATGATAAGGAGCACCTTATTTTTAGAGCAGAATCGTCACCACCTAATTCTTATTTAGATCCACCCCCAGTAGTTCAACTTAATTCAATTATTGGGGAGGAAGAGAATGAAATAACTGTCGGTGAGGAAAGGAATGTTCAAATAGAGGATGTACCTGTTGTGAAAGAATTTGTAGATGTATTTCCGGAAGATTTACCTGGACATCCTCCAGAACGAGAAGTTGAGTTTTCTATTGATTTGATTCCTGGATCAAGGCCTATATCGAAGACCCCTTATAGAATGGCCACTGTAGAGTTAGTCGAACTAAAGAAACAACTAGAGGAATTGAGTAATAAGGGATTTATTCGCCCTAGTGTTTCTCCATGGGGAGCCCCTGTTCTTTTTGTTAAAAAGAAAGATGGATCTATGAGGTTATGTATCGACTACAGGGAGATCAATGCTATAACGATAAAGAACAAGTATCCCCTACCTCGTATTGATGATTTATTTGACCAACTGCATGGAGCTCAATACTTTTCAAAGATTGACCTTCGATCTGGATACCATCAGTTGTGTGTGAAGAAGGAAGACATTCCGAAAACAGCATTTCGAACCAGGTACGGGCATTACGAGTTTACTGTAATGCCATTTGGATTGACTAATCCACCCTCTGTATTCATGGATCTAATGAATAGAGTTTTCAAGGAGTATCTCGATGAATTTGTGGTGGTATTTATTGATGATATCTTGGTATACTCCAAAACCTACAAAGATCATGAAAATCACTTGCGCATTATCTTGAAGACTCTGAGGAGGCATGAATTATATGGAAAGTTTAGCAAGTGTGAATTCTGGCTTCAGGAGATTTCTTTTCTTGGCCATATTGTCTCTAAAGATGGAATCTCTGTTGATCCTTCTAAGACCAAGGAAATCCAAGAATGGCCAGCACCTACGAGTATAACTGAGGTACGTAGTTTTATTGGCTTGGCAGGTTATTATCGACGTTTCGTCCAGAATTTTGCCCGATTGGCTAACCCATTAACGAAGCTCACACGTAAAGGGGTTAAATTTGTTTGGACAAAAGAGTGTGAAGAATGTTTCGAAGAACTGAAGAGAAGATTAGTCAATGCTCCTATATTGACTCTACCATCGGGGAATGATGGGTTCGTTATTTATAGTGATGCATCAAAGAAAGGACTTGGCTGTGTCCTTATGCAGAATGATAGAGTTATTGCCTATGCATCACGACAGTTGAAAATTCATGAACAAAACTATCCTACTCATGATCTCGAGTTAGCAGCAGTGATCTTTGCTTTGAAAATATGGAGGCACTACCTCTATGGTGAAAAATGTGAGATTTATACTGATCACAAGAGTTTGAAGTATATTTTCTCACAAAAAGAACTCAACATGAGGCAAAGGAGATGGATTGAATTACTCAAGGATTATGATTGTACGATACACTACCACCCAGGGAAGGCAAACAAGGTGGCAGATGCTTTGAGCAGAAAAGACCATGGAGTTTTGAACATGATGAGAATTGAAAGGGATCCAATTTTCATGGATCTAGTGAAGATGGACATGGGAATAACCAGGGAAGGTGAAACATCAATGCTTTTTCAAATGGTTGACAAACCATCTTTACTAGAAAGGATTAAGAGTTCTCAGACCGATGATGAAGAATTTCAGAAGAAGATTAAAGCTGTGAATGATGGGAGATTGAGAGACTTTGTGTATGAAGATGGAACTTTGAAATTTGGAAAGAGACTTTGTGTTCCCAATATACCTGATCTAAAAAGGGAATTGCTGGATGATGCTCATAGTTCCAATTTCTCTATACACCCTGGGAGCACGAAAATGTATAGAGATTTGAAGGAACATTTTTGGTGGGACAATATGAAGAGGGAGATTGCTGATTTTGTGTCAAGATGTATGGTTTGTCAACAAGTGAAAGCTGGAAGGCAACAGCCTGGAGGAGTCATGCAACCGCTTCCCATACCGGAGTGGAAATGGGACAATATTACGATGGACTTTGTCATGGGGCTACCAAAGACTCCTAGAAGGAACGATGCAATATGGGTGATTGTTGATCGTCTTACCAAGTCAGCACATTTTCTTGCTATAAGAAAAGATATACCCCTGGAACGTCTAGCAAGACTATATATTAATGAAGTTGTGAGACTTCATGGAGTACCCCTATCGATTGTTTCTGATCGTGACCCCCGTTTTACTTCAAGATTTTGGAAAAGTCTTCAGAAATCCCTGGATACTGAACTTCATTTGAGCACTGCTTACCACCCTCAGACAGACGGACAATCAGAACGGACTATTCAAACATTAGAAGACATGTTGAGATCTTGCTCACTTGACTTTCAGGGTATGTGGGATCAATATTTACCTCTGGTAGAATTTTCCTATAACAATAGCTTCCATTCGAGTATTCAGATGGCACCATATGAAGCGTTATACGGAAAGAGATGTCGTACACCAACCTGTTGGGATGACGTTGGTGAAAGAAAACTTGTAGGCCCAGAACTGGTGGAGGAAACGATGGAAAAGGTAAAGGTAATCCAAAATCACATCAAAGCAGCTCAAAGTAGGCAGAAGAGCTATGCCGATAATCGAAGGAAGGATTTGGAATTTCAAGTCGGTGATCATGTTTTCCTAAAGGTATCTCCGTGGAAGGGAGTCATACGTTTTGGTAAGAAAGGTAAATTGAGTCCCAGATACATCGGACCTTTCGAAATTCTAGAACGAATTGGGGCTGTAGCTTACCGATTGGCAATGCCGCCAAGTCTCTCCAAAGTTCACGATGTGTTCCACGTATCTCTGTTGAGGAAATACATGCCTGACCCAACGCATGTACTCACCTATGAAGATTTAGAACTGGAACCCGATCTATCTTATTGCGAAGAGCCCATCAAGATTCTTGATACGAGAGAACAAGTGCTGAGAAACCGGACGACGCGTCTGGTAAAAGTTTTGTGGAGAAATCATAAGATGGAAGAGGCAACGTGGGAACCCGAGGAACTTATGATGAAGAACCACCCGAGTCTTTTTATGCAATAATACCCTAGAAATTGCGAGGACGCAATTATTTGAAGGAGGGGAGAATGTAACACCCCAAGCTTCTACGGTACGCTTCTCTTTGAATAATGTGATAGTGTGTGTTGTATGCAACACCGAGTTCTAACACACCATAACTAATCAAACTAGCCGTTATGAATAGTAATACCTACTTTTTGAAATTATATATATTTTATATTTGAAAATGGACTTCATTTTTGGATTCGGAATATTGAATTTAGCCTAAGGTGAAATTTTGGTACATTTCGGATAACTTTCATATTTTGATGAATAGTGAAAATTACTAAGTTTTAATTAAAAACAACTTTTTTAATCAAAATAATTAATAGTGATAAATTTTGAATTTGAGTGGTTTTAAAGTATATTTAGAATATATTTTTACCATTTAATATAATGTTGGTCATTGGACATAATTTTACAATTAAACCGAACATAAACGAGTGTCAATCTTTTGATAGTTATTATCTCTTAAAAACACGCTTTTTGTTTTGACAGCGGGAATTAATTTTAAATTAATTTCTGCCACTTCTGTGTTTTGAATTTAGGAAAATGGATTCCATATTTGGAATCAGGATGTTCAAATTGTGTAAATAGGTAACTTTTATTTTTAGACATTTTGAATAATTACTGCGGTAAATATTTTATTTACCATGGTTAAGGGTAAATCCGGTAAATAAGGGTTAAAAAAAATAATATTATAATAATACTAAATTACCCTAAAAACGTGTCTTAACCCTATTGGTTGATAGATGGTCGACCATGGTCATCTTTGTGTCAATTTTGGGACCCCATGGATCCACTTGTAAGTGATAATGACACTTTATTTTAATTTAGTCAAAATGAATACAAAAATGACACAAGCATATATCTTTTAGAACAACAATTTTTACATAGGGTTATATATGTTGGATTTTCGATTATAAATATTCATTAGAAAGATAATACGATTTCCTACATAATGATGTTTTATTTATAATTTTTAGACATTAAATAATTTATTTTATTTATGACACAATGATGATGCAGTAATTACTAAAATAGTAGAAAATTAACATAATTGATATTATAAATACCCAAATAAATATAATATGAAACTTTTAATGAATTACACTAATTTTATAGGATAATATGATATATTAGGATTGATTTAATTGACTTATTTCGAAGTAATCAATCTGTTATGAGTTTCACAAAAATCAACTATTGAATAGTGTCAAAATTGACATAAAAGAGTTCTTAAAACAAATATTATATTATTAATTAATATTAAATTCCTAAAAATCTAAGGTTCGGCCAAGAGACTTATATTATGATAGGTTAATCATTAATGGACCACTTTGGGGTCGCTTGGATGTATATAGTAAGTTTATTAACCATATTATATAAAAATACAAAGAGACATTGTAAAAGTGAAACTAATTAACTTAGAGTTAATACTTAAAGATAAGGTTAATATAAGTACCCAAACCTGTCTAAATTCTATTGGATGAGTTGTTTTCGACCTATCCCCACCTCAACCTTTGAATAGTCAACTTTGGAGCCATTAGAAACCGAATATGAATTTATTATAAATTAATATTTCTAGCTTTTCCAAAGGTGCCCCTCACCCCTCTTATAAAAGGGCACTCCTCCTTATCTTTTCTTCACACCTCTAAAGCCTTTTGGTTCGGCCAAACTCTGCCCAAATAATCTCCCAACATCCCTCACTACAACCTAGAGGCCTTAGTTTGATCAGAAAGCCAACCTAAGGAGCCCTTTTGATCAAATCAAAAGGAAGAACCCGAAGAAGAGGTAATGATTTCACCACCCTTTTCTAAGTTCATTTCTTCTTCCACTTCTTCTTCCTTTGTTCTTACCATTCTAAAATAATAACTCCAGTATCTCACATATACTGTGATGTTATTATAAGTATGGTACAACCATATTCAGTATTCTATCCACCCTTTGAATAACATGTCACCATACGTGCGTACGTACGGCTTACCGTCTCCACGTCGTGGTGTAATTGTTATTCAATATAATATTATTTGGATGGGTATAATAATGATGTGTAACTCATGTAAATAATAAATATAACATGTTAATGATTATGTATATATGATATACCATTCATTTATATATTATTTTAATATCAAAAGAATGATATTGTCGCTCGTGCGTACGTACGGACTACCGTCTCCACGAACGCGATGAGATTCTTTCTCCATCGTATCCATTCAAGTATAATTATCATTTTATGATTTAAAAATGATGTTTAAGGACTTGATATCATTCTGGATATGAATAAGATACAACAAACATGGCTTATGTAACAAAACATATAAAAGAAAATGAGTAAGTTAACACCCGAAACGATGATAATTCTAAGATATTATTAATAAATCAATGTTAAAAGATCATATATGATATCATATTAATATATATGATTCTTGTATAATTTAATAACAATTATTTCACCATTATACAGGAGGTTAACCTACCCCAACCAAGGAAAAGTACAAGGTAAGGGTTATTTCACAATCTCTTCATTATCCGAGGTTGTTTATATGTAATAATCTACTGGGATCTCTTTATCATCCACATCCATGTTTCTTAAAAATGTATTTCAAAAAAATTTTAATATTTACAAGAATATGGGTTAAAGTCATTTATACCTTTTTTTTGACTTTTTATAAGAGGTTTATAAAGGAATCTTTCCGTCGTTTTCAAAACAAGGTCCTTTTTAACCTTTTCGACGGAATTGAGGTAAGAATGTTTTTTTTTAACTTATACGGCGGGTGCGGTTATTTTACGCCGTTATAAAATCTTAAAAGCTTTCCTTACAAGCTTATAAGAATATTTTCAAAGAAAATGTTTTATTTTATATGGATCTTAAATGATTTCAAAATAAAATGAGATATTTCTTTAAAAAGAATTTTGATTTCATCTATGTCAACATCCTTTGATGGATTTTAAGATTATTCGAAGTTGATTTATTATGATACAAAACTTCTATATTGTATTGAAGGTTTTGTGATATGTTTGACTGTGGATGTGCTATTTTTATACCATTCATAGTTTATTGTGAAAGTATTGACATTTCGTATGCTAGTTTTAATACGAATGTTTATGTTATGTTTAAACCTTTTCATATGGGAATGCATTGGACTTAATAAGTGACGGGTGGAGCCCGCTATAGCTCCTCGATGCATCGGTAGGTCTCATGAGACAAACTAGTGTCTTGGCACAAGGCCTTGACAAAATCTTATTTGTAGTCTTGGCACGAGGCCTTGGCTATGTGGTTATGATAGTCTGGCATTATGCATTCCAACATTATGAAAGTGGTTATTGATTTTTGCATGTGATTATTCATTTAGTAGAATATCCATGTGAATAAGTAAATGGCATTATTTCATTTTATTTATGCCATACCATGTTGAAAGTTCGTATTTAAAAGGCTTTTGTTTTAGTTATACATTGCCTTAAATGTTTATTCTTATTTATGAAAGTTTCCACTTTATTGTTATCCTTACTGGGCATTTGAGCTCACCCCTTTTTTTATGTTTTATTTTTCCCAGGATGTGAAGAAGTAAGTTATGAATGACCTGCAGGGATTTTATGAGGGGTTAATAGTGTGGACTGTGGAAACATTATGTTGTTGTAGTAGTTTTTCATTTTATAATGTAATGTAAAACTTATGAATATATCTAGTGTTTCCAAGGCTACTAAACCAATCGGTCTTTCGAGATTTGATCTTCTTGTGATCATGCCAATGTTACAAAGTAATGCACCGACTCTGGGTAGCTGGGGTCGGGGCGTTACATATGATACACGTTATACGAGCTGTGGTGGCTCCCGGAAACTACCTGGTTACTTTTGGTTGTGAGGATTGTGTGGAGCTTAGCCCAGGTGTTTGCGGGCAAGCCTTTGTGGTGCACGAGGTGCATATTGTGGAGCTTGACCCATGTTGATACGGGCAAGCCTTTGGAGAGAGATGCACAGGACGTATGTCGTTGGGGAAAAGCGGCAAACCAGTGGGGAAGTGGTAGCGGGGTACCCTTGTTATTCTTTATTATATTCTATATTCTTGTATGCGTTACTTGGTGAGAGTATCCATGGTGAGGTTGGGAACATAATATACCTGTTTAGGTGACGAGTTAGTTTCACTTGTTGTTCACTGGGCTTTAGCATGCTTTCTTTACTTTTGCATGAGAGTCTTGGGGAGGATCCTACTGAGTATACTGTTATACTCACCCTATGTACATATAAACTGTTTTTCAGGTCACTTGGAGCAGGTTGGAGATCAAGCTGGTTACTACTAGCTTGTGGTTGGAGGAGGAGCTGTTCGGGCTTGTGGTCGCTGCCGTTTTTCTTTCTTTTGGGTACTTTTAGTTTTCCCTTTCAGTTGTAGTACTTTTTCATGACATTTCATATATGTACTTGGGTTTCTTTTACATTTCAGTTATGAGTTGGAGTTGGTTGGAATCTATTCTATCTCTCTCTTCTGTATGTGTTCTCTTAGAGGGTAATGCCTCCCATTTGTGTGTTTATTATACCCTCGGTGCTAGTCACCAACCCGGGGCCTACTGGAGGCGGGACTCGGGGGTCATTATCTCCCTTTTCACATTGCCGGCCCAGGAGAGGTACACTTTGTGGGGAGGGGGTCGTGACACCTCTTGTGTCAGTGTAATACACTAGCACAAATAATAAGAAATATTAAAAGAATATATAAAACTATAAACAATGTTAACACCTCAAAACAATCAATGCAAGAAATACAATATCTAAAATAAAGTAGAAAACATGACATTTTGATGTACATTTAAAGTGTCTAAAGTGAAAACCCAAAATAAATACAACGATGACACCTAGATATTTCTGAACCATGTCTCATACACTCAACCATGCTTCAACTCCAAATCATCCATCGAACACATGGTCTTTTCCATTATCCTTTAATGCTACAATAAAATCTATTTGGGTACCGATTAGGCATCCCAAGTTGGGTGTGAGTACAACTTATTAGTCCACCTCCAACGATGTCTAAAATAGATCCAATCAATAGTAGGTTCATGTAGTTATATTAATAAATAATTATAATGCATATGTAAATAGTTTTCACATTATAAATTATTCATTATTGAACCACATTGACCATTAGGTACCCAAGGACACCCATGCCTCAATACATGATCCATCCTGTGTTGGGTCTAGACCATGTTACATATTCAGTTCACATTTCATTATAGCACACGAGATCACATAATCTATGTCGCTTCAATTTCAATATTATGGCCACTTGGGACTATAGTCCAATGATAATGTTTTTGGTGTATAAGAGTATGGTTAGCACCCCATTTATCAACCATGCATGTATATGATTGTCATAGAGCACAATGTCTTGATACTCAAATTCATAATCATACATATATGTCATTAGAATAAATCTTCATTTCTAGATCCACATTTATCAACCATGAATAGATATCATTGTCGTAGAACTTCAGGTATAACTCCCAATTTATTTACCATATATACATATCATTGGTGTAGATCATCATTCCTAACACCCCATTTTTTAACTATGAATTTATATTTTTATCATGGGTGTAGATCATCATTTCTAACACTTGTTTAAATGACCATTAATTAATTTATAAATTAACTTATCAAAGTCCGTTAATTAATTATAAAATTAATTAATAAAATAATTTCCTTTAATTAATTCAACAATGAGTTCATCATATCTTACCCATTAATTAATTATCCAATTAATTAATTGTGTATCTCTTATTAACTAATTAGAAAACTAATTATCCAAAAAAATCTATTGATTAATTCTACAATTAATTAATCATTTCACAACTCAAAATTCAATAATTAATTCACAATTTAACACTATAATAATTAAATAACCAATTAATTGTACTTAATACCCCAATTCCATATTCTGATAATTTATCTATCAATTAATTATCCTAATTTAACATTTCAATACATTGATAATTAATTCATAAATTAATTATCTGAATTCAATAATTCAGACATTCAATCAAATCCCCAATTCCTCAATTAATTAATTGATCACATTAATTAATTCAATTTTTTAAATTAAAGTTACTAAATGAATCATATAAATTCTATAATTGCATAGATAGAAATAAAATTATGGCTATGATATTATAATATTAGACCACCTTACTCAATATTTTAAAAAACACTCACTAATGGAAGAATCCACAGTTTAAAGCAGATCAATCAAGATTGAAACGAATAATGGGATTTAGATCCAAATATTAAATCCCTGATCAAAAAAATAATGTTCTTAAAATCATAGATCTATATCAAGATACAAAATCAGATAAAATCCCTCTTCTATCTAGAATTAAGAGAAGAAGAGAGATAGAGATATAAATGGGAAGAAAACACATACCTTGATGGTGTAGATCATCAATCCACCTTTTGATTTTCCATAAATAGTGGTAAAGAAGGCCTATAATCTATCTTAGAGCCGAAAAATCATGAATGAGATCCTTGGGTTGTCTGAGGAGAGAGGCTTCTATAAAAATAATGTAATTTAGAAACACAAGATGTTTAAAACAGTAGGTCACACATTTAAATGGCATGTAATATGATTACAAATCAAGTAAGTGTTCTTAATGGAATTCAATGAAAGACCCCATTGATTTGAATTTATTTTATGAAATCCTTCAAAAAACGACACAACATGTAATCCATTTACATAGCATTTAAATTTTTTGTAGTTTATTTTTTACCCCATTTTCCTTCTTAAACAACGCAATCCTTTTTAAGGTTTCCCCTCTCACTAATAACCCATAAAATACTTAAGTAAATGTACCTAGAAAAATATGGGTTCATTAAAACAAAGTTTTCATTACTATTTCAAAAGTCATATTTTTAATGTCATGATTACAATAGTTAGACCCTAATGGTTATATCCCAACAGTCGAATTAATTATCATAAATGTGTCATTATTCATTCATACATTATTTAATTAAATTTATCGACATGTTGTTTATTAGTTATTTTAACAAATATCTACCTTTTTACTATTATTTAGTATATTTTTTAGTATATTTTTTATAGTTCCTATTATAGTTACTGTATTTATTTTATTAATCTATCATTTACGATATTTTACGTTTTATTAATAATTTTTACTACATATATGTGTGTGTTATTTTATAACTAAATTTTAGTATATTCTTAGATTTAATTATATGGTTCATGTGTAATATATCATAAAACATTACTTGATATGACACATGTATATATGTCCAAAATGAAATTATATTTATAAAATTCATTGTTACTACACTTTACCTTAAAAAATATGTATTCTAGAAATTGGATATCAATTCACATAGAAATCTGGATATTCCTTTATTATTTCATTATTGGGAACCCATGTTGCCTCTTACAAAAGGTGGTTCCTCCAATGATTCTTTTATTTTTGAGTCCTTTGATTCTACAAAAAAGATTCTTTGATATCAAGAATCAATATCATCTCTTCATTATATAAAAATTTAGGTTCAAATTAAATATTACTGATATTTATATAATTCTAAGGGTATGGAATATAATTCAATAGAAGTGATATATGTAAGAAATCGTGAACCTTGGAATGGTTTGGCGTCATTGAAAAATGATATTCCACACATCCGACCAACTCTTATATTTCAAAAAACCAAATATATCTGGGGAATATCATTCCTTTCATTCCAAATCTCATGAATCTTTTCCATGGATATATCCCCCAGAAGGCATGGTCTCTAACATGGAATTTAATATCCTTTATTTGACTATCCACATAACATTTCATTCTAATTAAGGATGAATTAATATGTCCCCAGATTTATATCATCTTCTATGACGTCACATCAACATGTTTTTCACCAAATAAATTCCTTTATCCATATTCATAAAATAATTATGTTGTAAATCTCTTTCCATGAAAGGATTAATATGGTGTGATGTTAATTATAGAGTGGTAATTATTTTTTTAATAAAAGTCATCTTTTAGTAAATAATAATCCTCAAATACTTATAATTGGTGGTATCATGAATTGATTGTGTCCTCCAATTTTTATATATTACTTTTAAAATACCAACTTATTTGGGGTGGTAGTTTGTGTTATGATTAAACTATATATTGAAATACTTATAAAGACTCATCCAACATTTTTATTTAAACTATATATCACAATTAGAGACCCTATATAAAGGTGTTCCATGAATTCTGAGAACATTATTTTTAAATAATCTATAAATACGTTCTAAAGAGAAATATTATCATATTGTAATGAACTAAGAATAATTCATAAGACAATCAATAATGACCCATATTTAATTATTACACAGAGATTTCTTAGTAATTATAGCTACAAAATAAAGAGTAATATTATCCCACTTCCACCATGGAATATGTAGTTTTTTCATAAGACTCTTTGAAATTTGTCTTATATCAGTCACCCGTTGGAATAATATGTATATTGCAAAATAATATGAAATGAAATTCTTTATATTTTCACACCAAAAAATAATCTTGGATATCCATATAGATATTTATACTTTCATGATGTATATATAAATTTTAAATATTAGTTTCATCCAACAAATATTTATATATCTCTACCATTAATAGAACACATATCCATTTACCAAACTATAAGGCTTCATTCTCACTTATATTAATGACTTTTAATTTTTATTTATTAATATATTATATCTTATTTTGGAATAATTTAAGATAGATTTGGGATATTTTAATCTTATCTAATATGGATTGATGGTTAATTACATGGAATAAGGATGATTTTTTCTATTCCATTGTTACACACATATCTATCATTACTGAATCCTTTAGAAATGGATCATTCTCCCCCCTTATCATGTATAATATACCATAGTATTTTCTACTCAAGTACTCATGTTTTATTTCCCATGTTAATAATGTATAACATAACAATAATACATGATTAGTTCCAACCGTCTCATTTTCCTCATGTTATAATCTTTCTGAGTAAAAATTTATTTCAAAATATTATGATAAATATATATGTCACTTATTTCCCTATAGAGGTAATTCCTATAAATATTTAGATAAAATATAACCAATGTAAACTATGAATAATTTTTTGTATAATTTACCACAAGTTGAATCAACTATCAAGATATATAATCCACCACTATTTCATTTTGGTTAGGAATCATCCATGTTTTTTCTTTAATTCACCACTAAAAATTATAGAACCTTCATTACGTGATGGGAGATTCAGTACAATTTAATTCTCTAATATCCACTTAATTTCCTCAAATTTATCTCTATATTTATTTCTATATTTGAATTTAATTCACACACATTTTAAATTTGTTAATATATTATCTAATTGGGATATTTTTCAACAAACTTCCCATAGTATGCTGCTATTCTAAGAAAACAACATATTTTAGTGGAAGTGGTCGGTCATTTCTATTCCAACACAAACTTTTTTTCAAGGGTCAATAAATATAACATCCATGGATATAATATTTCAATAGAAATATAATTGTTTAATAAAAAAATCACATTTAATGAATTTACCATATAACCCATTTTCTCTTAGAATATATATAAGAAATCACATGTGAGTTTCATACTCCTCATGAATCTTAGTTTATATCAGAGCCTAATATATTAATAACACAATTAACTTATCAATATAATCTTTTAATTCTTTCTTCATCAATTAAATAATCATACATGGTTCATTGGGTAACCTAAAAGGCATTACTGGGAAATTATAATGATCTAACCTAATACCAAAAGCCTTTGTTGGAATATACACCATTTTAACCATTAACTAATGATAAAAATAATGAATATGATTATTTATAAATAATTTAAACCCTATAATGTGATCAAATATTTCATCAATACAATGTAATATATATTTTTTATTTACAGTGACATCATTTATTTTCCTATAATCAACACACAACCTCTTTGATTAGTCCTTATTCTTATATCATAAAACAATTTATCCCCACAGCGTATCATTTGTATGAATGGAAAAGATATATAAAATTTCTTGTATTTACATATTTAAATCAACTATCTATATTGTAGTCATTTTTTGGAGGATTAGATATATGATTTGAATCATGGATAAGATTAATATAGAATTCATCTTCAAGATTATGGGGATATTTAGTTAAATTATTATGAAATACATCAATATACTCTTGTAAAATGGGAAATATTATATTCCCAAAACCTATTCATGAATCAAAGATTAAATTTTATCCATATCTTCTATAAGGATTTAATTAAGCTATAATAATAAGGGTGGTTCTAGACAAGCCTCATGAATTGATATATCCTCTAAAAATGAAATTCCATATTCTTCTAAGAAACAATATTTTAATTCTCCCTAAAATAGATTCTTTCTTTTTAATTTAAGATCCAGTACATCCACAAGATTAAATCTAGGATCAAAATTTATATAATGATGGGATTCCATACTATAGAACACCCATGAATTCTAATTTCAATTTCATGATATATTAATATAAAAGTACAGCTTTGTGTTTTAATTGATAAATAAAACATAAATGGTTTATGTTGTGATTCAATATTTTTAGATAAATGAATTGTTCAATAAAGTTTATATATCCAAAATAAAATAATGTATTATATAACTTTGAGTGGATAATCGAAGTACCTGCTATCATAAAATTTTGATATTCAACTTCATCTATAATTCTTTTAAAATCATATCACTAATATATATATTTCACTTGGAATGTAGGGAATTGATTAGAGTAATGCCCAACGTTCTTGTAGATGAATAATTTCACATTGACTGCTTCTCTCTTTCCATTTAACTCATTAACATAATTACCCTTCTCCATATATTTTAACCATATTTTTATCCCCTTTATGTATGTCCTTTAGTTTTTTCTTCCCACATTTACTATATATATAAAACTCCACCCTTCAATTATTTTACTCTCTTATTGTTCTTCCCACATGTTAATCAACTATCCTCTTTTTCCTAGGGTTTCCATTTAATTGATGAAAAAACCTTCTCCTTATAGATAACACTTTTAAAAATTTATTGATAGGGTGAACTTTTTAAGAGACCAATGATCATAAAATACTTGTCTTTAAACCATAATAGAAATAGTCAATACGACAATTTAGGATCTCAAGATAATCTAAAACATACCACACTAATCTTCTGAAATTATCTTTATACCAAACCACTATTCATTCTTCCTTTTTCAGAAACTTAATAATATCATTTCTATCTTAGAAAATTACTTTTTTAGAAAATATTTTTTCAATTAAAATAAATTTAAATTTCCTTCACTCCATGTATTTGAATTCATTTAACGTCATAGTAATTTGAATTAATGAAAACCATTGGTCAATTTGTTCTATTAAGTGATATAAAACTACAAAAACTTCTCCCTTTATAGTAAACCCAAAATCCAAAAAATATATTCTCAAGGGACATAATCCATTAGTTTACCACAATAGAATTTGTGGACCCACTAAACAATGAACGTTTTTTCAAATAAAAGGATACAAAAAAGTTGATCTGAAATGATATGAAATAGGTTTCTCCGTATAGGCTAGTTTATTTTTCAAAAAAAGTGCATGTTTAATTAGTTTAACTACAATTTTTTAACACCATTTCAAACACCATTATAATAACTATCTGAACAATCCCCACTTTATCCTCAATTATTGGCTCAGTTTTTGTTTCATATAATAGGTTCCATTATCTATCAAATTTAATTTATTGATTAATAATCATATAAAATACTAATATATAATTCAAGACATATATGTCATGATTCCCAAAATTAGAGTCTTATACATATAAAACCTTTCTATAACAATCACTATAATTTTGAAAAAGTTGAATCTATGTTCATTTTCTACATTATTTTTTATATAGTTCCTAATATTTCAACCAAAAATTTATTTGATACCAACTATAACCTCACTACCATAGTAACCCAAATATTTTAGGTTATTTATTATATTTTTATTAGAATACAAGAGATTACATTCCCATGATCAAGGTTCAGAAGTCAACAAAATACAAGATTCATAGAAAATTACACAACATTGTAGAAAATATATATTATTTGATTAAAAAACAAATTTATAATTTTTATACATAGGGATGATCAAACACATAATTCCATTTCATTATCTATTTTAATGCGAAAAAAGTAAAGGGTGATCTCAAATTCTTAGTAAGAGATAGTGTATAGTAGAATACCATATGGAATAAGAAAAATACTAGGAGAAACTGATGCCATTATAAAGAAGACATATGCATAACATAATCCATAGATAGAAAATAAAATAGAAGATAAAATTATAATATTATTATGTAAATGATGGGAAAACATAATTCGGGATATCATAATCATATTATCGAGGCCTTGTTCCTTCAATGGGGAAGAATTCTCCCATCACCCTATTATAATTTTATCATGAGACCTATTAATGTAATAAGAAGTTTTATAATTCCATTCCCCACTCATCATATAAAATTCAAATACATTCAATCCCATACTATATGAACAAGGTATTTTGAAAATGTAATGAACAATTACAATTATATACATAACAACTCAATGAAGTATATCTTATATGATATGCCTATATAAAAAAGGATTATACAATATGAAAATAGTATCCCTTGAAAATTAATTAACAATTATGTGTTAGTGAAATCCTTATATTCATACAGTTTATTACCATATTATTTTAAAATGAAAGACTATGTTCAATAGTATACAATTTAAGAAACACTGAGTTTAAACGAACAAAGAAATATTACTATGTGAAATTTATAACCTTACCATTATATTTATTCCTATGAATATGAATAAATTTTTATATAAATAAATATAAATTTTCCACTCAATCTAAATATATTGAATAATTTTATTCAAATAATCACTAATTAAATGAATTTTATTAATAAAAAATACAATTTTCTTAAATATAGTTTTTTTTATTATTATAATGGAATAGGAAAAATTAATGTATATAAGTTATAGAAAATATATTTGAAAAATTAATTTAATTCTCTAATTCAACAAGTAAAATTATATTAAAATAAAATTTTTAGAATTTTCATAAATGATTGATTTTTCAATAAAGTTTCAAAAATACTTATTTTGATTGAAAATTGTATTTTTTTAATTTATTTTCAATGTGAAATTGTATTTCTGATTATTATTATAATTTAAATATTCCCCATTGATTTAAAATAATTATTTAATAAGTTTTTGAATCAATTTTTTTAATTGAATTTTGTATTACAATATTTAAAATTTTAAAAGGGAAATTTTCTGGAAAAAATTATTTTTGTTACATTTTATATGATTAATTTTAAATTAAATTCTTCCAATTTTGTGTCTATAATTTTGAAAAACATATTCCACATTTAAAACTAGTTATTATAAATTTAGTAAATGCTTCCATTTAATTTTTTTTCAATATGTTAATAAACATAGTATTTTTTGTCACCACGACAAAGGGAAATTACATTAAATAAAGGTTAAAATTAAAATGACTAGGTATATAAATTTCCCTAACTATATAAAATAGGGATTAACAAACATGGATATTACTTCATTTTAGATTAATATTTAGAAAATTTCATAACTACACAGCCAATTATAGTAATAGTACAGGGTCTTAGGAAACATGAAAACATAATCTTATAAATTGGTTAATTATAATCAACTTATCCATTAAAAATAATCCCCCAAATTAATCATATTTAAAACCTTTCTTCATAACCTGGGTAAAGGAAACATAATAAAGGGGTGATCTTAGATTCTTATTCAGGGTAAACAAAGGAGATATGTAAGCATAACATGATCATTCTGGAATGAGAACAAAATCTTAACATTAGAATATAATACCCTATATATCAAAATTCAAAATCAAATTTTGTGGAATAAATATTGGTAGTTCATAAGAAATAAATCACAAGGGTGATAAATCATCAAAAATTAGTCATTAACTATAATCTCTTTTTAAATAAGTGTCGAACCATTATAACTATAGAATACCCTTTTATGTGTCAAAGTTAACTACAAAGTGTTCCAACATAGTGGATCAGGACATAACTATTTCACATATTTTCATCAGGAAAAAACTATTTCCCATAGTGGATCAAGACACACACATTTCCCATAGTGGATCAGGAAAAATCTGTTTTCCATTTTTGGATCAGGATACACCTATTTTAAATAGTAGATTGGGACACACTATTTCCAATTTCGGATCAGGACACACCTGTTTCTCATTTTTCGATCAAGCCTATTGACTTGTTTCCCGTCATTATCTAATGATATATTATCATTTTACCAATGTTTTGGAGGTAGATATAGGTCCCATCCTCTGTAAAATAAAATCATGCGTACATATTCTACAAGATAAGAAAACATTCATCATATCATGACCCATAAAAATATGTCAGTTTCATAAATATCCAATAATTACCCCCAAAATGAAACAATTTTATACACATTTTTTACATATTATTACCTATGAAAAAAAGATAGGTAAAATAATCATTTAATCAAAGAATAATAAAAAAAATAAGGATGTTTCAAAATAAAATAACTCGTGGAAGAGAAATAGGTGTCATAAACATTATTCCGTCAAAACATAACTCCTTTAAGAAAGAATATTAAATATATTGTTGGATCACATCCCTAGTAAATAATAAACTATATCTAAGTATTTCATACTATATGGCGTGGGTATTTAAGTATCATAATGAAAATTTCTCAGGAAAAATATCCTTCATTTGAAAATCCCTTTTATAAATCTTTTTTAGAATGATTTCTATTACAAAGAAGGATTTAAAATTTCAATTAAAATATTTCTTAAGAAAAATATATTTCCCACCTTGAAAAATGTTTTTTAAAACATAAATCCTTTTGAAATAATTTTTATTTTATAATATATTTTAAAAACATATTAAGGTATCTTCATATTATTTTAAAATCCTTATTCTTTGAATATTAATTAGAAATATGAAAATAAGGTTTCCAATAATTTTGGAAATCCCTTTCAAAAAATTATTTATAAAATTATAAATGAATCTTGAAATAGTTTAAATTGTTTTCTTTGAAAATTACCATTTTGAAACATATAATGGAATATTTAAAAATCATTAAAAACAATTTTTAATGATAAATAATTTTTGGAAAACATTTTCCTTTGAAAACAAATTTAAGATCCTAAAATTTACAAAATAATTCGATTTGGTTTATAAAAATAAACTTATAAATTTAGAAATTAAGATTCATAGAAATTATGGTTTTAATGGTGAGTATGTCCATACATGCCAACAATTCTATTTTCATCTTAACAAGATTAAAAAAGTGAGTTTATCAAAAAAATAAAATAATATTAATTATAAAAATGTTTTGAAAATTGTAAAACATTGCTAAAAATTTCTTTTAAGAATCATAGTGTAATAGTAATTTTTTTGTAAAAATTATTATAAACATAGTCTTTAAAGGACATAGATTTCTGACTAAAAGGAGAAATAAAGAAATATTTTTGTAAAAACATTTTGTTATTTATATTATATACCAATGACTGGAAAATTATACCATTATATTGATATAACATTAATAACTATAAGAGCAGAAAATAAATTGTTTTTATTATTATACAGTTTATTATATTTCACCAATGAAATAAAAATTATAAACAACCTTGATAAATTATGAGATTATAGAAATAAACTATTACCACATTGGTAACGTTAAATAATAATTACCTTGAAATAATTACATTAAATTATGTTTTTAATATAATTAAAAGAAAATTATTCATGATATAAATGTCAAAGGGTAGTATATAAACCCCAGTAAAAAATATAGGTGCCTAATATGGCATTTATCTCAATGAATGAAAATTGTGGGAAAAAACTAAAATATCGATTTGAAAAAAATTGAACTAAAAAACTCTTAAAAGATATATAATAAATTAGATATTTAATTTCAAATAAATTTAAGAATATGTATCCTTTAATACATACATAGGAAAAACTTATAGCATTCAAAAAAACTGGTGGTGATCATGGCATGTATCTCATGGATATAAAAAGTGCGATGAGAAAACCCTTACCGTAAGTCTTAAATTTCTTCATAGAATTTCAAAATTACTGTATAGCAAGTATAATTTTATTAAAAATATAAAATATAACTATATTATTATATCTAATAGAATATATCAATTTATAATGCCCACTTATTAAAAATTCCATGTTAATGTTATACTTCAGGTAATATCTGCTTTGTTTGTCATACGTGATAAGTTATATTATACTTGATCCTCTTGGATAGATCAGGATTTAATTTTATAAATAATGTAAAACATGAAAAAAAAATCATATATATTTAGTATATAAGTAGTTATTATTATATATAAAATGCATTTGTTGAAAATGAAATAAACCATTCATGGAGATGATAGGCCTTACGTACACATGAACGGTGTTACAATTTTTTTATTGTATTGAAAGAAAGAAATTAAATGACTTATATGTTTAAATATATATAATTTATATTTAATTTTAATTTTTATGTCATGTATATCATATAATTACACTAAAACAATATTTAATACATTTCATGTAAAGTGCGAATGAATCATATTTCTTTGAATAAGTGGTAGTCCACACATCCACAAACGAAGTTATCATATTTTAAATTAATTGAATAATTGAAGTTACGAGTTCTATAAAAATAAAATGTGTATAAATAAATATTATATATATATATCATATATATAATATAAAAATATAGTGTCCATCATAATTTCCATCCATTGTAGGTGGTAAATGAAAAAACGAACAACATAAGATCGTGTGACGGTAGTTCGTCGTACATAAGAAGAGTTAGTTCATTACCCATTAGATGGAAGTGTGGGTAAGTATTGGCATAAAACTTATAAAAAATATAATTATATTTGGGATACTTATTTTTTATATAATAATTTAATTATAAGAGGTTAGGGGGTAGAGTATGAAAATAAAATCAAAGAGCTTGAGAAAGTATGTAACTCCTCTTTTGGTAACTGCTTTTGGTTTTGTACCAATGGGATTCCATGAATGGATTTAATAAAAATTATAGGATTATAGGACAAAGATAGGGATATTGGTATGTAATTTGGGTAGATTTTTTAGATCCAAATTTTTTTATATTTTTGAATAAGTGGGAGGGTTGAGTGCCTTTTTTATGTGGAGGAGGATTGACATTCTTGTAAATTTTTTAAAAGGTAACTCCACCCATGTTCTTTCACAATCATTTGGCACCAATAATGTACCAAATAAAATACGATGAATATTAGGGTCTAAATATTAACATTTAATGACCTTTGGAAAAGTTACTAGGTCATTTTGGGCCCTATGATTATAGTTCATTCCTTAATTAAGCTATTTTTTCTCTTAATCGTTATAGTTATTTTTAATCACTTTCACTAATATTTTTGGTGAAAGACAATGTTTAAAATATTAGAATTTATAAATTATGATTATTCCAAATTTAGAATCCATTTTTCAAAATTATAATCAATGAATTTTCCAAAATTAATTTAAAATTAATCCTGGAGACGTGTCTCAAAAACATGGTTTTTAAGCCAAAATGTTTAAAATATTAAGATATTTCTATATCCAATTTCAATGTGAAATTTGTTTCAATTGCCAAAATTTAATTTATTTATATAAAATAAATATAATTAAACTTATAATCCATGGAAGATATAATTTAATCATATAAATAAATTATATAAATAGTTAGTTTTGAATTAAAATTCAATATTTTTCACTATTCATCTCGAAAAGATATTTTTCAGAAAATATCTAAAATTAATCCTACCATAATAGTGAAATAATTAATTAATTTTTTTATATTTTTGGAAAAACTATATTCATGTGTCAATTATTATTCTTTTAAATGGGTTTCCATTAAAAGGTTGTAAAATTACATTTCTGAAAAATGCATATTTTAATTCATAAAATTGGATTTATTTTTTACTTATACATATCAAATATATTAGATGAGTATCAAAATTAATGATTGAATATATAATATATAATTTTTATTTAAAAAATTTATCAAAATTGGTTTATTTAATTTAATGAGATAAAATTTTATTTGTATATAAAAAAATATATTTCTTATAAGAGATATTTCTTTATTTTAAAATTGTTCATACATTCATTTCTAACTAATTGATATCTAGGGATTCATTTTATATACATGTGTACATAATATTTTTACAATTTTAGTTAATAATATTCATAACTCCCACTCCAATTTCTAGGTGGTAGCTATAATAATAATTTTAAAATAATATTAATGCGATATTATAGTTTTATTAAACTCATCCTTACATGTAATGCATGATATCAAAGGGACACGAAATTGTGTGTCATATAAGACAAAAAAAGTGTTTTGTGTACCATAAGTTAATCTAATTATTTCACATAGAGAAATATTAACTAGGAATTTTATATAACTCAATCCAAACATTATTATTTTTTATTAAAAAAATCTACCTTCAATGTTGTTTTAAATGAAGAAAACTTGAAAAGTTGAAATTAATTTGAAAAAAAAATTCACAAAATATCTAGGTGTCACATTCTACCCCCTTAAAATTAATTTCTCCCTCAAAATTCATCTAGGTTATCAATAGATAAATACATAAAATTTCATTTCATAGAAACCCACATTGTAAAATGGATTGTAAAATATTTTTTGAAAAAATGGCAAGTTAGAAACATAACATTTACCCAATGTAAATAATATCAATGTATCCATGTTGGAGGAAATAGGTTGGTAGTAAAGGATAGACATTGAAGGAAGGTGAAAATAACTATATAGAGTGATAGTGATCATTGATCATTAGTAATTAAATGATCAATAGAAATATTGGTACCTCAAACCCATAGATATATGATGATTTATAAGAACTTAGATTCAAAAAAAATTAAGGTATTATGAAAAATACATTACAATATAATTTTTATAGAGGAATTATTTTACTATCTTTGAACATAAGGAAATATATTAAAAAAATTTATTTCTATCCATATACACAATTTCACCCTTTAATTATGTCTTTCTCAATTTCTAATTTATCTCTTACTCCAAGAAATGAAGGGAATTTTTCATTCTTGAAGCATTAGAATATTGTGTGAACTGTAAATCAATAGATTTATCATTTCATCCTTCTTTATCAAAGAAAAATGGTTATCACATTTTATCAAATATTCTTAAATCCTCTTATAGTGATATGATACATTAATATCTAAAACTTCATATGAATATTAACATAAACCATTCCATAAATAGTTAGCCTCATAACCCTTCCAAAATAAAACTCACCCTTTATTCTTTAAATAATCTCTTCTCTTGGACAAAAATTTTTTATTAGAAATATGGGTTTTTTCGTTACCATAATATAATATTAAACGCTATTTTATTATTCCCAAATCCATGTAGTGGGAGATAATCACATTAAAATTCACTAATTGATGAATAATAATATTTTCATGGGGGTTATTTGCACAAAATTAAACATGAACTTACCAATAGGGGGAAAGAAAAGTGTTCCCTTATTATCCTGATTTTTCTTATACATTGTGATTTCATATTATTTCCCTTAGTAAATTCTCATATGAGGTTTTTGTGGATTATCATCAATATTAGCACTTGGATTTGGTTACTAATTTGTATAATGGCCAAACTACTATTAGTTGAAACACTGGAGCTTGGAAGGTGTATTATTTCAACTTATCTTCTTTTACATTACATTAGCCATCCAATTATTGGTATTTTGACATTAATGGATTTTATGACCAAAATTTGCACATATAAAGAACCTCCCAGTTCTATTAATGAAATTCCCTTGATGATTCTTCCCACATTCCTAGAACACATATGGCTGGAATTTATTTCGACAATATATTTTTTTATGATAATTTACCATCATTTTCATATAAAAACTAGACAAATAGTGGGGGTATACTATTGAAAATTCTACCTTCTATAAAATCAAATGACTTACAAATAACAGCTAATGTCTCTTATTGTTATGGCCTTTCAATTACACGGTTTCATTTCACCAAAGAACCCATCAATTTTTATTTTTTGGGTAATGATCAAACCTGAATCATACCTTGAAAATATTTTAAGATTAGGTATATACATAAAAATATATTCATCATCCTTTTTCATTAACTAAAGGGATAAATTCTCCATATTTGTTTTTAGAAACTCAGGCTTAACATAAAATAATATTATAACCTTTTATATGAGTATTAATCACATTTCAAACTTTCCTACCTAGGGTCCGTAATAGTTTAATGTCTTTGGAAACTTGGAAACATATTATAATAACTTAGTGAAATATCTTCCTGATCTCCCATAATGATCATACCCTTTATTAGTTCTTATTAAAACCATTCTTCATTACAAAGAGAAATGAAAAATAATAAAGGATTGAGCTCAGATTCTCAGTAAGGGTAAACAAGGGAGATATGTAAGCATAAAATAAGAATAAGGGTATGAGAAAAAAATGATAACACTAGAAGATCAAATCCTGCATATCAAATATTATAATCAGAAGTTATCAAATAAATATTAGTTTTTTATCATATATGAATATTAATGGAAGTCAATCATTATAAACCAATAAAGACCCATAAGCTCTTGAAATATATGTGTGGAACCATTATAACTATATAAAACTAATTCTTGTGACAAAATTAACTACCAAGACCATCTATATAGTGGATCAGGACACACCTATTTACCATTTCTGGATTACGAAACACCCGATTCCCATTGTGGATCAGGTGAGACCTATTTCCTATAGTGGATCAGGACACACTTGTTTTCTATTTTTGGATCAGGGCACATCAGATTCCCATTGTTGATCAGTGCACACCTATTTCCCATCGTGGATCAAAACACACCTGTTTCCCATTTTTGGATCAATCTTGGTGACTTTATTCCCAACATTAACTAATGATATATAAATCTTTACCCAATTAATTAGAGGGAGATATAGGTCCCACCTGTAACATAATAAAATCTTGCATACATGTGTCCTAATATAATAAAATTTGAAACATATTATTACCCATAAAATGATATGGGTTTCATAAAAATAATATTGTAACCCATGAAATGAAACATGTATTACAAATATTTCTTAATATCATTTTTATAAAAAAAAATATAGATCTTAGAATCATTTAATCATAGAAAAACCTATGAAAATAAGCGTGCTTGAAAATAATATAACTCATGGAAGTGAAATGTGTGTCATAAACATCATTCCACAAAAACACAATTCATAAAATAAATAATATGAATAGTATTCTTGGACCATATACATATTGAATCACAAATTATATCAATGTATATCATATTAAATGGATATATAATCTAGGGATCGTATGGAAAATTTCTCAAGGGAAATATCCTTTCATTGTAAATTTAATTCATAAAACCATTTCTAAAAGCTTTTTTTACAAATATTACATTGAAATTTCATTTAAAATGTTTCATAATAATAATATCATTTCCTATTTGAAAATTTATATTTTTAATAATAATGTATTTTGAAAAACCTTTTCTTTTGAAATCTCATTGAAAACATAAAAAGGAAGCTCGAAAATATTTTTGAGACCTTTTTTCTTAGATATTAAAATAAAAACATTAAATGAAATAATGAAATAATTTTAGAAACAATTTCATAGAAAATGGAATTTAAAACATATAAAGGAATCCTGGAATCATTAAAATCATGTTCATTGAAAACAACCTTTTGAAAACATATAAATGAATATTTTATAATATTTTTAAACGATTTTTAAACATAAATAATTTTTAAACTTTTTCCCATAAAAATCACATTTAAATAAAAAAAATTCATAAATATTAGGGAAAAAATTATTTAAAAATAATTATTTAAATTTACAAAGTAATCCTTAGGGAAATAAAATCCATGATTCCAAATAGGTCCATACAATCCATGCATTCCTTTTCACCTTAACCTATTTAAAAAAGTGACGTCATTAAAAAATAAAAAGAAGATTCTTTTTGAAAATAGTTTTAAAAGATGAATTAAATTTGTAAATATGTCCTTTAAACATCATAGGGTAATACTAAAACATTATTAAAATACATGGTTTTTGATGAACATATATTTATGATCGAAAGGATAAATTAATTTGGATTTTTGTAAATATAATTTCTTAACTATATTAAGTAAAAAAGATTGAAAAAATAGTTCCATTATATTGATATAATATGAATATCTATCAGATAATGAAATAATTGAGTGTAATTAAGATATGTATTTTTATATTTAATCAATCAAAGCATAATCCAAAATAATCCAGACATACGATGAGATTGTAGTAATAAACTCTTACCCCTTTGGTAGCTTAAAATAATAATCCCTAGGAGAGAATAAAATTACAAGAGGTTCTTAATATCATAAAAATAAAAAAATTAATAATATAAAATTTCCATTGGAATTATATACACCCCATGGAAAAATATGCGGGCATAATATAACATGTATCTCAAAGAAAGAAAATTGATACAAAAACTAATTTATTAATTTGCTATCTTTTTAACCATAAACTCCCTAAAAGAGAGATCATAAAATGGATATGTAAATATAGATATATTTAAGTATTTGTATCATAGATTAAATTAATGGGAAATATATTCCCCAAAAAAATAAATGAGTGGTGAACATTGCATGTATCTCATGGGTATAACATGTGAGATGAGAAAACTCTTTCCTTATTTATTGACTTTCTTTGTAAAAACTAAATCATAGAGTATAGAAATTATTAGTTTCAGATACATATAAAATAGAACCATATTATTATATTTAATATCATATTTGACTTTATTTTACCCTCTTGTTAACAATTCCATGTTAATGTTGCACTTCAGGTAATATTGTCTTTTCTTTTAGTACATGTTTTGGATTATTATTCTTGATCCTCTAACTTATATTAGGATTATATTTTTTTAATGATAGTAGAACAATATATAAATATAATATATATTCATTATATATTTATTTATGATAATAAATAAAATATATAATTTGAAAATTAAATACACTATTTAAGGAGACGGTTGATCGTACATATAAATGAACATTTTTTCATGTTTTCTTATCTTATTGAAAGAAATAATTTAAATGACCTACATGTTTAAATATATAGAATATATATAAATTATAATTATTATTTAATATATATCATAAAATTTCACTAATCCCAACCAGAAATACATTCCATGTAATCTGTGAATGAATCACATTGCTTTGAGGAGGCTATAGTCAACATGTCCACAAATAAATTTGTTGTATTTACAAAAAATTGTATTCATGAACATTTGGGTTTATATTAATTAAATAATAATTAATACATCATAAATATCATATATATCATATAAAAATATAGTTTATATCATAGTTTTCATCCATGATAGGTGGTAAAGGAAAAAAGAACAACATCGTATAGTAAGACGGTAGTTCACCAAACACAAGAAGGGTATGTTAGTTAATGATTAGATGGATGTGTGTTTAATTGTAGGAAAAACCCATATAATAATAACATATAATAATATTAAATATAATTAGTTTATTATATAGGCATGGAATAATAATATTTGATGGGGATGGAGAATGATAGTAAAACAAAATGGCTTAAAAAAGGATATTGCCTCTTCTTTGGGTAACTTCTTTTGGTTTTCAGCAAAGTTATTTCATGGATTGATTTATTCAAAAAGTGAGGCCTCAATGATTATGGGAGGGATTTTTAGAGGATATTTGGCTAGATATTCTCTAGGAAAAAGTGGTTTAGAGGTGGGAATTTGTTGGAGGGTTGAGTTCCTTTTTATAATGGAGTAGTGGCATTTTTTTAAATTTATAAAAGGGGAATTCCACCCATGTTTTCCAATGTAAAGTTGAACCAATAATGGTCAAAATATGATAAAAGTGATTATTGTGCTGAAATATTAACATAAAATGGAATTTTTAAAAATTTATAAAACATCTTGTGCCTTATGATTCTGGTTTAGTCTTTTGTTCACCTAATTTTTCTCTCAATCGTTGTAATTAATTTTCATCACATTCAAAAATATTTTTTGTAAAAAACTAATTTTAACTTATTATAAATTATAAATTATTATTATTCCAAATATGGAATCTATTTTTTGAAATTTAAATCTTTGATGTATAAGAAATTAATTCAAAATTAATCTTGCAGAAGTGTCACGAAAGTGCATTTTAAAGCAAATGTTTAAATGATTGTATGTTTTTATATACAATTTCAATGTGAAATTTTTTTCAAAGAAAAAACATTTATTAACCTATTTAAAATTAATTAAATAAAACTTTAAAACCAAATTAAAATTTAATTTAGCTATATAAATAAATTATATGAAAATGTAGTTTTAAATAAAAATTTATTATTTTCACTATTCATCTAGAAATGAGGATTATAATAAAAATCCCCAAAATTCACCCAAAAATAATTTTTACATTATGAAATCAAAAATTATTTTTATTTTGTGAAATAAAAATTATAAAATACTCATAATTTAGTGTTAAAATGGGTTCTGAAATGAAAGGTGGAAAAAAATTCTGTTAGAAAAATACATCATTTTATTAAAAAAATTTGATCTATTCTTATCTTAATCCTGTAAAATATATTTGATGAGTATCGAAAATATTTATTGAATTTTTAATATTTAAATTTTTTTACAAACTTTCATAAAAAATTATTTTTTAATTTATTGAGATAAAACGGTGTTTGTACATAAAAAATTTTGTTTCCAAGAAAAGTTATTTCTTTATTATAAAAAAGTTCTTACATTCCTTTCTAGATAACTGATATCAAAAATAATAATTTCATTTAAATTTTTAAATAAAATTTTCATAATTTTAGTTAATATTTTCTCTAGTTCGAATTACAATGGCTAGGGGTAGCTATTATAATATTTTAATAATAAAATAAACAAAATATTGTAGTTTAGTTATACACAGCCTTACATGTAATGCAACCTAACAAAGGGACAAGATATTGTGTATAATAACATTTTAATATAATGGTGATTGTTACACATGATAATATAAGTGTTTCTTTGTGGTGAATTATTAATTTGGTGTTTCATATAACGCAATCCCAACATAGTGATTTTATATAACAAATGTTTTATTCATTGTTGTGTGAAATGAAATAATATCGAAATGTTTAAATTAATTCAAAAACAAATCGAAAAAATATTTGGGTGTTACACCAACACATGAATAAATATTATTGTATAATTATATCTCATTCATAATCATCCAAAGGTTAAATTTACAAAAAAAATTGGCCACCTCGAAGAGATTATAAAATTTAAAATATTTTATTTAATGAAAAGTTATACTTGTGACCCACTTATTTTTTATAAATATTTGTTTTACATGGGGGTATCTAGAGGAAATTATTTAGTATAAATTATATTTTTCAATTTAAAAGATTTATATTCACCATAGTTTTTTTATTTTTAGGGTAGATATAATTAACTTATTTTCTTGTAAAATGCTATTGTTGAAATTGATTAATTAATGGAAAAATAAAATAAATTATATTAAAAATATCAAAATAAATATAATATAATATAAATAATTTTATCAAAAAAATTTTGAAGTAAATAACATGTTACAGATAAAATAATATATTTTTTTGAATTTTAGATGTGGTCTTGATATTTTTAAATTCAAAGAAAAGAATAGTTCTAAAAATTGACATTATAGATATTTTATAGTAAATAATATTTTATTTAATGGGATAGAATTTATTAAATAATAATTTTTTCCATTTTTTAGGATAAGGTTTAAGTAATAAGTTTGTTTCCATTTATGGATATTTTTTCATTTTATTATCACTATATTTACCATCAAGGAGTAAAAATTCATGTTGTCATGGTAAGAGTTAATGGGGATAACTATGAGTTATAACGAAAATATATTATTAGAAATATAGAAAAAAATTGTATAATATTTATTAGATTATAGTATTTATACACTTAATAATATTATCTTATAAATAAGTCACATTTTATTGATTTTTAAATCAATTTTAATTTATATTAAATCAATTTTTTTAGAATTTCAAAGAGTGGTCCTCCCCTCTCTTATAAAAGGGAACCACTTCATCACATTACCAAACTCTTAAAAATACATTTAGTTCATCCAATCAATACAAAAATAAAATCCTATATTCTATATACTAATTTCAGATACCTCATTTTAGGAATTACACTAACCTTATAAGGCATAAAGTGTTAATCAAAAGAGGTTTTCCTAAGAAGAGTTACAATATTTATCTGATTTCTTAATTTTGTTTCATATTAAAACTCATTAAAATATTATTAAACCATTATAAGACAAAAAAATAAGTATAATAAATATAATAATAATTTATTAAGTTAAAATAATAACCTATATCCATCTCCAACATTCAAAAAATGGAATAAGAGTTCATCATTCATGTGTACAGCAAACTGTTGCCTCATGAACCGACACATTTATTTTTCCATAATAAACTCTCCAAAAGAGTTATGATGAGGAATAAATGTTTATATATCATATTAATTAAATATTAATCCTTATAAATATATTATATTTAATTTTCTTTTTTCTCATCAAATGCACTGAAAAAATGATAACATTGTTTGTCCATACGTGGGGACTACCTCCTCCATAAAGCGATGTGATTCTTTTTTCATCTCCCCATAACATGAATGATATATATATATATATATAATTATATTTAATGAATTAATAATATATATAATATTATGATCATTATGGAAAGATAAACTAATACCTAATATCTTTCCATAATGATTGTTGAAATATGAAAACATTACTCATGCGTACTTACGAACTATCACCTCCACAATTGTAACAAAGTTAATTTTTAAAAACTATATTTAATGGTTTGATTTAAAAATATATTTTATGTATACATATGATTATTTTTTAATGATTATCATTCTTGATATAATTATATAATTACCTTTTTGACCGTATTCATCCTTTAAAAGGAATTCTGGACATATGAACAAAATATCTCTAAAACATTTGATCTGACCATAAATGAATAATTAATTGTTATAAAATGAAATTAGGAGATATAAAATGAATAATAAACATGAAAAATGTTATTAATAGAGAAAATAATAAACCTATTTATAATATTCAAGAATATAAATAACATGGAACATGATTCGAACTCAAGGAATGTAATTTTTATCTTTAATTTATTTAGGAAACATGCCATATTCACCACATGTTTATTTTGTGTGGTGAGTATACTGAAAAATAATTTATTCTATGAATCATAATATTATTTTTATATTGATTTAAAAATATATTTTTTTATTTCTTTTAGGGGATTTCAATTCAAAATATATCTCAGCGATAGAGGTTTTTTTTAAATCTCGTCATTATTCAGGATTATTTATGTTTAGGTATCTATTGGAAAATATTTATATTCTATGTCCATGATTTAAAAAAATTAATAATGGTTTTTAAAATTCACTAAAAAAATTAAAATATAAGTGTTTTTCAGAGAGGATACTCCAGAGAGGGTGAATTGAGTACCTATTAAAAATTTATATTTAAAATATTTATATTGAAATCCCCCAATTCATAATACAAGTTAAACTATAGTGAATTTATAAAGATTGTAAGAATTAAATTACTTTCTCAAAGATTGATTATTTCTCTATTAACATAATATTAAGATTAAGTTAGCTTTTTAAACTAACTTACTAATTCACAATAATTATAAACACCTGCTAGTTCAACTATCAGGGTTACTTTCACACATATTTTAATTTCAAAGAAATTAGCAGCGGAAAAATGAAAATAGTTTAAACTAAAATAAAATGCACAGAAGATTTAACCAAGAGGTTCAGTCTCAAGTTGAGACTTATTCATTTCAAACAGTTTCTATATAACTTTGATCCACACCCTGAATTGGGGTTTACAACAGCACACAGGTTGTCCAAGTCCTCAGACCTCTACCACAGTTTTACGTGGGAAAGCAACCACAACAGCACACAGGTTGTCCAGGTCCTTATACCTCTACCACAGTTCTTTGTGGAAAACACAAAGGTATAAAGATTCGGTTTGTTGATTTCAGTATCCTCCAGTTTAGCTTTGGATTCAATGTGTGTCTAAATATATAGAATCACACACACTGCTCGTAAAGTAATAAAAATGATCACATCAGAGAAATAATATGAAGATGATTTTAGAATGCTCTTGTGTGATGTTAATTCAGCTATGGATTCCTTTGGATTTAAGTAGATGAAACATTGTGTGATTTCAATGCAACTTTGTGTGATCATGGGAGTAAGAATTATGATAGCCTGAGTTGCAGTCAACTAAGGTGTAGAAGCAGACTGACCAGAGGCAGGCAGGGCTGGAGGTACAATAATAGGGGTTCTGTCTACATACCGAAAGGGTAGTAATAGGTTCCTAAAATCCATGATGATACCTCCCCCTCTCTCCATGGTAGAGATGAAATCATCCCCGTTCTCCATAAATTTTTCCAAATAAGGGGTCAACTCCCTGATCTTACTAACTTGTTCTCTGAAGTATTTAGTAACTTGGGCCAATTTCAGATTCTCTAACAGTATCTTGAAAAGATTGGTTAGCTAATTCTTGGTATACACCTTCTAAAAATAATGATCAATCTGGTCTTTTATTTCCTTTTGGGCAGCATTAGCATCTCTCATATAGTCCTGAATGATATTTCTGATATCCCTTGTGGTAGATATAACCTGAGAGTCAGATGATCTATAGCATGAACATGACCAAGTTCATCATGCAACATAGATCTAAATTGTTCAAAATCAACTGAAACTCTAGATGCACCAAGAGGTTCTACAGTAAAAGCTACTTTTTCTTTGAAAGACTGAGTCAAACTACTTATCAAATTTTTCAAAACAAAATCTTTAGTACTATTATTCATTTTTATGGTCTTCTTAAAACCTTCAAAAACATCCACAAATTGTTTCACTACACCTTGAATGTAGTTGATGTTAGTATCAACTTGATATTTAGAACTCATGAAGGTATCAAATGAAGCAACAGATTTCTTCAAAGAATCAACATACTTTGTCAAACTTCCAATCTGATTTTCACACACTTTCACTTCATCCATCACTTCTGTCACAACACTTGACAAAAAATTTCACAGAGAAGATACCAATGAACTTTACATCTTACTTATCTCTTCAAAAAACAGGTTTTCAACTCATATTTTAGTGCCTCAAGATCTTCTTTCATCACAATATCTTCAAGAAGAGCCATAGAAGCTACTGGTTGAGCAGTAAATTCCTCTGAAAAAAAACTCATAAGACATAGGATGCCTTCTAATGGGTGTCTCATCAAAAGAATCATGATATTCTAGTCCCAATTCCTCAAATCCTGGATCCACAGACCAATATTCCACTTCAGAAGTCACAGAAGTTGATCTTATCCTTACAAGTTGCTACCCCTCAACCTGAGCTTCCTCATATTCAGAACCAGTTGTATCCATCTTGTAGAGACCTAGGTTTTTCCCTGTAAGTCTTTGGAATATTTTTACATATAATTCCAGATCTAGGCACGAAGACGGAATGCGATTATGAGGCTCGGTGTGCCCAGAATAAATTATATAAAAAATTATGTGTTTTTATATTATGCAAGTTCTAGGGTTGTGTTTTCTCCTAAATGGTAGCTCAGATCGAAAATCTGAGGGCATGGTTGCGTCTAGAGCATGCCGCTTACCCTAGGCGGGGTGTAAAAGTTGTTGGTGTGGGCCTGCTATGAGAGATGTCACCTAGGGGAAAAATCATCATTTTAAAATAATGACTTAGTGTTTTTTATCACTAACGTTCTTTTCAAATAAATTTTCAACGAAGCCTCTGAATATAAATCTGAGACTTTTGTTGAGTTAGAAACTAGGTGTTTTGCCTAGGCGCAACATAAAATCAGAGAATGCAGCAGTTTTGGATTCCGCGCTAAGCAGATTTTTCTATAAATAGAAAAATGAGGAGATGGATTTATGGATCCCCATTCTCTCTCATATTCTCTCTCTCTCTCTCTCTCTCTCTCTCTCTCTCTCTTTCTTTGGTGTTCTTCATTGTTCTTCTCTGAATCAAGGAGCAACCTCTGCCAGAACCTTGGCGGATCGATGTGGGATCACAGCGGACGCGTCGCCAATGATGAACGGCCGGATCGACGTAGTATTTCTGATTAATTTTTGCACTTTCATCAATTTTCTTGTTTAAATTATATAATTTTTAAATTGGGGCGATGGATGAATGAACATGGCCAACAACCAAGCCCTTCTTTTAATTCTCATTCTTGGGCATTCTTCGTCCAAATTTTCAGACGCGCCAATCTTCGTCAGATCGTTGATCGGGGGCAGGCACTGCGAAGGCCTCGCTCTGAGGATTCCAAATCTTAAATTGGTTTTGAGAGAGGTCCACCAGAGTGGTGGCAGCGGTCGTCAGAAGCCTCGGCTCCGGTAAGGGTGGTGGCCGGAGGTCGGGCGTCAGGCAGCGGGTGTGGCTGGAGTAGCGGCGTAGGGCGCGGTTGGGTAGTGATGATGGCGGCGCAGCGTAGTAGGAATCAGACGAGGCAGCGGCGTCGTGTGGTAAGCTTGAGGCGGCAGAGCGTGGCAGCTCCCGGGAGCAACGGTTGAGCGAAGGTGTCGTGGTGGATCTGTCCGCAGGTGGGGGCGATGGAGTCGGTCGGTCGCGGTGCAGGCCGGAGGAGGTGAGGCGGTGCATTCGACGGCTGGGGCGGCCACAATGGAGCGAGGGAGCCAGGTGGCACCTCGACTAGAAGGTGCTGTGGTGGTGCACTCCACATGACGGTGGTGAGAGGGCGTCATCCTCGGGAATTCACGCTTGGGAGGAACCCCGAGGCGCTGACATCGGGGGTGCGCCGCAAACAAGGACCCACAAAGGGCGGGTCCTACTGGGCGATGAAGATTGGCCAAAAGTCTGATCTGCATTTGAGATCCGGACCTGAGGGGGTCCGGTGTGACAGTAGTGGGCCGTGGTGAGTCGGGTCGGACCCGCAGTTGGGCCACGGGCCGGCGGTTCGGACCTTTCCGACCAAGGTGAACTGGCCTGGTTGGGCCCCTTGTGATCAACGGGTTGTATCACTTAAACGGCGCATCCGTTTGACGCGCAGTCTATGGATGTGAGTCCATCTCTTTGTGAAAAGACTTTTTAAGTTGGGTTTTAGGGTTTTTTTTGGGTTCTTCACTTGAATGCGGGTGACCCGAAATTGTTTAATTTAATAATATTAAATTATTATTAAAGTTGTGGCAGACGTGGTTCGAAAGCCGGACGTTCTTTTGATGCACCGTCAGAGGCCCTGTGGTCCTGGAGTTGTGACGGACTTTCCAAAGTTGGGTCAGACCCTTTATGGTTTGGTTTCGTTGCTCGGTGGCACAAAATGCTTAATGTGAATAATTAATTGACTAATTAATTAATTAATTATTCTTGCATCGGACCTAACTCCTACATGGGATGTCTGATTGATGCGTTGTTAGTGGCAACGTTCCCCAGTCCTCATGTGGACTTTTTGAGATGTTTCCAAAGCATTCAGGTTAGAGACAAGGTGCAGGATCCACAGGGCCTAGTTCGCACATCTTACGGTGAAACGACAATTTTTCACCCGACATCTGTTTGGGGTTTTTGAATACTCATTTCTGAGTGTTTTTCTGAGGGGATTGAAACGACACAATCGACCCACCAAAATTCGGGCCCGAGGCATGGGCCGTACAAGGTGGCTCTCGGACGCTTGCTGCGTTTTTTTATGATTTATGCTAATAATCTCGTTCAGGGAAAATGAATATCCTACGCCGTATGGCTATCTTCAAGGAATGAAATGGTATGATCTGCGTGACGTGTTTTGAGGTTGAGGTGTGGACCCCACAGGACATGGTTTGCATAACACGGGGAGTTGCATTTCCTGCATCCGGAGTCCGTTTTAGGCGTCGTCAGTGGAGTTGTAACCCTGGAATTGGGGAAAAGTTGACCAGGGTGGTTTAAAGCATTGACTCCAAAGTTGAGGCATGGGCCCCACAGGCTGTCTTTTAAGCTGTGGGTAGTGTACTGCGACTTTTTCTTCAGATGTCCGTTTGGGGCGTATGAGTAGTCATTTTGGCATGTTTTTTCAAGATCATCATGATGGCACAATTCGTCCATCCTTTTTCAAGACTGAGGTGTGGGCCCTACGAGGCACCATTTGATCTTAAAGCGGTGTTGAATAACGTTTTCACTGGGAGCCTGTTTCCAGTGAGTAAGTAGTCTATCTCACATGTTGTTCCATAAGGATTACAACGGTGTAATCTGTTTGGGTGTGTAGAGCCTCTTTCAATATCTCATTAAATGTGGAAACATGAAAGGGCGCTGGTCGGAGGTTTCTTTAAGGCACTCTGAACCTATGGACGGTAGTGGTGTTGGTGACACCCTATGATGGCACAGGCAGTGCAGAGTTATCAGATCAGTTCTGGGTTTACCCTCCAGTGCGGCTGGGTAGTGGGTTACCGGTTGAACTTAATTTTTACCCTTTAGCAGGGATGGGAGTGGGTTACCCTTTGACCTTAGGGTTTACCCTCCAGCGGGGCTAGGCAGTGGGTTACCCGTTGACATTAGGGTTTACCCTCTAGCGGGGCTGGGCAGTGGGTTACCCAAAAACCTCTTGTGGTTTACCCTACAGTGGGGCTAGGAAGTGGGTTACCCGACAACCTCTTGTGGTTTACCCTCCAGTAGGGCGGGGAAGTGGGTTACCTAGCGACCTCTTGTGGTTTACCCTCCAGCTGGACCGGGCAGTGGGTTACCCAACGACTTCTTTCAGACTCAGTCATTTTCTATGACAATAGTCAATGACTTTTCTCCATGATTACCGGAGTGGGACCCTTTTTATTACGGTTCAACAATGTGGAAGATTTGGTGTGCGGGACTGTTGGGAATCAGTGATGGATATCCTTCAAACTATTGGTGACTTTCCTTGGTCTGAGCTTGGAGATGGAGATCCCCTTACACACTCATTTGGGTTTCTTGTTGAGAATATATATACACCATACTTTTTCTCCACTCCTTGGGTTCATTTACTCTTATTCTAGGAGGGGAAAAGACGCACGAGGCATGCCACGTGCTTTCCATGTATAGCTCTTCTTGGTTGGACGAGCATGCTTCATTTCTCTTGTCGGGTTGAGCTTCACTCTCTATTTTGTATTCTTACATTGTTCTTGTTATGTCTACTGCTCACCGTTTTAGTATCTCCTTTGTTTCTACCTCGAGCTTTAGGGGCATCATACTGAGTATCATTATACTCACCCCTGGTTGGGATTTTCCCACACTTGGTGTGCCCTTACAGATAACAGACAGGTTGATCAAGACTACGGAGGAGCATAGAGGACACAATATCTGGGGCTGCATTCAGTGGTCGAAGGAGGATTTCCTGGTGTGAGACACACCAGCTGTTTAATTTTATTTACTTGTTGCTGGGTTGTGGAACCTTTCCAGTTGGGAATGTGTTTTTCCCTTTTACTTTTTAGTTTACATGTAAGTACTTTTCATCACTTTTCAGCATTTTACTTGTACTAGTTAGAGGTCGATGCATTTTTGTTGGTTTCCCTTTTGTAACAATTTTGTATCTTCCTTTATTTTCTCTTCACTTTTTCATTGAGTTATCTGATTGTTTGTACAGTTTCTTAGGAAAAGGCCTCCCCTAGTTTATTGTGCCTTCACCGCAAGTCGCCAGCCCCCAACCTATGGAGGTGGGGTTGGGGTAGTTACGGATCGAGCCCCGGTATGGGTCGGGTCATTACAAAGTGGTATCATAGGTGGTTCGTTCCTTGGGGCGTTGTTTGGACATCCCTAAAATGGAATTGTTTGAGTTTTGGGGAAATAGAGTCAACGTGTCTTGAGAGCGGCTCTCAGGCCCGGGAGTCTAGTGATGGTGCGACTGTCGACGTATCCATTCACTAGGACCCTAATAACCTGTTTGTCGAATCGGCACACTAAGACACTTGTTGCAGGGAATTTGGTTCGTGCATCATATAGGATTGAGTCTTTGACCATCATTCTTGAGTCATCTCCCCGTAGTTTTTGGTGTATATATGCTCATTTGACTGCGGTACTCTTTGATCAGATTTGGGATGTCTCTACGATGATATCCATCCAGGATACTAGCTCGTGTTCTTGATGACGACTCTATGAGAAATGAGGCCATAGTTCAAGATCCATTATATGATTAACCTTTTTCCAGAAGGAAATACATTAGCACCTCCACCTGGGGAGTAGCAGATAGTACCGGCAGCGAAGGCCGATGACAAGTGCAAGCTAGACGCGCTATGTGAGTTCCAGTGTCATAGACCACTAAGGTTCCATAGAGATCCATACACTCAGATAGTGAAGGGTTGGCTAGAGTTGGTGGTCTGCCTCTTTAGGATTGTTTGGAGAATGATAGGTTAGATGGTGAATTAGAAAGCCCGTCTTTTTCCACAAATCAGTTTGGTCTTAGTCGATATAGGGTTACTCTGATGCCTGATGAGTTATTACTCTCGTGGGATAACTTATAGCAGATGTTTCGTGAGGAGTAATACCCCTCCTACTTATGCTTTGTGTGGTTTCAAGAGGTGCTGGAGTTTCAGCGGGGAGTGATGGTCGTGGGTGAGTACGCGACTAGGTTCACAGACCTTACTCAGTACTCTTTGGATGTGGTCCATGATAGAAACTTCCGAGCACAAAAGTTTAAACGAGGTCTCTATAGAAGAGATTAGTGCTAGTGTAGTACCCTTGTGCATCCTAACCCATCTTAGAGTACTGGAGCAGGCACTAGTGATAGTGAAATTTCTGGCAGAGGGACGTCGATTCGCAGGGCCTCGACACCAAAGTTATCCCCTTGATGAGACTTAGGAACATGGTCAGGGATATCATAGAGCACTGAGACAGCCCAGGGAGGACTAGTGCTATGTTTGTGATGTGCGAGGTCATGTGGCGTGAGACTGATCAACCAAATGTGCTGAGTTTTCCAGATAGTTGGTAGATTCACCGCCACGACAGAGGAAGGGTTGTAATCAGAGAACTCCAAGGTGAGGACAGGGTGGTCCCTAGGGGGCGGTGTTGGTAGAAAATCAGGAAGAACTGTGGTTGGTAGAAGATGTTTTGAGGCCCTTCCACCACCACTAGGCGGCCCATGTCAGGATCAGGGAGCTGACAGATGGGGTCGTAGGCGGATGTGTGCTATGGATGTCTAAAATCCTGCAACACATGAGATGATAAGAGGTACGCTCTGTGCCTTTTTATACTTTTATCAGTAGAAGTTGTTTGATGCTGCTTGAGGTACTCTTTTCTTCCAACCCCTTATTCGAGTGGTTACCAAGGGTGAGGTAGGGCGTCGGTGTAACCCTGTGTTGGTGTTGTCCGACGTAGCTTTTAATACATAGGAAAGAGGGGTTCTTCCCCCACTGAGACACATTTTTGTGATGCGATAAAAACTATGTGGAGGAGTCAATACCCCCCCAATATGATAGTATTGAGGTGTGGTGGATGATTCCCTCTGACATGTGCATTCATGGCGCGGTTGTGCGATGGTGTGTGAGAGCAGGTTCGGGATTTTCCATTGGGGATTTTCTGGTTGACCCCTTTTTCTTGAGGTACTACTAGTGAGTTTGGAAGAGTGCATGTTTTGGGGATTACTCTCCTTCCAATAGGGGCAATGAAACATGGGGTATTCCATGTGATTTCCGTGTCTATCCTCTGGTAGTTGGATGAGTTTTCTTGCCTGACCTGTTCGTTGGTACATTGTGTGCTCAACAGAAATCTTGGTATTGTTATCAAGTAAAGGTCGAGGTGATGGGAACCCCATAAACTAAACTACACGTTTCACTATGTGGTGTAGCTAGTGGTAGTCCTTGTGCTGAGAATGTGGAGACTCTATCTTTTAGGAGAATGATTTGTGGTTTTCTCAGACCACCAGTGTCTCAAGTGCGCCCTCACCCAGAGAGACTTGAACCAGAGGCGATGGTGCTGGTTGAAATTTCTTCAGAACTAAGACTTCAGGGTAGTCTATGTTCTAGGAAACGGTTGTGTCATAGCAGGTTCCCTTAGCAGAAAGTCCCAGAATCATTAAGAGCTAGAAGTTTCCTAGTAGTTAGCTTCCCTATGGAAGATCTTGGTGGAGAAGGAGGGTACAGTTTTCCCTATAGTCGATGGTGGTGACTCCTTCTCTCCTTGAGCGTGTGAGAGAGTCGCAGTTGGGGGATGTCGATAGTGAGGTACTGTGTGATCAGATATCCACAGTCGACGCACCCGATGGGTATTTTGAAAGAATGAATCACGAGATACTATTCGGGGAACAAACTGTGATTTCAGTCATGACGTGGAAAGTATAGGTTCGGCCAGGAAATTCCCCCGAGTTTCTTTGGGCTTTTCGGGAATCGTACAAGGAATTGAGAGGTTTCCTACCATCTTTCTCTACCCTCCCAATAGTAGGAGTGGGAGCATGATGTCTTCCATGTGTCGAAGCTGATGAGGTGCATGCGTATTCCTACGCATGTCCTTGAGAGTAGCAGTCATCATGAGTACGAACCATCCCTTTGGTTTGCGTGTTATGCCAGAATGGTGTTGTGGAAGTTTTCTTGGGAGTGGGAGAGATAGGTGTTAGCTCTGTATCCCAAGTTGTTTTTCCTAGTTTTTCTTTTCAAGGATGAAAATCTTGAAATAGGGAATGATGTAGAGACCCGGGTTTTTTCCTGTAAAAATTTACAATATTTCTACATATAATTCCAGAGTTAGGCGTGAAGACGGTGTGCAATTTCGAGGCCCGGTGTGCCCGGAATATTTTTTATAAAAATATTAATTTTTTTAATACTATGCACGTGGCGGGCTTATGTTTTCTCCTAAATGGTAGCTCAGATTAGAAATATGAGGGCACAGTTGCATCCAGAGCATGCCATTTAACCTAAGAGGGGTGTAAAGGTTTTGGGTGCGGGCCTTCTATGAGAGATGTCACATAGGGGAAAATCATCATTTTAAAATAATGACTTAATGTTTTTTTATCACAGATGTTCTTTTAGAATAACTTTCAAACGAATCCTCGGAATGCAAATCCAAGACGTCCGTTGAGCCTGAAATGGGGCATTTTCCTAGGTGAGACATAAAATTAGAGGGCGTGGAAGTTTTGAATTCCGTGCTATGTGTATTTTCCTATAAATAGAAAAAATGAGGAGATGGAGTTAGGGTTCCCCCTTCCCTCTCCTATTCTCTCTCTCTCTCTCTATATATATAGATATATCTCTTTTTATTCAGTGTTCTTCGCCGTTCTTCGCCAAATCAAGGAGCAACCTCTGCCATAACCTTGGCAGATCGAGGTGGGATCACAGCGGATGCGTCACTAAAGACGAATGGCCGGATCGAGGTAAGATTTATGATTAATTTTCTTAATTTCATCAATTTTTTTGTTTAAATTCTATAATTTTTAAATTGGGGCAATGGAAAACCAAACACGGCCAATGCCCGAGCCCCGCTTTTAATTCTCGTTCTTGGGAATTCTTCATCCAAATTTTCGGGCGCACCAATCTTTTTCGGATCGTTGATCAGGGGAAGGCACTGTGAAGTCCTCGCCCCGAGGATTCTGAATCTTCCTTTGGTTTTGGGATCGGGCCACCGGAGCAGTGTTGGCGGCCGTCGGAAGCCTCGGCTCCGGCAAGGGCGGTGGCTGGAGGTCGGGCGTCAGGCAGTGGGATCAGACATGGCGGCATCATCATGCGGAGAGTCAGAGGTGTCAGAGCGCGGTGGCTCCCAGGAGTAGTGGCAGAGCAGAGGGGCCGCGACGGTGTGTTGTGCAGGTGGCCGCGGCGGTTTCGACCGGGTGCGGTGCAGGCTGGAGGAGGTGTGGTGGTGCGTTCGGTAGCGGGGGCGGCCGCAGCGGAATGGGGGAGCTAGGCGGTGCCGCGGGAAGCAGGGGCCACGGTGGTGCGCTCTGCTGGATGGCAGCGAGAGGGAGTCTCCCTTGGGCGGTCGCGCTCGGGAGGAACCCCGAGGCGCTGACCTCAGGGGTTCCCCTCAGACTAGGAATCGGAAAGGGTGGGTCCTGCTGGGAGGCAAAGACTGGCCAAAAGGCCGGTCTTCTTTAGAGAACCGGACCCAAGGGGGGTACGGTGTGGCTGGAGTGGTCCGTGGCGAGTCGGGCCGGACCCGCGGCTGAGCCGCGGGTTGGCAGTTTGGACCGGGCCGGCCGGGGTGAACTGGCCCGGTTGGGCCCCTTGTGATCAAGGGGTTGTATCTCTTAAACAGCATGTCTGTTTGACATGCTGTCTGCTACTGTGAGTCCGTCTCTTCGTGAAAGACTTTTTAAGTTGGGTTTCGGGGTTTTTTTGGGTTCTGCGCCCGAACGCAGGGGACCCAAAATGCTTTAATTTAATAATATTAAATTATTATTAAAGTTATGACAGATGTGGTTCGCGATCCAGACGTCCGTTGGATGTGCCATCAGAGGCACTGTGGCCCTGGAGTTATGAAGGACCTTCCAAAGTTGGGTCGGTCCCTTTTCCATTCAGTTTCGTTGCTCGGTGGCATGGAACGCTTAATGTGAATAATTAATTAACTATTTAATTAATTAATTATTCTTGCGACGGACCTAACTCTTGCTTGGGATGTCCGATTGATGTGCTGTCAGCGTTACCGTGACCCCGGTACTTGTGTGGACTTTTTGAGATGATTTCTGAAGTGTTCAGGTTAGAGAAAGGTGTAGGCCCCATAGGGCCAAGTTCGCAAGTCTTACGGTGAAACACCACTTTTACACCGGACATCCATTTGGGGTGTTTTAGTACTTGTTTCTCAGTGTTTTTTTAGGGGAATGCAACGTTGGAATCCGCCCATCTAAATTTGGGCCTGAGGCATGGGGCCCACAATGCTGCTCTCGGACGTATGCTGCATTTTTTTATGACTTATGCTTCATATGCCCGTTCAAGGAAAATGAATATCCTATGTCGCGTGTTTATCTGCAAGGAACGCAATGGTACGATCTGCGTGACCTGTTTCGTGGTTGAGGTGTGGGCTCCATAGGGCCCGGTTTACATTACGCGGGGAGTTGCATCTCCTGCATCCGGAGTCTTTTTTAGGCTTCGTCAACGACGTTGTGACCCTGACATCGAGGCGAAGTTGACCAGGGTGGTTTCAGGCATTGAATCCAGAGTTGAGGTGTGCAACCCATGGGTTGTCTTTTAAGCTGTGTGCAGCTTACTGTAACATTTTCATCCGATGTCCATTTGAGGCATATGAGTAGTCATTTTGGAATGTTTTTCCATGAGCAACATGATGGTATAGTTTTCCCAGCCTTTTTGGGGACCGAGGTGCGGACCATACAAGGCGTTGTATGAGCTTAAAGTGGTGTTGAATAACTTTCTCATCGATAGCTCGTGTCTAGCGAGTAAGTAGTCTATCTCCCATGTTTTTCTATGACGATTACAATGGTGAAATCTGTTTTGGCATGTAGAGACTCTTTAAAGATATCATTAAATGTGGAAACATGAAAGGGCATTGGTATGATGTTCCTTTGACGCACTCCAAACATACGTACGGTAGTAGTGTTGGTGACACCTAGTGATGGAAAAAGCAGCGTTGAGTTATCGGACCAGTTCCAGGTATACCCTCATGCGGGGCTAGGCAGTGAGTTGCCCGTTGACTTTAGGGTTTACCCTCCAGTGGGGCTGGGCATTGGGTTACCCGACAACCTCTTATGGTTTACCCCCCAGCAGGGATGGGAAGTGGGTATCCCGACAACCTCGTGTGGTTTACCCTTCATCGGGGTTGCGTTGTGGGTTACCTTACGTCCTCTTGTGGTTTACCCTCCAGTTGGGCTGGGCAGTGGGTTACCCGATGACATCTTTCATACTCAGACCTTTTCTATGAGGCTATTCAGTGAAGTTTCTCCGTGATTACTGGATCAGGACCCTTGGTAGTACAGTTCAACGATGAGGAAGCTTTGATGTGTGGGACTATTGGGAATCAATGATGGATATCCTTCGAACTGTTGGTGACTTTCTTTGGGATGAGCATGGAGATAGAGATCCCCTTTCACACTCATTCAGTTTTCTTGTTGACCATATATATACACCCTACTTTTGTTCCCACTCCTTGGGTTTAGTTACTCTCCTTCTCAGAGGGTTGAAGACGCACGAGGCATGCCACGTGCTTTCTGTGCCTAGCTCCTCTCAGTTGGACGAGCCTGCTTCCTTTATATTATCGAGTTGAGCTTCACTCTCTCTTTTGTACTCTTACACTTTTCTTATTCTATCTACTGCTCACATTTTTAGTATCTCCTTTGTTTCTCCCTCGAGATTTCGAGTCATTCTACTGAGTATCTTTATACTCACCCCTGCTTGGGCTTTTCCCACACATGGTGTGCCCTTGCAGATAACGGATAGGTTGATTGAGACTACAGAGGAGTGTAGAGGACACAGAATCTGGGGCTACGTTCAGTTCTCTAAGGAGGATTTCGAGGTGTGAGACTCACCAGCTTTCTACTTTCATTTACCTATTTCCGGTTTGTGGCACCTTTCCAGTTTTGTGTGTGTTTTTTCCTTTACTGTTCAGTTTACATGTCAGTACTTTTCAGCACATTAATTGTACTAGTTATAGGTCGATGCATGTATATTTTTTTCCCTTTTAAATTAGTGTTGTATATTGATTTCTTTTCTCTGCAATTTTTCGTTGATTTATCTACGTGTGTGTGTGTGTACAGTTTCTTAGGCAAAGGCCTCCCCTAGTTTATTGTGCCTTCGGTGCTAGTCGCCAGCCCCTGTCTTATGGAGGCGGGCTTGGGGTAGTTGTGGCTCGAGCCCCAGTACGGGTCAGGTCATGAAACATCTCCTCTTCAGAGGATTAATCTACAACCATATTTATATCCAAGCCAGGCTGCACAGGCTAGGGTATGTCAGTAATGGGTACTGGTCTTTCCAATTCAAGAACCTCCTCAACAGGCATAATAGAGCTCTAAATCAAAGGACTGAGACTCAAATAGGTACTTCCATTCTCATATTATTTTTCTTCTTCATTATCACTACTACTAGAATATGGAGCAGTATCCCTATGATCTGATCTAGGTAGGTCTCCCTCATCCATAGTGGTTTCTTCAACAGTCTCTCCTTCAGCACTTCCCTTCGAGGTAGGGTCACTGCTGAACTTTCCTTTATATATTATACTTTTTCAATATCTGGTCTTGGAGGAAAATTAGGATCCCCTCTATCTTCTATAGAGGTATCCTCCTCAATATCATCATCACTGTATTGAGGTTCTTCCTCATCAGGTCCTAGACTTGGATCTCTCTTATCTCTTGTCCGATTGGGATGCTCAACAGGGTTAAATTTATCATAAATTTTCTCATCAACATTTACCCATTCCCTTTTCCATGGGTTCCATCCAATCTTCATGTACATACAAACTTTTTTTGTAATAAAAAATTTGTCTCTTACAACCATTGTCTCATTCCGAGACTCAACCACACCTTTTACCTTGATCATCAAAGTGATCATCTTTGAAAAGAATAGATCATTTTTTTTCAATTTTTGTCTTGGTCATATCTTTGATTTGAATCATCAAAATTCTACAAAAATTAACTTTGATACTATGCCTTAGTAGATACAATAAGAATATATCTTCGAATCTGAGGTTTTCAAAATCCCCTCTTCTTGGACTTAACACATGCTTGATAAATTTGAACAGCAACTGGTTTTCTCCATCCATTTCTGTAGCAACTACTTTTCTTAGTGTTCTATCTCTATTGAGATCTTCTAAAAAATTTTATACACAAAATGTCACTAGTGGGAGGTACTGAATTTGATAAAGATCCAAACTCATCCTTGTGTGGAACTTTCATGCACTTATCCCATTTAATGGAAGAAAAAGATATTATCTTGTCATTGACTACTAATATCATTCTGTTATCACCTTCAAATTTCTCAAAATGAACAAACTCATCGAATTACTTTACCAATTTTGGATAATAAAGACCATTGTTATTCACAAAACATTTGATCCACCCTTGTTTCCCCAATATAATTAGAATCAAAGATTTGATAGGTAGGAGCCATTCTGCACATAGTTCTTTCACGATTACGATATTTCTATTCAGTAAGTGCGGGTTCACTACACACTTCTCATGACTTGTTCCACTGCCACTGCCTTTAGATCCTTCTTTCTGCCTCTTTGAACTTGGTGTATCACCTTCATCTCTGAACATAGACCTTTTTACTCTTTCCATTTCTGAATGGAAGAACATAGTGTTCACAAGAAATGCATGGGTTTGAGAAGTAAGGTTTGAAGAGAAGAGAGGTTTTGGTGGATTGAAACGTGACGTAGACTTAATTTTTATCATTTAGAAATCAAGATGTAATAAAAATAAATAATTTTAAAAATAATAATTGTTTCCATTAAAAACATGAAATCCAAACAGTTCAAAAACATATTGATAACAACTACCGATGAGAATCCTAACGGTGAGGTCTCTCTAACGGTGATGTTTATCTATCGGGGAGGTTTCTACTAATGGTGAGGTTTCTAATAATGGTGAGTTTTTTCTAACGGTTTGGTTTATCTAATGGTGAGGTTTTTCTAAAGGTGAGGTTTTTCTAATAGTGAGGTTTATCTAATGGTGAGGTTTATCTAACGGTGAGGTTTATCTAATGTTGAGGTTTATCTAACAGGGAGGTGTATCTAATGGTGAGGCTTATCTAACATTGAGGTTTTTCTAATGGTGAGGTTTATCTAATGGTGAGGTTTATCTAATGGTGAGTTTTTTCTAACAGTGAGTTTTATCTAATAGTGAGGTTTATCTAACGGTGAGGTTTATGGAGAGTTTATCATTCCTAACTCATTTCTAATGTAACTTAACCTTTTTGAACTTAAAGGCTTGGTGAATATGCCAACTAATTGATCTTCAGTGCCTATAAATTCAAGAGTAATATCACACTTTTTATAATGATCCCTCAAAAAGTGATGTCTTACATCAATGTGCTTAGTCCTAGAATGAGATATAGGATTCTTAGAGATATTGATCACACTAGTGTTATCACAATTTATAAATACATGCCTAAATTGATATCTATAGTCCAATAAAGTGTGTTTCATCCATAGAATTTGTGCACAACAACTACCAGCAGCTATGTACTTGGCATCAGTAGTAGACAATGAAACAGAATTTTGCTTTTTACTACACCATGATACTAAGAACTTACCTAGAAAGTGAAATGTTCCAGAAGTGCTCTTTCTATATAAGATGCAATCAGCAAATTCAACATCTGGATAACTAATTAAATCGAATGATTTTTCTTTTAGGTAAAATAATCCTAAATTATTAGTATGTTTAAGATATTTGAAAATCCTTTAAACATCAAGAAAGTGTGACTCTTTTGGATTAGCTTGAGATATTTCACACATACACACACTAAAAATAATATTCGGTCGACTGGAAGTAAGATAAATTAAACTACTAATCATACCTCTATAATTGGTTTGATCCACTGGTTTCCCAGTTTCATCTGCATCCAATTTACAAGTGGTACTCATAGGTGTATCACCTTCCTTATTATTATCCAAAGTAAAACATTTTAAAATATCTTTTGTATATTTACTTTGATTTAAAATAATACCATTTTCATTTTAAAAAACTTTAAATCCAAGAAAATATTTGAGTTCTCCCATTAAAATCATTTCAAATTCACTTCGCATACTCTTTGAAAAATCAATACACAAAGAATTTTTAGAAGATCCAAAAATAATATTATCAACATAGATTTGTACTATGAAAACATATTTAGATATCCTTTTAATAAAAAGAGTTGGATCAACAATACCTTTAATAAAACATTTTAAAATAATAAAATTACTAATTTTATCATACCAAGATTTTGGAGCTTGTTTTAAACCATACAAAGCTGTAGAATGTTTAAAAACTCGATTTGGAAAATGAGGATTAGTAAATCAATGTGGTATTTCAAAAAAAACATCTTCAATTATAAAACCACTATGATAATAACTTTTAACATCAATTTGATATAATTTTTAATTCAGATGAGCAGCATAAGCATATAGAATCCTAATAGATTCCAACCTAGCAATATGTGAAAAGGTTTCCACATAGTTTATTCCTTCTTCTTGACTATATCGTTGTGAAACTAACCTAGATTTTTTTCTAACTATATTTCCAGACTCATCTAATTTATTTCTAAAAACCAATTTAGTATCTATGGTTAAGTTTTCCTTAGGTCTATCTACTAGCTCTAAGACTTTGTTTCGTTCAAATTTATTTAATTCTTCTTGTATAGACATTACCCAAAATTCATCATTGATAGCATCATTGACATTTTGATGTTCTGACTGGGAAAGAAAGGCTTGATGTTCAACCTGATTTCTTAGATAAGCCCTAGTTTTTGTTCCTCTATCTAAATCTCTTACAATAGCATCTAATGGATGGTTTTTAAGGGTCCTTGTTGGTTTAGAAAAAGTAGGGCTAGAAATTTCATGTTCATTTACAGGTTCGTGTTCAACAGAAATAGGTTCTTGAAATTTTCCAGAACTGGTTTTCTTAACAATAGGTTCGCTATTTTTTTCATTAAGGTTTATAATTGACATATCTTCTTCATGATTTTCAAGAGGGTTCTTTGGTTCATGTGGACTGGTTTTATAAAATTTGATGTGTACAGATTCCTCCACACATTTGGTAATCTTATTAAATACTCTATAATATTTTCTAGATATATAATATCCTTGAAAGATTCCTTCATTGCTTTTGGATGTAAAATTAACAAGATTATCTTTATTATTGAGAATAAATACTTTCCAACCAAAAACTCTAAAGTAACTAACTTTAGGCTTCCTATTATTCCATAACTCATAAGGGGTCTTTTTAAGAATAGATCTAATCAAGACTACATTTATAAAATAACATGTTGTATTTAAAGATTTATCCTAGAAGTAAATAGGCAAGTCATACTCATTGAGTATAGTTCTTTCAATTTATTGAAGGGTTCTATTACTTCTTTCTACTAAACCATTCTGTTGAGGTGTTTTAGGTGTAGGGAAATTGTGACTATAGCCATTATGTGAGCAATAAGTTTTAAACTCATGATTTTCAAACTCACGAGCATGATCACTTCTCAGGGTCTTAATCTTATGTTGACTAAGGTTCTCTATAGACTTGGAGTATTTAATGAAATAGGAGAAATCTTCACTTTTGTGAGAAAGAAAGTATACCCAAGTGTATCAAGAAAAGTCATCTACTAGAAAATTGACATAGTTCTTCCCATTTAAGAAAGAAATTATAGATGGTCCAAACAAATCCATGTCAACCAACTTGAGAGGTTGAGAAGTTGAAACTTATTTCTTTGATTTGAAATAATCTTTATGTTGCTTTCTCTTTTGACAGGGATTAAAAACGTTGTCTGTTTGGAATTTTAGTATGGGTGGGTCTCTAACTAAACCTTTCCGAGTCAGTTTCCTAAGTGAATGAACATTGTAGTGTCCTAATATTTTGTTCCATAGCCAATATTCTTTATGAAAATAATTTAAACAAGTAAACTTTTGTTTGGATAAAGAATTTAAATCTACAGCATATACATTTTCATTTCTTGAAGAAATAAATACCAAAATAATTTTAGAATCAAATACATTGTAAGCGTTATTTTCAAATTTAACATTGAAATCATCATCACACAACTAATAAATTCTTAACAGATTGTATTTTAGTCTATCAAGAAATAATACATTATAAATTAAAATTGAATCATTATTACTAATCTGGCCTAGGCTGATGATCTTTCCTTTTGAATTGTAACCAAAGGTGACATGTCCTCCATCAACTTTGATTTAGATCTTAAAGAATGAGTAGTCTCTTGTGGTATGCCTTGAACATCCACTATCCAAGTATCATATCTTTCTACATTAACTTTTCGAGCAAGTTTCCTACAAAACAGATTTAGATAGAAGATAATTCTGGTAACCATATTTTCTTGGGTCCAGAAAGGTTAGAAAGTTAAACTTTAGGCACCCATATTTGTCTAATGGGTTTCATATAATTAACAGATTCAAAAGATTTTGATAAATAAACTTTATTTGTTCAATAAGAATTTGTATATCTAGAGGAAGTATAAGAATTTATAGAACTTGAACTAGCAACATACTATCCAGATTTTGGAATAAATTTATTCTTAACAAACTGTCTCTGTCCAGGTTGGTATCCTAAACCAGTAGTATACATTAGTGCAACTTGTTTTCCAAGCATTTGAGTTAGAGTATTTTTTCCATTTGTGAACTTCTCTATGTATTTTCTAACTCTCTCACTCTCTCATTGGAAAATTTAAGTTTAGTATTCTCTTTTAACAATTGATCATTATTTTCCTTTTCTATACTAAGATCAGATTTAACAGTACTAGTCAAGTTATATTGTTTCTTCAATGATTTGTACTTAGCTTTCAACTCGTTACAACTATCTTCTAACATATTATAATATTAAAATAATTCAGTTTTAGACATATTATCATCATTATTTAAATCACTTTCATTCTCAGAATAATAATCATTGTTCATAGGGGAATTAAGTGTTACTTTAGATGTTTCAGTCATGAAACACGTGTTGGCATGATTCTTTTCTTCAGAATCAGAAGCTTCAGATCCACTTGAGCTATCTTCTGAATCACTACATGTTGCCTTCATAGATTTCTTGTATTTCATATCCTTATAGTCATACTTTTTCTTAAATTTTAGTTTTGCACAGTCATCTTTGACATGGCCTTTTCTTTTTCACTTATAATAGACTATCTCATCATCTTTATCAGCTCTCTTCCAATCTCTCTTCCAATTACATCATTGATCATACTTACCCTTATAATTTTATTTTCTAAATAATTTCTTCTTCCTATATAATTTCTTGAATCTCCTGGCTATATGAGCCATCTTTTCATCAATGTATGAGTCAAAATTTTCACTTCTTGAGCATTTGACAGGTATGTGAACTTTCTCATTGTCCTTGGTCTTTGAGACAGTAGACATAAATGCTACTGACTTCTTCTAAGGTTCATCATCTTCCTCTTTTTTTACCTTCAACTCTTCTTTATACATCATCAACTTACCAATCACCTCCTTGATAGGTATTTTTCCAATGTCACATGATTCTCATATAGACATAGAGGTTCCTCCCCATCTTTCTAGTATGTATCTATGTATCCTCATTATTTTCTCTTTTACTGGAACAACTTTTCCCAGTGATCTCATGGTGTTAAAAATTCCATTGAACCTGAGATTCATGTTAGAAATAGGTTCATCAGGCCTCATTTTAAAATTATCATATTTAATAATGTATGTATTTAGTCTCATTTCCTTACCATTGGTTGTTCCCTCATGGGAAACAGCCAAAGTATCCCAAAATTTATTACCAGTCTTACAAGAAGATATTCGATTAAATTATTCATATCTTAAAGAAAAATAAAAATCATTCATTGCTTTACAATTATTATAGTAAGCAGCTTTCGTAGGTTCATCCCAAGTAGTTCTAACAGTTTCTGGAATCTTATACTGAGTCTCTATAGCAGTCTAGATATAAAATACTATACTTTCTAAATGAATTTTCATTTTGATATTCCATTGGGCATAATTAACACCATTAAATAAAGGTGGATTATTGGTAGCTACACCCTCTAATCTATTATACATAATTATATTTTAGCAAAGTTAAAGAGATAAAAATTTAGAAACAACATAAATTTAAGATCTTTAAGATACAACTAAAATCACAGTTGAAAACTTTTCACAAATAGAGTGTTTTAAAAGAACTTTTATCTACTCCCTCTGATACCAAATGTTTTTTAGAGAGGATAATCAAGAGGGGGGGTGAATTGAGTACCTATTAAAAAAATTGTTTAAAATATTTATATTGAAATACCCCAATTCATAAAACATGTTAATTGTTGGTAATTTATAAAGATTGTAAGAGTTCAATTAGTTTCTCAAAGATTGATTATTTCTCAGTTAACTTAATCTGAGGATTAAGTTAGCTTTTGAAACTAACTTATTAGTTCAAAATAATTAAGCAAACTTTCAAGTTCAACTATCAGAGTTACTTTAACATGTATTTGAATTTAAAAGGAATTAGTAGCTGAAAAATAAAAATAGTTTAAACTAAAATAAAATGCACAACATATTTAACCAAGTGGTTTAGTCTCAAGATGAGACTTAGTACTCTAAAAATGTTTATATAAAACTTTGATCCACACCCTGGATCATGGTTTACAACAGCACGCAGGCTTTCTAGGTTCTCATAACTCTACCACAGTTCTACGTGGGAAAGCAACCACAACAATAACACTCAGGTTGTCCAGGTCCTTAGACCTCTGCCACAGTTTTTCATGGGAAACAAAAAGGTATAAAGAGTTTGGTGTGAGGATTTTAGTATCCTCCAGTTCATCTTAGGAGTCAATGTGTGTCTAAACAGACAGAAGCGCACACATAGCTCATAATGTAATAACAATGATCATAGTAGAGTAATAATATAGAGATGAGTTTATAATGCTCTTATGTGATGTCAATGCAGCTCTGGACTCCTTTGGATTTATGAAGATGAAACGTTGATTCATTATCTAGAAGTTTTTTGGAGAACATAGTGTCATGGTTCTATTCCTTTACTTCAAGTACATGTGTTTAGCTTGAAAGTGAGAGTATTCTTTGTTTCACTTGAACCTCCTCTTTGAACTTCTATTCTTGTTGTGTACGAGTGTTCTTCGAGTTCTTCATGTGTTCTTCTCTACATGTATGTGCATATCTTCTTGTATATGTCTCATATGTATCTTCTATTATTCCTTATGTATCTCAATATCTTTATACGCAACTTTGATCTTCCTTTTATAGCTCATGTGGTGGTTCGACATAAGGCATGATTACTTCTGCAGGTATGATGTACGGTTCCCTGACATCCAACAAATATCATTAATTAATATCCGACATAAGGCGTGATTACTTCTGCAGGTACGAGGTATGGTTCCCTGACGTCCAACAAGAATCATAAATTAATATCAGTTTCATTAAAAGCACCAAATATGACTGTTGCTAACAAACTGATAGAGATAGAGTTTAGAGAAATAGTGGATGGCCTCTATTGGTAGCTCTTTGTATCAGTGAACTTTTATTGGTGGACTTATAATGGTAGGTATTGCATCGGTAGTTGTTACTATCATTAATGGTAGCTTTATGTATCAATATCTCCATGTGTAGTGGTAGCTCCTTGTATCAATAGCTTCATCTGTCGGTAGCTTTTTGTAACGGTGAACTTTGGTTGGTAGCTCTTGGTAATGGTGAACTTCTTTCGGTAGCTCTTCCTTGCTATCAGTAGGTGTTAACATCAGTCGCGGTAGATTTCTCTATCAGTAGCTTCCTCTATCAGTAGCTCCATTCTATCGGTATCTTGTATTTCAGTGACCTTGTCTATTAGTAGACTTATTTTATCCGTGAACTTTGTTTATTGGTAGCTCTGTCTGTATCAGTAACCCTAAAACTCGAAAGCTTATAAAGTATTTTTTCTATGAATTCCATTTCCATATTGACTTAGTATCAAGATTAATCATTTTTAAACATTTATAATCATAAATAAACATTGAGTAATAAATTCTAATGATATGATATGATCCATTTGATATTCATATCAACTTATTATCATGATTTCATAATTTGAAAGTATAATTAATATATAGATAGACATTATTTGGGATTATCAAAGCATATCAAAAAATAACTGAGATATCAAAACACGTGAGTCCAACAAGAGGTTTTAACAATTTTTTAATTCCATTACAAAACCGTTTGAAATGAATCTTTTTATCATTTTCCAAATGAGGTAATTTATGGATTTTTTTTAAAAAAAAATCTGGATTGGATTATTTTAACTTATATAGAATGAGTGTATTTTACCAACATCATTAATCCTTAATGTTTTTATGCTTCCACTAAAAAATTTATTCTTTATTTTAAATGATTTTTTTTATTTATAAGTGGATAACTTTTAAAAAATGAATGTGTTTTTAAAAAGAAAAATTTATTTTCCTCATGAATTTTTTTCAAGAAATATTTCAAAATAATTTTCCATATAAGATGATATCCTTGGATTTTATATAACATTATTTGGGAAAATGTTACAATGATAAAAAAAAATTTATTTCTTTGGATTATTTATTTTAATAATTAAATTATTATGAAACCCAATTTTTTCTGTGGGTTATGCTATGCTGAAATGTTAATTAAACCCATTTCTTTGAATGGGTTTAGATATGATGAATTCTTTATGATATTTAAGAAATGATATGTATGATTTTCATTTTTTGATCAGTGAGACCTATATCTCTCTCCAATGAATAGGGTAAATGATTATATAACATTATATAAATAGGACTAGAATGGGGAGTGAACCCAGTTCCGTAAGGGGATTCTTCCATTATGATAGTAATGGTAGTGAACCATGACTACTATGATGATTTGTGGAGTGAACCCATTCTACTATGAGGGTCTTGGAAAAGGTCCCTGATTACTATGGAAATAATTTTCAATTATTATTTATATTCCATTAATTATTCCAATTTTATGCTAATGTATTATATTCATTAATTCATTTATTATTCATGTCTTATGAAATGGCATGATTTATAACATGACTCGAAATTTGGATCTATGAAATGAAAGGTATGGTATTCAAAATTTAACAACATGTTCTCATACCAATTTTATCGTGTTATTTTATATGATCATTAATATATTTCTTGTTTACATTTAATGAAAAGTAGAGAATACTATTTTCTTATATCTCTTTTCTCCAGAACGTGAAGAATTGTTTATGTAAGTTAAACCCAAGATTATTACTAGATGTGAAGGTCTTAGTGGGTGATAATGATATCCTTTATTAAAATGTTTTTTATGAACTCATGTTGTTAATATTTTTTTCTTAATTATTTAAATATCTAAACCAAAAAGGTCATTGGTTATAAAAGTGATATTATAGTTTTTTCAACATTATATGCTATGATGGTGAAAATTGGGTCACATTTAGGGGTAATAAATCTAAAAAATTTATGGTTATGTTTTTATCAATGAATCTAGAAGTGCAGGATTCAGACAAATATAGTTGGCATCAGAGTAGGGTTTAGAAAATATTGGATACTATGATATTTTCATTTTTATTTATCTTAATAATTATAGATACTATAATAGGTATATAATTTTGAGGTTGACCATATGCTCAGAGTCTTAGACCCCCCTTTTGAGGTTTTAAGTGATATAATTTTAATGTGGCTAACGATGTTTTTAGATAGGTTTATATAACCCTTAGGTTTAACATGAATAATTATTTGATGAAGAATATGAGCACATTTTTTGGGCATAAATTTTAAAGTTATTTACAAATATTAGGGTTTATATGATCATTGATTTTGAGGTACATATGGGTTATTATATTTTTGGGATATAAAATTAATGTTATTCAAAAAAACATTGAGGTTAAAACTTTAATTTAATATGGAATATATTAATTTTAATTTTGATGTTTTTTACCTCATTTCTAGGAATTTTATAAGGATTATATATTTATAAAAACAACAAAACATAGTTCAGGTGATTACTCGTCGCATCCATCAAGGTCGCAAGACATGAACCCACAACAAATGGGATGGAATATATGATGTCCAATTTCAAATGAAATTATTTTTCATTATTTAAAATGTATGATAGATACATGTTATGTAAATTAAGGGAATTTATGTTTTATAGTACAGATAACCATGGTATTGGAAATTTATTCGGTGTTATGTGATTAACATTATTTTTTGATGATAATTATTATTGTTGGGAACCATATATGATTAAGGTAAATTGAATATTATAAAATTATATTCAATGAATAAAGTTTCAACTATATTTTATAGGAATATATGACATTATTCTGGATTTATGTGGATTTTGGTTATTTATATAAATGTTTAGTGTATCGTTGAAATTACATATTTAGTTCATTTATATTTTAGGAGATAAATAGAAAAAATATGTTAGATGAATATGTCAAACAGAGCTTCTATTTTTTGGGTTTCAATCAAACTTTGTAATATTTTTAGAATTTTTAGGATTTTGCTTTATTTAATGGTCTATATTGATGTTTGGGTATTAATATTTAATTTTTCATAATAAATTGGTTGTACTCATATAAACGATTATTATTTTTTGGAATCATCTTATCATGTGTTAACCATTTGGGGGGTTTTAATTACTATTAATAAAATTAATATATTGTTATTGTTTTCTGTACTGTGAGATCAATTAGAAGTTGATTCAATTTCTTCAAGAATGAAATATTCATTTTGAATCCTCTTCATTTGGAGGAAAATATTGATATTGTGATGGAAATTAATTAAAGGATGAACATATATATGGGAATTATGTATTTTTACTTATGTTTTTATTCTAGGAAATAATATAATAACTCAACTATAGGAAAGATATTGAAATGATTACTTTATATTTTCTCTGTCACTCATCACTGATTTATAATATTATGATGGTTAAATTTCTCATGACCTTGTTCACTATCTATATCTATCAATCCCTGGGAATTAGTTATCTCTTCCATATATATTTTTTCACTTTCCAGTAATGTTATCATATATGGAAACCTAGTATTTGTTACTACAGACAACCTTCATACTTCAGTTTCTCTCTTTTTAAGTCAAGGTTTTATAGACCCTTTTTATGATGTGGGATTTAAAAAAAGTTATTTGTAAAATTCAAACCGCCGGTAACCAAGACTAAGTACAAATATTGAGGATAAATTTTATTAATGGGGGAGAATGTATTACTTCTAGATTGTAAAGATAAATACTATTTTAAATAGAGTGTACAAGATAGACAACAACGAGCTTAAATGAAAAATTTAATATTATTATATGATCATCATAACTTAGTCGTTAAAGTGGAGGGTATGAATTCTAATATCTAGTTTATGAAATAAATATATATTTCCTACTCAATATAAATTAATTTAATAATTCATAGGAAATATTCCCTTATTTAAAAAAATATTATTCTTAAAAAAATATGTTTTCTTCAATAATGTTTTTTTCTTGATTATTTTTATAATTAACTCATAGAAGTTATAGAAAAGATATTTGGAAAACTAAATTTAAATTTTCAATTAATTATGTAAAAATTATCCTAAATTATGTTTTTTAGAATTTTCTTGAAAGATTGATTTTTCAATAAATAGTGAATAAATAATAATTTTAATTGAAAATATAATTTTATTTCAAATTATTTACAAAGTAAAATTATATTTTGGATTATTATTAAAATTTTATGATATAATTTTTATTTAAATTATTTATATTATTTACTTTTAAATGGATTTTATACTTTAATTTATTTCAAAAAAAAATTATATTTAAAAATAGAAATTTTTGGAAAAGCAACTTTAATTATGTTTATAATGTTTAATATTAAATAAAATTCTTCCACTTTAATATTTTTAGTTTTTAAAATGGATTCCATATTTTTAATGGATGATTCGAATTTTTTTAAATAGGACCATTTTATTTTTTTTGTCTATATGAATAGTAACCATAGTAATTTTTGAGACCAGAGTAAATGGTAAATCAAGTATTTAATGTTTACAAATAAAATTATAAGGAATTTAAAATTTGAAAAACCATTTTCTATAATATATTTCATAAGTATATCAAAAGAAAAAAATTTCATGGTTAAAATTTGTAACCTTCTACGACCACTTGGATTAGATTATGACATTTAAAATATTTTATATAAAGAAAAGTAAAACATGTCAGCCTCTAGTGTTTAATGAATAAAATAGTATTAACATAGGTTTTTCAGGAGTATATGTTAAACATAAAATTTAATTTATAAATATAAAGTATTTTTTTCATAATGTTAATTTTTTTAAACATTTAGTGAAGAAATAATTACCTTAACTTCTTGCACAACACAGATGTAATAATTATTTAATTAATATAAAAATAAAATAAATGATATTGAAAATATTAAATATAATTTGAGATAAATAATATTATCAAAAAATGTATAGATTATCATTATGTTTTTTTCAAAAAATATAATATTTTTTTCTAATTTTATAGTTTTCAATTATTTGAATAATTTCCAAGTAATGAATAGTTCTAAAATGGGATTATGGATATTTTATAGTAAATAATATTTTATTAAATGATATAAAATATAAAAAATTGTTAAATTTTGTAAATTTGTTAGGATATGGTTTAAAATATCAACCATGGTCCATTTTTTGGTATATTTTCATTTTATCATGACTATATTAACCCTCAAAACATTAAAAAAACATATTTCCACAGTACGAGTTAAATTGGTTAAATGGTGGTTATGATCAAAAGGAAAGGGTAGAAATATAGTCAAAACTTGTCTAATTTTTATTGGGTGAAATTATTTTAATCCATCCTTATGATAACTTCTAAATAACTCACTTTTAATTCATTTTTAATTGAATATTAATTTATATCAATTTAATATTTTTGGAAATTATTATACAACCCCTCTCATCTCTTATGAAAGAGATAGTGTTCTTATGATTACTTCACACTTAAAAACACTTTTTTTTAAAATACCTTCAATAATACCTTATTAGAAGATATATCCTCATTATGGAGTCCATATTTTAGAAATTACACAAACCATAGAATGATTGGTGTGCTAATAATTTTAGATTTTCCAAAGATGAAGTATAATTTTTATCAGCTTGTTTTAGTTTTTTTCTTATACAACCTGCTTAAAACATATTTTCACAGTACGAGTTAAATTGGTTAAATTGTGGTTATGATCAAAAGGAAAGGTTAGAAATATAGTCAAAACTTGACTATTTTTTATTGGGTGAAATTATTTTAATCCATCCTTATGATAACTTTTAAATAACTCACTTTTAATTCATTTTTAATTAAATATTAATTTATAGAAATTTAATATTTTTGGAAATTATTATACTACCCCTCTCATCTCTTATGAAAGAGATAGTGTTCTTCTCATTACTTCACACTTAAAAACACATTTTTTTAATTTCCTTCAATAATACCTTATTAGAAGATATATCCTCATTATGGAGTCCATATTTTAGAAATTACACCAACCATATAATGATTGATGTGATAATCATTTTAGATTTTCCAAAGATGAAGTATAATTTTTATCATCTTGTTTTAGTTTTTTTCTTATACAACCTGCTTAAAATATTATTCAAACATGAAAAAATAATACCAACATTAAAATAGATACATTTATATGTTATTATGTTAATATAATAACCTATATCTATCTACAATATATTTCAAATTGATGAATCATTCATCGTTTGTGTGTACTATAGACTAATGATTCACGAACTGATGTAATTAATTTTCCATCACCATCTCTCAAGACATGTTATAATGATGAAATAAATGTTTATATATGAAATTAAAGACATGTGTTTCATTATAAAAATTAAATATATCATTTACTTTCGTATCATTCTATTCACTGAAAAAATGATAATTTCATTCATGTTTACGTGTGGACTACCACCTCCAAAAAGTGATATGAATCATTTTTAATCACCAAATCATATGAATGATATAAAATATAGTTATATTTCAAAAATTAATAAGTTATATATGATAAAATTATCATTCTATAAATATAATATAATACGTAAATTTTTTCAATAATGATGATTGAAAAATTGAAATGTTACTCATGTGTACGTACGACCAACCGTCTCCATGATTGTATCATTGTTAATTTTTCAAACCCCTATTACATTATTGAATCAATAATTGTAATTACTGTATAAAAATGATAATTGTTTCAAAATTATTATTCCATAGTTGATTGAATAATTAAATTTTTAACTATATTCAACATGCCAAACAAATTCTAGACTTATGAATCAAATACCACTAAAACGACTGATGTGATCATAAATGACTATGTAATTAGTACAAAGGTAATATGTGATATAAAAAAGTAATAAATTGTCAAAATTTATTAATAAATTAAATAATTGACCTACATTTTTTAGTCCAGATGATAATTAATAAACATGAGGAGTTGGACTCAATGAATGAGATTTTCATATCACAGTTATTTTTAGGGAATGCATGCCATATTCTCTTATTATTTCCTTTTTTAGTGTATATTCGACCCATGAATTATGTTTTTAATATATATTATTAATTTTAAGGTTAATTACATATTTATATATGTTTATTTATTTCATTGGGATTAGAATTAAAATTTTATTTATGTAATAAGAGTTTAATTTTGAATCTAACCATTATTCGGGATTGTTTAAGTTTAGGTATCCACTAGGTATTATTTATCTTCTATTTCCATGTTTTCTAAAAAAATCAGAATATTTTTACTATTAATTTAATATAATTTAAAATAATGTTTTCCCATAATTGATCTTTTACAATACATTTTTTAATAAATCCTTTCGTTATTTTACAAATGAAGTACTCTTTGACTTTTTTGACAAAAATATGGAAGGAATATTTCATTACCATCGAAAAAATTAGTGTATTTTTTCTCTATAATGATGCCTTAATGATTTTAATTTTAATTTAAAACATTATAAGTTTATTTTCAAATAATATTTTTTATTTATATATGTACCTATTTGTAAAAGAAGAAGTTATTTTAAAATAGAAAAGTCATTTTCCACAATAATTATTAGAAGTATTCATTAGACATCATTTTAAATCGAATATAGAATCTTTTAATGTTAAAAAATCTCAATTTGGGGATATATTCGAAGGATAAAATTATTTTCTTTCTCTATATAATTTATTTTGATGATTAAATGTTTACGAAACCCATTTCTATTACTTCAGTTATGATATGATGAATTTTTTTTGAAACCCATTTATTTTCATGAGTTATGAACCGTTGAATACCTCATGATATTGTTTCACACATAAGAATTATATTAATTATGTAATGGTAGGGAACTATATCTCCTTTTAATCAATGAACAAAATATTTATAACTTATTAGATAAAAAGTACTGGAAAGTTGATTGAACCCAACTATATAAGAGAATTTGTCTACTATGATTTCCTTGTAAGTGAACCATGACTACTACATTTTTTTGGGAGTGAACCAATTAAAATATGATATTATAGGAAAATATCCTGGAATACTAAGTAAATGATTTTATATTCACATGTGTATCCAATAATTCCATGTCTTATAAAAATGTTATGATCATATATCATGATATATAATTCATATATGATTCTTTTCTTATATAATGAAATGATTTATTACATGAATAAAAATTATGAAATATTATATAAAGGGTGTGTTTTTAAAATAATAATATCATGTTTTGATTACTCTTTTTTCTTTTTATGATTATATTATTCATAATATCTACCTGGTTTACCCTTATATAGTATTTTATCTCACCCTTTTCTCATATTAATTTTATTTAGGCCACACAGAAAGGATTCAAGTATGTTATAACTAAGTGGGTTAATATATGTGATGCTTTTAGTAGGACATTATGATTACCTTTCTAAACCTGTTGTTTAAAAACCCATGTAATTATTATTTTTTCCTAATTCTCAAAAATATAAAACTAAAATTTCATTGGGTGTGAAAGTGATCAAATAATTTAATTTTATTTTTTATGTTTTCATGAAGAAAATTTTCTTAATGTAATCGATAACAAATTCAGAAATATAAATTTTATGTTTTTAGAATCGGTTCTGAAAGTGTAGGTTTCAGACTGTTACATCTAGGGAATAAATATGGATTTAATGTTTTTAAATAAGTATGATTATCAAATGAATAATATAAATTAGTAATTACCAGTTACATTATAGTAATTAGGATTATAAATGAATTTTGGAAGTATACAAAATTTATTTTAAATGGTTGGATAGCCAATAAATTATGGATAACTCCCTATATAAATATAATCAAATCCTTCATTATGGTAGATAATGTAATGACCCAGGTATTTATCGAATAATACTTTTCATATCTATTAATATTTATGAATAAGATATTAATTTTTTTTAAATAGGAAATTTTTTTTGATATTGTACTCAACACACAACAATGGATTTCTTTGAAATATTATATTGCACAAAACTTTGAGTTATAGCGAAAAATAATATATTATTATTATTATTATAAATGGTAGTTAATGAATAGCAGTTGTATAGCTAGTAAGGAACAAAACTAACTAAATAATAATTATACAAGTTTTTTAAATGTCTTCACATTTATCCAATAATATTTAGAGGCTTAAAATAATAATCAATCCAATATTAAGCATGAAATACTCTAATATTGTTTAAAATGTTGATTTACAGCCTTTTAAGGTAAAACACTTTTTAAATATAGTTTTTTCACTTTTATGAGTTCAATTTTACAAAATAATATTATTTTTTATAATAGGAACATCAAAATTTACTTTGGGTAAATTTTTGGTATTTTTCTCACAAAGTTCATTTTTAAATGAATAGTTAAAAATACTGCATTTTAAGTCAAAACAGCCTTTTTATCTAATATATTTATATTATTAGATTGTCTATTTAAATGGTTTTAATGTTTAATTAGATTATATTTTTATCGTTTAATCCAATTTTGTTCATTGGTAGTAATTTCACTTTGAAATTGGATATAAACACATGTCAATCTTTTGGTAGTTTTTACATCTTAAAAACACGTCTTTTGGTTTTAACAACAATAATTAATTTTATATTAATTTATGAAATTTATATGTTTTGGATTTGTAAAATTGGATTCCATATTTTTTATTAATAGGTCCAAATTGTGTAAATTGGTACCTTTTATTTTTATACATAATGAATTGTAACTTTAGTAAATATTTTATTTAACATGGTTAAAGGGTAAATCAAGTAAATAATGGTAATGAATAATATTATAATAATATTAAATTACCCTAACACATGTCCTAACCTTATTTTATGAGATATATATGGATATGGTCATCAATGGGTTAATTTTAGGATCCCATGGAGCCATTTATTTGTGAAAATGACATTTAATTACTTTTAATTTAAAGTTAAGGAAAATATATTCTAAACATGTATCTTTCCTAAAAAAATTATATAGGGTTATAAAAGTGATATATTAGACTATAAATATTAATTAAAAATAGATATTGTTTTCTGAAATCATGGTACTTTTTCTATAATATTTATACATAAAATAAATAAATTTATTTGTGACACAATTATGATGTAGTTATTACCTTATTAATCAATGGTTTAAATAAAGAAGATTATAAATAATAAAATAAATTAATGTTGAAACTTTTTATTTCCTCCAGGAATTTAATGGATGAGTATGAATTGTTATATTTTAATTAATGGAGTTTTTCTTTGAATTAATAAAGTTATTATTTATTTTTAAAAAGTCATTATATGAATAGTTTAAAAATTGACATAAATGAGTTTTTAAAACAAATATTATTTTATTAAAAGTTATAATAGTCCTAAAAATATAATATTCCAGAAAATGACTTATATAAAGTTTAAAATTTAATTTTTGAACCACTTGACCTTTAATTGGAATTTTGTGGTAAATATATTAACCATATAATATAAATATACAAGAAGATATAGTAATAGTTAAATTAGATAACTAAGGGTTACAGCTAAATGATATGTTAAATTTGAAACCAAAACTTTTCTAAAACCAATTATATGAGAGGATTTAGACCTCTCCTTATTTTATATTCTTAATATATAACCGTTTTGTTCTTTAAATTTAAAAATCAATTAATAATATAATAATACTTTAAAACATTCCGAAAGTTCCCTTCATACCTCTTATAAAATGACCTCACCTTTAACCCTTAATCACACATCCAATCCCCATTGGATCTTCCAAAATCTTCCAAAATAAGCTTCAAACATCCTTATCTTCCTCCTAGAATCCTTAATTTTTGAAAAAGGTAATTGAAGAAGGCCTTTCAGATTTAATCCAAAGGAGTTACCCAATTAGAGGTAATGTATTCTCTCAAGATTCTTTAATTTATTTTCCTTCTCCAACCCGCTAAACTCTATTTATTCAACTATTTTATTACAAAACCAGTATATTAAATATAATAGGTTGTATTTATCAGAATTATTCTAACTAAACTTACACACACCTCTGTCTAATGGATATAGTACAGACTGTTTATGTGGACGCCGTACTACTACCTCACGAAATGATGATTGTTAAATCTTCTCCTACCACCTCTTATGATGCCCATTATAATGGAACTATAATTATATATTATATTTATGATATTTATTTTATCTCTATGCTACTTTAATTCTCATTTATAACATACATTTATGCTTTTTATGTTTTATAAATATGATAATTTCATTTAAGAAAGTGCGGACTACCATCCCCTCAAAGTGATATGACTTATTCATTCCATACATGGAATGTATAAAGGATGTAGTTAGTGAACATATGTATTATATTATACTGGAATTATAATATACCTATTTTTCATTTATTTTTCATTCCTTTAAATATTAATTATAAATGAAACTAGTGTTCGTGCGTACATACGTCTTACCTTCTCTATGAATGGTGTATTTCATTTATTATATCCAAATGATATGGAATATTAAAAAAAATATATACTATATATATATGATATATGTTATATCTAAATCATGAATATAATTATGGAGATAATGAAATTTTGACAACATGGACAATTTGTAATTATAACAAGTTCATTTTTCAATAAAGATCAGAACATCGAAAAAATGTCCGATATGAACTCAAAGAATTAACTAATTGTAATAGAAATGTTATAAGTTATATAAAAGGAATAACAAACATGAAAAAGGTTCTTAATAAAGTATAAATTAGCTTAATTTTATTACTTAGGAAGAACAAGGAACATATGAAACAAGTTAGACATGAGGTAAGGGACTTCATCTCGATCTCCTTTTGTTGAGGATTGTTTTTATAATATACACTTATTTCTTTTAAATGGTTTATAATAAATCCATTTGACTTTTAATATCATTGAAAAGTAATATTTTATCTATGAAGTGTTTTACTAAAGGATAAAATTAATTTTTTAACGTATGCAGCAACAAGGACTTCTTCACTGCTAAAATCATTATTTGATATCTGGCATCCTCTATAAGACATAATGTTTTTAAAAGGAAAAAAGAAACCCCTTATTCCCTTGTTGGGGTATTTTGGTATTCAAAATGGTTTTGAAAGTGGATTTACTATTTCAATATCTTGAAATTATTTCTTGTGATTGAAAATGAAATTTGATTATTGAAATGATGATATTTTCAATATTTTATGTGTGATGATTATATATTGGTACTTGGACATTTTAAGGGTGGTTACATGAAAAACCAAATGATGGGTGGTTTCTTGATACACCAAGAACATGTGGTTACATTATAAACTCAAATTCATTGGGTATGTAAGTCGACCATATGGTTATTCCATTTAGTGATATGTGTAGAAGTCGACTATATGGTTATTCCATTTTAGTATGTTTATGTACCAAGTTGCCTTTATATGTTATATGTTGGTTTCATTGGGATTGTGGTAATATTTTGGTTAAAAATGGGTAATAAATGATCATATATTCAGTGAAGTTCCTTTACTACTTTTTAAATGTGAAAATTACTACTTTACAATAAAGTATTCATTGTTTTTATGTTATATAAATTCTAACACTTTTATTTTTTTATGTATCCCTTACTGATATTTTTATGCTTATCCCCTGTTTTGAAATGTCTTTCATAGGACACAATGAATAATATAGTTAAGGATAGGGGTCAAAGAAAAAGTTATATTGTTAAAACATGAAATGATCTCGTGTATGGTTTTAAAGTGTTTTTGTTTAATGAAAAAAATGGAAAGTGAGTTGAAGTTTCTACTTGTAATATTCAAGATGCTATGTATAATAGATAACCTAATTCTCTAAATATCTAAACCTGAAAATATCCTCAATGTGAATTATTAATATAATTAAATATTATGAAATGTATAAGGCTGGGTCCTTATAGTTTGTATCAGAGGTCAGCTTAGATAACTTTAGAAGCTAGGGTGTTATTTAAGCATAAGTGTCATAACCACAATGGTTAGAATATTATAAAGAGTCATAGTTATTTTAGATAAACCTTTTGAGTTCAAGATAACATGAATACGTGTATCTTATTGTTTACCCTCCTCAAAATATAGTATATGAGTATTTTACTGATATACTCACACTGACCTTTTTTGATTTTTGAAAATGGATAGATATATCATTCACTAATGTAAAGATAGATGTGAAGGAAATTGTGATAGTTTTCTGATTGATCTATTAAATGAAATGGGAGCTGTAATGAGAACTCTTTTTTCTATTGTCAACCAACTATCTACAGTCATGATTAACCACCTGATCATTGGTGGTTTTTATAAGGCATCTTATATGCGATAAACAAATCCCTATGGAAGTTTATGTAATAATCATAAAGGTAAGTATATTCAAACACCTAGTGTCAGGGATGTGGAAAGAAAAACTTATGTAAATAGTTCAAAGGGATCATAAGATGATATAGATTTGGCAATAAAGGTCATAAATCAAGAACCTACCATGGAAAAAGGAAGCATCTAGATAACTCCAGGAAAGGGAATGAAGTTCTTTCTGAGGGATCAATTGAATGTTTTAAATGTGGTGTGCATGGTCATTATACAAATAGATGTCAAACAAAGAAGGATTAGGAATGGGATTAGAAAGACTTTACAAATATATGTTTACCATTACCTAATTCCATTCTAGTTGAGGATGAGGAAACTAACAATGACCAATGAAATTTATGGATTATTTCATAGCTAATGTTTTGAAATTATTTAATCTTATGATATGATTCATGATTTTGTTTATAGAAAATAAGTATTAAGTAATAAGTTAGAAAACAATGGTTAATGGATCATGAAGAGCATTTAATGGTTATGAATTCTATATATAATAGATTAAAGAGTTATGGTCCATTTTAAGATGATGAAATTCTTAAAATAATTAAGCCTCTTTTTGATGATGGGATTACTTTTGTAGGATTTTTCTAGTATGTGTAACCCTGAAGATTGATGTGTGAAAATGTTATTCAAGGAAGAATTATCTTTTATTTTGTATAGTTATAAAGAACCATTTGGGTATATATAATCCTTGAATTTGAGGAAATTTTAGGATATTACTCTTTGGGATGAAAATGTGAGGTATGAGATAACATTTTTTGTTAAAATATGTTATGATTATTTTTTAGGAATTTATCTCATTTTTTGGAATTTTATAAAATTATATAGTTTTTGAAAAAGGATAACACATAGACTGTGTGACAACCCATCATGTCATACAAATCTATGGGAATCTAACCCACAACCAAAGTGCGGTTGAGATTTATCATCTACCCCTAGACTACGCGAAGTCCATGGTTTGTATGACTTATTATTTTTTAGCTAAATTATTTTATGGATCAAGAATAACTTTATTTTGGGAACTTTTTTTATAAAATGGATATCCTTATTAAATAAAAATGATTTGGTGATGAATTAATAAAGGTTATTTTGTAATGCATACTCTCTTTTTTGCAAACTATATGATTATGGAAAAAGAATACTATGGGATCACATTCTTGAAGTTATGGTTTAAATTTTATTTTCAAAGAATATATTTTTTTATTATGGAAATATGTTGATTTGGGTTATTTGTGGAAATGATTAACCTATTATAGAGAATATGTGATAAAGTTAATTACACTTTTGTATGAGAATTTAAGACTATTCGATATTATTTGGAGAGAAATGTTAAGATTTATTGTGGAAGAATATGTGATTAAATCCTTCTGTGTTTTGGGTTTTAATCATAGTTTAGATTACATTGAAATTTTTTAAGGATAGTTTTTTATTGAATGGTCTTTGATGATATTTGGGTATTTTTTGGAAATATTTGGAGATTAAGAGTAGTATTTCTTTTTATAATATATTATCCTTTGGTGGATTATCTGCTCTTGTACTAACCATTTTGGTTTTGGTTAATGTCTAAAGACAAGGGAAATATATAGATCATTTTTTGGATTTTGTGATTTTTTATAATTTCATTCTAGTGCTATAGATGTGACCAAGTTATCTTTAATACTCATCATTTTGAAAAAAGATGAGTTTTTTGGTAGAAATTTTATTAATGGATAAAACACAACTTTTCAAGTAATTATATTTCCATATTATCTAAATCTAGGTAGTGATAAAATCCTTAAACTCTATAAAAAGAATCATGAAGTAAAAATAATATACACTTTCTTTTATCATCATAATTTTTTTTGAAGAGGATGATGCCTTAGCCAGAAAACCAAGCGAAATGCTATTTTTATTGATCCCCTTATTGGAAAGGCGGTCCAAAACCATGTTGTCTTGATGATAAATATGAGTGATGATGAAGTTGATGTCGAGTAGTGAGAGATTTTAGTCCATCCAATGTGTGGCGATCGACCATGCAAGGTGTATCACACCATTCAATATCATCTTCATGATGGTTGTCGAGTCTCTCTCAATCCATAGGTTGTTCCAACCACGATTCTTGGAAAAAGAAACGGCATGAATCATACTCATCATCGGGGCCTCCAATGAATAAGAAAATCCACAAATACCATAAAAGAAACTGAGGATTTGACCAAGATGGTTTCTGAATATAGCACTGTAGCTAGCTAGGGCCGGATTTCCTATGGATGCACCATCCACATTGACCATAATCTAGACAGGGAAAGGAGCATGCCATAAAACTTCAAATGTATTTCGGGGTTGGAAGAAGTTTCCATAAACATGAAGACGTCACAGAATCCTAAAATCATTCAACCTATTGTTCCAATGGACCTTCTGGATAGAACCTGCTTCATGTATGGAAATAAGGATCCACATTCAACGTGTATTATGGATAAATGAGAAATTGTTATGAATAATAGCATTTTTATCATACCAGATCACATGAAGAAGCTGAGAAACAAAAGAAATAAGATGTTTCTTAATCTATTGAGAGATATCTGTATCCACACATATCTTTATTGAAATTTGACAGAGTCATAATTAAACCATATGTAGTCAATGATGTTAAACACATAGTTCCAAAGGGAAGAATGAGTGCAATAAGAATGAAAGAGGTATTTGGTATCTTCATTATGTTGATTAAAGAGGCTACATTTTGAGAAGAGTTTAATGCCATGTAATTAGAGGTGATCATGTGTGGGGATCCTATTTTGATCTATATTCCAAAAAAGATTAAGTCTAGAAGATTTGATCCAAGGATTATCAATTTTTTTAGGGCTACCAAAATCAATAACCATGTTACTAGAAGAGTGGTTGTAAAAGTTTTTTGAATTGAGAATACCATTATGAGAAGGTTACAAAATTAAGAAATCATCATTATTAGATAAAGGCTAGTTTTCCGTGGAATTCATAATGGTGTCAGGGAGATGGACATTTTGGAAATTAAGAAAATCTCTGATAGAAAGGGTGGGATTCATAGGTCTTTGGTCAGGAGGGGCCACAGAGATTAAAGGAGCATAAATCCAATTTTCCAATGAGATGTTCATATAAGAATCTCTAGAGAGCATAAATATAGTGTTGTTCATAATGGAGGAAAAGGATTTATTTATAGATGGTAAAATAGAAGAGGTGAGATAATTCAAGCATTCTTTCTTATGTTTTTCAAGGAATATATTTTTTAGAAAAGTAATGGAGTCATATTTGTTAGAGAAAAGATTCCATGTGATCCTGGCTTGAAGAGCCTCATTTAATTACATAAGATTTTTTATGCTTATACCAACTTAGTTGATGGGTTGGAAACAACTCTACCTAGGGATGATTACAAGTTTCCTTTTTACAGTACTGTGAGTCGAAACAAAATTTTTGATTGAGATATTAATCTTATTTATAAGAGTATCAATCCATTTTTAGACTATCATAGAGTAAACCAGTTTGGAAATAATATTAGATTTGATAAGTCATATTCTACCTAAAATGGATAGAGGTTTTCCTTTCCAAGAAGTTTACTGGGTAAGAACTTGGTTAACAATATTAGTTAAATGACAGGATTTGGGTTTCCCCAAAAGATTGGGACACCTAGGTATGTAAAATGGAGAGATCCCTCTTTAATACCGAGGTCATTTATAATATTGCACTTCCTATTTGGGGGAATGTTTTTTTCAAATAAGATAATTGATTTGTTCCAGCTAATGGCTTGCCAAGAAATCTCCTCAGAGTGTGAAGGAGCATTTTTTTTGGTTTTGATTGTTTCTTTTGTCACCTTCGATAAAAAGAATAATTTCATAAGCATACACAAGGTGGGTTTTATCATCACACATTTACCGAACCACAAATTTATAGTATTATGGTGGTTAAATTTTCATGATCAAGTTTCTATCACTCTCTAAAAATCTATGAGAGTTTGCTTCTCTCCCATATCCATGTTTTCCTATATGGAATCATAGGATGTGTTATCTCTTGTGAAATTTTTACTTATCTTTCATTCTTTTAATGTGATTGTTTTAATGATTGTTTTTCTAATGTATGGCTTTCAATGATGTTTTCACTCCTAATTTTAATATTACAAGGACACAATTTCCAAAAGGGGCGAAGGATGTAACGACCTAGGTATTTATAGAATAATAATTTTTCATATTTATTAATATTTATGTATGATATATTAATTTTATGTTAAAAAAGACATTTTTTCTGATAGCATACGCAACACGCAACAATGGGTTTCTTTTAAATCTTATGTTTCACACAACTTTGTGTTATACCGAAAAATAAAATATTATTATTATTATTTTAAATGGTAGTTAATGCATTGTTATTGTATTACTGGTACAGAACATAACTAACTAAATTATTATTACACAAGTTTTTTAAATGTCTTTTCAATTATCCAATAAATTTTAGAGGCTTATAATAAGAATGAATCTGATATTAACAATGAAATAATCTAATATTATTTAAAAGGTTGATTTACTGCCTTTTAATAGAGAACCATTTTTAGATATATTTTTTCACTTTTAGATGTTCCATTTTACAAAATAAAATTATTTTTATGAATCGGGACATCAATATTTACTTTGGGTAAATTTTTGGGATTTCTCTTATAAAGTTCATTTTTTAATAAAAAGTGAAAAATACTGCATTTTCAGTCAAAACTGTCTTTTCAACTAATCTATTTTTATTATCATATTGTCCTTTTAAATGGTTTTATAGTGTAATTGTATTATATTTTTATCATTTAATCCAATTTTTTTTCATTGGAAGTAATTTCAATTTGAAATTGGACATAAACACATGTCAATCTTTTGGTAGTTTTTACTTCTTAAAAACATTCTTTTTGGTTTTGACAACGAGAATTAATTTTAAATTAATTTCTGAAATATATTTGTTTTTAATTTGAAAAAATATATTCCATATTTGAAATCATGAGGACCATATTGGGTAAATTGTTACCTTTTATTTTTAGACATTATGAATAGTAACTTTAGTAAATATTTTATTTACCATGGTTAAAGGGTAAATATGATAAATAAGGGTTAAAACTAATATTATAAGAATATTAAATTACACTAACACATATCCTAACCTTATTGGATGAGATATTTATGACAATAGGCATACTTGGGTTGATTATAGTACCGCATGGAGCCACATATGTGTTAACATGACATTTAATTACTTTTAATTTAAAGTTAAGGAAAATATATCATAAACATGTATCTTTTACTAGAATAATTATTATATGGGGTTATATAAGTGATATCTACGACTATAAATATTCATTAGAAATATAAAAATATTTCCTACGTCATTGTATTTTATGTATAATTTTATTTATGACACAATGGTGATGTAGTGATCACCTTATTAATGAAATATTTAAATAAATGAGATTATAAGTATTAAAATAAATTTATTTGGAAACTTTTTATGTCATTAAAGAATTTTATGGATGATTATGACTTGTCAAAATATGAATAGTCTAAAAATTGACATAAATGAGTTGTTAAAACAAATATTTTTTTATTAAATGATATAATAGTCTTAAAAAATAATATTCCCACAAATTACTTAACTAAAGTTGAAATTGTTATTAATGAAAAACTTTAGGTTATCTTTACATTTTATGCTAAATATATTAACCATATAATATGAATATAAAAGAAGACATAATAATCGTTAAATTAGTTAACTAAGTGTTAAAGTTAAATGATAAGTTAAATTTGAAACAAAAACATGTATAAAACCATTTTTCTGAGTGGATTTAGAACCATGATCATCTTATCTTCAGAATATATCAATTTTTTATTAAAATTATAAAATAAATTAATAATAAAATAATATTTTAAATCTTTCTTAAAGTTCCCCTCCTCCCTCTTATTAAAGTAAACCAACTCCAACCCTTACTCACACCTCTCAAGCCCCCTTGGATCATCCAAACTCTACACAAATATGGTCCCCACATCCCCCTATTCCTCCTATAATCCTTTATTTTGTCAAAGTAAAATTAAAGAAAGCCTTTTAGATTAAATCAATACAAGTTACCTGATTTGAGGTAATGTCCACTCTCAAGATTCTTTCATTTAATTTTTTTCTCCAACCCCATAAACACTATTTATTCAATTATTTTATAACAAATATATTATATTAAAAATACTAGGTTTTTTTTATTGTAAGTATTCAAACTACACTTACAAAAACCTCCATCTAAATGGTATAGAAGATACAGTTTCTATGGACGACGAACTACTGCCTCATGAAACGATGATTATTCAATATTCTCCTACAACGTCTTATGGTGGCCATTATGATGGAACTGTAAATATATATGATATACATGAAATTTATTTTATCTCTAAGATTCTGTAAATCTCATTTATAATATACCTTTATATTTTTCATGTTGTATAAATGTGATAATTTCATTTGAGGAAGTGCGGACTACGACGCCCTAAAAGATATATGATTCGTTCATTCCATACATTGAACGTATAAAGGACAGGATTAATGCATGTATATATGATATTTTACTGGAATTATAATATACTTATGTATAATTTAGTTTTCATTCTTTTAAATATGAAAAAGAAATGAAATTAGCGTTCATGCATACATACAGATTACCGTCTCCATGAACGGTGCATTTCATTTCTTATATGCAAATATTATGGACTATTCTAAATAAATATATACAAAATATATATTATATATATGATATCTGAATCATGAATATCATTCTGGATATAATTTACTTTTGACCACAGGGATAATTTTTAATTATAACAAGATCATTTTTAACTTAAGATCCAAATATCGACAAAATGTCTGATATGAACTCAAATAAATAACTAATTATTATAGCAATGTAACAAAAGATATAAAAGTAATAATAAAATTTTAAAAGGGTCTTAAGATAGTATAAATTAACTTATTTTTATTATTCAGGAAGAACAAGGAACATACAAGACAAGTAGACTCTAGGTAAGGGACTTCATCTCAATCTCCTTCCATTGAGGCATGTTTTGATAATATATATCTCCTTCTTTTACATAGTGTATAATAAACCCCTTTGACTTTTAATTTCATTCAAAAATAATAATTTATCTAGTAATAGTTTTACTAAATACAAAATTAATGTTTTTAACAAATGTGGTGATAATGACCTCTCCGTCGTCGAAATAGTTATTTGATATTTGGATTTCTCTATAAGCATTAATGTTTTTAAAAGGAAAAAAGAAACCTCTTCTTACCTTTTCAGGAATTTTGGTATTGAAATTTTTTTTGAAATTTGATTTTCTATTTCAATATCTTGAAACTATTTCATGTCATTACTAATAAAATTTTATGATTGAAATGTTCACATTTTTAATATTTTATGTGTGATGATTATATAATTGTACATGGACATTGGATGGGTGGTTCTCTGATAAAACAAATGAATGGTGGTTCCATGATAAACCAAGGATGGGTGGGTACATTATAACCTCCAATGCATTGGGTATGGAAGTTGGCCATATGACTATTCAATTTAGTGATATGTGTGGATGTCGACCATATGGTTATTTCATTTCAGTATTTTTATGTACCAAGTTACCTTTATATGTTATTTGTTTATTTATAATGTATTTTGGTAATATTTTGGTTACAAAAAGGGTATGAAATGAGATTATATTTAGTTAAGTGTTTTCACTACATCTTAAAGGTGAAAATTACTGCTTTATAAAAATTTATTCATGGTTTTCATGTTATCTAAAGACTAAGAGTTTTCCTTATTTATGTATCCCTTACCGAGATTTGTATTCTCATCCTATTTTTTGAAATGGTTTTTATAGGACACAAATAATAATAGATTCAAGGATGGGATCATGGAAAAATAATGATGTTAAAACATTAAATGTTGTCAGGTTTCGTTTTATAGTGTTTTTGTTTTATGAAAAATATGGATTTTGAGTTGAAGTTTCTACTTGTAATATTCAAGATGTCATGTGTAATATATTACCTAATTCTCTGAATATCCAAACCTGAATATATTCTCAATGTAAATTATTAAAATAATTCCAAATTATGAAACGTATAAGGCTAGGTTCTTATAGATAAAAATATCAGAATTATCTAGAGCATATCCCATGGGATTGTTATTCTAGGACTGTAATCGTAGGCCCATTTATTTTAGAATTATTGAAGTTTGATTTGATAATTGGACAACCATTATCATTGAAGTTACCCATTTGTGAATTTAGTCTACATCCTTATCCAAATTCAGTATCCAAATAGGGAAGTAATTTCTTGGAAACCATACACTCTATACATTACCAAAATTTTTAAAAAAATTACATATATGAGAATACTTCCACCTTATAACTATATATTAATTAGGTATAATGGGATTTAATGGTGAAATATCATTAATGGTACAATAAATAATTTATAAAAATTATTAATAACAACATTTGAGATTTAAATGAAAATGAATTGGAAATAGTAACTTGACTAGAGAAAGAGGATGTTAGAGGCCCTTACCTTACTAAGTAGGTTCTTATAGCTTGGTAAGAGTATCTTTGAACCATAAATCATACATAAAAGGATTATTGTGAAAAACAAATATATTATATTCATGTTCAATATATTATAATTGACAACTAATGGGAGAATGGGTGGGTATTTATAGTAATTGAGGGAATATTGTTTATTTATTTTTAAACATAGACCTTGAAAATATAGGTTGTGAAAATGTAATACCATTAGATAAACCAAGTTTTTAGATCACAATTTTTGACATTTGAGGCATTTATTTTTAAAAAATTGAGTTTAAAAACATAAATCAATTATTTTATATTACTTTGGCCATAGGAATATAATTATTCCAAAAAAGATTACTTTCAAGAGCTTAATTTCCATAGTCGGATTTGTAATTTTATTCATGGATATATGAAGTCATTTTATAAAATTTAAATACATTATATTTATAAAATAATTTATTTTTGGTCATGGATTTTATTATATTAATTATTACATTATTTTTACATCATAATCATATCCTAATACATACCCTATTTTCATATTGTATTTTAATATTTATAGTAAAATTTTACTATCTTAATTTTTTTTTGAAATATTCAACATTATATAATTTCAAAGTGATGGTATCAAATTAAATTTACTTTTTATGAAAATAATTTTATTTATTTGAAAATTTTATTTTTTACATTAAATACTTATTTTATTTTGAAATCATATGTTTGGCGAATTTTTTTTATGATATTTATTCTAGTAAAACTTGTTTTTGTTCAAAGTCACATATTTATAATTATATTACAATTAATTTATTAAATTAAATTTAATGAATTATTGATTATAAAAAGGTTTTTTTATTCTTCTATACTCTTGAATGAATAACATTTCCATTACTATTACAATAGTCAAATTTCCAATGATAATAATGCAATGGTCAGATCCCAATTATCATATCCTAATGGTTGTAATAATTTTTATAAATTTAAATTAGTTCCTTCATTGATTATTCTATTAAATTTATATTGAGGATATATATACAATATTTTTAGAAATATTTATCTGTTTATATATTTTTTGTATTTTTTTTAGTATAGTTTATTTGTGTGATATTTCAAGGAGACCATGATGATCTAGATGTTCCTATTATATTTATTTTCATTTTTATATGTTAATTTTACTATTTTTTTAGTTTTATTAAACACAATTATTTTTTAAATATAAGGTTATATATCGATAAAAATATATTATTTTTTTATTATATGGTGAATGTGATTTATATTATCTTATATTAATAAATATTACACATATTTATACATTGGGAATAAAATTCCATTTATAAAATTTTTGGTCCTTGTAGTAAATAAAAAGTAATAAGGGGAGGGTAAACCCCATAGTTTAGCCACATGAGATAGGAAGAAATGATGGATTGGATTAATGATTAGCAAGGAAGAATGGTGATTTCAAAATTTTAAAAATAATTGAGACAACCACGTGATTTCTCTGCATTTTTTACTAAGCCATGCAATAATTGTACTGATTGAACTGCCTCAAGCTAAACCCCCTAACATGGTTAAGCTATATATTTTTACAAATTGTATTCAAAATATGAAACTTTATCTAAAAATTCTTAACACCTTAAATGTTCCCCACACAGTTATCTGAAACTATGTGGTCACCATTCAAATTAACATTAAGGGGTAAAATATTCTACACAGTTACCTTTGGATACCCATATAGTTATCCCTAATTTTTTTGGGGGTGGAACACCGTGTTCAAATCTCAAAAATCCTACCTGAAGTACTCTACGTTCACCTAAGATCCTAAAACCTCTCTAATACCTCAATTCGTGTTAAAATTTCCTCTTCAATATTCCCTAATTCAACTATTTTTTTTATTCAAATTCCTTTTGTCAAAATGATCCCTATATTAGGATAAAAAATTCAAGTTCCCTATGAATTTAAAAACCCATTAAATTAATGGTGTTTAAAACTTAAATAAAAATTAATTTGGATATCAAGTTTGAGCACATGATTATTCCATAAACTACAACATAGATCCAAACCAAAGTGAAAGGGATATAAAATAGTGAAACTGGGTGTTCTAACGCTTTAATATATAGAATCCTCAAAAAATATGTTACACCCCACTCCATCTTACACTATGATTAGTAAGTAGACCAGTTAACCAAAATCCCTCAGGAACACCTCCTCGTATGGAAAATTGTGATAACTAATAGAGAGAGCATATGAGGTTACCATGGGGAGACTATTACCTAGATATTAGACAAATTAAGAACATGTAAATAAAATAAATTTGACACATAATCAAGATACACATCCACAACTATGCAATGTTTTAATATATAAATAGAACCATATATACAGTATTAAAATTAATGTGTCACAATTAACTGGATCCCCCATGGGTGTATTGTACACAAGTAGTGAAAATATAAATAAAGGAAACTATGGATAACAACAAATTCCCAACTTTCCCTGATTCCAAACCGGTCCCATCATCCAACTCCAACCCAAACATACCATGCACTAATCATTGGGTGCTACCCTACAACCCATCCTTATAAAAAATAATTATGTCTTATCTGGTACACAAGTTTCATGATGTCTCAATCAGTGTGTGAATATAAATTAGTAGGCCATCACTAACAACATTAGTTGGATAATCTATTTGATTATAGTTCTTGTGGATGTGATAATATAATATAATTAAATAATATAAGAAAAATTTATATATATTCAATAACCATCAACTGATTCCCCAATTTATCAAAAAAACCCTAACATTGATAGTACTATTTTCTGACTCTAGGTGCATGAAAATGATCAACACTAAATTCCTTGGATACTGTTGACATTTTTATGATCATATCTCAGTTACCACTCTAATAAAAAATATCCACATATAATCAAAGAGGTCATCCAAGAATTCATTAGTATCACATTGATTCTATATACTCATCTAGAAATTCCTACAGAATTTTTGAACTCTCCTCGATGTTCACCATAATTAATAATAACTTGAATCTAGGAAATAATTTATAAATTCAAAAAAACATCTAAGTGGTCATCCTAAAATTTCTCTACATCAGTCATCATATGGGTTGATTCACTGCACTTGTCTTTCACACATCATCTCTAATCACCTGGAATATAAGCTCTCATCCTGTTATCATTATTCATAAATAATATTTTTGAATATTTTTGTTGATCTCTACAGTTCTAAGTAGCCCATGTGACATGGAGTATAATTACAACATATTGAAATTTCCAACAATTAGCCAATAAATAATCCATTTATTTAATTAAACATCATACCATTTTTCTTTAATCTAGGACCATGTACATAACTTTCCACAACTACCATATCACATATTAGGTTTCATTTCCAATATCAAAATCAAGTTTTTCACTATTAAAGAAAAAGAAAATTTCATAAAATACGATCCCCAACAATAAGCCTAATTATAATTTATAATGTTTAAGGTATAAATTTATACAATTCAAGTGATTTATTATTTAACATTTCTAATAACAAAACCATTTACCATTACTAAAACCCAATCCACTATGTGATATCAATTTTCTATTTCATATGGGTTTTATTACATTACCCACTACTTTAGATCCAAATAATCTAAGGGGGTCAAAAATATTCTCAATTAATGATGGGTGTGAAATAAAATTTATCAACCATAAATCTAATCCCAAATTTTTATTAAAACATGTTAAATATAAATTTGAATTTAAAAACATCAAACCCTCTCAGGGACAAAATCACCTTCTACATATTCTACATAGAGTCACTAATTCCTATGGTCTTTGGAAATCAAAGTGGTTATTTAAACTATGGAAACCTAAAATATACAATTAATTTAATATTGGTAGAAGCGTGGTTAATGTAGCATAACCACACTATGAAAAAACTCAATAAATGAGAAAAAAATATGTGTTAAACCAAAATGACAACCTTCATTAATCTCATAGGACCTAACTCATCTGGTGTCTGGTCCTCATTCATGAAAAAATAGGAGAAATAAAAATAATAGGAAAATAACTTTAAAATGGGGAATAAAACACATAAATCATAAATGATAAGTTGACTATAATAGAAATAAAGGATTATAGAAGAGGTAAAAACTCACCCATATACGTACAACCTCAGCGAAGAAATTCGATTCAGAAAAGAATAAGGGAGATATCCAAGAAGATGGTGGATAAGTAGAAGTGGGGAGAGGAATGCCTGGGCTTCTAGGAAAATGTGAGAAGAAAATGGGATAAATATATTTGATATCTTAGGAAAAAATGGACATTATATATAATTTTTAAGGTGTATAGAGTTTGGTCACATTGATTGATAAACCGTACACCAACTCTATTTCCCCCACTATGCAACACTAGTCACCCCACACTATTACAATGAGTCGTTTCAAAACCATGAACCAATTGTGTGACTTGACTAAAAATTAGTTTTGAAATTCATATTCTCTCTATGAATGTATAGAATTTGATAACAATCCTTGTGCCTATATATTTTGGACCACATGGATGGGGTGAGAGCTTAACAAAAACCTTGTTCTAACCATTCTTTATGGGATATAAATAATGAAACCCATACATTGATCCCCAAAACATTTGGAAACTCTAGAAAAATAACCCAAACACATGAGGAACATAAGTTGAATAAGAAAATTGGTCTTTTAAGGGGTTCCAACCCCCAAAATACAACTATGATTCCAAAAATTGAAAATCATCCCATCCACTAGTTTTAATATTCAAACTCATCCTCAAATTATGAGAATCTATATATAACCAAGGGATTAAAACACCCCACTATTTTCACGAACCATCCCCCGGGTCTTGTACCTTGACATACCCCAAGCCCGCCTCTTGAAGGCTAGGGGTTTGTGACTAGTTTCGAAGGCGTCAACCTGCATATGGGAGGCATTTTCTTAGATACATGTACACACATGAACTCACGAACAAAATCCATAATGTTGATAGGTGAACACTAATTAATCGGAAACCAGAGTACAAAAACATGTGAAGCACTGATTGGTAAAATTGGGACAATATATAAGCCTAAAAAAAGTACTGGAAACATCATGGTACAAAGGGGTCACTGATGGCTATATGCGGAAAAATCCCACCCGATCACTAGAGTGGTGAAGCTACTTGAATCCAAAGTATTATGTCATGTCCACCTGGTCCTATTGGGCCCCTCCTTGTACTAGGCCACCAAGTCCACCATTGAAACATTTTTTTGTCTCATCTCCCTGAGTGCCTCTATCAAATCGTCAACCGTATTCACCAGATAAAACACGTGCAGGTGAAGCCCGTGTAGTGGTGAGTAACCCAGTACTCTGTAAGGGACCCTGATACCATCGATGGTCTCTTAGAGATCCACAATGGAAAACAAAACAAAACAACCACAAATTAAACCATAGAGACACAACCACAATGTAAACCAAAATTCCAAAACCACAAAGAAAACCACAAATCCAAAACCATGAAATAAACCACAAAGATTATTCATAGTCATCTCTACTCAAGTACATGCCCATACATATACCAAAGTCATCCAGATATAATCATCTCATCCACAAAGGAATATGAGGCTCTCACCATAAAGCCATTACCAGGATTCCCAAAGAAGGATAAAAGCATAACTCAAGGATCAAGAGTACATTCTCAATGAGATGGCCATCTCTAATGGAACCCATCTGAGATATATACTTCGTCGGGTAAAACTCAACCATTCCAAATGGTATGTCTGAAAGGATGTGCTCCATTATGAATTTTCTTATAGAACTACCTCTATTGTATGACACTAGAGGTCTCACTACCATAGTCTTGCGCTTGAGGCAAGACTAAGGGAAACCAAGTAAAGAGGCCCACTCCTCGACACTACATTCAGTTAGAGGAGAACTTATCTATTCTAACCCACGATGTCTCAGTCGCTTTGGTAAGAAGTGGACCACACCTCATTCCATAAATGGAGAACTAAATTTTACCTTGGTATCAATTACATCATGTGGAGGGGACCATACCTCATAATAATATCCTGTAGTCGATGGAGCTCTAACTCCCATGAAGGACCTTTTCCCCATCACTACTCAGAGACAGGGGAGTACTACTCCATAACTGAGGTCATGCACCCTACCCAGTAGGGGAGTAAAACTCTGGTAGTTTGTTCATTGTGGGGGAACCGCGCCCTAGTATTTCCGGGGTGTACCAACCCCAGGATAGAGGACCTGCACCCTGGCATGGAAGGGAGTACCTACTCTATTGGAAGAAGGTGTAAAGTGGACCCCCACCAGAAATCGGTAGGGGAGTACAAATCGGTGACTAGAGGACTCGTGCCATGGTAATGTAGTGGAGTAACAGACTCTATCACAATATCTGTTGTGGGGGAATATCACCCTAGTATGTCTGGGTAGTACCGACCCTAGGCTAGAGGGATTTCACCTGGGCATGACAGGGGAGTACCTACTCTTAACATATAGGACATGCCCCGTACTTGGTAGGGGAGCACCTGACACTATGTGAGTTAAGCATGGAGGACTCGCACCCTTGTCCAATAGGGGAGTACCGAAACCAATGATAGAAGAACCTAATCAGAGGAAAACAAACTAGAACCATGACGTGCGGAGTCCAATCTCTACTGGAGCATAGGAGTAAGGAATACTTGCTCCTTGAGTTGTCAAGGGAGTAGTATTCCTAACTCTCACCACAAGAAACACCCTAGGTATACTCCTCATTCTATTGGTCATACCCCAACTGCCATAATTATTCAAAAATAAGTGACTCAAAGTACCTTCATGTCATATGTTTTCCAACATGACATATGGTGCATCAATCAGATGCCCGATTTGTAATTGATAAGTATTTTAGTACTGAGGGCTTGGTTGGATCCATGTTTTATCCAACTTGGTCATACATCTACCTTCTAAAAAACTCAAGTGGAGTATCTCAAAAGGACCACCTCATCCCAATAATTTCATCACCGTAGACGGTTCATCAAACGAACATCTAGTTTTGGAGATATGGCCCTTTAAGAGTAACTAGGTCGAAAATGGTTGGTGTCCGGTCTGACTCGGTCGGACCCACCCAGGTCTGACCCAACCCAAGTCAATCCGGACTAGCTGGTCTTGCGGGCTCGGCCTTTTGGGTCGGTCCGCCTGGTGGCATGACCTGCCAGGCTCCCCTCAGCCTACCATTGCAGGCTGGCACCTTTCTCCTCGGATGTGGAATTGCTACGTCCGACACCAGCTCACGCAGTCAAGCCCATCTGCCATGTCCCACACGTCAACCTGCATGGCGGGTTGACTTCTCCATAGGGAACCAGGCCGGCACCATGGGACTCCAGTGCTATAGCCCTGGCTTCCACCACCCAGGTGTGTTGTAGGGGCATGCCTCCTACTCTGGCTACCAACCGGGCCAACGACCCATCTCTTCTCCACTGGGCATGCATTCGGTGCTTCCGCACACTGGCCGTAGCATTAACAGGCCACCAGACATCCTCTATTTGCTCGTTTTTCACACAATTTTTGCATGCAGCCTCCAGGGGATACCCTCTTCACTATGATGGATCCAGATCCACCTTTCTGTCAATTTCAAAGAGATTATCACAAGGAAAAAACATAAGGAGGGTCTCGGGCCTTGTTCATGTCGGCCCATGCCCTCTGCGTCAGAGGATAAAAACTGAGGAGGTTTGGGATTGTAGTGAAATAAAAAATAAATCAATTCCAACATTGAACCCCCAAAGATACCCTCGCATATAAATGAGTGACTTGTGAATCAACCTATTCTTGGGCTGATCTGCATCTGTCCTTTCAAAAAGAACAGAGAAAAGGTAAGATCTTTAACAAATAAACCCCTACCTCTTAAGACTTCTGATGCTGCTACATTTATCCTCAAGGGATTTAAGTAGTCAATGTCACCTCCCGACTCTGATCATCGAAATGTGTCGAAGTTGAAGATGTATCTCCAACGTTCGTTGTTCTTCGCTAGGGTGGAAGTCTGTAAGAGGTTCACCAGAGAATCCTACAAATTTTTAATCCATATTTCCCAAGTTCATCAATCTATAAATAGGAGAACATTGCAATGTTCCCATTATGATTCCATGTCACATTGTTACACAATTTTAATTAATAAAAAATGTAATTGTTATGTGTCATTAAATAATTATTACACTATGAGTTTAACGAGCCTTTAATAATCCTCATTGATGCACATCGTCGATGCCCTATCACTAACCCATAGCGTTGTCGTCCGACACCCAAAAGAGAGAAATAAAATAAAATAATTCTTTTAAATTGTATTGTTATTTTTATCAAAATGTCTGCAAAATAACATTTTTCCTCAGCCCTTGCTGGCCAAAGTCATGCCATTTCTATGTGAATCTTGGAATTCAGAATTTAATGGTTTCCTCATATTTTTTATTTGAACAATGGTTCAAAAAATAGAAAATATCTTTCACATGTTTACTAAATGTACCTTAAAAAAGTTCAAAATTACATTTCAGGATTATCGGAACATAGAATCACATGCCGTTGAATTTTGATGTTTCGAAAAAAATACCATTTCATTTTTGTAAAAAAAATGTGGAATTATGGGACATTACATCCTCCCCACCTTTAAACTTTTCATCCCTGAAAATACAAACCCAAACATACTAGACAAAACTGGCTCAACGATTATTTATACGCTACTTCTAAGAACACACCATGAAGAAACACTAAGATCTACCAATATCATGTCTAGATCTTTCTAGGTCAACATTGTTCCATATCATGCACATGTTTCATTAGATGTGACAAGAGGGAAGAGCATGAAGTACTAAAATTCATCTACAGTCATGGGGTTCAGTGGCTCACCTCCATGCTAACATGACACAGATCACAGAAAGAACCCCACAGTCCACATATTCCCATGGATGCACTGTGCTAAAACGACCATGGGAAATATTCATTCATGGTTGATGCTAACACCTGGTAGTATTTACAAATGAAACAGGGTTGTCCAAGAGAGAACGTTGGATCTTATAGGGACCTCTTACTAGAACCTCTAGTGGACACACCAAAAACTGAAACAAGAACACGACTACTCCTACTTGTGGCATCTTTAATGAGTATGGGTGGTTAGGAACCATTCTTCACTGGAAAAACATCTTGTGGTATAACAATGACACCATAGAATGACTCAATGGGGGCTCTTTATGACAGTCCAAACTGTGCTGCCTGGGATTCCCTTTTTCCTCAAAGGAAATACCTTCGCCACCATGAAAATATACCACACATCATTACTAATATCATCATTTTGGGCAGGAACGATAGTATTCCATTCCTAGAATGACTTCGTAAGGTCTCGACCCCATGACTAAGAGATCCCAACTGCAAATCTCATCTCTAAGAGCTAGGTTACACTATCAGTGTCTTTGTGTGATCATCATATCTCCTCCATCAGGATTCACTATGACTGAGGGTTAAGTCCTTAGTCTAACCAAAACCACAAAGTCTCAAACAAGACTCACAGAAAAAGGAATTCCCAACACCTGTGTCTATTTAGAAAGGATGTAAAAGAAAATACACAAGTCGTACCTTGAAATTCTCTTGGAGCTTCTTGGTCATGAGCCATGACTACATACAGTTGTCCTCGTCCATTTCCTCCATCTCCCTAGGTTAGGTGAGGACAACCCCATACTACTCGTCCATAACTTCTACCTTGTCTGTTGACTTGTGGAACTCCATTATCCGAGAACTGTCTCTACCAAGGAGGTTTGTCTGTCGGCTCCCTCTTAGCAGTACATCAGGTTGGGAAATCTCTAGCAAGATTCCCCCAGCCATTACAAGCGTTACATTGCCTCTCCCGTGGTTGATATTCTCCTTGTCATTTCTTCTATTTCATGACCCACGTGTCCATGTCTGGGTATGGGTATGCCACCTACACAGTGATCCCATCACCACTCGTCTGCTAGCTCCATTAAACACCACTACTCCATGACCTATGCTATAGGTCACATCCACCTAATCCTATGACAGGAAGCTCTCAACTACCATGGATCGTTCTAGTACCCCATCATGCATCAAAATTTTGATAGGTATCACTGATTCCCTGATTTCCTAGAGCAGTTATAACTCAAAGGTTCATGCACTGACATAAGGTTCTCGCATTATATCCACGGAGTATCGAGAAATATCTGTGAATCTCGCTGAGTACTTAGCTAATCTCATGATACCCTAAAGTGGGTGAAGTAGCTTCTGTATGCATAAAAAGCACAAAGTCACCAGAAATAACTCCTCTCTGAATAGTCTCTCAATCTATTTCAAAGTGAGGGTCACCTCGTCATGATTCGAGATCGTCAGGCTCACCATCTTCCCGCTGATCCCTGAAGAAGTCTTGTATCCAAGACCACCATCTTGTCGGGTGGTGTCCTCAATAGGTGTAAGACACACGTAACTACCTTAAGGAAATCCTTAGCTACCTGATGATCTGTCTCTCCATGTAACATGGGAGGTCTCTACCTCTGAAACTCATGTATCGCGCTCAACCTGCATGCATCCTCACCCTGAACTGCGGGTGGAAATTGATGCTCGATGGGTGGTGGAATCACTGGTGAACCACTCGAAGGAAGCACCCCTATATCAGTTCCATGTAAAGAAGCCTCCACTTGGGGAAGATTATCATCACAATACTACTGTGGAATCCTATATGTCTATCTTTGTGGAGGCATCCTGAAATTAGTTAAGATGAACCATAGTTAATAGTATATCTGGAAAGTTGACTCAAGAAGAAAATGTAAATCACAATCATTCCTACAAGGTTCATAATCCATTAATTTTCCTAAAACCAATTTTCTATGTTTGGAGTCAAGTAACAGGTGTCCAAAATCCTAGTGTATGGATATGTCGGTTGTCTCACCAACACTAGACACCCTGGCCTGAAAGCCAAACTCGAAACACATAACATTATTCCTCACAAACAAAAACAATAGACCCTTTGTCATTGAGGTATAACTGACCACCTTTGATATAACTTTTTCATGACCCTTACCTTAGGGATCATTCCGTTACATACCCCACGATCGCCTCATGAAGGCTAGGGGTTGGAAACTAGTGCCAAAGGTGTCAAACTGCAAGTGGGAGGAATTTTCCTATGTATCTATACACATGTACACTCACAAACCCAATTCACAAAGCTGATAGATGAAAACTAAGTAATATTAATACAAAGTAAAAAAACATGTAAACCATTGAGTGGTAACATCGGGCCAGTATAAAAGCCCAACAAAAGAACTAGAAACTACAATGAACAAAGGGAGAACCAATGGCCTGCAGCGGAAAAATCCCACATGATCACTAGAGTAGGGAATCTACTAGAAGATGAAGTATTCTATCCTATCTTCCTAGTCCTACATGGCCTCACCCGTTCCTAGGCCACCATGTAAACCATCATAACTTCGTTCGGCTGCGTCTCCCTGAGCACCTCTATCGAAACATCGAATGACTTCACCAGACACAACACATGTGGGTAAAGCCTGTGTTGGGGTGAGTAACTCGGTACTCTATAGGGGACCTTGAGACCCTCGATGGTCTCTCAGAAACCCACAAAGGAAAACACCACAAAACAACCACAATGTAAATCACAATGCCACAACCACAACGTAAACCCCAGATAAAATCCCACAATGCAAACCAAAAATCCAAAACCACAAAGTAAACCACCAATATTATGCATAGTCAGCTCTACTAAGGTACATGCACATACATATTCCTAAGTCATCCTGATATACTCATCTCATCCACAAAGAAACATAAGGTTCCAACCTCAAAGCCATTACCAGGGTTTAAAAAGAAGGATCAAAGTGTAAATCAATGATCAGGAGTACATGCTTCATGAGGTTTCCATCCATGATGACACTCATCTGAGTGATGTACTCTGTCTGGTACAACTCAACCATTTTTAATGGTATGTATGAAAGAAGATTCTCCATCAGGAGCTTTCTGCTAGAAATGCCTCTAGTGCCCGAAACTTGAGGTCCTGTTATCATAGTCTTTCATCCATCGAAAGACCAAGGGAAACCAAGTGAAGAGGCCCACTCTTCGACACTATGTTCAGTTGGGGGGGCACTCCTCTAGTCTAACCCTGGATATCTTAGTCACTCTAGTAAGAAGTGGCATACACATCAGTGCATCGAGGGAGCACTGACCTCTACCTTGGTATCGATTACATCAAGTAGATGGGACCTCTCCTTGTGACTATGTTCTACATTCAAGGGAGCACAAAATCTCATGAAGTACCCACTCCCCATCCCTACTCAGATATGGGGGAGTACTACTCCATAAGTTAGGACCCGCACTCAACCTAGTAGTAGAGTACAACAATGGCAATTTTTTCACTATGGGGGACAATCACCCTAGTACGTTTGGGGTGTACTGACCCTAGGCTAGATAACCCACACTCCATCACAACAGGGGATTACCGAATTTGCTAGAACAAGGTGTAAAAAGGACCTGCAACCTGAATCGGCATGGGAGTACAACTCAGGGACTAGAGGACCCATGCCTTGTTAAAGTAGGGGGTAACTGACTCTATCATAATATCTGATGAGGGGGAACTGCACCCTAGTACATTAGGGGAGTTCTAACCCTAGGCTAGAGGGACTTCCCCTAGCATGGTAGGGGAGTACATAATTATAACATATAGGACCCGCACCCTACCCGGTAGGGGAGTACCTGACGCAATGTGAGTTAAGTATGGAGGACCCATTCCCTAGTCAAATAGGGGAGTTCCAAATCCAAAGATAGAAGAACATTCTCAGAGGAAAACAAACATACATCCATGAAGTGGGGAGTATCGCCTCAACCAGAGGAGAGGAGTAAGGAATACCTTCTCCATGAGTCATCAAGGGAGTATACATCCTAACCCTCACCATAAGAAACACCCTAGTTCTACTCCTTATGCTATCATTCATACCTAAGCATCTATTATTTTCCACAAATATGTGACCTGAAGGACCACCATGTCATAAGGGTTCCAATATGATAGACGACACATCAATCAAATGCCTATTCTGTATGTTATAGGCATTTCAATATTGAGTTCCCAAATAAATTCATTTTTGGTCCAAACCAACCATACATCCACTTTATCCAACACTTATGCGGATTATATCAAAATATACACCACATCCCAAGGATTCTAGTGTTGCAGATGGTTCATCAAATGAACATCTGGTTTAAGAGATAAGGCTCATTAAGTGTAACAAGGTGGAAAAGGGCTCGGGTCCCATCTGACATGGGTGGACAGACCCAACCTAACCAAGACTGGGTCAACCCTACCCGATTGTGGTTGACCCAGCCCGTTGGCCCCAGCCCGGCCTGATCGTTCCATCCCACCTAGTGGTGCAGCCCACCAGGCTCACCCTGGCTCGTCGTTGCGGGCCAGTCCCCTTCTCCCTGGATGTGGCATATCCACATTCGTCACCTTCTCAAGTTGCTAGGCCCTTTGACCTTGTCCCCCATGTCAACATTCCTTGCATGTTGAATTCTCCATAGGGCCCCATGTTGGCGTCGTTCGACTCTAGTGTTGCGGCCTATCGCAGCCATGACTTCTACCTCCAGGGCGCGCCTCTGGTTCACACCACCTCCTTAGACCGCCTGCCAGGCTGGCGGTCCATCGCTTCTCTACCGGGCAAGCGGCCACTGCCGCCACGTTCTGTCGAAGTCATGCGCCGCCGTGGTTTGTAGCCTTACTGGGATGTCAGACACCCTCCGGTGGCTCGTTTTTTATAGTGTTTCTTCCTGAATCCTCCATGGGATTCCCTCTTCACTGTGATGGATCTATATCAACCTTGCCATAAATTTCAAAGAGCCAATCAAAAGGAATAAAATGCAGAGGGGCTCAGGCCTTGTTTGTGTCGGCATGCACCCTCCGCGTTAGAGGATAATAACTAGGGAGGATTTGGGGAGTGTAGTGAAATCCTAAATAAATCAATCCTATCATTGAACCCCCAAAGATACACTCCCATATAAATGAGAAACTTGCAGATCAACCTGTTTTTGGGTTGATCCAAATCCATCGTTTTAAAAAGAACAGAGACCGGAGAAGACCTTTAATGAACAAAACCCTACCTCTTATGACGTCTGATGTTGTGACATTTTTCCTCCAAGGATTTAAGACATAAAGGTCGCTTCCCGGATCCAATCTTCAAAAGTTGTTGAAGATGAAGATGTCCTTCCAGGGTTCATTGATCTTTGCTAGGGTGGAAGTCCATCAGAGGTTCTCTAGATAATCCTCCAAATTTTTAATCCATATTTCCCCAATGCATCAAAATATAAATAGGATCAAATCACAGTGTTCCCATTATTATGTGGTGTCGCTTTGTTACACTATTTTAATTAAGAAACAACATCTTTGTTATGTTTCCTTAATGAGTCATTATGCTATAAGTTTAACAAGTCCTTAATGAGCCTCATTGATGAGCATCATCGCTTCCCTATCGCTTCCCCACAGCATTGTCGTTCTCCACCCAAAAGATAGAACGAAAAGAAAATAATTATTTTATATTATTTAATTGTTTTTTTCAAAATATTTGAAAAATAAATTTTCGGGTCGGCCCTTTCCGGCTGAAGTTAAGTAATTTATAAGATAATCCTGGCATTAAGAATTAAATGGTGTCCTAATATATTTGCTCTGAGCAATGATTCAAAAGATAGAAAATCTAGTTCACACGTTCACTGAATGTAACTTAAAAAAATTTCAAAATTCTATTCTAGGCTCTCCAGACCTCAGAATCACGGGCTGTCGAATTTCATGTTCTCGAAAAAAACCCATTTATTTTTTTCTAAATTCATGGAATTCGATGACATTAAAACTATAACACGTTTCTTACCTATAATGTTCTATTGGCTAATAAAATGCATCTATTGACCCTCATTGGTCATTTATTCAATAAAAAATGGCCTCATTCCATTCTAAATGCTCAAAACACATCTTTGTATCTTTGTCAATATAAGAAAGGCATCACAACATATCTTGATCCAAATCCCTACATCAAAACTAAAATATCAAGTTGGAAATTAAACAAGGTCATCTATGATGAAATATCTACGATGTCATCATTCAATCACCTTATTGTTCGGTGGTTCTCTACACTATAAGATTCAACTTACATCCATAAAATTTTGATTCTTGGTACTATTTCCATTATAATATTTTATTTAAACACCACACACACACACTCCAACATTGTTCCCAACATCATTTCCAAATCAAATAACCCAAATAACTATGAGAAGTTTAGTTAACACTAGTACCCACCGTTGTTTCCAAAAACCAAATGAGGAAGGATTTATAACATTCATCCATACATAAGTCACTAGCACACAAAAGTTTCTTCAAAATCACATTTTGATTCTCAAAATTCACATCCCATTTCTTAAAAGGAACAATATATATAGTTTTTAACCCTACACATATGTTTTCACATGTGAATGATAGCCAAAACGTTTTCAGCTGAATAATTACTAAAACACACTTCTCTTCATGTATAAGCTTTTATAACTGACCTCATCACAATTAAACGAATTATGCGATCACCCAAGCTCACTCATTGGAGTCCATACCAGAATTTTAGTTAGATTCCATAGTTAGAGCCCAAAATACCCATAACTTCCATCATTACATTCTATAGAAATTGACACACCTCGGTCAAAGCACCCTCATATCACTTTAGAACCATCGTAATCCTGAATCCAATGCTCAACTTGATCTAAAACCACACAAAACTTCCCCATTTTTCATTCCAAGTGGTATCTAGGTACACACATCACATATTTCTAATATGAATCCAAATATCACCATGACCACTATATGATGAACTCTATATTTTCATGACCCTTTCATGATGAGTTACATGTACCCATGATCGATATGCCAATCCTACCCATAAGAGTGTCTTCATCATTTATTCACCTAAAAAACTGCTAACTACAATGTACCATGTTTCATTCAATAGTGAACACGATTATTGGAAAAGGACATCCCTATCCCACCTGAATTAAAAAATTAAAAACCAACAACCATTCAATCCCAATATCGAAGGATGGTACCCACACCATTCATTGATTTACGGTCCATAATGAGGTCTTATCTCTTCAAATACCAATGTTGAACTCCCAACTATATGACTATAATTATGATTCTTCTCAAGAATTTCCTCTTTGGATCTAGAAGAAAACATTAGGTGACACTCTTCTTAAGCCACACCCAACACATACCTGACCCCTAATACCTTTTTATATTTCACAGCTGATCACATATTCCACTAAACTCTAATCCGTCATTTATGTCACCTTCAACTATAGGTGCATCTCAAAACCCAACAAATCTAATTGGGAATCCCTTCTAGATAGTGTCTCATGAACTTATAACCACCTAGATCTAAGAGGGGATCATAAAATTAGACTCTCTATTGTCCCATGAATCTCAACCAAGCCATCATGAGATAATGTTCCACAGTGGAACTACTTCCACCACACTACTTGAGCTCCTTCATCGAACCCCAAACTATTCTCACTAGAAACACTAAAATCATATTTCACCATTCCAAATCCAAATAACAACTATTCATATCTATTGTTTACCACCTCAATCTCAGCCAAATGAAATGGGTTCCTTATCATGAGTGACCTAATCACATTACTTTGATGACGCCAAACATCTCCAACATGCGCATGCCACCACAATCTCATACCTAGTTTCTTAGATCTACTGTGAACATTTACCAAATTTGACTCAAGAACCAATGTGTTATAAATTTTCAAAACTAGGATTTAGTGCCCACTCAATCACATAACCTTGACTCTTGTCCCCCAAATAAATTCTAACCCAAGACATCGGCGATCCTTCTATCTAATTGGATTTACATTGTCATGATCCATGTCTAACTACACCAACATCTCTCATCCTGAGAATCATCTCATGATTATGAGTTTTCATCCATTCTCAGATATTTCGTGGCTCATCCACCTCAGTTCAAGACCAATTTTCACAACAAAGAGACCTCAAAATCATAGGATTTAGAATCATAATGATCCAACCATTGAAAATATCATTGATACCAAGATATAATTACTCAAGGTACATCGCTTATAAGGGAAAAAAGTGTAATTAATCCTTTACTAAACTCACTTTAACCTTTTGTGCATCGATTACACATATTGAGGCATATACCCATTCCTCGATTTCCAAAACACATGGTGTTAACCATCCCATGAAAATAATTTACTCTAAGTCCTAAAACCATTGATACACAATATTTTATTGTGGTAATATTAGTCAAGACACATTTTCTAGTGTTTAACATAGCCTAAAAGGCTAACTAACCCCCCCCCCCCCCCCAGGTTCACAAGAAACATCAATACGAGGTAATATCTCACAACCTCATGGTATATGCCCATAGAAATCTTTATTTTTTATAAATAAATACTACATATTATTAGGGGAAATATATATTAAATATCAATAATATCCATTACAAAACATTAATGGTATATTTTATTAGGAAAAAGTGGATAGATAATTAAATAGTAAATAAATTATATAAATTATTTCCTATTAATTTGTTCACAACTAAAACTCTTCTTAGACATAAAAAAAATAAAATAATTCTCAATAACTGAGGAAAGGAAAATATAAGAAAGAGTTAACATAGATATTTAGTTATGGTAATAATAAGATATATCAATCAATGATTATAATTGAGTGTACGATAAGTATATGGGAATGAGAACATGATATTAACAATAAAGAATCATACCCATACAATAATATATAATAATAATTAATAATGGAATAATGTTTAATGGTTCCAACCCTACTGGTCCATTAATTTTCCAAATCTAGATGTTTGAGGTATCCTAGGGACCATCAGTGACTCATTGAAGAGTTTTCCAAATTTTAGGTTTAACTAACAGTGGCACTGATCGGCATCAGTGGCATTGATCGACCATCGGTGGCACTGATGGGTATAAGTGGCACTGATCAGCATTAGAGACACATTGACTGATGCAAGGGAATCAGTTCCAAGGTTTCAGTGACTCACCCATTGGGGATTCATTTCAAGCCCCTCTTAGACATTTCAGTTTCTCTCTCGTAATGTCTCTTTTAACTTAAAAGTGTTTTAATACCCCTTTTAAAGTTATATATGGTCTGTAAAAGATATTTTAAATCCCATAATATTTTTTCAACCCTTGTATTATGAAAATGTGTGGCCTTTTAATTAGTATCACACCCCTTTCCACGTTTTCCAGTCTCGCATGTTTTTCTAGTTTCGCCCATGTGACACATTTTCTACATTTAAAGTAAATCTATCAACTCACAATCTTTGTATTGTATATCTCCACCGTTTATAAGGGGAATTATGAAATCATGATTAATACCAATGTGTGAAACCACCCAACCATGTTCTCAATCCAAAATCCAACTTTAATGTACATCGAAATAGACTCCCTGATTTTAGGATTTGGCCTCTTCTTAAGTCGAGATCCTCTCTTCCTTCTTCCATTTTGTTTCTCTTGGTTCACCTTGAGACTTACTCAATAGACAAGTTGTGCGCCCATGTGGGAGCCCTTCCCACTCATCCATGGAGATACTCTTGAATGTCTTGTCATCCTCTATTCTTGTAACAAGATGGAACTTCAATATTTGATCATACATGTAGGGATTTTCTTTTTCTTTCCTTAAATTTTGCATCATGTGGGGTGGTAACATTAAGGTTTTCTTGTAAGGACCAACTGAATACCCTTCTTGAAATAGGAATTAATAAATAATTTAATATGATTAAAATATAACATGTTTAAATAAAATAATGAGCATGGTGTGGTTGATCCTGGTCACCTATTTTTAATTTGTTATCTTTTATTCTATTATGGGTGTTGTGGGTCTATGGATTCTGAAAATCATGACTGTTTGAAGTCTATTCTTATGCACTGGTGGTATATCATTGTGATATTTAGATATACAGAGATTACATAAAATATGGTTAATCACATAAACTTATTTAAATAAATAGTTACCCTAGGATCAAACTTATTCTATGATCACCCAAATTATATTAAAGTGGAAATTAAATAACCATTGTTAGATAAATTTGAATACACATGGTTGATGGTTGTGCTTGTGTCGTGTGTTCTGGTATGCTTTTTGTGGGCTTGGTATTTGGGGTGGTACAGGGGGTGTTTGTTGGTATCCTAGTCTGTGAGATTGATTGATTGTAGAATGGATGAACTTGTAGGTAGATAAACTACATTTATGTTGTGTTATAGTCATAATGAGACGTTGAGTAGTGGGACTATGGTTTGGTTGTGGAATGGTTAGGTAGCAAGAAAACATTTAGGGTTTTTTGTGTAGCGAGGTTGCAGGGTTGGGTTGTGGATTAACGAATGGGTGGAATTTACATTGGTGAATGATAGTGGATATTAGTTGAACGGGGATGTGAAATGGGACTACAATTATAGTTTTGTGTAGTTGTTTTGTGTTGTTGTACAGTGGGAATTAGTTTGGTTTTGTTGGTTTCTTGGTGTGGCTACGGTTCATAGTTTCCCAGTAGTGTCAAGATAATTTAACTGAATCCCCATAAATAAATATATAAATGGAAATTTAACAACAAGGGGGATGGGTTATGATTTGGCAGTGGATGTTTTATGGTTGTTCATATAGGAGTAGTAGTGAAGGCAGTGTCAGTGTGGGCCTTTTGTCTATTATGTGAAACCCATAGGATGGGGATGAGTGTTTTATTACCTATATATATTTTAGTTCTTTGTGATTTATATATGCACTCAATCCTTGTTGATAACTATGTTCCGAACACCTCCATTTTATGTGGGAGGGTGTATTTCCGAACATCCCAGTGGGATGATGGATAGTTGGTTACCGATTTTCATCCTCACATCCTCTTCCAGATCTTGCCACTCAGGCATATCTAGGAAGTATGTAATGTCTTGAGGCTTAACATAGTCCAAGATTTTTTAAGAAATAGTTTGTTTTGGATGAGGGGTATATGTTTTTGCGAGCCAGGTTTGTATTCCCAAGTATCTTAGGGATGAGGCCCAGGTGTCTTCTATTGTAGTGGTAGTTGTTCTGGCCCAGGTGTCTTCATGTGTGGTGGTAGTTGTTCTGGACCTGTTTTATGTGGGCATGGTTGTGTGTGGTTGGCAACCAGGTGTGTGCAGCAAGGTCGTGGCAGTGGGACTGTGTGTGGGAAGAGTGACAATGTCATGATGTCAGAGCATTAGTACTGAGAAGTTATCCAGTGGTAAAAGTGGTGTGCAGGGTACCCGTACATTGATGTGCTAATATTATTAGGTCACTTGATTTGGGTTATTGGGTGAGTATGCCATGGTGAGTATGGTATGTTTAGTATTCCCTAGTAGGTTCTTGAGGTTATAATGTATTCTCATGAGGGAATTAGTATGTTCCCTCACTTGTGCATGAGTAGATTTAGTTTTCCCTACTGTGTATAATTGTATGCTCACCCTATGTATATAAAAATGTTTCAGTTTTCCAGGAGGATGCTGAGGACCGTGATGGAATTTTCTAGGTCAATCATCGATATTAGTTTCAATTTCTGCTGAGTTTTTTTCTTTTGGTACATTACTTTATATTTATTTTGTACCTTACATCATCTTCACATTGAACATGCATATAGGAAAACGTTTTTAGATTTAATTTTACTTTCAGTATCTGATGTTTTTTTTATATTTACCATCTTATCTCCCAATATAGTTCTATAAAATGGGTAATGCCTTTTATATTGTGTGAGATCCTATTCCATTGGTGCTAGTCACCACTCCGGGGATTATTGATGGAGGGACTTGCGAGTCATTATCTCTCCTTTAAAATGAAGAAGTAAGGGTCTGGGAGTTTGATGTTCCTTCCCTCATATTGGAGAAGGTGGGTCATAAAAGAATGGTATGAGAGGTGATGGTTAAGAAATAGGATAGAGTTTGGGTTATGAACCATGATTATTGCATGGGATGGTAGGGAAATAGTTTTAGGAAATCTTGGTGCGTGAAATAGGCCAGGAAATACTGGCTAGGACATGGGAGTTTAGGGCCCCCTTTGGTCTGATGTTAGGACTTTGGACCTACTAAACGACCAGGTGAGACTACACTGATTACAGCGTAGAGTCCCTAGGAAAGGAACATGAATCATAATGACATGTGTTCTTGTGTGTCATTGGTGTTTTGGAATTTAAAATAATTAATGAGGTCAAAAAATTTAATGTGTTATGTCCACATTACTCGGGCATAAGAGTTTCTTGTTTTTTTAGCTATGGCACATGGACAACATCTATGAGTGGCACGAGTAGTCAAGGCACAACAGGTTGATCTAATTCATCAGTGGAGGGCTGATCAATAGGATGAGGATGACCATTGGAAAAAGATGCATCATGAATTCAAGTGGAAGACTCTAGGAAAGTATGAGGGAAGCATCTCAGACATGGAGATAGAGAGCGAGCTCAAGGAGCTGATGATCAATTTCAGCTAGATCTGGGCTCTAACAGAGTACCAGTTTGCTCTAGTCATGAGCCAGATGTAAGGAGTAGTGCATTAGAGGAAGAGGCTTTACCTCAGGTAGACGAAAGAGGTTGTGGTTTCTTGAACTGTCTTTGAGAAGGAGTTCTAGGTAGAATTCCTTTCTTCCACGACTAAGGCTGAGAAGAGGCAGTAGATTATCTCCCTTCAACAAAGGAGTGTGTTAGTAAAGTAGTTGGAGGCCATGTTCAGGGATATCCTTCATTTTCCATTGGACCGCTTCTGGGATTAGGATTAATGGGAAAAAATCATAGAGGAGGAACTCCTACCTTCTTGTCAGTATATTTTTACTCCCTTCACATTGCCAATGTATATGGAGGTTTAGAAGAAGTTTGAATTAGTGGAGAGGATGCACATACTGGGAGGATTTCTACGAGTGGGGATCCAGTTGATTTCATCAAAGGGGAAGGTCATCAGCAGTAGGCCTCCAGTATTAGGGCCTTCCAAGTTTCAGCTGTCGGGGAGTAGGCCTAGGCAATTCCAGTTCTGATCTCCCTGTCCTCACCCTTTCTCCACAGGCCTAAGGCTGAGGTTCTTTATCTGTAGCAGCCATGTGTATATTTGGAATCAGTGCCCTATCCAATTGAAGTACAACGGGGGTGGGTAGGTTCAATTCCTCCCTCATTAGTAGCAGTTTATAGCCATTCCTTTTGAGTAGCACAGGTAGCGAGCTCCCTCTCCACTGAGGGCGGACACTGCCAGAGGAGGCTAACCTCAGGGCGCTCCTCAGGGACCTTGATAAGGTTGTGGTCGGGGAGGTGGCTGATAGGCGAGGGAATAGGATTTGGGCATGGGAAGTTTCACACTAAAGAGGCTGAATATCTAGTATTTAACACCCAAGGATTTCATAGTACATTATCTCTTTAAAATAATTCAATAGCTTGTATCACACGCAACACCGAGTTAAAGCGCACCAGGATTTAACAAACTAGTCATTTAAAAATTGGTTGTGAATAGTATTAACTGAAATTTCAATTTTATAAACTTCATATAATTTTAACATCCATATAATTTGTTTTTTAGACCTAATATAAGAACAAATACAATTTTTCATATAAAAGAAGTGTTTTTCAAAAAAAATGCAATTTTACCGCATTTTAATGGTGAAGCCTTTTCAAATCCAATATTTGACAAATTTATATATTAAATTTGGAAAAATAATCTTCTTCTATATAAGAGTGATAGAAAAATATAGTTTGGATAAATTTTTGGTGTTTTTCTGATAACTTTCATATTTTGATGAATTTTGAAAAATACTAAATTTTAATTGAAAACAACTTTTTCAATCTATATAATTTATATTTTTAAATTATATGTTTGAAAGGTTTTGAAATATAATTAGATTATATTATTATCATTTAACCCAATTTTTTTAATTTTAAGTAATTTTAAATTTAAATTGGACATAAACACATATCAATCTTTTGATAGATTTTACTTCTCAAAAACCCGCTTTCTAGTTTTGACAATGAGAATCAATTGTAAATTGATTAATAAAACTTATAAATTTTAATTTGGTAAAATATATATAATTTTTGAATTCATATTATCAAAATTAGCATAGGGTTATTTTTTTTTATTTTTATGAAAACTTTCAATTTTTGATGAATAATGAAAAATACTACATAGTATATAAAAACTGACTTTTTCGTTTAAACAATTTATTAATTAAAATTTTATCTTAAAATAGATACATAATACATATATTAGTAAAATTAAAGTCATTGTACTCATTTTATAATAATATTAGATATATAAAACTTTATTAAACCATTTTAACGTCTTTTTACCCACCTTCAAGGCACATTTACCCACCTTCTAGGCATATTTGAAAATATATATATAACATAATTTTACTACTTCTCTGAATTGAATTTCAAAAATCCAAAAGACATGGTTGAAATCAGTATGTAAAATGTGTTTCAATAGGATGAATGTAATTTATGGTGAATAGTAACTTTTGAATTTTATTTACCATAGTTAAAAGTAAATAAGAAAATTAAACGTAAATATAATATTAAAATTACACCAACACATGTCCTAATTTTATTGGATAAGTTTATTTTGACCAACATCAACCTGAGGACAAAAATAAGATCCTTTTGATCCATTTGTTTTAGATTAGGACATTTATTATATTTTATTTAAAGAAGCATTAAAAGTGTAAGATTTAAAGTTTAATAACTAAACCATTTTTAATATAGAGTTAAACATAAGATACATTCAACTATGAATATTCATTAGAATGATAAAATTATTTCATACATCATTGTATTTTATTTATAATTTATAGAAATTAAATAATTAAATTTATTTATGACACAATGATGATGTAATAATAACCTTATTAATGAAAGATTAAGATAATTGATATTATAAATATCAAAATAAATGTAAATTGAGCCGTTTGATGCCATCTAATAATTTTTTAGATTAATATGAAATGTCAGGGTTGATTCAATGATTTTTTTTGAAATAATCAAGTTGGTATGACTTTCACAAAAACCAAATACTATCCCGAATGGCCTGAAGGACATATTTTTTTTATTATGAATAATCCCCCTTTTAAGGGTTGAAGGGGAGCGCATACATGACCTATAGGCCCAAGGCACAGGGCTTGACTGACCTGAAATTCATGACCCGAAGGCCCAAAGGCATACCATGCCCATTACATGACCCGTAGGCCCAACCCACTAGAACTGCCCCTCCCAAGCTTCTGCATCATTGATCACATAGCTTCCCACCATGCATTGCTGATTAGCTAGCATAGCCCCGTACAAAGCAGCATAGTATCTGGTCCTGATGGTGGCTATCATACACTCTCATTCTTCCAATCTGGTTAGCTCTGCTTCTGGTGGCTGCTACTGTTGTTGCTCTGATCCTCTTCTTGGGCCGGTTCTATGTGAACCGGGCTACTCCATGGTCTCTGTGGCCCAAAATCCAGGTGGACCAAAAGCCCTGTGGCCCGAAGGCCTTTGATTACCTCAAGGCCCTTGAGACCCATAGCACCAAATCAGTTGCCCGAAGGTCCAAATTAGGTGAATAGTTCTAGATTCTACAGTAACGAACAGTAACTGCTACAATAATACTACAGTGACTGATACAATGCTGCAACAGTGGCCAGAAATTTTCCTCCACCCGGTTTTAAACTTGGGTCTCTTGGATGCCAGTCAGGAGCCCTTACCACTCGAGTACGGGCTCGTTGGCCAAAAACCAAATACTAAATGGTTTCAAAATTGATATAACTGAGTTTTTTAAAAAAGATCTATTTTATTAAATGATATAAAATTCATAAAAATCTAAGGTTCGGCCAAAGGACTTATATCATTATACATATATCATTAATGAACCACTTGAGTTTCTATTGTCATTTTACTGTATGTTTATTAACCATGTAATATAAAAATACAAGAAGACTTGGTAAAAGTTAAACTATTTAACCAAGAGTTAAATCTAAATGATAACGTTAATATGGTGACCTAAACTGGTTTAAAACCTATTGGTTGATAAGTTTTAGACCCATAAAAACCATATCCTTGAAATAAATCCATTTTGAGAAATCAAAAACAAAAAATTATTTTATAATAAAATAATATTTCAATATTTTCCTAAAGTGCCCCACACTTATCTTATAAAAGATACATCCTCGTCACTTAATTTAACAGCTCCAAAGAAATTTGGCTTGGCCAAAAAATCCTCAAATATCATCCCAACTACCCTTAATTAAAACTAGAGGACTTACTTTGATCAGAAATCCATCCTAATGATCCCTTTTGTTCAAATCAAAAGGAAGAACCCAAAGAAGAGGTAATTATTTTATCACCTCTTTCAAAGTTCTTTTCTTCTTCCACTCCATCTTTCTTTTTTGTTTCCAGAACAAAATAATAACTCCATTACCTTATAAATATTGTGATGTTATTATAAATATGGTAAAACTACATTCATTATTCTATCCATCTTATGAATGATAAAGTCAGCATATGTGCATACGTATAGCTTATCGTCTACACGTCGTGGTGTAGTTTGTTATTCAATACTTTATTATTTGGATGGGTATAATAATGACTATAATTGATGTAAATAATATATATAACTTGTTAATGATTCTGTATATATGATTTATCATCCAATTACATACTATTTCACCATTAATAGAATGATATCTTTGCTCATATGTACATATGGCTTACCGTCTCCACGACATGATAAGATTAATTTCCACGTTAACCATTCAATGTTGATTATAAATAGATATATTATTAATAAGTATGTAATATATGACATACTAATTATACTATAAATATATATATGTATGTATGTATGTATGTATGTATGTATGTATGTATGTATGTATGTATGTATGTATGTATGTATGTATGTATGTATGTATGTATGTATGTATGTATGTATGTATGTATGTATGTATGTATGTATGTATGTATGTATGTATGTATGTATGTATGTATGTATGTATGTATGTATGTATGTATGTATGTATGTATGTATGTATGTATGTATGTATGTATGTATGTATGTATGTATGTATGTATGTATGTATGTATGTATGTATTTATGTATGTATGTATGTATGTATGTATGTATGTATGTATGTATGTATGTATGTATGTATGTATGTATGTATGTATGTATGTATGTATGTATGTATGTATGTATGTATGTATGTATGTATGTATGTATGTATGTATGTATGTATGTATGTATGTATGTATGTATGTATGTATGTATGTATGTATGTATGTATATATGTATGTATGTATGTATGTATGTATGTATGTATGTATGTATGTATGTATGTATGTATGTATGTATGTATGTATGTATGTATGTATGTATGTATGTATGTATGTATGTATGTATGTATGTATGTATGTATGTATGTATGTATGTATGTATGTATGTAAGTATGTATGTATGTATGTATGTATGTATGTATGTATTTACATATATCTCATTCACTTACTTCTGTTCAATACGATATGAAAATGGAAACAACGTTTATGCGTACGTACGAACTATTGTCTCCATAAACGGTGTTTTCCCATTCATATATCTATATTTAATACATACTTATATTATGAATATATATGATACATAAATAAGTTTATATATTCTAGAATCAATTAAATTAGGATATAAGTTATACTATCAAGAAAAACAAGTTAAAACACATATGATAAAGAAAGCAATTATTACCGAAAATACTATTTTAACATAGAAATTATTATTAAATGGGTTGTATAAAACCATAAATGAATCATATATAAAATAATAATTATGAAAATGGTTATTCTATAATTTAATAACATACTATAGTCATTATATAGAAGATTAAACATACCCTCGACCAAAGGACCGTACAAGGTAAGGGTTAATTCCTCAATGTCATTATTTTCTGAGATTGTTTATGTGTAACTATTTACTAAGATATTTTTATCATTCATTTCAATGTTTCATAAAGAAATTAAAAATGAATATTTTAAGGTTTTTTTGAAGGGTCTCTTTAGCAAGATCATCATTTTAAATGTTTTAATGATTTATTTTTATAAATTTATTAATTAATATCCATGTTTTAAAAATGATTTTAAGGATTTATTTATATAGACATTATTGTTTTAAAATGTTAATTCCTTTCAAAAATTTCAAATTGGTATGAGACACTTTGATTCAAAAATATCTTTTAAATGACTTCCTTTATAAATTAATGACTTTTAAATGATTTTAATGAAATGGATTTTTCTCTCAAAGAGTTTTACTGATCATTTTCAACTATGTTCACATCCTTTACTGGATATTTTTCTTAATTGAGGTTGATTTATTATAATAAAATATTCCATATTTTATTGAATGAGTAATGATATGTTTGACTATGGATGTGTTATTTTTATATACCATTCATGGTGAATGGTTAAAGTATTGACATTTCGTATGCTAGTTTTAATATAAAAGTTTAAGTTCAGTTTCAACATTTTCATATGAGGAATGCATCTCACTTAGTAAGTGATGGATGGATCCTACTATAGCAACTCGAGGCATCGATAGGTCTCATGGGAAAAATTAGTGTCTTGGCATAGGGCCTTCACAAATTTTTTATTTGTAGTCTTGGAACGAGGCCTTGACTAGGTGGTTATGATGTAGAGCATTATGAATTTCATAATTATGAAATTAGCTATTGATATTACATGTTTTTATTATACTAGTAGAATATCCATGTGAATAAGTAAATGAAATTATTTGATTTATCGTTTCCATATTATGCTAAAGTTTATGTTTAAAAGGCTTGTATTTTAGTCTTATACATTGCTCTAAATGTATATGCTTATTTATGATAGTTTCAGTTATATTGTTATCCTTACTAAGCATATGAGCTCACCCATTTTATATGTTTTATTTTTACAATGATTTGAAGAAGTGTATTATGATTTAGATACAGGGTTAAGCTAGGGGAATAATGGTGTTCTCAAAGCATTATTTATATTGTGTTTTATTTTAGAAATTGTAATGTAACGTTCATATATGCAATCTATTTTTCGAGACTGCTAAACTAATCAGTCCTTCATGACATGATTCCTTCTAATCATGCCAATATATTAAAACAATTCACTAGCTCTAGGTAACTGTGGTTTGGAAATTATAGTTGGTATCAAAAGAAGTTTAGATAAAACCATGAAAATAGATTTAGATAAAATATGATTTTGGAACATTACCCTAATATAGACTTTGAGGATTAGTATAGAAGAAATTCCAAGAATTTTTGTAATGTAGATATTTTCTGAATTTTCCAAGAAATACATCCCTCTCTATATAAGAGTAGGTAGAGGCAGCTCTGGAATAGATGTATCTTGGGGTAAAACCCAAAAACAACTCTTTGAGCTAGACTCAAACGAGAACTAGTTCACGACAACGGGCCTTGCTGCGCTCTTGGTTATGACACTCCTAGGGGATATGATTAGGATAATTCACATTTTCTTTACAACCCATTATGAAGGATTTATGAGTAAATATGTCAATAAAGAAACCATTTTTATGCTTATGATACTATATGTGTGAAAATATTCAATTAATTCTGATAATTTTTCTAGTTTTTTTATTATAAATTATTATATGATCTAACCTAGTGTATCTCACCATTTGGAAATGGTTCCTATAAAAGGGAAAAAGAACACTAGAAATATACATGAATCAAAGGGTAAGAAGGTTCATACCATTCATAGTCTTAAGAAACCATTTAAAAGGGAAATAGTTTCCCACGTATTCTCATCATATGAAGAAATAATAACATGTGTTAATAATATAAGTAAATAATTCTATAATCCTATGGATTTGAAGGGAAGAAATAGAAGAATAACATGGTAGAGAAAAATATAGATAAAGGTAACAAGGGAAAGAATGATTTTACCACATATGATAACTATAGAAAGAGTAAGCTTGGTAAATTATTGAAGGGGATGGGAGTTTGATATATGTGTGGGAAAAAAGGACACCAAATACATGAGTTTAAGTGTAAGAAAAAGGTTTCAAATGTACGATGCATAAACTGCAAGGAGATGGGACACTATGCGAATCAAGGTCCAAATTATCAGTGTATACCCCAAATAATGCTATATGATAATAATTAAGTTATTATACTACCACATGCGAAGAGGAATGATTAGTGATCTTATGTCATTATTAAAAAATTGTGTCATTTGAGTATTATATTAATAATGTAAAAGTTATAATAATTATATAGTAAATAAAGATTGTACTGCAGTACTATTTCATTGAGGATTTTAGATTATATTGTACCATGTAAAGTGGAACAGTTTCAAGGTAAAAATTTTGAAAAATATATGGTTGGGAGAAATGAAACCCTTAAAAAAATTTAAACTGAGATTATGATATTAGAATAAGATATGATATATTTGGATAAATTATATTTTATATTCTTGACTACCTTGAAACTAATTAACTGTCTGATTATTCTATCGTTGTTGGTGTTTACAAAATTATTTGATATAAGGAGTATGCCCAATATTTTATAATTAATAAGGGAGCATGAATGTAATTAGAAAGGTTTTATGGAAATTAATGGTGTTAACATGTTATAAGAGAATTTAGGATGAAGGTATTCACATGTTTTTATGTGGCAAAATAGATCTTCACTGTGTTTACCTTCCTTATAACTTTTTGAATTTGAGTTTGGACTGAAGTATTTTGGATAAGTCTACTGTTTATAATGAATTAAGTTGGACATTGGATACTATTGTTTATTGTTAAAACATTTCTTAAGATTATTTTTTGGTTTGTTATAAAAAGGAAAACCCGGAGGTCGGGTGACAGCCCATCGCATCTAGCGAGGCCATAAGACTTGAACCTGCAACCGAAGGGAGACAAGGGTGCATCACCTACTGTAACTCTCTGACCCCAAAAGCCCAGAGTTGGTGCATTATTTTCATACATTGGAATGATTACAAGGAATCATGTTCTAACTGACCGATCTATAGATGTCTTGGAAAATAGATTACATACATGAATGTTACATTACACATTAGAAAATGAAACACAACATAAATGATACTTTGAGAATGCTATTAATCCCCTAGATTAACCCTGATTATCAATCATAATATACTTCTTTGAATACTGGGAAAATAAAACATAAGAAATGGGTCAACTCAGATGCTCAGTAAGGATAAAAATATTGTGGAAACATTCATAAATAAGCATAAACATTTAAAAAAATGTATAAAACTAAAACAAAATCCTTTTAAACATAAAAATCACCAAAATATGGAAATCAAAAATTATATAATTCCATTTACTTATTCACATAGATATTCTACTAGTCTCATAATCACATGCAATATCAATAGCCAATTTCATAATGATGGAATGCATAATTCTAGAATTCAAAACCACATAATAGAAGCCATGTGCCAAGACTACAAATAAGATTTTTTCAAGGACTTGTTCCAATATACTAGTTTGTCTAATGAGACCTAACAATGCATCGAAGAGCTATAGTGGGCTCCACCAATCACTTACTATGTCCAATGCATTCCTCATATGAAAAGTTTTAAATATAACATAAACATTTATATTAAAACTATCATATGAAATGTCAATAATTTGTCCATAAACTATTAATGGTATAAAAATAACACATCCACAGTCAAATATATCACAAAACCTTTAATAAAATATGGAATATTTGTATAATAAATCAACCTTGATCAAGAAGAATACCCCGTAAAGGATGTTGACATGTTTAAAATGGTATGTAAATATCTTTGAGAGAAATATCCCTTTTTCATGAAATAATTTAAAAGTCACATAATTTATAAAGGAAGTCATTTAAAAGATATTTTTGAATCAAAGTATCCCATACCACTTTGATCCTTTTGAAATGAATTCACATTTTAAAACATTCATGTCCATATAAATAAATCCTTAAACCCATTTTGAAAACTAGGACATTAATGCGAAAGGTTTAGAAGAATAAATCTTTAAAACATTTAAAATGATGTTTTAGTAAAAAGTACCTTAAAAATAATCCCTTTGAAAACTATTTTATGAAACATGGACTTGGATAATAAATATGTCCCAGTAGATACTTGTGTATAAACAACCAAGGATAATAAAGTTATTGTAGAATTAACCCTTACCTTGTACTTTCATTTGGTATAGGGTACGTTTAACCATCTTTATAATGACCATTATATGTTATTAAATTATACCATAACCATATTCATATTTATTATATCATACATGATTCATTTATTACATTATACTTCCTATTTATTAATTATTTCCATGTTAAATTAACATTTTGTGTAATAATCGCTTTCTTTATCATACATGTTTTAACTAGTTATTCTTGATCGTATCATTAAAATCATGATTTAGATACTCTCAGAATATAAAAATTGATTTATATATCATTTATATTTAGAATATAAATATTTATAATAGATATATATATGAAATGGAAGGCACCGTTTATGGAGACGGTAGGATGTACGTATGAAAAAACGTTGTTTCCGTATTCATATCGTATTGAACAGAAGTAAGTGAATAAGATATATGTAAGTACATACATACAGATATATATATATGGTATAATTATTATTTCATACATTACATACTTATTAATAATATATATTTTTATAATCATCGTTGACTGGTGAACGTGGGAATGAATATCATCGAGTCATGGAGAGGGTAATCTGTACGTATGCACGAGCGACAATGTCATTTTATAGATGGTGGAATTATATGTAATTGGATAGTATATCATATATAAAAAATAATTAACATGTTATATTTATTATTTACATATGTTATACTGATTATTATGCCCATCCAAATAATGAATTGTTTGATTAACAAACTATACCATGATGTAGAGACGGTAAGCCGTACATACGCACGTATGGTGACTTTGTCATTTATAGGATTAATAGAATAATGAATATGGCCATACCATTTTTATAAAAAAATCACAGTATATATAAGATATTGGAGTTATTGTTTTAGAATGGAAACAACAAAGAAAGTGGAAGTGGAAGAAGAAAAGATCTCGAAAGAGGTGATGAAATATTTACCTCTTCTTCGGGTTATTCCTTTTTGATTTGATAAAAATGGATCCTTAGGTTGGATTTCTGACAAAAATAAGGCCTCTAATATGAATTTAGAAAAGTTGGGAGGATATTTGGTCAGGTTTTGGATGAGACAAATGGCTTCGGAGGTGTAAAATTAATAAAAGAGGAAGTACCCTTTTATAAGAGAGGTGAGGGTCACTTTAGGAAAAGCTTGAAATATTATTTTATAATAAAATAATTTTGGGCTTCTAATGGATCCCAAAAGATTTATTTATAGTCTAAGGTGTGTATGGGTCGAAAACTGTTCAACCAATATGTTTTAGATAGTTTTAGGTCACCATATTAACCTTATCTTTTAGATTTAACTCTTAGTTAAATAGTTTGACATTTACCATGTCCCTTTGTATTTGTATATTATGTGGTTAACTAGCCAAGAGAACCTCAAGTGTTTCATTAATGAAATATATAATATTATTTAATCCATTTTTATGAGCCTTATATTTTTAGGAATATTATATCAACCGATAGTATAGTATTTTTTTTTAAATTAATTTTTGTCAATTTTGACACTATTTGGAATTTTGTTTTTGTGAAAGTCATAAGAACCTTATCACTTCGAAAAAATTTATCTAATCAACTCTAACATGTCATATTAACCTATAAAATTCATTTATGGCATCAAAACTTATAATTTATATTTATTTTAATATTTATAATATCATTTATTTGTTTTATTCATCAATAAGGTAATTATTGCATCATCATTGTGACATAAATAAATTTAAATATTTAATGTCTATTAATTATAAATAAAATAAAATTATGTGGAAAATATTATTATATTTATAATTAATATTTATAGTTGAATTTATATTGTGTGTAACCCTATATAAAAAATGATTTAGTTATTAAACATTTAATTTATCACTTTTAACTCTTCTTTAAATAAAATAAAAATAAATATCCTAATCTATTCCAAGTGAACCAAAAAGGATCATATTTTATTCCTAATGTTTTTTTGGTCGAATTAAATTTATCCAATAGAATTATTTCATGTGTTAGGGTAATTATAATATCCTTTTTACCCTTAATTAACCTATTTACTTTTAACCGCGATAAATAAAAGTCAAAAGTTTCTATTCACCAAAAATTATTTTCATATTATTGAACAAAATTTTACTTACTAATGACAACCATGTCTCTCATATTTTTGAAATTAAAATCACAGAAGTGGTAAAATTACTTTTTACGTAAATTTGCAAATGGTCCAATAAGGTGGGTAAAAGATGTTATAAAGTTCAATAAAACTTTATACATATTATTTTATTAGAAAATGACTCCAATGAATTAAATTTATCTTATATAAGTATTATATATATTGTTTTACTTAAAAAAAATTAAATAAAATATATAATTATTTAAATAAAAAGTTGGTTTTAAACCATGACACTGTGTTTTCACTATTCCTCAAAAATTGAATGTTTTCAGAAAAATACCAAAAATTCACTATAAGATAATTTTGATATTACTAATTCAAAAATGAATTATATTTTACCAAATTAAAAACATATAAATTGCAATAATTAATTTGAAATTTATTCCCATTGTCAAATCCAAAAAAACAAGTTTTTTTAAGAAGTAGAAACTATCAAAAGATTGACATGTGTTTATTATTTAAGGTTGAATTAATTTTTATCTTTAATTTAATACATCCTTCAAGAAAATGGAATCCATATTCTTGCATACATATGGCCTACCATCTCAATGAATAGTTTTTTTCATTTCATATCTCTAACATCAATGTATTACTCTAAATAAATACATAATTAATATATATAATATTTATATCATGTTTAAAATTTTTGTGATAGTGTATCCATTGACCAATTCAAATGGACCAAAAATACCAAACCTAAACATACATGAAAATGAAGTAGTTATTACCCAAAACATGATATTAAATAGTAATTGTTAATAAATGGTTATTAAAAGACCATAAGTAAATAATATTTGGTATGATAAATATTTTTATTATTCTATAATTTATGTATGATAATAAAATATTTACTATACATGAGTTTTTAATGTGTTCAAATAAATTTTGTACTTAAGGTAGGGGATTTATAGTCTTTCATTTATTTCTAGAAGATATATACCATATTAACCAATCATTTCTTTTTGTTGGGTTTATATACTACACCTTTGACATTTATATACTTAATCTCATTATTTAAATGATATTTAATGTTTTTAATTATTTTATTATTTAATTCATCTTAGGATTCAAAGGTTTCCAAAGTGGTAAGTGATTTTCATGGGACACATTCCATATTCACAACATGTCTATTTTTTGGGTTTTTATACTACCGATGGATTAATTTTATGTTTTATATAATGAAAATTAAGTCATATAAATTTATATATAATATTTTCTCTATCATGTGGATTATAATTAAATAGACAACAAAGTGCAAAGGGTTTAATGCTACAATCTATTTGTTTTCCGAGATTGTTTCTAATTATGCTACCAATGATGAAATATTATGATATTTATGTTAAGATACTAAATAATTTTATTCTAACCTGGTAAGTTTAGGAAAATATGTGTTATCCCTTCATTTTCTACTATTTTTTTACTCAAGGGTCTAAAATAATTTTTGTTCAGGAAAAAAACTCCATTTCTATCTTTAGTCGTAAATTTTTTTTATTCCATTGTCTTTTTTTTCTAAAATATTTTAAGTAAATATTTTAAAATTATCCGATTATTGTTTAAATACGTTTTTACACATGTTTTTATTTTAATAAAATGGTTAAAAAATGAATCATTTTTTATTTTTTAAAAAGTTATCTTATGAGTTTTTTTACAAAAAAATTAAATGGAATCCTCATTTTATAATGTATGACATGAATTGTATTTTCCACCATCCTAATTACACGATGATTTAAATATTCCTTTACATGTTTAATAGGTTATTTAAAAATAAATTTTTTTCTTTAATATTTGGAAAAAATATATATTATAAATATTTTATTTCATTGTGAAAATGGTATATTCCTCATGAAATGTTCCAACTAATTTTTCAAAATCATTTTCCATATAAGATGACATCCTTGGATATTACACATGATTTACTGGGATATGATTCAATGATACCATCATTATTCTTTCTCTGTAAGGTTTATATGTATGATTATAATATGTCTTTAAAAACCATTCCATCTCCATGGGTTATTATATGATTGAATGATGTAATATTTAATTAACCCCTTTCTTTATAATGTATTATGATATGATTAATTGTTTATAAAATCCATTTCCTTTAATGGGTTCTAATATGATGATTATTTTTTGATATTGTGGAAAAAATATGTATGGTTTCTTATGTAATTGGTAGTTTCATTATAAACTGAGGAAAACTAGTTCCATTATAAAGCTAGGATATGTGAGCACATTATAGTTATCCAATGCATTGGGTAAATATGGATAACTCATTAATGATGTTATTCATGAACCTAAATTCATGTTCAAAATATTATGTGTGGACCCGTTTTTGTGTCTACAAGGATATGTGTGGACCTTTTTTCATTTTTCTAAGGTTATGAGTGGATTTAATTTCATTTCCATAATCCCCAAATGGCCTGAAGGCCTTCTTTTTTATTTTATTGTAGATAATCCCCCTTTTAAGGGTTGAAGGGGAACCCGTACATGACCCGTAGGCCCAAGGCACAAGGCCCGACATGACCCATAATACATGACCTGAAGACCCAGTGGCATACCATGCCCAATACATGACCCGTAGGCCCAGCCCACTAGAACTGCCCCCCCAGCTTCTGCATCACTGATTGCCTTTATCTCTCCACCTGCATTGCTAATCGGCTATCATTTCCTTGTACAAGGATGCACGGTGCCTGGTCTCAATGGCAGTTGTCATACCCTCTCATTCTTCCAATCCAGTTAGCTCTACTTCTGGTGACTACTAGTGGTGCTCTGATCCTCATCTAGGGCATTCTCTATGTGAATAGGGCTACTTCATGATCTTTAATGGCCTGAAGGCCCTGTGGCCTGAAGGCCTTTTATGGCTCGAAGGCCTTGAGACCCATAGGCCCAAACCGGTGGTCCGAAATCCCAAATTAGGTGAATAGTCCGGCTACTACAGTACTAAACAGTGGCTGCTACAGTACCTGCTACAGTACTACTACAGTACCCGTACACTCATGATATGATTATGTGATCATTGATACCTCACTTTCTTACCTTTACTAAGCATATGAGACCACCCTTTCTTATGTTTCCTTTCCCATTTCAAGATTAATGGTTCTAATTATATAAATTCTATAAAGAATAAAAAATGGGGATATCTTTATGAGATATGTTTAAGATATTTCATGAAAAAAGAAGTTTTTGTATCTAGTCTATATAGACACTGATCTTTTACGGTTTAGAGGAATATATTTATAAAATTTATTGAATATTCATCTAAAGAGATGCAATGTTTATGTATGGAAAGCCTAGGTTGATATAATTTTGATTTCCTGACATATAGAATCTTAACTAATGCATTGGTTGGTGATATAGGATCTCACCCATCACCATCCACACATATGTGTGACAAATGAAAATCCATCATTCTTAGTATTATTAATAACATACTGAATGAAAATTGGTCACATTAAACATATAATAAATAACTCATAGATGTAAAATTTGTTTCATAGGGATTCACATTTGGAAATCATTAATAATTCCATAAATAACTACAACATGATAAACCATTGGAAAATATAAGGGTAATCAATGAAATCAAGTAAATTTCTAGGTAAATATCATTCAATAAGGAAAATAAAACACATGAAATATACAACATATAAAGAATAAATATATGTTAAGTCAATAATTTTCTCAAATAAATTCATGTAATACATCTAATAGAACACTGATTAATCAAACAAGTCAAAATAGGGTATTCATAATGGAAAGGTATTGGGGTGAAAAGTTAGGATTGTATATAGTGGAGACTAGGAAATAAAAAGTTAGTGGTGGATCATTCCTAAAAAAGTGAAGGATATTTCATATATCATCCAAAGAAAGAAGTTGGATAGTTAGATTATAATAATAACCTTGATCAAGCATAATGTATGTCAATTGACATGAAATTTGATGAAATTTTTTTAAGGGAATTAAGAAAAACAAATTTAAAAATAAGAAACATTGATGATATTTTTAAAAAAATTTAAGATAATCTTTTTTTAAATTGAGGAAAATTATAATTTCTTTTAAAAATGGTTATTTCATAAAACCTATGTATCATAGAAATTGAAAATGATGGCATAAAGAGGTTTTCAGAAGGAAAATATTGAAAATATATTCTTTAAACACTTTGATAGAAATGACCCATCAGAAACTGTTAATTATTTTTTTAAAACATTTTTTAGAAGATAAAGTAGTAAAATAATATATAAATCAATTATAATAACTTTTTGAAAATCACATGAGGAATTGGTACTAGAAAAAATGGAGGTTCCCAATTGAAAGGAAGAGATGGGGTCAATTCCATAGACAAGAAACACTCTGGGTATAATATAAGTCAATGGGAAATAAAATATCAAGGGAAAAGGAAAAAAATAAATTATTATATAAATTAAAGGATTATATACTTTATGAATGATACAAATTCTATATATGTATTATCTTTTAAAGAAAATATTTATTTGAAAATAATATTGGCAACAAAGACCATAAGTTTTCAGTAATATTTTGATGAAAACCATATTCATGTTGGGTATATATTGAATCAATGTCCATTTAATGAAATTAAATGATATGGATCTTCAAAACCCAAGAATATATTAAAATAAAATAATTATATATTAATTAAAATATATCAAAATTAACATGGTTCATATTATTAAATAATTCTTAAGAGTTTAAATTTGAGATAAAAACCCTTTACACTATTTCCCCTCTTAGTCAAATGCATTGTGAGCTCTTATATAAAAAAATACAATAATAACCTATTCAAGAACCCATTTCATATAAATAACCTTTTATAAAATTCAGTTATACATATCCTCCATATTAATATTAGTAAGTTATTTATAATTTTTTATGTTAGTAGTAGGTAATGTTGATCATTTTGAACTACATTCAAAATAGTGGTGTTGTTATTCTCCAAAATTTCATCAAAAAATTTTCATTATAAATGATATAATGGATGAATTATAACGATTTTTTATGATTATATTTTATTTCTTGATTACTTTATTCTTTATCCTAGAATATGAAACTAACATTGAACATTTTCGGGTGATTTTTAACCCATGAAGGTTGTTTTTTCATTAATGAGTTAAACATTGATGTTTATTTTACAAAACTAAAAATATAATTATTTATATATATATATAACTATAAAAATAATTAATTATTCATGACCAAAAATGATATAAATTCAAATCATAGTTCACATAGCTAGTCAAACTGACCAAAACATGAACATACAATGATTATTGATAATTATTTGGTGATTTAGTTGCAATAACACTACGCCAGTAGCATAATGATATAATTTAATATTTATTACTTTTATAAATCAAAATTATAAATAATTTAGAATAATAAGTTGTGTTTAAGATACTATTTCATAATTTGAATTAAATATTTTCCATATAGTATAGTTGTTTTAAACGATTGAATTATAGAGAATCGTTTTTCTGACATATCATTAATAGGTTCTCAAATTTTTCATAAAATAATAGTAATGATATCATGAACATTATAATTTTCCATTAAACCCAATCTCATAAACATCCATTTAAGGTTTAATTGAAAATAAAAATGAAATTCAACTATCCAATGGATGCGGTAGACCACACGTATACATGGTTAATGATTTCAATTTTAATAGAATTGTATAAATGAATATTATTTTTTATTAATAATTAAACTATAATATATTATAAATATCATAAATACTTATAAAATTCAAAATTAAGACGATTCGTTTATGGTGTTTATGTAAAATGAAAAATAAAATTTTGGGGAGGCGATATTCTATGCAGGAACACATGCTTTTTTTCTCTTGTCTGAGGGTAAAAATAATTGTGGTTAAATCTAGTACCATAATTATAATAAAATATAAGTATAGTAAGGATTAATTATGTTATAATTGTGATATGGAGAAATGAAAATTTATAAATAATAAATGAACATAAGGAAAAATAATATAGGAAGAAACTGTTAGAAATCTATAACACACTACTTAGATTATATCCCTTAAAATGTGGATAAATCCTTTGGAAGACGGACTTTTGAGAATATAAAAACTTATTTAATGTAATGACCCAAAGTTTTCAATGGAAAATTACATTCTTATATTTATGTCCTAAAAACACAAAATAATGAACTACTAAGTGATAAGTGACCTTTAAACATAATTTCGTCACCCTTATGTTTGGAATTTTAAAAATCCAACACACACTGTTGTGTTCAAGATAGTTTTTGGAGTCTAATGAAACAAAAATATTTTTTTGTGAATAGTAACATACCCTTATGAATAGTAACCTACCCTTATGAATAGTAACATGACCCTTATGAATATTAAATAAGAGGAACATTAACTATGAATAATAAAATAAAATTTAGACATCATATAAAGTGGTAATTTGACCTTAGTAAACATTTTTGGTATTTTATAAGTCATAAATAATTAATTATAATTAATTAATAAATTTAAATGAATATCTTTTTTCCTGAAATATATTCATAAATTATTGAATCAATGTCTAATAGTTTTTAGATAATTTTATAAGACCCTACGTAATTTTTGAAAGAACTATAAAATCAGTTTTAATTTTAAAAACTGTTTTTTTAAAGTAAATTATGATTTTATTTAAATATTAAATTAATAAAATTAATAAAATTATTTTTTAAAAATGGAATTTATTTTTGGATTCTACACGTCGAAAAATGGTTGGGGTAAATTTTTGGGAATTTTCTGAGATACTTGAATTTTTGATGAATAGTGGAATCTGATAATTCACAATAAAAGCTAAATAATGTATTAATTGAGTCATAGATGATGTTATACTGATGTAAGCCCACTTGTTTCGGGATTAAATTATAAAATTACTATTCTTGGTCGTTCAAGACTCACTATTCCTTGTATTTGGTGAAATTAATAAACTAATCAATTTTATATTAAGGAAACCCCTCTCCCCTCCACTATAAAAGCCACCCTTCACTCCCTCTTTTCCTCACACCTATCAAGATTCAAGAATTGTCTAATCTCTGCCCAATAATCTTCCCTAGACTCTCCCCCACGTCCAAGATCTCCTGGTCTCATCAAAAGACCAAGCATAGGCCCTTAAGGAGGTTCTTAAGAGGAGGATTCTAAAGGTAATTTCTCTCCCTCTTCTCCTTTAATTTCCTTTCAAGTTCATGTTCCTTTTTTGATCTCTCCATACCAATATTCATCCAAACTGTTTTGTAACTCCATTATTATAAATATACTGTAATATTATGATTCTAATGGTATATTATATCACCCCACACCCTTCCCTCTTCCATTTATTTTATTAAAGAGAACGTTGTTCATGAGGTGTTAAATTTATCACCTTCAAAAACAACATGCTCTCTTCTTCCATTTCTACCTTCAATCTGGTCATGAAACCATTTTTATGGTTGAAACAGAATATTTTATATGTATTATGTTCTATTTTAAGTTCTGGAAATAACCTATGGCCTTATTACTAAGTTAAATGTTAAAACAAGATCATTGTGATCCAAAAACCGCTCAAATTAACCCAAATAACCATCATTAAATTTTTATCTAATGATTCGTCCACTTGGATCTAATATAACTCATTATAAAATCATTCAATATTCTGTAATATCATTAATAACATTTAATATCAGTTCTATATGTTTACCCATGATCTACCCAAACATCAATTTAAGAATACAAGTGGACCGTTCAAGAAAACCATGAAAACGAACATCCCCGATCAATGTTTTTAAACTATATAAGTCATCCAAAGGAACATAATATGAAATAATGAAACCAGAATGAACCCTATTAATGTATAAAAGGTTATGTAATTTCTAATTAATTGATATAATGTCATTATACAGGACATTAAAGAGAAGGAGTCATTCGAGTACAAGGTAAGGGGAAATCTCGAACCCAATTTTCTTCCTTCGGGTGCTCCCTCTTTCACTCCATTTTTGATATGGTTACTCCTCAAAGATCATTTGTTAATCATTTAATTTACTTATCTGGGAAATACATGATTGTCACTGGTTTTTATTTCCATCAAAAATTTTTCCAAAAGAACTCTTCTTTCAAGATCTCGCCTTTTACCTCTCATTCAAGGTTGATGGTTCTTATATCAAGTATGTTGTTCCCTCTTTATTTTGGGAACCCAAATCTTAAGAATGTGTTATTATGATATGAAACCCATTCCTTTCCATGGGTTATTTATATACATGTTTTATATTTGTTCTATGTGGCAATCATGATAATGATAATGTTATGATGTGACGGGTGTGCCCGGAATTATATAGTGCAATATGAATGTTTAAATGTGACGGGTGCGCCTGGAATTATATAACGCTCCAATGAATTGGGTAAAGTGATGAATCTCATGAGTAAATGTGAAATGATGTGTGAACATGATTCTAGCTTTTTTCACTAGTATTTTTTGTAGTTAACCACTAAGACATGATGTTTCATTTTTATGCATTGCCACATTTCAAGTTTATTATTTATGCTCCTCTCATGTTCATGATCTTTTTCCTATGTCATGATTATGCTCACCCCATGATATATTGTTCTTATATATCCTCTTATTGGACTTTTAGCTCACCCCTTTTTATGTATATCCTCAGGTGGCTACATGTACTAAAGAGAGGACAAGTGCCACTAAGAAGCTAGTGAAGAAGAAATTGAATAAATGTTTATGGTTGATGGTGTATTTGTTATGTATTGTCCTAGTTTGCCCAAGACACTAAACCTCTGGATCCTCCATGTGTAATACTATTATGTTGTTTATCTTTGAAATGATGTAATAGTAAAGTAAGAAAAGGTCGGGTCACTGTAGTTGGTATCAGAGGAAAGGTTTAGTTAATTTGGTAATTAGGATTAGTAAACCCTAGAGAAAACCTCTAGCATGAGAATAAGTACAAATATGTACCCAAGAATATTTACCTATGGATCCCATATGTTATGTTTTTGGTAATTGTTTAAATGTATATGTTATTCATGACTTTTTTACTTATGTTTTGTTCTAACCTTTTCTATCTTAGAAAATGGTGGGAACCAGGAGAAATCAGGCCAATAACTCTTGCGAAGGCCAATGGAATGATTGCTCGAACAACATCCCCAATGATTTTGGAGGTGGAGTTCAAAACTTCATGGCGGTGCTTACCTAATTATCTCAGGTTATGAATAATAACCATAATAATGGGGAACGTCCTCCTTCACTAAAGAGTGAGAAACTAGCTATCGAATGTTTTATGCGATAACAACCACCGAAGTTTTGTCGATCTTCTGATCCACTAGTTGCAGAACAGTGGGTCAACTCCATGGAGGAGATATTTTTTGTTCTTCACTGTTTCGAGACAGAGAAGGTGACTCTATCCGTTTATCATCTAGATGGATAAGCTTATCAATGGTGGGCTTTGATTAAGAACACCAAGCCAAGGGAGGAAATTGAAGAGATGGAATGGGAAGACTTTAAGATAATGTTTCTTAATAAGTACTTCCCATGAACTCTTCACACGAAGATGGAGAGAGAATTCATAGAGCTCAAGCAAAAACAAGGAGAATCTGTCACAACCTATGAAGCAAATTTTACAAGGCTCGCAAGGTATGATTCAGGTTTTGTTATCAACAATGATAGAAAAATTGATAGATTCTTTAGTGGATTAAAACCACATCTTCGAAAGGCTCTTGCAATTAGGGACTTTGGGAGTTATGAAGAAGTAGTTCGGTGTTCTCTAAAAGTGGAGATGGATTTTGGGGAATGGTCCCATGGATATTTTGATAAGAAAAGAAAGATGGAGTTTCAAGCCGGTGGATCTAATGAAAAAGGTGGGAAGAAAACACAACGACCCACATGCCAAAAATGTGGGAAGTTGCACCATGGGAACTGCCTCAAAGGTATGGAGAAATGCTTTAAGTGTGGGAAGGAAGGACACCAAGCTCACGAGTGTCAAAAAGACATGAAAAGAAAGGATAATGTAGCCGATGAAAGGAGAGAACCACTCGTGGTTCAATGCTACAACTGTAGGGAGCTAGGGCACTATTCAAACCAGTGCACTAAACCTCGAGCTCTCGAGGTTAATCAGCACCAACAACCACCAAAGACAAAGGAACAAGGGAAGGCTTATGCCATCACTACTACGGAGGTGGAACATGATAATGAAGTCGTACAAGGTACACTTCCTATTCACTTAAGAATGACAAAAGTCTTATTTGATTCTGGTTCTATGCATTCCTTTATATCTTGAAAGTTTTCAAGAACTATAGAATCAAAGCCCCGAAACCTTGAATTAGAGATATCTGTAAAAACACCAAGTGGTGAAATCATTGCAACCCAAGTGTTTTATTCTTCTCCTATTAACGTATGTGGGGAGATTCTTCCAGAAAATCTCATAATACTTCCCTTGGTGGAATTCGACGCTATAATGGGAATGGATTGGCTCTCATTATATAGAGCACATATCAACTGTCGGGAAAAGGAAATATATTTTCACTTTTCGAACCATCCCAGTCTCCTCTAAAAATTCAAGGAAGATCATGACTATCCTTTGAAAAATCCTTCAATGGTGTGGGTGTTGATTCCCTATGAAGAAGCATACCTCGCCCAAATGGTTGAGTCGAAGGAAAGTGCCAACCTTGAGAAAATTCCCATCATAAGGGAATACGGTGATGTATTTCCCGAAGAGTTACACAGAATTCCCCCAGATCATTAGGTAGAGTTCTCAATTGAACTCATACCCAGAGCTACCCCTATCTCGAAGTGACCCTATAGGATGGATCCTATCTAACTGGAGGAGTTAAAGAAGCTGCTGCAAGAGCATCTGGACAAAGGGTTCATACGCCCTAGTGCATCACCTTGGGGTGCGCCAGTACTCTTTGTAAAGAAGAATGATGGTACCATGCGGCTGTGTATCGATTATCAAGAACTCAACAATATCACCATAAAGAACAAGTATCCTCTCCCAAGGATTGATGACTTGTTAGACCAGTTAAGAGGAGCTCAATACTTCTCAAAGGTGGATCTTCGTTCTGGATATCATCAAGTAAAGGTGAAGAAGGAAGATATTCAGAAGACTGCCTTCCGTATAAGGTATGGGCACTATGAGTTTTTGGTGATGCCCTTCGGACTTACTAATGCCCCTGCAATCTTCATGGATTTGATGAATAGAGTCTTTAGACATTACCTCAACAAATTTTTGTTAGTGTTTATTGATGATATTCTCATCTACTCCAAGAGAAAGGAGGAACATGAAGAACATATAAGACTTGTGTTGGCAACATTGAGAAAGGATAAGTTGTACGCCATGTTCAGCAAGTGTGACTTTTGGATGAATCAAGTCACGTTCTAGGGACATGTGATCACAAGCAAGGGAATTTCTGTGGACCCTTCAAAGACAAAGGCGATTGAAGAATGGCCCAGGCCCTCTAGTGTCACAGAAATCCGTAGTTTTCTTGGATTAGCTGGGTACTATCGACGTTTAGTGAGAGACTTCTCACGATTGTCAATCCCTCTAACTAAGTTAACAAGGAAAGGGGTAAAGTATGAATGGACGGAAGAATGTGAGGGAAGCATCAAGGAGCTAAAGAGAAGGCTGATCACTGCACCTGTACTCACACTACCGAAAAGTGGAGAAAGTTTTGTGATATACAACGATGCTTCAAAGAATGGCTTGGGTTGTGTACTCATGCAAAATGATAATGTGATAGCCTACGCCTCACGACAGTTGAAGATCCAAGAGCAGAACTACCTGACGCATGATCTAGAGATGGAAACCGTGATTTTTGCCTTGAAAATCTGGTGGCACTACCTTTATGGTGTGAAGTGTGACATATACACCGACCACAAGAGCCTAAAGTATATATTCACACAAAAGGAGCTCAACATGCATCAAAGGAGATGGTTAGAGCTAATCAAGGATTACGATTTCTCTATTCACTATCATCCTGGAAAGGCGAACAAGGTAGCTGATGCTCTAAGTAGGAAATAACCTGCTACTCTATCCATTTTGATGATTGAGAAAGACCCTATCTTCTTGGATATGCAAATGATGGATTTTGGAATCGTAAGGGTAGGGGATACATCATACCTTTCCCAAATGATTGTGCAACCATCCATCCAACAGAAGATTAAGGAAGCACAAAGGGATGATGTGGAGATACAAAATAGGGTGAATGTAATAAAGGAAGGGAATCTGAAAGAGTTCCATATCGACGATGATGGTGTGATTCGGTTTGGAATGAGACTTTGTGTGCCTTCATCACCCAGAATAAAGAAGGAGCTATTGGATAATGCACATAGCTCAACTTTTTCTATTCATCCTGAAAGTACCAAGATGTATCGTGATCTCCGAGAACACTTCTGGTGGGATAACATGAAGAAGGATATTGCGGAATATATATCAAGGTTCTTGGTATGTCAGTAAGTTAAATCTAAGCGGAAAAAGTCCAAAGGTATGATGCAGCCATTTCCTATACCCATGTGGAAATGGGAAAATGTTACTATGGACTTTGTCATGGGTCTCCCGAAAACGTCAAGAGGAAATAATGTGATATGGGTTGTGGTTGATCGACTCACAAAGACTGCCCATTTTATCGCTATTCGGGAAGACCTCTCACTTGAACAGCTTGCAAGGATATATGTGAAGGAAGTAGTGATATTTCACGGTGTTCCACTCTCGATTGTCTCTGACCATGACCCAAGGTTCACATCTAAATTCTGGAGGATCCTTCAACATGCTTTGAGTACTGAATTAAATTTCAGCATGGCCTATCACCCCCAAACCGATGGTCAGTCTGAAAGGACTATTCAGACGCTCGAAGATATTCTAAGAGCATGCTCTCTAGAATTCAAAGGTGGATGGGAGCAGAAACTCTCATTGGTTGAGTTCTCATACAACAATAGCATCCACTCGAGTATTCAGATGGCTCCGTATGAAGCTCTTTATGGGAAGCGATGTAGAACTCCAACCTGTTGGGATGAAGTTGGAGAAAGAAAGCTACTTGGACCCGATCTTGTGCAGTAGATGACCGAGAAGGTTCAAGTCATCCAGAAACACATCGAAGCTGCTCAAAGTCGGCAAAAGAGCTATGCTGACAATCGTCGAAGGGACTTGTAGTTCCAAGTTGGAGATAAAGTCTTTCTTCGAATATCTCCATGGAAGAGAGTCATGAGATTCGGGAAGAAAGGGAAGTTAAGCCCAAGGTACATTTTCCCCTTTGAGATCCTTGATCGTATAGGATCCATGGCCTATCATCTAGCACTTCCACCAAATATGGCTCAAGTTCATGATGTGTTTCAGGTATCACTACTGAGGAAGTACATACCAGACCCCTCACATGTACTAAACTCAGAGGTGGTACAGCTGGATGATGATCTCTCTTATGAGGAGCAGCCGGTAAAAATTTTGGATCGAAGTGATAAGGTTCTATGCAACAAGACAACCCGCCTTGTCAAAGTGTTGTGGAGGAACCAAAATTTTGAGGAAGCAACTTGGGAACCAGAAGAGGCAATGAAGGAGAAGTACCCACACCTGTTTGTGTAAAGTAAAATTTCGGGGGCGAAATTTCTTAAGGGGGGAAGAATGTAACGACCCAAAGTTTTCAATGGAAAATTCCCTTCTTATATTTATGTCCTAAAAACACAAAATAATGATCTACTATGTGATAAGTGACCTTTAAACATAATTTTGTCACCCCTATGTTTGGAATTTTGAAAATCCAACACACACGGTTGTGTTCAAGATAGTTTTTGGAGTCTAATGAAACAAAAATAATTTTTGGTGAATAGTAACCTACCCTTATGAATAGTAACCTACCCTTATGAATAGTAACATGACCCTTATGAATAGTAAATAAGAGTAACATTAACTATGAATAATAAAATAAAATTTAGACATCATAGAAAGTTGTAATTTGACCTTAGTAAACATTTTTGGTATTTTATAAGTCATAAATAATTAATTATAATTAATTAATTAATTTAAATGAATATTTATTTTCCTGAAATATATTCATAAATTATTGAATCAATGCCTAATAGTTTTTAGATAATTTGATAAGACCCTTCGTAATTTTTGAAAGAACTATAAAATCAGTTTTAATTTTAAAAACTGTTTTTTTAAAGTAAATTATGATTTTAATAAAATGTTAAATTAATAATATTAATAAAATTATTTTTTAAAAATGGACTTTATTTTTGGATTCTACACATCTAAAAATGGTTGGGGTAAATTTTTGGGAATTTTCTGAGATACTTGAATTTTTGATGAATAGTGGAATCCGATAATTCACAATAAAAGCTAAATAATGTATTAATTGAGTCATCGATGATGTTATGCTGATGTAAGACCACTTGGTTCGGGATTAAATTATAAAATTACTATTCTTGGTCGTTCAAGACTCACTATTCCTTTTCTTTGGTGAAATTAATAAACTAATCAATTTTATATTAAGGAAACCCCTCTCCCCTCCACTATAAAAGCCACCCTTCACTCCCTCTTTTCCTCACACCTCTCAAGCTTCAAGCATTGTCTAAGCTCTTCCCAATAATCTTCCCTAGCCTCTCCCCCACATCCAAGAGCTCCTGGTCTCATCAAAAGACCAATCATAGGCCCTTAAGGAGGTTCTTAAGAGGAGGAATCTAAAGGTAATTTGTCTCCCTCTTCTCCTTTAATTTCCTTTCAAGTTCAAGTTCCTTTTTTGATCTCTCCCTACCTATCTTCATCCAAACTGTTTTGTAACTCCACTATTATACATATAATGTAATCTTATGATTCTAATGGTATATTATATCACCCCACACCCTTCCCTCTTCCATTTATTTTATTAAAGAGAACGTTGTTCATGAGGTGTTAAATTTATCACCTTCAAAAAAAACATGCTCTCTTCTTCCATTTCTACCTTCAATTTGGTCATGAAACCATTTTTATGGTTGAACCAGAATATTTTATATGTATTATGTTATATTTTAAGTTCTGGAAATAACCTATGGCCTTATTACTAAGTTAAATGTTAAAACAAGATCGTTGTGATCCAAAAACCACCCAAATTAACCCAAATAACCATCATTAAATTTTTATCTAATGATTCGTCCACTTGGATCTAATATAAATCATTATAAAATTATTCAGGCTTCTGTAATATCATTAATAACATGTAATATCAGTTCTTTATGTTTACCCATGATCTACCCAAATATCAATTTAAGAATACAAGTGGACCGTTCAAGAAAACCATGAAAACGAACATCCCCGATCAATGTTTTTAAACTCTATAAGTCATTCAAAGGAACATAATATGAAATAATGAAACCAGAATGAACCCTATTAATTTATAAAAGGTTCTGGAATTTCTAATTAATGGATATAATGTCATTATACAGGAAATTAAAGAGAAGGAGGCATTCGAGTACAAGGTAAGGGGAAATCTCGAACCCAATTTTCTTCCTTGAGGTTCTCCCTCTTTCACTCCATTTTTGATATGGTTACTCCTCAAAGATCATTTTTTCATCATTTCCTTTACTTTTATGCGATATACATGATTTTCACTGGTTTTTATGTCCATAAAAATGTTTTCCAAAAGAACACTTCTTTCAAGATCTCACATTTTACCTCTCATTCAAGGTTGATGGTTCTTATATCAAGTATGTTGTTCCCTCTTTCTTTTGGGAACCCAAAGATTAAGAATGTGTTATTATGAGATGAAACCCATTACTTTCCATGGGTTATTTATGTACATGTTTGATATGTGTTCTATGTGGAAATCATGATAATGATAATGTTATGATGTGATGAGTGCGCCCGGAATTATATAGCGCTCCAATGCATTGGGTAAAGTGATGAATCTCTTGAGTAAATGTGAAATGATGTGTGAACATGATGCTAGCTTTTTTCACAAGTATGTGTGGTAGTTAAACACTAAGACATGATGTTTCATTTTTATGCATTTCCACATTTCAAGTTTATTATTTATGCTCCTCTCATGTTCATGATCTTTTTCCTATGTCATGATTATGCTCACCCCATGATATATTGTTCTTATATATCCTCTTACTAGGGTTTTATCTCACCCCTTTTGATGTATATCCTCAGGTGGCTACATGTACTAAGGAGAGGACAAGTTCCACTAAGAAGCTAGTGAAGAAGAAATTGAATAAATGTTTATGGTTGATGGTGTATTTGTTATGTATTGTCATAGTTTTCCCAAGACACTAAACCTATGGATCCTCCATGTGTAATACTATTATGTTGTTTATCTTTGAAATGATGTAATAGTAAAGTAAGAAGAGGCCGGGTCGCTATAATTAATGTCTATAGTAGTTTTTTTGATGGGTTTTTTAGAGTTTTGGAGGAAATAAGGTTGTTTTTATTTGAGGTATAGTGAGGAAAAGAGTACCCCTTTTATAAGTGTAAAGGAGTGACATTTTTTTAAGTACCCAAGAATTTTCAATAATGGAAAGTAACTATCATGGGAATGTAATCCAAAATATAAAAAATATATATATGAAAAGTTATATGGTTGATATGAACCTAAAACACTAAATTGAAATGTGTTTCTATCATGTTTGGATGTTTACCTATGAGGTTACTCATTTTATACCATTTTTATTTTAATAGTTATAACTACTTTTTACCAAGTTAATTTTTATTTTACTCCGAAAAATAAAAATATCTGTATTATATAATATTTAAGTAATGGTTAAAAATATAAAATTCATTTTTATTCCTTATTTAATGTTTATAAAAATAATTTTAAAATACTAAATGTATAATCTAATGATTTTTTTGAACAAAATATATCCTAAATTTAAAATTTTCAATTATGTGTTTACAAATGATTTTTTTTTAAATTTTTAATTAAATTATAAAAACAATATTTTTTATTTGAAAATTTTTTGTTAAATTTTAAAGTCATACATATGTACTAATATTTTCATAAAAGTGATAATATTTGAGAAAAATATATATTTATCTATTCACCTAAAAATCAATCTTTTTAGTAAAATCTCAATAAAGTATAATTTTGACATTATAAATGAACATATTTTTGTCAAATTATTATTGCAAAATATATCAATTTATTCTTAAAAATAAAATAAATGAAATATAATGAAAAATTATTCTTTTTGAAAAATGGTGTTATAGAACATTAATGGTTTTTATTATTGTTTCATATAAATTTATTATTTAAATGGTGTTAATATTTTAGTTCAAGTATAATAAAATTTTAAAAGTATAAAATTTAATATATTAGGATAAAATAAATAATAAAAAGGAAAATAGTTCTTTGAAAAAAAGGGCATTAATTTATACTAAATACACTATAACTAATAGCATTAAAACTAATTTGTTATATTAAAAAATTTAATGTTACCACTCCATTGATATTAAAATATTTATTTGAATTTTATATACAAATAGTATAATATTTTAATAATAATAATTAAAATTATTATACATAAAAAATAAATAAACATATAATATTTTAATATCAAATTTTTATTTTATTTTGATTTATATTAATTAAAATTAACTACTTAACAATACATCAAATTAATATACCTATTGGTAATGTGAATAATGACCATATTTTCTATGATTATATTTTTAAGGATTATATTTCATTCGTATATATATATATATATAGATTTTTTAAATCATTCTTTTATTCCACTCTCATTTTCCAAGGCATAGTTCTTATTTCATATTCTATATTTTTCACAATTCTTTGTCCTTTCTTGGTTATCTTCCTCGTTATCTGCCTTATTTTTCTATTAGTGATCCTCGAGGTTGAAGATGACCCATTAAATTTTCTGTTTTTGATGATTTTATTATTTTTTATCTATTAACCCCTTTTGATTTATGAACTCCTAATGGAATTATTTTATCCATGGTGAGTAATAATCCAGGGTGTGTCATATATAGTTTTATGTGTTTCCTTGTAACATTCGACTTATAACTAAATAATGTGTTTTTAGTTTAATTAAAATCTATTATGACTTATTCCTAATCAATTTATGTTATTTTAAATAAATATAAAAAAAATTAGAATTATTAAATAAAATATAAAAGAATAAAAATTCAGAAAATATATGGAATTTCATTATACTCCACATAAATAAATTGTGTCCTCTCAATTTTATTTACTCTTAATTAATGAATATAGGTGAGGGTATTTTTAACATATACATCATTTTAGATATATCATCTAATATGACATCTACCTTACTCTATTAGGTTATACAATGTTAATTATCGATCCACAAACAATATTGATCATTCATGCAATCATGTTCCTCAATATGTATATAATCTAACCATATATTCTCCATAACTTCTCTAAACCAAAATAATTTGAATATCCAAGACATTAAACTACTATGATTATGTATTCAACTAAAAATTAAATATATTTTTACCATAAAATGTAATAATCATTTGTTTGTAAGGTTATAAGTTAGTCAATATATATCATAATCTATAAAATTAGATAATCTTCAAAATAATTATAATGGATTAAATTTTATTTACATCAATAATAAATTCCAGTATTATCTAACTAACATTTCTCAAAAATTAATCTACCCTTTTTACCTCAACATGATGTTTATATTAATACTAAATTTTATCCATACCTCAATCACATATTTATCAAAAATTATCCAAAAATATATAACCTCGTAATAAAATTTATTTTCAAGGATAATGAATCAATTTTATATTTTAAAAAATGAATTTACTAAATAACTAATAATAAATAATGGTTATATGTTTCACAGAACACTCATAAATTTAATAATATACCGTAATAAAATTGATAAATATTATACACTAATGAAAATAATTATAATTCAGAAAAAAAAAATCTATTAGGGTTTAAATCTCACTACCTTAGATAATACAAGAAATCTAGACTCTTCCAACATAAAAATAATATAATAAGATTATAAAAAATTTAATTACAATCTATCATTGAGTTATAATACATAGATTTTTTTATTCATACCTTTCGTAGTTTCATTTCACGAACCTGTTTCAACTAAATAATAAACTAAAATGTCTATGATCACATCCAAAATAATTATAATGTATGAATATGAAATCACAATCCTAAGATATCTTCTCATATTAAACGATAAATTCATCCTATGATACATTGATTTCAACTATTTCATACTTGGTTTATACTATAACTCTAATTTTTTAACCTAAGATACTTAAAGTTGTGTTCTCTCATTAATTTTATCCTAATCCCTAAAAGAACTTAAGAAACAAATCCTTCAAAATAGTTCATAATGGAAAAGTGATTGAGAAAACCATATCCCTCATGAGTGTCTATCCAAGTGTGCGGTTCGGAATCATTTTTTTCACCATTTCATAGTTGAGATAATAACTAAAATGCTATCTTTGGTGTTATTTACCCTATTTAACACTGATATAGATCATGAATCAACCTTTCAGTATCCAAAAAGTGATTAACTTTCAAGGAAAACCACACAACCAGTAGTTCATAAAAAGTTTAGGTTGTTCTCTTATACTTAGACATATCCCTTATACTTTTCCATAGGGTTTTAATTAAATTATTATTATCCTAATCCCAATAATATTTGATATTACATAATAATTCATAAAGTTTTATCTATAAAATTGATATTAGGATGAAGTAAAACATTTCAAACATTGATGAAAATTCAATCTCTATAAGTATCCTCAACTACTAATGTCTGAACCCCAGTTTTATCTAAAACCCGATCTGATGCCAACAAGGATAACCAAAACCTAATCATTTTCTAATTATACGATATAAAAAACATTTCATTAAAACAATTTCCTATGAAATTTTATGTTTAGAGTTTTAGTGAATTAAGAGAGAAATATTTACTAAAAGTACTCATGTCTTTTTGACTAATGAACATTTTGATTTTCACTATGATAGAAACTAAGTTTTTGATAAAACGTTTGAAAAAATATCCCAAAAATAATCCTCATAATATACACTTATAGATACATATTACATATTATATTTCATTATGACATGGGAAATGAAAAAATATGAATTGAGAGAGCTCAGATGATCAGTAAGGGTAAACATAAGCAATAATGATCAAATGTCATAAGTGAGAATTAGATATGCATATCGGTATAATCAAGATACACAAAAATGATATACCCAAAAAATAATAGGTGATAGATTTTGAAATAAATATTGGCATAAAATAAGATATCTATTAAAATAGTGAGTTAATAAAAATGATCCATGTGGAAAATCAATCATTGATCATATCATAAAGAACCAATTGGAATAAAATTGGTTTCATTCATAATTACATAAAGAACCCTTGTAAAGGAATTTGTTTTCATATATATTCACCTAATAAAATCATTAGTAATTAAATTAATAATTATAACATGATTAACTCATGGATAATAAATGGGTATTTAATGACATCAAGAAACATTCTTTCTAAATATCATTAAATCTAGATAATAAAGCATTTGATATTTTAACCTTATAGAAAAGGGTATAATTATAGGTTAATAATTTATCCAAATCAATCATTTTGTGTAATCTATAAGAACACCCTTCAATAAAATGAATAATAATAGGTTATTCACAAAGGTAAGGCATTTGGTGAGAATTTAGGATCACACATAGAGGAAAACTAACACAGAAAAAGGATGTGATGTACAATTCCTATAAAATAGAATTAAATTACATATTTAAACTAAATAAATAAGGTGTATGATTATAATATATAAAACCCATTTTTAGGAGCGTTAGGAAACATAAATTTATAAATAAGAAACATCATTGATATTTTTGAAATCATTTTAGATAGAAAAATTTTATAAATAAATAATAATATTATTTTCTTTAATAATTCCATTAAATATTAGAAATTAAGAGTCATAAAAATAACAATGATGGATGAAATAATTTTTCACATGGAAAATGTTAAAAATATATTCTTTTTATTCCTAGATGAAAATGACCCAAATTAAAACTATAAAAATATGATTAAATATTTTTGAATAAGTTCATGTAGTATAATATGACATCATTAATTCATAAGTTTATTTCAAAAATAATGTGATGAATTAGGACATGAAAATAGAGATATTTTTTTACTCAAAGGAAGATACATGCTCAATTCCACTTACAAGAAAAACCTCGGGTTAAATATGAGTCGAGCAGAAATGATATATCAAGGAAAAATATGAATCCCAATAACTATACAAAGAAAATGATGGGATGATTTATAAATAATAGAAATTATTTAGATATAATATCTTTTAAAAACAAAATTTCTTTAAAAATAATATTAGCAACAAAATTCTTGTGTCTTGAGTATAATTATGATCAAACCAAATTTTTTGTTGGGTATATTTTGAATAAATAGAAATTTAAAGAAAATATATGAATTGGATCTTCAAACATCCTTAATGTTTCCAAATAAATTCATAGGGTTGTAGTAATGTCATATTAAAGGTATCATTGTTGATATTATGAAATAAGTCTCAAGAAAATAAATTTGATAAAAAGAACATGTTACCTTGTTTCCCCTCTTAGTGAAACGAAATATAAGCTCATGTATAAAAAATATATCAATAACCAATTTAATAACATTTTTAATATATATAAACATTTATTAACATCATTTATAATTGTTCTTAATATTTATATTACCTTGTTATTAGCTATTCTTTAGGTTGGGTGTGGGTAATCTCCATCGCTTGGATTCGGGTTCATTATAGCGGTGTGGTTATTCAATATTCTCCAAAATTTATCATTATAGTTTCTTTAATGGATAAATATTAATTATTTACAAATTTTATGTTTCCATTCATTAGTACATTACTCTTTATCCTTGAATATTAAATCAACAAGAAGCGTTTTCTAGTGATTTTTTACCTATAAAGGGTAATATATTAATTAGTTTGTTAAATATTGATTTTTTATTTAGAAAACCCAAAAAAATCATTATTTACATATTTTTATCATAATATAACTTTAATAAAATTTTCATAATAATATATGAAATAACATCATATAATTTTTCAAGTATGTGGTCAAACCGACCAATAATGAACACAGTAGGATTATTGATGAATATGAGGATATTTGGTTACGATTTCACTAAATAAGTAGAATAATGACATAATTGAGTTTTAATTAGTGTGATAAATTTAAATTAAATGTTATTTTTAAGAATAATTAATGGATGTGAGTATATTATATACTTTGAAATAATGATTTTCCTCTTGGTATTAACATTTTAAATATTTGAATTAATAATAATCGTTTATTCATCATATCAATATTAGGTTCAAATAATTTTCCTAAAAATTATTAATGATATAATAAATATTATATTTATCCATTAAATTCATTCTCATGGCCATAAATTCATGGTTTTTATGAAAGGAATACATAAATCATTCTTACTATGAAGGCGGTAGTCCACATGTATGCATGGATGACATTTTCATCTTTTATATAATGGGAGAAACTAACAGTATATTTCATTATATTAGAATATAAAAGGTGTTTTAAATTTCATCATTATTCACTAAATTCAACATTATGATAAAACGTGTAAGTTGGTTAAAGAAAAATAAACATGATGTTTTGTGGAGATGATAGTTCCCACACTCAAAAATGTCATTTATGTTTTCTTATGGAAAAATGGATGGGTGGTTAAATATTGTACCATCATTATAATAAAATAAAAGTATAATAAGGTTGTTAATTATTAACATTTTTATATGGTGAAAAGTAAATTGAGAAAGAAGAAATAAAATTTAGAAAAATAAAAGATAAATAAACTATTTGAAATCTATGAATCACTACTTGGGTTATCTCTTCTATGAAGGGAGTTGAACATTTAAATGATAGTATTTTAAAAATAAAATAATGTTTAATGGATATTTAAAGATTTTTTTATTCAGATTATGGGCAAAAAATGGTGTTTTGGTGTGAAGGGGGGAGAGGAGAAGATTTCCCCTTTTTATGTGAAAAACAGTGGCACTGTGTTAAATACCAAAAAATATCAATATTAGAAAGTAATTATCAAAATAAATAGCAAAAAAATTAGTTATAATAGAGATGATAAGATTTATTTTTTATCCATACTTCAACCACTCAATTAAAATATGTTTTTAACATTTTTTTTCCTTTAATTCTTAGGTTACTATTCTTTTCCCATTTTGGTTATCACTATGGTAACTATTTTTTCCCTTGTTAATTTTTCATTTATGCCTAAAAAATAAAATTCTCTTTATTATATAATTTGAAACTAGTGAATCAAAATTTTAAATTTATAGATTTTTTATTCAATTTTTAAATGTGATAAAAATTAATTTTAAAATACTGAATATACAATGTATCAAATTCGTTTTTAGAAAAAAAAAATATATTATATTAAAAAATGTGGAATAATATTTTATAATTTTTATAAAATGTTTAAATTTATAATTTAAATTATAAAAGGAATATTTTATCTCAAAATAATGTTTCATTAATTTTTAATTCAATCTTATATACATGTAATGTTATAAAAGACATTATATTTTTAAAAATGGTATTATGCACTATTCACCTAAAATAAATCTTTTTTGAAAAAATATAAAAAAATTATATATAGAAAATATTGAAATAATTAAAAAAACTAAATTTAGTTTTATATGATTAAAATTTTAAAATTTATAAATGTACTTTTTAAGTGAAAATACAAAATATAAAGAATTGTTTTTTATAGAAAATTGATGTTTTCAAACATTAAGTGTTCTTATTTTTTCCATATCAAATTCGATTTTATAGGATTTAAATTGGTATATTATTATATAAAAATATTTTGAAATTATTTAATTTAATATATTATGATAAAATATTTAATACCTATAAAAATTCATTGAAAAAAACATTAATTTTATACTAAATAAGCTTTATCAAATACCATTAAAATTCATTATTTATATAATAAAATTAAATTTTACGAGTCCAATGATATTAAAATATTTATTTTAATTTTTAATATACAAGATATAATATTTTAATAAAACGATAATAATATTTACTCATAATGCATGTATATATATATTCTATTTTAATATCATATTTTTTATTTCATTGTGAGTTGTATTATTTTAAATTTACTACTTAAAAATAAAAAATCAGTATACCTATTGTGTAAATGACCACATTTTTTTTCAATGATCATATTTGTAATTACCATAATTTTAATGAACTTATTTGATACATACATATTTCGTACATATATATATATATATATACACTAACTAAATCATTGATTTATTCTACTCTCATTTCACAAGGCATAGTTCTTATTTCATGTTATATATTTTTCATAATTCAATCTCATTTAAGGGTGATCTTCCACATTATAGGTTTTGTTTTTCTATTGGTAATCATCGTGGTTAAAGATAATCAATGGAATTTAATAGCCCTAATGATTTAATTCATTTTTATCTACTGACCACTATAGATTTATGAAATTTTAATAGTGGAATTTTATCGAAGGTGATTAATAACAAATGGTGGGAAATACCTAAATTTTACATGTTTTTGTTGTAAAATTCAACTTATAAATGAATACTATGTAGTTAATTTAATTCATATCTCATATATCATATTTTTTACTAAATTCCAATTCCATTATTCTTATTGAATTTATTTTAGAATTATACACATATGGTTTACTAAAGAATATGCTTTGTGAAAAACAGGGTTGTTACACTCATCATTAGAACATACTGAATGACCATCCTTAGTATGTCTATATAATGTTAGAACAATGATACCGTCGTGGAAACTTGTTCAGTATTTTTTCTATATTATTAATTATCATCCCAACATTCCCCAATTAAAGTAAACTAGCTTATAATATAACCTACCCATCATAATAATTCTCATAATAAATTTTAGTGTAGATTTTTTGTGTCTTTTTATTTTTTTCTTGGTTTTATATTAGATTTGGGTGAGGTATTTTTTTAATTTATGGATTTCGGTAGAGATTAAGCTAGATAGATTATTAAAATGATATACTTGTGTTTATCTTATTATTCAGTACCTTTCTCTTATTGATTATATTATTGAGGTTATTTTACTTATAAAATTGATCGTAATTGTTTCATTGAGAATGTTTAGTGATATTTGAAGGATTATTTTGTGGTTTTTTATATTTAATCTTTCCAATGTCTAAGGTTGGGAAGTCATTATTATATAATTGAATTTTGAGGTTGTGACTAGAATATGTGTACCCTTATATTTCTAATATTTTTAATAAATGGTGAATAGTCTCTTCCAATTATAAACCTTAATTTTTTTCTAAATCTATTTTTTTTAAATACTAGGAATTCATATTATTGTAATTATAAATAAGGATATAAATTACCATTCATACTCTTTATTAAAAAATGGTGTATGGTTTCATAATAAAATGGTTTTTTAAGTATTTATTTTTCAGAAAATATTTATTTATATTGAAAGGTATTTTTAAATTCTTTAATAAAAATATTAATAATGATTTATTATCTAATTTCAAAATTTTCAAGAAATCAGGGGACATTCATTATTTTTTTGAATTTTTATGATCTCTTCCAATTGGAACTATAATATTTCACATTCATTGAGGTACCATAGCTAGTATGGTATAAAAAATATTTACCTTGTTATTCCATCATAGGTTCTGAAGGTTAAAAATTTTATAAAATTGAATTTTTGTATCATGTTGTTCAATATCATCGTTGATGGATACATCAACTCATTTTGGACTTCAGGAGTTATAAATATATAATCCAAACATAACCATGTTATATGTTGTATGAATTGTGAGGTAACAACTAGGATAAAAGGGAAAAGAATTAACCCACTCAGATATAACCTTGGATTCCTAAACTAGATTATAAATTAAAAAAACAATTTGAATAAGAATTAAATAACAATTTTTTCTAAAATTAAAAATATTTATACTATTTAAAATATAAATTATTTAACCGCTTAGTTAACTATAAAAAAACTTCATTTTATTTTTAAGAACATAAAATATTTTCTAACATGAATAAAGAAGCACATTTACCATTAACAATCTGTAACTCCATAATTAAATAAATATAAATGGTAATTTTTTCTATTATTTCTCTAACACTTTTCCATTGATAATATTTTATTAAAAAGGGGTATGCATATGTTTTAAAAAATATAGATTTTTTCTTTAACACATCATCTAAAAAAGTGATGAATTTATTAAATTGAATTAAAAATATGGGAATATTATTTCTAGAATGAAAAATACATTTGACCAAATATTTTAACATTACATTGAGATAATATTTTACAAATTTTTGGATTTATTTATCTTGGATTATTCCCAATGTTATAGTGAATTCCTTTCATGGATATCCCTTGTACTTTCCAAAATAATTATTATTCCCCAAGTTCCATTTTTGGTGTGGAGGAAAACCAAATCGTAATTTTTTAGTTAAAATATTTTTGTGTATTATTTTTAGAAATAGATTCCATGGTTAGTTCTTTAGACATGTTTATTATATAATATGTAATATTTTTAGAATTCTTGAATGAACGTTCTTGATATTTATAGATTTATTACATCATTAAATTTACATTATAAACTTTTCATGAATGTTCGGTAATAGTTGTATATTTTAAAAGCATATATAACTCTTAATATTTATAAAAAAAATATTTTTATACTTGATCTATACATGTATAATTATATTTCCATGTAATAATTTTAGTATTCTATAAGGTGTTATGTGTATATATTCCTATTTTCACAAATTATTAAAGCATGAATTCAGGGAATGGGTGGGATGATTGATGTATGGTATTAGATTATAAAACCTAGACCATCTTATAAGAGACATGATGCGATGATGTTAAGGTTTCTTAAATATACTATTCCCAATACCATATTTTCAATGGTATGGGTTGTAATAATTACCTTACTTTTTTATATACATTACCCTTTCCAATAAATTGTGTTTAAACCCTAACTATCGTCCTCAAGGTTCCATGGCCTAACCATATAAGGAATGTTCCACTGAAATATATTTCCCCAATCAATTAAAATACTAGGTATTGAACAAAATCCAATAGTCTTCAAATGTCTCATGTTTACCTGAAGAAAGTATGTTAGGTATAGACTCTCCAAATATAGAAAGTTTCAAGATGTTTCTCACCACGAATTATTGAGTCACATCACCTCTAGTTTTCTAGTAAATCTTGTTTGAATCTAAACATACTATCTTACTTTATATGTATTTAAATGGGTAGATATTATTAAGCATAAAATTGGTTTTAAATTAATTTCTTATGGAATGTTGGTGAGGCCTTATTGACAAAGTATAAGATCAAAACCGGAACAAACATCGTGGTTTACATGCAACGTGTTCATGGGAATTTTATGTACCCTGTTTGTTATGGAGTTTTTAAATATTTTTGGATTTTGGGTACCATTAAAGTGATATGCAATGTACCATCATTTTATAAGAGGATATATAGAGTGGATGTTCATGATTCATTCATGGTTGATATAGAAAAGTTCATTCATATAGAACATCCCCATTCAGGTCCTCATGGAGGTGTTTGGTGAGTGTTGAATATTTTTAGTTTGTTTTAGATTATTTCAAAACATTGGGGAACTTTATATGAGTTTATTGTGGGGTATATTTTTGTGAATTCACTAGTATAATTTTAATATTTTTATCCAGACAAGTGGTGGATTGAATGTGTATCTCTTTAGTGGGTTACCATATTTATATCCTTTGGTCCATTGACTATAAGGGTCATGTAGAAATTTTTGTTAACCTATAATTTTATTTAACTACTTATATAAGGGTAAAAATAACTCCCACTTGTATCTCACTAAACCCTCTATAGTTTTTCCATTTTATAAAGACACATAGGTGTTTATGAGATCTTGTGGTACCCTAACCTGATGTCATTCCGATGATTGATTCGTGAACATTGTATTGTTTTATCAGAGATTTATTCTTGATGTTATCTTATATTTGGGAATTTTTAGGTTTATACAATAGAAAATATGCTGAAAATAAATAGGTACACAAGGTTATTTTCTACCCAACTTTTCTTTGGTGGAATTTTGAATTATAAGGGATGTCTATTTTTGTGTTCTATGAACTATATGTCCGACTGGGGATTTTTTATTATTATATTTAATTTATGGGATGGAATATAAGAACTAATATATGAGTTTATATAAAATAAACCTCTAATATGGATACTTTCATCGTGATTTTAATCGATGGGTAGACATATATATCTTATCATGTCCCATCACATTGTTTCTTGTGTTTTTTAACCTTATTCTTGGAATTAACTATAGGTTTTCATTAACTAAAATGTAAGTAATGTGTGTATATTTTGTTATGTTATATATATATATATATCTACTTGTGATAAAAAAATAATGTGTTTCAACATCTAATAGTTGATTATATTAGTCTTGTCATTTACTATAGATGGTAGGTCTTAATTAAAATCTCACTCTTGAAAATGAGGGTTATTCACTTTTCTAATTTTTTTTCTTATGATTATGTTAATTTTTCTTTGCCTAGTTATTTTTGCTGAGCATGCTACCAGTTTATTTTTTATGTTTTTTTACTTATGGTCATTTTTCTCTCTTAAGTAATATATTTGAATAATAATTTTACAAATATCTTATGTGTTTTAAAATTTGGATGAACTATTTCAAAATATAATTTTTTAAATTATAAATTCCTATTTAATTTCAATATTTGTTGGAAATGATTTCCCATTTGGTAAAAATATTCAAGATAGTTTTTTAAACAAATTAACATAAAAATTTCTATGCTTTTAGAACATAAGGAAATTTAGAAGTATTCACCTTTTGAAATTTAAACTAAAAGTAATTTTAATAGTATTAATTATGTCTTTATGGTTGGGGATTAAGCCTTATTTTATTATTTAATAAAATACCTCATTTTTTCTGTGTAGAGGGAGCCCTATTACATAGCCCGAAGGCCCAAGGCCATGTGTCCTCATTCCAAGGCTTAAAAGAGAATTTTTTTGCCTAAAGGGCCCTTCGGTGAATAGTACTACTATAGTACCCAGGCTATTACAGTACCTGCTACAGTCCTGGCATGGCTATAATTCCTGATATAATACTACTACTGCTATAGTTCAATCACAGCTATAGTGCCTCTACTATTAAAATACCTTCTACAGTGTTGTTGTAGTGACTCAAGAATTCCTCCCCTACCCAGATTTGATCATGGGTTTTTTTTATTCCAATAATGAGCCTCTTCCACTTTGGTACAGGCTCATCAGCATATTAGTATTTATTAATAAGTGAATTATTTTTTTATAATATTGTATTTTATAATCGGATTTGAAATGTAGTTTTAATAATGGGAATTATTCCAATTGTTTGAAAAAGAATTGATAAGTGTATATATGTAATAAATTGAATCATTTTTTCAATTGAGTATATAAATTAGTAATTCTGGATAACCCTTAAAAATGGGATCCACTAGAGTGAAAAATAGTTTTATAATCATGTCTCAATGATTTATGAATTATTATTAATTCATAGATTTCAAAAACCATTTTATTTCCAATGATTTGTATTTATTTTCATGGATTTCAATTCCAAAAATGAGGTTAATTTGGTGTTGTGTTTATGTGAATTAATATTTCATAAGGTAATTGTTTTTATTTCTTAGGTAATAATTATTTTTATTTTCACTTATTTCTTCAAATATATCTTCTTTATTATATTATGAATTTGTTGTGGTATTTGTACATACACTATTTTGATGAACTTATTAAATGCATACATGGTAATATATGAGGGTGCATAGTGATGTGTTGGTATCTAGTTTAAAATTTACCTAATGCAATAAAATACCATTATTTTATTTCAGTGGGATATGGGTGTCACACATTAGAAGATTGATGGTTGACTCATGATGTGTTTTTCAGTTTGCATGATTGTATTCCTAATCAATGTTAGAATTAAGTGTTATTTTGTTTCGGTAGTGGGCATGAAACACATCAGTATGGGTGTTGAGTGTATCATATTTTGTGATTTTTGGGAATTTTTTTTCCATTGAATAATTATATGAGATAATTTATTTTTTAGGGATAGTCAGTCCAAAATTTCAAGGAATAAAAGTTTTACGATGGGAATAATTATAACATCTATATACTTTGGAATTATATTAATGGTGAAAATTGGATTTTTTATTATCTATTTAGAGAATGTACCTTTTTAATTTTTTTAGATTGAGTGTTTAGTTCACATTTTTTATTTCAAATTAGAATGTTGATGGGTTGTGATGGAATCATAAGAGGTTTCTAAAGGTAATTGATTTCCAGTATGTGAGATAGAGTCTTTATATGGATAAAAAGTTATATAATTTTCTTTCTAAGGCTGTAAATAACACTCGATTCCTAGTGGGTGATCACTAATATCTTGATGAACCTAGCAAGGGCAAGGGTGCTAAGGTAGTACAATTGGGTACCCGGTGGACCATCATCATGTACGTGGTAGGACCAAGAAATGTTTCTATCAAAATAGGGGAATTTTAGTCATTTCGCCTCCACCCTTTATTTCCAATGTCCCCATAATTTTAGTTGGATTTCTTCTAGATAATTGGGTTGTATTACGTTTCTACCATTTTCTCTCCGGCCCCCCTTCCTCACGGGTTATAGATTAAGGTGGAATTAATGGATTTATTTACATAAAATTCAAGATATGTGTAACCATTCTTCCACTTCTCAATTGAACATCTCTTCTTATTTGTTTTTGGAATCCTCAGTTTTGGATTTGATATTTATATTTAACAATGTCATGGTGAAATAATATATAAGAAACAAATATTTCCATTTTCTAATCTAATAGAATCTAAGAGATATTTTTCACTTACCCTCTTTAATTTTTTTATTCCATACTGGTTGTGTATGATTTTTTAATGGTTATTTGTTTTGGGGTTAATTTAGGTGAGGTTTTTGTGTTTTGATTTAGGTATTTAGTTATAGATTTTGTTTGATTAATTATGTAAACCATATATATAGGATTAATAATTTTTCAATGTTCTTTTCTTATGAATGTTATTTTATTGATGTTTTTTGGCTTATGGAATTATACAAAATTTATTATTATGTGTTGTTTTTTTATTATTTGAGTGATTTTAGAGGTCATTAGTTATTAAATATCAATAATGTATTAGGTGGGGAAGTCTTAATATATTGAGTGAAATTAAAGGGATTCCGTGGACATGAAGAAACATAATTTTTTTTAATAAATTGTAGATTCTATTTCAAAATATAAATTAATTATTTTATTTAGCCGTTTTGGTAAATCATGTGAAGAGTTTTATTATAATTTTAAATGATATTTTCAAATATCCTTCAAAATTTTTTTAAACCCACATTATTTGGTTACATAAAGAAATTGGTTTTTGTTTTTGTTTAATTGTGAAAACATTCTCTATTTACACTTAGTGCTATATTTAAATTCTTTAATAATGTTTCTATTCGAGATTTATTATCTTATTTACAATGTTTCATACATTTAGGGACATTTCATCAATTTTATTTACTTTTCATGGTCTATTCTAATTGTGATTCTACTATGAAATATTCAAAGTGTCCCCATGGGTAGTATGATATACATGATATTAACTTTATTGTGTGTTTATATGTTTCCAATGGTAAATTGGTTATGAACATTACTTCTAAAATTATGTAGAAATTTGTAATATAAGATAGTCATTTAATCTCATAAATGTCATGATTAGTTATAAGTTAAAAATTAAAACATAACATAGTTAAGTGTTTCATAGTTGAGAGGTAATGACTTATCTAGAAATGGGGAAATAATTAGCTAACTTTTATACAACCTTGGTTTACAAAACCAAATAATAAATTAAAAACTCTCAATTATTTAAATAATTGTATTGAGACTATTTTATAAAATCCAAAGCTTTATACTAGTCAAATATATAATCCTTACACTAAAAAATTTTATTTGAAAAACTATACTTTTATTTTTATAAATATATTTAATACCTAACATAAATAATATACAACCTTTCGTAATAAAAAATTAAAAATTACTTCTTAAATAAACCTAAAAGGATATGTTTTAGACTAGTTCAAAACTGATTTTCTAATATGAATGTCTAATTTTAAGGGGGTAATTTTAATGTCTAAAAAATTCAATTTTATTTAAGAATATATCTAAAAAAGGTTTGAGTGTATTGAACAATAATTCAACTAATTGAAATCATATTTTTTGAATGTTCATTACGTTTAAATGGTTCTTGTAATTTAACATTGATTTTATGTTTTACGCCCTATAATTTCTATTTCTAGTTAACATAGATTATGTATAATTTGGTAGATAATTACATAATTATTTAACTGTAGTAATTTAAAAAATATTATTATTCTACCAAGTTCCATGTTTGTTGGGGAAGACTATAGATTCATAAATTGTTGGTTACACTATATTTCTTTATTATTTTGGTACATATGTTACATGATTATTTCTTAAGCCCTGTTTGGTTTGTAACTAAATCAGTCTTTTAAAAAGATGATATAGATTTTTTGAAATGTGTATATTTACTCCATGTTTACATTTACTTTTTAATCATGTAAGAATTATTTGGTAACTGGTTTATTATATAAAAAATGTATATATTTTCTTGTTAATAATATCATGATTGTTATAAATGATTTATACATGGATCATGATCTATCTGTGTTATTTTGTTGGCATTATAGACGAGGATATTCATATAATATTTCTTGTTATTATAAACTATTTAAGCTTTTATATAAGGTTCGAGTAAGAATATTGATATATGTGATGGAATAAAAATGATTTTTCTAACTCATATAAGACCCAATTTGATGAAACCATATATTCTTGAATATATTATTCACATTTACCTATTCCCGAATAGCCAAGTTTCAATATTTCATTGACTCTTATATACTCCTTCTCCATTCCTAAAAAATGGGGTTTTCCCTAGCTTCCATAAAATGGGTTCTAGGGGTCCCTATATAGGGACTAGGAAAATGAAAATTCATCCATTACTAAATTACGATACAACGTATTGACCTAATACCAATAATGTTAAGATATCAAGTTTTTATGATAAGAAAGAATGTCTATTACATAACCTAAAAGTATATGGAGTTTTTGGTTGTGACTCACCATAGATCCTTTAGTCACATTACAACTAGTTTATTGTAATAGCATATTTGTGACTACTCGAATTGGATTAATATATATATATACACAAATCAATGAGTAATCATATTTATATAGACACCTAGTTTTTCATTAATTATTTAAGGCCCATTTTCAGTGATATACTGATCATGTATATACTCACACCCTTCATGGACACCTTGGTGGAAATTAAATTATTCTATTGTATTTTAAAAATATTTTTAGATACGAAGTTTTCAATTATTTATGGGATTTTAGTGAATTTAGGGCATGAAGCTTTGGTATAGTCCCATGGAGTTCTTATAGAATATACAGTGTGGACTCAGAATAGTTTTTCATGATCATTATCATCGGTTTACATCATACTAAACTTCTTTATTTGGGTCCTTAATTCTATTTCTGTTTGGACTTAGTTATCTATTATGGGATTTGGTTTATTTCATTCCTTTTTAGACATTATGGGAGAATATATCTTGGTTTTTGTTCAAGAATTGTCTCATATAGATGTTGAATTATTATTTGGGCATGTGATTGTTTGATCATGTATCTCAACGGTGGGTTACCATGTTGGAGTCCTTTTTCTATTTATCGTAAGTTTCATTACACTATCTTAGTAGAAAATTTATTTTATTTGTCAATTAATCATGGTGAAAAACATTTAACCAAATTTTTTCACTAAAACCAAATTATTATACCAACCTCTAGTGACTAAAATTTTCAATTGAGGTCCTTCAGTGGCCTAGATTTGTTTTTTTGGATGAGGTGTTAGTAATTACACATGCTCAATATATTATGAATGTTTAGGTATAAATCATAATATAATCATTTATTGCTACTATTATCCAATAATTAATTAAAATAACTTCAAGGGGTTCCAATAATTTACTATTAGATATAGTTTAGATGGTTCTTTTATCTATCCACAATTTTTTTATTAAAGGTGTCAACATCCTTTCAGGATACATCATCTATTTATTCCCTTTGATATGTCATACTTTTTGAGAGAAATAGTAATAAAAAATGCCCTTGATATTAATGATTATCCATGATATAACTTTATTCCTTTGTATTTTTACATTTAAAAAATGGTTCTCTTATTCCTTTAAGTATTAAGCACTTTAAATCAATGGTAAATCTTCACCGCATCCCAAGAATAAATACCTCATATTACTCTGGGGTTACTTCAACTCAAATTTGGGTGGTTCCACAATTGAGTTAATTAGTTATAAAAAATATCTCATGAAAGGTGTTCAATAACATTAGTAGCTTCATTTTGTTCATTGTGTATACTATTGTTTAAATTCCATTTTTATTCTTTATAAAATGGTTTAGTCATGATCCTTTATCCATGAACAAATATAAACCAATAAAATACACTTTGGTTTAGTTTTATACATTTTTTTATTCTTATATTATCTTTATTTGGTATATTTGTTTCATTTTTAAGTTTTAGAGCAATTTGAGATTTTATGGGATCTTTGACTCCATTATGAATGAAATTTTTTAAGGAAAATCATGGAATATTGAGAAATGATGAGAACATATTTAAAACAAAAATATAAGAATATGGTAGATATAATGACACAATAATAGTGAGTAATATTACCAAAAGAACCCTTGTATCATAGATATAATATTACATAAATATTGACATAATTAACCATAACAACCCAAAAATCCATCGGTCCTATGTATTTGGGGGATTAGAGACATAATACAACATCATAAAACGAAACTAAATCCTCTTAATTTGATCTATATAATATTATATTATATCCAATTTAACTTATATTATTGTATAAGATAACATGGGGACATACATGAATAAATGAGACAGCTATAAGGTCTAGTAAGGGAATAATTAGAGTAAATCATGATGAAGAAGTAATATATATGAGTGGAGAGGAATATCAAGTTATTGTGAAAGATGGTGATCCTAATAATGAAAACATAACATAATAGAAATAATATCATTATATTATAGAATCATAAATTTGTTTCAAAAATATAAATCATGACATCATAAGCATATCACAAGGATCACTATAAAGGCTATAAATTTGGTGTGCTATGATTATTTACCACACATCAAATATAATATATCATTGAGATAAAGAAATATCTAATAAATTTGGGGGGGTATAATTCTAGTCCCACCAACAAAATCAAAATATGTACATCCATATCTGTTTTATATATGGAAAATTAATCATATTTAAATCCTAAAAATGTGAAACACTATGAAAATGAAATGTGTTACATAATCACGTATGATATCATAACTATATTTTACATAATAAATATTTCCTAGAATGAAGTGATTAAGGATTTTTTTACATTCATAAATGAATAAATAATAAAAATTAAGGAATTTGGTTCTCAAGTCAATGAAAAATCATAAAAAAATGTCTGGATAAGTAGATAAAAAACGAACCACTTAATTTATGTTATTTGAAATGGGTAAAGAACAAAAAATGGTGGTATATAAACTAGAAATTAAACTGAATATTTTTACATCAATAAATGAGTAATTTTTGAAAAAAATGGAAGGTAAATTACTTTAAAAGTGTGATACATAAAAAATATTGAATGGATAAGTTCACCATAATTTGGGTTTCTTAAAAGAATCAATTAATAATGGACCTTGAAAAACATGAATATACCCAAAAAAGGAAGGAAAAAAAGAATAGGTATATATATATAAGAAACATTTATACATATGTATATAATATATAATATTACATGTGAATATAAGTGAGAGAAACAGAGGTAAATATATAGAAATAATAACCCAAAATAAAAAGTGTGGTTTGGGAATTTCCTTACCTCAGATATAAACAAGCATAAATTTTCATTATACCTAAAACATTGATGAGTTAAATAGGCTATTTTAATAATATATAACCTTTTAAATTTTTATTTGATACTTTTATATTAATTTCATATTATAATTAATTCATTTATTTTGTTTTAGGTGCTTGTGTTATCCACTTGGTGTTGTTTTTTAACATAACAAAAACTACTTCATTATGTTAATATTGATAAATAGTGTAAGTAATTAGTTCCATGATCTCTAAAATTATATAGGTATGGAGTCATTATCATTATTATGGAACATATGTTCTACAATTCAATAGATGGTCCAAAATAGTCTCTAAATATTATATGTTCCATGATAGAATAATTTTATAATTGATTTTTATTTTTATTTTCATGGGTTAGATTTATTTTTTATTTTAGAATATGGGATGGATGAGAATCCAATGAATTTATTCTTGGTGAAGAGATTCAATTAATTAGATGATTTTATTATTTTTTAAATATATATATATTGAAAATGTATTTAAATTAATATTTTCTAAAAAACAATTATATTTGTCTTTTTTTATGTTTTATCATATATATATAATTTAAATAGTATTTAAAACATTATTTTTTTATTCAGATTTACCATAATTTATGTAATTACTAAATATAACTTAAAATCCTATATTATAATCCCATTTATAGGGGAAGGGATTGTGAAATACCTTGTAGATTTTCAACATGGGATTCAGTTTCACTTTTCCAGCATTACAAGAATAATATATTAATAAAAATAATACATAAACAACAAAATATAATTTAAAAAACAACATATTAAATTAAAATATTATTAATATAAATAATAAAAATTGTTATAAATAATAAAAATTAATAAGTTAAAAAATATAATTAATAATAATTATGAAAACTAATAATTAATAACATGTCTAATAATTGATAGTTAATAATAAATTTATTATATTATAATACTAATATTTTTAATAATTATATTATATTAATAATTATATTATAATTTATATTTATTACTTGGTATAGGTGATTACAAGAAACAAAAAACACACACACAAACATCCCAAAGGGTTATGACTCATCCATCCATATTAGAATTATAAGGCACCCACTAAACCTATTTTAATAAATATTTATTAAGCCTGAAGGCCCAAGACAATGAGGACTTGAAATCCTAGTTACATATGTGGTCTACAATTACCTTAATGTAGATATCTAAAAGGACCAAGAGGTATCATGCATCAGTCTAAAGCACCAGTCAAATGCCCTGCCCCCACCCAACCACAGTTATTAAACCCAAGTAGCTAGTCAAGGATGTTGTATCACCCCCTACTAAGTTAATGTGTCATGATCATACGACACACTCTAGAATAACACCCCACTATCCCACATTGGTGTTGGGGGAGAACCCGATGATAGGTTCCTACACACTCAACTCCCTATTGTGATTCCCACCTGGTGATGCCTATGTGGCCCTCACTACACCGTTATGTTGTTTCTCCACATCATTTGACTAATTAAACTATTCATATAGTCTTGTGGCATTAAATCCATCCATCCCGCAATGGAGATCCTATGGAGATATATTTCTGAATTAAATCTATCAACACACCCAACCCACATTCAAACTTACCTACCCGACAACACTTGCATGTCATAGTGTCATACCACCTACCAATTTCACTGAGTCATTTTATTAAACCTATCAAGTCAATTTAATATCTAAAATTGAAACCCTTGTGGCCCTGTATGTATGAACTAGAGTTCTAGTGTTGGTAATTCCCAAGAATATTCCTAAAATCCCTTTGATTAACAGTACAAATGGTTTTTACAGTACTGCTACAATACTGCTATAGTACATTTCCATCACTGAGGGTTGAACCCCCCGACCATGAGGATTTTGAGAAGTGGTTTGTATGAATCAGATTCAAGATCATTGGAATTTTATTAACTTAAATTTTATTAAAATTATTATGATAGTTATAATGATTATATAAAAAATAATTATCATATTAATTTAAAAAAATTATGAAAAATAATCCAAAAAAGTTTTAGGGTTAATCCATTTTAATTTCAAAATGGGAACACCCATTTTAAATGGGTTTAGGGGGAACCCATTATTGACATGAAGGAATAGTATCCTAAAATCATAATACACTATAAAAAATCCCTCATTCATTATTGGCTTTATGGTCTTGTATTACACCAACATCACTACCTTGTTATTGCATGCCTACATCAAATTCTACCTATGTTAGATATTATGTCATTGAATGCATCATAAATCACTCCATGGGGTGGGTAAGATTCAAAATTTAGACTCTTTTATATTTCATTCAAAACAACTCTCTCCTCCTTTTATTAATAACACCCGTCACCACCCCAATTATCATTACACATTATGCTGCATAGCATATCAAAATTATCCCATGATCCCTCCCTAAAACTCATATTCACGTTTTGTAGGTTTTTTCATCATTACAAGACCATCCATTTAATGTCATAGTCAATTAGTAAAGCTTTAATCTCTATGAGGTAAATATGTTACATATTATAAACTCGTTCAAATTCAATAGTGAATCATTCCTTCCCTCACTTTATAAATTTTATAAAATGATTTCACAACATGAAATTAAGAATACAATGATACAATAATATGAATTATCTTTTCATATAATTTATAAAATTCATTCTCATAGTTTTCTATAACACTCATCCTATTATGGCCAGTTTTAACTACATATAGGATTGTAACATAAATCATATATCACTATATTTGATGAATTATTTAAAAACTATATTAGATGAATAAATACAATAATTATAACAAGCATAATACTTTTGAAATTTAAAATTGTAATAATGTTAATTATATTAATATAAAACTATCATGGAAAATTTAATCTCAAAAAATAAAAGTATGAATGAATGAAAAAACTTTAGAAATGGATCTTTTTTAATTTTATGGTATAGAATTTTTAATTTTGGAATCTAGGATGACCTAGAGTCTAATGAATAAACACTTGACCGATTTGGTCAAAAACATCAAATGAGTTGATTCTTGACCAATAGAATCAATTCATTGGATGATATTATAATATTTTTTTAATTTTAATTTATTTTGTTTTAAATATATTTAAAAACATTAAACTGTAATTATAATATTTTTTAAATATTTTTTTATATATGTAAATTTTAAGTTGTATTTAAAATAATAAATTTTTATTCAGAATGAAAAAAATTTAGGAGGATGTATTTTCACTTATTGAGAGCTTCTCTATATAGATCATGATGGTGGATATATTTTAAATCTCATGGAGCCCGATTTAGGGTTCTATTTTCTCTGAAATATTTCTTTTTTTCTTTATGAATTTTACTAATGCTTCAGATAGGGGGTTTGATTCTAGAATTAGAACCCTTAAATATATGAAGGCTACAAAGGATTAAAATGTTGATCTAGTGCTTGTTGATTTAGGAGGTTTGAATCTTGGTGGCCTGGAGGATATTTATTGAGGCATGAATCAATTCCTCGGTGTGGTGAATCCATTAACAATGATATTTTTCTTATATACCTAAATTGAACATCTTACTACTCACGAGTTTATCATGTGGAAGAAAAAAATTTCCATTATTGAAAAAAATTATAGTATCATTGATTATCAAATTAAGGAATTATAGAATTTCATTATTGTATGGACCTCTTACATGCAGGTGAATTCTCTTTGGAATCTCGATGATCTCAGAAACCAGTTAGTCATGGTATAGGGTTTTTATGGAAGGAGGATAACCTTAATTGGTATGGCATTATTTTAAATTGTTTTATCATTAAATGGAGTTAAATTTTAATGTATTAAAGAATTTTTTTTAATCTATATAAATCCTGGTTTTCTAAGAATACAAGAATGGTACCCCTTTTTTGATCTCGAATATTGGAGATAATTGATTACTCAGAACTGGATAAAAATGAGGGTATTAAATGGTACTTTTGACACTCATAAATTCTATGATACATTTTATATAAAGTTTAATACCCATAAAAGTTTCTAAAGAATATAAGTGTGCTTGGTATGGAAATTGTTTTAGAGATCTTCTTAAGGTGGATCTCTACTCCATGGTCTTGGAAACTATATTCTTGGTTAATGGTAAGTTTAAGATTGAAATTTATATGGAAATTGAAATGTATCTTGAATTATATAATAGTTTATATCATACTAGGCACTCTTATGAGAGATGTAAAAAAGAATTTGAGATGCATAAAATATAATAATCCAGTAAATCTAGATGAGAATTGTAAATTTGAATTTACTTTTGATTCATAGAATAGTAATGTCCCTTAGAAAATAAACTCTATAAATATTTTTCATGTTGGTCATCTAAGAGGAAAGAGGGCCTACAATGTTGTGCCTTCTAAAACAATGGGCACTGGAGCTTATATGGGTCCCTATATGAATGATGTAAAACCTATTATACTTGAAAAAATATAATAGAAATATGGTTTAACTAATAATTATAATGAAAAAAGGTCATATAAAGACATTCTAAAAGTTGTTAGATTCTTGAATTTTATTAATAATAGTGATTAGTCTAATTTACAGATCACCAAATAGTCAAGACATTATGTCCAAGCCATACATGAGAAGAGATTTGAGAATTTTGAGTCACCTTTAGAGGATAACACCTTTGAATTTTATGATATGGAAAGTGAGAATTATATAATGTCTAGAAATTGTATGGGAAATAACAACATGTCAAATTGATGTTCCAAAAGAAGGATTAACATAGGGGTTCTCAAAAGACCCCACACCCTCTATGGGTCAAACTGGAAGATAATTTACTAGCAAAAAGGATCCTAAAAATAGCCATGATTATTCAACAATGATGAAAAAATTACAAACCTAAAATGATAATTATTTATAGTCCACCAACACTACAGATCCTAAAAGAATAATTAAATACAATTTTACAGGAACTTTGATTAGGGATTTTTCTATCCACGATGGCGTGATTTCTATCTATATTCTCTAGTAATCATACAACCCAGATAGATTATAGAATTATTCATCTCAGGAGTGAATAAATATGGATGAATATAAAAATGGTTTCTAAATATTGTAGACTACCCATTTCAGGGAATAGAGTCTGTTTGGAAAGGTTTTAAATAGAAACATTTTACCATGAACTTCAGTGTCTAATGACACTTCTATGAAATTGGATCTTGATGTTTCTCATTCTCCTCCTACTTGGGCTATTAATGAACATGACATTCACATTTTTTTCAAAATGATAGAAGATAGGGGTTTCATGAAGACTAGTGTATCATTGATACAGACCTTTTGTCTATATAAGGATTCAATCACTTATAAGCCTTATCATCTTAGACATGACACATAAATAATGAATGATAAACCCATTTAGCATCCCATGAAAAGTAGATGTACTACTAGGATCCCAGTTAATAAGGATGGAAATGATGGTTTGAATTACAGTAGTCCAGAAGAAACAATTCCTGGCCGGGAAAACAATCTATCCTTGGCATAACCTAGACCAACCCATAATTAATTTAATTTGGGTATTAACATAAATATAATAAAATTTATAATCCATAATTTCCTCACCATGCTTGAATCCATCAATAGCCTAGAGATTTATAGACATTATCTTGTGGGACTAGAGAAGTATGGTGTGGAAATAAGTGGTTCAAGTCTCCTAAATGAGAGTTTTACTCATTGAATAATGGTTGAGAGGAGCATATAAAATCCACTATAAATGATAAGTTAGAGATCGGTCATATTTTGGATGGGCATGCTTCAATGTAGGACCTCTCTAGGTAGCAGGTCTCATTTGGAGGTGATGAAAAAAAATTATCTGGTGATAGATATGAAGAACCTCACCATTCTGACTAAGAGGGAACATGTACGACTTCACATAAGGATGTTGTAGTGGAACTAGATATGAAAAAAATAGTGGATAATAAAAATACCGCAAGGTATACTTCAACATGAAGGCCAGGTTGACACCCAAAAAGTAGGGTCGATCTTAGAGAAAGGAAATCGATACAAAAATGATGAATACTATACAACAACATCTAGTTTGTGTTGAATTATGGTGGTTGTCAATATTTCTTTGATATATCTATGCCTTTTTTTGTTGGAATTTTTGTCACACTTTTTATCTTGCAACTCCATGTACTTTTTTAGGGTGCATGTGGTTTAATAATTTTATTTGGGGTCCTGGGTTATGGGATTCCAAATCCATGGTTCAAGCCATATTAGATGACCAATATTAAAGTTAAACGAAAATATAAATAAAACCCCAATTAGGGCAGCCTTTTTTCGGGGAAGGGACCTTGGGATCCTTTATGGATTTTCCATGTGGGATATGGTATCACTTTTCTAGCATTCCAATAATAATAATAATATAATAATAATAATACATAAATAAAAACTCATAATTATATGACCAATTATGAAAATTATCATTAATATAAATAATAACTAATATCATAAAATAATAAAAAGTAATAATATAATTAATATTATAAATAATTATTATGAAAAATAATAATTAATAATATAATTAATAATTAATATTATTTACAAAAATATATATTTAATAATTAATAATATTATTAATATAAATAATATGAATAATAATAATTATTATTTGATCAAATAATTTATTAATAAAAAATTAATAACTAATAATTAAAAGTTAAAAATATAATTATTTATATAATTAAGTAATAATGATATAATTAATAATTAATAATTAGTACTAAAATTAATGACATGATTAATAATATAAATAATAATTAACGATTTAATTAATTAAATAATTAATATATTATAGTGAATAATTAATAATTTAATTAGTAATTAAAATTTTAATTAATAATTAATTATTCAAAATATTATTTTTATATTTTGAAAGTTAAATAAACAATAAATTACTTAATTAGCAATATAATTAATAAATAATTGTTAATAATTAATAATAAAATTAATAATTAATAATTTAATTAACAATTAATTTTTAATATTTTTTATTATAACAAATAATATAAATATAATATACTTAATTATTAATAATATTATGAAGAATAAATAATACAATTAATAACTAATAATATTATTAACCTAATTAATATGATAAATAATATAAAATACTAAATAATATAATTTATTAATTTTAATTTCATCATTAATAATTATTAATATAATTATTTATAAGATTAATAATTAATAATATAAAGAATGATACGATTAATAACATAATTGATAATTAATAAATAAATTTCTAATATATTTAATATTTAATATTTAACAATTAATTATATAATCAATAATCCACAATATTACTAATAAATAATAATACCTTGGGTTTAGAACACTCACTTATTCTTAACTAAAAGTGGGATAGAGAGATTCTCTCTCTTCAATGCAATGAGGATTGTTTCGGTGATCCAACACTACTCTTACCAATAAAAAGATCTGAGGATGATATCGTTGGTCAATAAAAAAAATGTTTGCAACATGTGGTGGTGCTCATCCTCACGCTAATTCTTTTGATTTTTCTGATGTTGATGGTTTGAGGTTGGAGATCAGACAAATTGAGAAGATTGATATTAAAGCTAATATTATTATTGATGAAGAAATAATATTTGAAGCTCTCCCCGATGGAGGTGAACTGGTCAATGATGTTGTGGGTAGGGCTTCAAAGGGTTCCTCATTCACATGGTTATTGATAGAAGCGATGCCTCGTCGACGAGGCTAACGACAGATAATGTAGATTTTTTCACATCATGGTTATGACTGACAGTGTGGCTACAGATTGTATAATGTGTGGATAGATGATTTTGATCAAGACTGAGATGGATGACTCTTTTTGGCATTGTATAATGATGATGATAGACCTTCCCGATGATGAGGATGATGGTCGAGAGAGAGAGAGAGACGATGAGGATTATAGAAGCTTTCTAGAGACGTGGGATTGGGATCCAGGTTGATCCGATGAAGGAGGCCATGTGGATGGTGACTGGAAATAATAAAATTTCCATGATGGTAATAGATGATGATGGTGCCCTGATGATGGTATGATTCTGTAAGCAGGGATCACAATGTGAAAAATGAGTAATTGCGACAGGTCATTTGCGATAGGGACCCATCGCAAATAGTTTTTTTGCGACAGTCCATCGCAAATAGTTTCACTGAGTTTTTTAAAAAAACTCATTTGCGACAGGCTCATCGCAAAAAGGTATTTTGGATGGGAAAGTATACTCGTCGCAAAAAACATAAAAAATAAAAAAAATATTAATAAAACTAAACAAATATTATGTAGAAATACTATTTGTGACGGGAAAAAATACTCGTCGTAAAAAACATAAAAAAATAAAATAAAATTCATATTAATAAAATAAAAAAATAATAAATAATAAAAATAATATTTATATAATAATAATAATAATAATAAAATATTAATAGTCTAATAATATTATTATTAATATTAATAAAAATGAATAATAATAATAATAATAATAAATTATAAAATAATAAAAACCTCAATATTCAAAAAATATACAAATACAAATAATACTAAATAATTATAAAAAATAATAAATAAATAATAAAGTGATAAAATAAAAAAAATAGTAAAATAATAAAAAACAAAATATTCACAAGAGTATGAAAAACTCACTAATCCATGTGTCATACATCACATGTATTTCATCATCAGCTGGTGTTGTTACTCTAGTAAACGACACATCTTCTCCTCCAACTATTGTTGCTATTGTCATCGACACGTCACATTCTGTCTGCCCTAGTATACTGATCACAACGTGTGTTAGATTAAAGTGTGGTTGATTCATACACATCCCAATGTCTGAAAATAGTCCTAACTGCCAATGTAGCCATGTTTCCATTTTCATTCTATGCCAAACTTCTGACACTGCATATTAACTCAATTTTCTTACCTGAATTTTTTTCCTTTTGTTGAAAGTAAAAAGAGAAGAATAAGCTCATGTGCCCATTATATCATGAGAATTCCCCACAATAGGCACATGATCTTCCTTTACTCTCTTATCCATCAAAAATGAGAAAGGGTTTTTAGTTAACAACAAGGAATCAATATGTAGTGCTGATAGTTCGACTAAGAAAGATAATGAATATGGAAAATGTGGTTACATTGAAAGAAAGAATCATTTTATCTATTTTTGGCATGTTACAGATAGTTAAAAACAAAACATGACTTCCCAACAGATCTGTGAAAAAAATAATTCAATATTAGATAAAAACAATTAGGTAATTAACTTACAAATAGTAGATAAAATGATGACAAAATTAATTAGAAAATTAGTATGAATTAACCTTTTCATGATTGTTGTATGTATTTTTTATGCATTTTCTAATTACCATTATTTATTAGTATTAATTAATACTAATTAATACTAATTATTACTAATTATTAATATTTATGCATATTTATTAATAATTATTGCCAATAATTGTTATTTATTATTGATTATTACTAATTATTATTAATTATTTCTAACTACTGCTAAGTAATTCAAATTATTTCAAATTAATCCAAATTATTGATAATTAATCCTAATATAAAACTAATTATTGCTAATTAATCCTAATTATTACTATGTATTACTAATTATTACAAATTATTATTAATTATTATTAATTGAACCTAATTAATCATAATTATTACTAGTTATTACTAATTATTATTAATTATTACAAATAATTACTAATTATAACAATTTATTACTAATTATTAATAATTATTACTATTTATTAATAATTATTAGTATTTATTACCAATTATTACTATTTTTATTATTATTTTTTACAAATTATTCTTATTTATTAATATTTATTAATATTTATACTTAATTATTACCAATTATTCCTAATTATTAATATTTATTCTTAATTATTACCAATTATTCATAATAATTACCAATTATTGCTAATAATAATCAATTATTGCTAATAATTATCAATTATTGCTAATAATTACAAATTGTTGCAAATAATTACCAATTATTACTAATAATTAACAATTATTGCTAATAATTAACAATTATTGCTAATAATAACCAATTATTACTAATAATTACCAATTATTGCAAATAATTATCAATTATTGCTAATTATTACCAATTATTGCTAATTATTACCAATTATTACTAATTATTACCAATTATTCCTAATTATTACCAATTGTTGCTAATTATTACCAATTATTACTAATTATTACCAATTATAGTAAATTATTACCAATTATTGCTAATTATTACCAATTATTCCTAATTATTACAAATTATTGCTAATTATTACCAATTATTGCTAATTATTACCAATTATTCTGAATTATTATGATTTCTTCCTAATTATTATTATTTATTCCTATTTATTACAATTTATCCCTATTTATTACTAATTCTTGCTAATTATTACTATTTATTGCTAATTATTACCAACTATTGCTAATTATTACCAATTATTGCTAATTATTAGTATTTATTCCAAATTATTACCAATTATTCCAAATTATTAGTATTATTACTAATTATTAGTATTATTACTAAGTATTGTTAATTATTACTAATTATAACTATTTATTGCTAATTATTACTATTTATGGCTAATTATTACTATTTATTTCTAATTATATTTATTTATTGCTAATTATTTCTATTTATTTCTAATTATTAAATTTATTCCAAATTTCTACTAATTACTTCTATTTATTACTAATTATTGTTAATTATTACTAATTATTGCTAATTATTACTAATTAAGATAATTATTTCTAATTAATCTAATTATTAGTAATTATTGCTAATTATTACTAATTATTGCTAATTATTTTTAATTATTTCTAATTATTTCTATTTATTTATAATTATTTCTATTTATTTCTAATTATTGCTAATTATTGCTAATTATTTCTAATTATTGCTAATTATTTATAATTAAGATAATTATTTTTAATTAAGCTAATCAATGCAAATTATTGCAAATTATTTCTATTTATTGATAATTATATCTATTTATTGCTAATTATTTCTATTTATTCCTAGTTATTACTAATTATTGCTAATTATTACTAATTATTGCTAATTATTACTAATTAAGATAATTATTTCTAATTAAGATAATTGTTATCAATTATTTGTAATTATTGATAATTATTGCTAATTATTGTTGTTTATTTCTAATTATTTCTATTTATTGTTAATTAATACTAATTAGTGCTAATTATTTCTAATTATTGCTAATTATTTCTAATTAAGCTAATTATTTCTAATTAAGGTAATTAATTCTAATTATTACCAATTATTTCTAATTATTTCACATTATTTTTAATTATTACTAATAATGTCTAATTATTACTAATTATTTCTAATTATTCATAATTATTACTAATTATTACTAATTTTTAGTAATTATTACTAATTATTAGTAATTATTACAAATTTTTATTAAATATTACTAATTATTAGAAATTATTTCTAATTATTAGTAATTATGGCTAATTATTGATAATTGTTCTTAATTAAGACTATATTTTTCTAATTATTTCTATTTATTGCTAATTATTACTATTTATTACTAATTAGTACAATTTATGGCTAATTATTACTATTTATTGCTAATTATTACTAATTATTGCTAATTATTACTAATTATTTCTAATTATTAGTAATTATTACTAATTATTAGTAAATATTACTAATTATTTCTAATTATTACTAATTATTAGGAATTATTACTAATTATTAGGAATTATTACTAATTATTACAATTTGTTTCGAATTAGTAGTATTTGTTACTAATTACAAGTATTTGTTACTAATTAGTGGAATTTGTTACTAATTATTTGTATTTGTTACTAATTATTTTCATTTGTTGCTAATTAATATTATTTGTTACTAATTAAAAGTATTTTTTACTATTTTTAGTAATTTTTACTAATTTTTACAAATTTTTACTAATTTTTCCGAATTTTTACTAATGTTTACTATTTTTTTACTATGTTTTACAATTTTTTACTAATTATTAGTAATTGTTTTTATATTATTAGAAATTATTACTATTTATTAGTAATTATTACTATTTATTAGTAATTATTACTATTTATTAGTATTTTTTTACTATTTCTTACTATTTATTTCTAATTACTACTAATTATTGCTAATTATTACTAATTAGCGTTAATTACTATTAATTATCGCTAATTAGAACTACTAATTACTAATTACCGCTAATTATTTATATTAATTACTAATTATCGTTAATAATCCCTAATTACCACTAATTATTAATAATTAGCACTAAAAATTTCAGTTTATTATTACAAATAAATACTGATAACAAAACAATCTAAATCTGATTTAATTACATCTAATTAACAATAACTAAAATTAATATAAAAAATAAATTAAATATTAAATTAAATTAAACATAAATACCTTTAAACATGATATCTTATAGGTGTAGATGACTTCAAAATCTGTTTGTGAAAAACAAATAACTCAAAGAAATTTTAACTATAAAATTAGATTTTAGAAAGAGAGAAAAATTAGGAATAGAGAAAAAGAAGAAAAAACTGATGTCGTCGCAAATACCTTCGGCCGCATTAATTACCGTTAGTAGTTAAAAAGGTTTTTACGATGGGACCCGTCGCAAATAGTGATCTATTGACGCACTTTTTGCGACGGAGGGATATCCCGTCGCAAAAAGTACTTACCGCCATTGGTTATTTGTGACAGGGGGTGCCTCCCCGTCGCAAATAAAATTTACCACGGGAAGGGTATTTGCGACGGGGAGGCACCCCCCGTCGCAAATACCCTTCCCGTGGTTTAGCGGGGAATCCACGCCAAACTTTTTGCGATGGGAATCCTTTTCTCGTCGCAAATTGTTGGTCGGAGTGGATACTCAAGAGGGGGGTGAATTGAGTTCCAATTAAAATTTCTGTTTTAAAACTTTGTCTTAAAAACCCCCAAATAAAATACTGAATTAAACTGTAGTGAATTTATATCAAAGTAAGGGTTCGGTTGGGTTCTCAAGGGATTGATTATTTCCCAGTTAATCAAATCAGAATGGTTGATTAACTTTTAAACCAACTTACTGAATTACAACTAATATAAACACTTGCGAATTTAATTATCAAAGTGACTTTAAAACAGTTTTGGTTTTAAAGAAATTAGCAGCAGAATAAAAGAATAACTTTGACAGATATAGCATAGCAGATATAACCAAGAGGTTCAGTCTCAAGCCGAGACTTAGTCCTCTCAAAATCTTTTATAAAAGGATGATCCACACCCTGGATCGGGGATAACAACAGAAACCAGCTGTCCAGGTCCAAGACCTCTACCACAGTTATTTGTGGGAACAAACACAACAGCAACCAGCTGTTCAGGTCACACGACCTCTCCCACTTTCTCAGTGGGAAATAAACGATGTAAAAGAGTTTCAGTGAGGATTTACAGATCCTCCAGTTAAAGTACAGGAGACAGTGTGTGTGTAAAATACAGCAGATAACACACACTGTTCGAAATGTAAAAAGTAAATTACAGTGGAAAAGATTTAGAGTTTAGAAATGGCTCTAGTGATTTTCGTGCAGCTCTAGACTCCTTTGTTTGATCGGGATTCGTTCAGAGTCCTCTTGTGGTTTTTGTCTGGAAAACAGAGTATCGTCTATTTCCTTGACTTCCAGGTGCAAGGATAGTTGAAGAAGCTGTTAAGTGATGTTCTTGATTTGTTCTCAGCTCTTCTCTGGTATGAAGAAGTGTACGAGTTCTTCTTGTAAGCTCAGTCGTCTCTTTGCATGTACACCAGCTCGGTTCAACACTCTACGTAGTCGTTCTTGTGTTCAACACTTTTTCTTGCAGCACACGTGCTCCTCTTCAGCTCGAAAGAAACTCTTATTTAACGCACAAGCTCTGGAAAAATATATGATTTCTTTTTGCAGGTACGAGGTACGGTTTCTTGACAACCAACAACACGCATTAAATAAATGACAGAGCATTGAAATATTCCTAATATGACTGTTGGTTAGATTAAATAAAGATAAAGAAATTCAAATAGTTGTTTATGACTATCAGTGAGTCAAGTGATCGGTAGGTCATCAGCATCAGCATTGGTGAGACATCTTCGGTGACTCAGATGATCAGCATCGGTGACTCATTTGATCAGCATTGGTGAGACATCTTCAGTGACTCAGATGATCAGCATCGGTGTGTCATGATCGGTGACTCATTTGATCAGCATCGGTGTGTCATGATCGGTGACTCATTTGATCACCATCGGTGAGACCGTTGTCCTTTGATATGGATCGGTGAGATCGTTTCCCTTTGATATGGATCGGTGAGACCATTGTCCTTTGATATGGATCGGTGAGACCGTTGTCCTTTGATATGGATCGGTGAGATCGTTGTCCTTTGATATGGATCGGTGAGACCGTTGTCCTTTGATATGGATCGGTGAGACCGTTTTCCTTTGATATGGATCGGTGAGACCGTTGTCCTTTGATATGGATCGGTGAGACTGTTGTCCTTTGATATGGATCGGTGAGACAGTTGTCCTTTGATATGGATTGGTGAGACCATTGTCCTTTGATCCAGAGGACTTCCAGAATACTTGTAAATCAATAACAAAGAGATAAAACATGATCCAACCAATATACATAGATTCACTAAGAGATTGTGAGTATGTATAAGAGAAATCCAACCGGATTAAGTAATTGATGATTTGTGATTATTAAAACAGCAATCATAGGAAGAATTCAACAATCTTCCAGAGGGCTCAACAATCTCCCCCTTTTTGATAATCACAAATCTTATCCAATCACAAAGCTTAGCCATTAATAAATATAAGACATCATCAATAATAAGGCATAATAAGAATAAAAACATAATGAGATATAAATCTCCCCCCTCAAATTATGCCTTTAAATACTTTTGCAAGCATTTCCATAAAAAGATATAAATCTCCACCTTTAGAGATGCATCTCCCCCATATCTCCCATAGATCCATAGATATACAGATTTCTTCCCTAGATCCACAGAGATACAGATATACAGATTTCTCCCCCTTTGGGATAATCAAAAAGGAGGGAAAGCAGATAAAGAAGAGATTAAAAGAAGGCAGCAGGGAGAATAAAAAGAAAAAGAGATCACAATACAATCACAACAGGGTTCACCCTATCAACAACAATGCACAACTATTACTGGGGGTGTAATGGGGCTTTTCCCTTGTCAGAAGGATCAATGGTGGGTAAGTTGGAGGGCTTGGAGGTAGGTTGAACTGGGCAAATTTGAAACGGTGGTAAGATGACTCTAGAAGTTGGAGGAGTGGATGCCACCGGGATTTGTTGTGGAGCTGTAGGAGCTGGTTGAGAAGATTGCGGAGGAACTGGTCGGAGTTGAGAGAGAGCTTGAGCAACAGAGATCTGATTTGGAGCAACATCAGAGGCACCGAGAGGGTCAGCAGTAGGAAGCACAATGGCAGTGGCTTGTGCATTCAGATAAGGCATCAAAAGATTTATGAAATTCTGAATAACTTCTGCACCATACTGCATAGACTTCTCAAAATCATCCTTATTTTCCATGAACCGTTCCAAGGTTGGAGTAAAATCTTGCAACTGTCGAACTTGAGTCTTGAAAGCTTGAGTGACTGGAGGTAGCCTCAGATTTTCAGCTAACACTTTGAAATTCGCGGTCATCTCATGCTTGGTATAGATTTTTAAAAAGTAGTGATCAACCTTTTCCTTGATCTCTCTCTGAGATTTAGTGGCATCTGCTGAATATACTGTTACCATCTTATGAATGTGATCACTGTGCTCCTTCATCTTCCTCAATGATTCCAAATCAAGAACTTGCCTAATGGCGGCCAATTCATTATGCACAAACTGCCTTAGAGCCTCTAGCTCATGAGTAGTGATCTTGGTTACTTTGGTTGTACTGGATTGAGCAACTATCTGAGTTATCTCAGCTTTCAAATTTCTCAGATCAGACTTCTTAAGATGTTCAATCAGATTTCTCAACACTTCCATCATACCAGAGATGGTGGATCTAAATTCGTTGGATAAAGAAACTAACCCAGATTGTAGATCCTTCAGAATCTGATTTAGAGAGGCTATGTGCCTACCAATAAACTCACCAGTATTGGTCAGGTCTGGTTTAACAGCATTTGAAATCTATTCTCTGACTGTGTCTCTCACAGCAGTAAGCAACTCCCTTTTGAACTTGTCAAAATCAGACTGAGAGATAGTAGAGCTAGGTATATGAGCACCTGCAGCATCAACAACATGAGCAGACCTTGCCTCAACTGGTTGTCTTTCCATCACAACTGTAGTAGATTCTGATTCTTCTTCTTCTTCCTCAGAATACTCTAAACCCAAAACAGAAAAACCAGGGTAATCATCCCAGACAGCAGCACACAGAGTATATTTCGGTTTATCATAACTTTCTTTTCCCCTGATTTCAAGAGATTCTCTCTTTCCATTGGCATCTGTTTCTGGTATAGTTTGATGTGTTTCTGTTGGAGGTGTATCAAGACCATCCACCGGTTGGTTATCACCATCATCATCATTATCATCATCATCATCTTCTTCATTATCATTTCCATTCTTCACAGAAACGTCACTGTCAGATACTTTAGTGTCACTAGCTTCTTCATCACCAAGCACTGGTTCTGATTCAGGTAAGGGTAAAGGTGGACTGGCAGATCCAAAGTCTATTCTTCTCTTAGGGCTCACAGTATCTGGATCACTCCTATCATCAGGAGGTGACATACTTCCTTCTTCTATTTCAGCTTCTTCCATCCCTTGTTTACCAGACTCTTCAGTGTCTTTATTCCTTTCAACATCTACTTCTTCCTCATCATCAGAATAAATTGTCTCCTCACCTGATTTCAAACCAGGGTCTCTCAAAACCTTCGGCCTCTTTCCATGATCAGTGGGATTGTAGGATTCATACAACTTGTCCTCATCAGCAACCCAGTATTTTTTCCATGGGTTCCTGTTTATTTTCATCCGTTTACAAATTTCTTTGGTAATACAAAAGGCACTATCAGATTAAGCTATCTCATCACTTTAATCAACACATTCCAGATTCTATAACATAGCAGAGATCATTTTGGGATAGAACAGGGCAGTGGCTTTCTCAGAAGGTTTCACCATTCCAGCTATGTGCACCATTAGATATCTACACAAATTGATCTTCTCATGGGTCTTTAGTAAAAATAATAGAAAAACATCATGGTATCTTACAGCAGCAAAATCTCCTTTCCTGGAGCAAATTTGGTGCTGAATAAACTTAAAGAGAAGTCTACATTCACCATCCAGCTCTGATGCTATGATTCTCCTTGACTCTCTGTTTCCAGTCAAAATCTTCAAAGCTAAATCATAAGAGAAATATTCAGTGGTTGGAGGAATGTTTCCAGCATAATCCTCATACCGAACCTCGTGGGGTACATTCAAACATTCAGCCCATTGTTTAGACGAAAAAGATATTTTCTTTCCTTTCACTACAGAAGACATTATGGCAGCCTCGACACCATCTAAAGTAACTTGCAGATTTATATAAAACTCATGCACTAGCTTTGGGTAGTATACACGAGTGTTATCTGAGAACCAGGCTTTCCATCCTTGCGAATCTAAAACTTGTAACAACAGCGACTTACTTGTCAAAAGCCAGGCGGAGCTGACTTCCTTTTCTACAGCAACAATCCGAGTTTCCAGGTTCAGATTTACTGATCTTTGAGTGGTACTACTCGACTCGCCTCGAGCACGCTTTGAAGGTACATGACTTTCTGATCCTTTTCTTGGTCTCTTCTGCTTATCCATTTGACGATTCTGGGGAAATCAGGAGTTCGAAGGTTCGAAGTGGAGGAGAAAAGAAGAAATAAGGTTTGGCTGGAAATAAATGAAAGGTTGACGGTTTGGCGAATAGAAATAGTAGTGTATCATTTATTTCATCATTTAGGGTCCCCATAAAGATAAAAGTAGTTAATTAATAACAGAAATAAAAATTAATATAAAAAAAGATCGGTTTCACAGATCAGTTTCACAGATCAGTTTCACAGATCAGTTTCACGGATCAGTTTCACAGATCAGTTTCACAGATCTCTCATACACAATTCTTGTTTAATAAAATTCATTCTTTTAGAACATAAAGGCTTTGTAAAAAAATCAGCTAATTGATGTTCAGAACTAATAAATTCTAGAGAAATATCACCTTTCTGATAATGATCTCTTAGAAAGTGATGTCTAATATCAATGTGCTTAGTCCTAGAGTGAGACACAGGGTTCTTAGATATGTTGATCACACTAGTATTGTCACAGTTAATTGAAACCTATTTAAAGTCAAATCCATAGTCCAATAAAGTGTGTTTCATCCACAGAATCTGTGCACAGCAACTACCAGAAGCAATATATTCTGCTTCAGCAGTAGACAATGCAACTAAGTTTTATTTCTTACTACACCATGATACTAGGGACTTTCCAAGTAAATGACATGTTCCAGATGTGTTTTTCCTATCTAACTTACATCCAGCAAAGTCAGCATCTGAATAACTAGTTAGGTCAAATGATTGTCCTTTTGGATAAAACAAACTTAAATTTATGGTATACTTAAGATATTTAAAAATCCTTTTAACAGCAAGCAAGTGTGATTCTTTAGGATTAGCTTGAAATCTAGCACACATACATACACTAAACATAATATCCTGTCGACTAGCAGTAAGATACAGTAAACTCCCAATCATACCTCTGTAATTAGTTTGATCAACTGGTTTACCGGTTTCATCAATATCCAATTTACAGGTAGTACTCATAGGTATATCACTTTCCTTAATACTATCTATACCAAAACATTTTAATAAATCCTTAGTATATTTACTTTGATTTAGAATAATACCATATTTAGTTTGAAAGATTTGAAATCCAAGAAAATGCTTAAGTTCTCCCATTAAGCTCATTTCAAACTCATTTTGCATAACCTTTGAAAATTCAGTACATAAAGAATTTTTCAAAGATCCAAAAATAATATCATCAACATAGATTTGTACTATTAACACATCTTTTGAAATCTTTTTTATAAAAAGAGTGGGATCAGTTATTCCTTTTGTAAATCCTTTTAAAATAAGAAAGTTTGAAAGTCTTTCATACCAAGCTCTTGGAACTTGTTTTAAACCATATAAAGCTTTAGAAAGTTTAAATACATGATTTTGAAAATGAGGATTTGTGAAACCAGGTGGTTGTTCTACAAAAACGTCTTCAATAATAAAACCATTTAAAAAAGAACTTTTCACATCCATTTGATATAATTTGAAATTCAGATGTGATGCATTGGCAAGTAAGATCCTAATAGCCTCTAATCTATCTACAGGTGCAAAGGTTTCCTCATAGTCAATTCCTTCTTCTCGATTGTAACCTTGTGAAACTATCCTAGCTTTGTTTCTAATTATGTTTCCAGATTCATAAAATTTGTTTCTAAACAGCCATTTTGTGCCTATGGTTATAGTGTCCTTTGGTCTTTCTACTAATTTCCAGACTTTGTTTCTTTCAAATTGATTTAGTTCCTCTTGCATAGCCATTACCCAAAATTCATCATTGATAGCATCATTGATATTTTTAGGTTCTAGCTATGACAAGAAGGATTGATGTTCAACCTGATTTCTAAGAGAAGCTCTAGTTTGTGTCCCTCTATCAAGATTTCCTACAACAGCATCTAAAGGATGGTTCTTCAGAATTCTAGTTGATCTAGAAAAGGTAGGTCTAGAGAATTCAGGTTCATCTACAGGTTGAGTTTCAACAGAAGCAGGTTCTGGGAAATTTCCAGAACTGGATGTTTTAACTACAGGTCCACTGTCTTTATCATTAAGGTTCAAACTAGAGATATCAACTTCAAGATTTTCAAGAGAGTTCTTAGGTTCATGTGGATCAGTTTCATCAAATTTGATGTGAACAGATTATTCCACACATTTGGTTCTTTTATTAAACACTCTATAGGATTTACTAGAAATAGAGTAACCTAGGAAAATTCCTTCATCACTCATGGATGCAAATTTGTCAAAATTGTCTTTGGTGTTTAGAATAAAGACCTTGCAGCCAAAAACTTTGAAGTAGTTAACCTTAGGTTTCCTATGGTTCCACAACTCATAAGGGGTCCTCTTAAGAACAGGTCTAATCGAGACTCTATTAATAACATAACAAGCTGTATTTACAGCTTCAGCCAAAAATAAACAGGTAGATCATACTCATTAAGTATAGTTATATCAATTTCTTGCAGGGTTCTATTCCTCCTTTCTACTACACCATTCTGTTGAGGTGTCCTAGGGGCAGATAAATTGTGACTATAGCCACTATGTGAGCAGTAAGATTCAAACTCATGGTTTTCAAACTCACAGCCATGATCACTTCTCAGGGTTTTAATCTTAAGTCCACTAAGATTTTCTACAGACTTGGAGTATTTTAAAAAGTAAGAACAAGATTCACTTTTGTGAGCTAGAAAATATACCCAAGTATATCTAGAAAAGTCATCTACAAGAACATAGACATAATGATTCCCATTTAAACTAGAAACTCTAGAAGGTCTAAATAAATCCATGTGAACCAACTCGAGAGGTTGAGAATTTGACACTTCTTTATTTGGTTTAAAAGAAACTTTATGTTGCTTTCCCTTTTGACAGGGATTACAAACATTGTCTACTGGAAATTCAAGTTTGGGTAGGTCTCTAACTAAGTTCTTCCTAGAAAGTTTTCTAAGTGAATGCACATTGTAGTGACCTAATATTCTGTGCCAAAACCAAGACTCTTTATGAAAAGAATTTAAACAAGTAATATTTTGCTTAGCTAAAGAATTTAAATTGACAGCATAAACGTTTTCATTTCTTAAAGCAGAAAACACTAAAGCATTTTTATAATTAAAAACATTGCAAGAATCATTTTAAAATTTAACATAAAAACCATCATCACATAACTGAGAAATACTTAACAAATTGTATTTAATTCCATCAACAAATAAAACTTTAGAAATTAGTACTGAGTCAGTGTTACCAATCTGGCCTAAGCCGATTATTTTCCCTTTTGAGTTATCACCAAAAGTGGAAAACCCTCCATCAACTCTGACTAAGATTTTAAAGCATGATAAGTCTTATGTCATATGTCTTGAACATCCACTGTCCAAATACCAAGGCTTTCTACAGGAGCTCTTTAAGCAGGTTTCCTAAAACACATATTTAAACAGGAAATGATTTTGGTACCCAGATTTTCTTAGGTCCAGACAGGTTAGCAATTAGAGCTTTTGGTACCCAAATTTTTCTTATGGGTCTCATAAAATTTCTAGAATCAATAGATTTTGAAAGATAAACCTTATTAGATCCATAACTATGAATATAACTGGTTGAAGTATATGAAGTTCCATAGCTAGCTACATTCTGTCCAGATTTAGGAATGAATCTAGTTTTGGTAATTTTCCTTTTTCCAGGTTGGTATCCTATACCAGTAGTGTATCTAGGTGCTATTTTCTTACCTAGAATTTGAGTAAGAGTATCTTTACCATTGGTAAATTTCTCTAAGTCTTTCTTGAGTTGCTCATTAGACAATTTTAGTTCAGTATTCTCTTTAAGAAACTGATCATTCTTTTCCATTTCAATATCAAGATCAGATTTATGTTTAACAGTTAAAGAAAACTATTTCATTAAACCTTTGTATTTGTCTTTCAGATCATTACAGGTTTCTTCTAACATATCACAATATTCAAATAGTTCAGATTTTGACATGTTATCACATTCAGAATCATATCCAGAATAATATGAATTAGAAGTAGGAGTTTTTGAAGTTACCTTAGAAGTGTTTGTCATAAAACACATGTTCGCCTTGTTTTTGTGTTCAGTTTCAGAAACTTCAGATTCACTAGAACTGTCCTCAGAAGAACTCCAAGTAGCCTTCATGGGTTTCTTATACTTGTTATCTTTGTATTCATACTTCTTCTTGTATTTCAGCTTTGGACAGTCTGCTTTTATGTGTCCCTTCCTTTTGCACTCATAGCAGACAACTTCATCTGATTTGTCAGATTTCTTCCAATCCTTTTTCTAATGTCCCTTATTGTCATACTTACCTTTGTAGTTTGACTTTCTGAAAAACTTCTTCTTCCTATAAAACCTTTTAAATCTTCTGGCAATGTGAGTCATCTCAGCATCACTATCAGAATCACTCTCACTGTCTTCACAGCTTGAAATTTCATTGATAGCTTGAAGCTTTTCCTTATCCTTATTCTTTGAGGTTGTAGTTTTGAAGGCAACAGACTTCCTTTTAGGTTCATCTTCTTCTTATTTGTTTACTTTGAGTTCCTCTTCATACATCATCAAATTTCCAATTAGTTCCTTGACTGGTAGTTCACCAATATCACATGATTCTCTAATTGAGATAGATGTTCCTCTCCATCTTTCAGGTAGACATCTCAGAATTCTCATGATTTGTTCCTTTGATGAAACATCCTTTCCCAGAGAAGTCATTGTGTTGATAATTTCATTAAACCTGAGATACATATCAGAAATGGGTTCATTAGGATTCATCTTAAAGTTATCATACTTAATAGTATAGGTATTCAATCTCATCTCTTTAACATTAGTTCTTCCTTCATGAGAAAAAAATAAGGTATCCCAAATTTCATATGCAATTTTACAAGAAGATATTCTATTAAATTCCTCATCTCCTAGAGAACAGTACAAGGCATTCATAGCTTTGCAGTTATTATTGTAGGCTGTCTTAGTAGCTTCATTCCAAGTAGTTCTAACAGTAGTAGGAATTTTATATTCAGATTCTATAGCAGTCCAAATATCAAAACCCATGCTTTCTAAATGAATTTTCATCTTGATTTTCCACTGAACATAGTTGGTGCCATTGAAAACGGGCGGTCTATTGGTAGCAACACCTTCAACTCTATTGTCCACGATATCTAAATTAAAGCAACTATTTTAAAGAGATAAAAATTTAGAAATAACAGAAATTTTAAGAACTTTAAAATAAAACTAAAATCACATTTGAAAAACAGATTACTTTTAGAAAATATTTAAATCTTCATATGATACCAATTTTTGGTCGGAGTGGATACTCAAGAGGGGGGTGAATTGAGTTCCAATTAAAATTTCTGTTTTAAAACTTTGTCTTAAAAACCCCCAAATAAAATACTGAATTAAACTATAGTGAATTTATATCAAAGTAAGGGTTCGGTTGGGTTCTCAAGGGATTGATTATTTCCCAGTTAATCAAAACAGAATGGTTGATTAATTTTTGAAACCAACTTACTGAATTACAACTAATATAAACACTTGCGAATTTAATTATCAAAGTGACTTTAAAACAGTTTTGAATTTAAAGAAATTAGCAGCGGAATAAAAGAATAACTTTGACAGATATAGCACAGCAGATATAACCAAGAGGTTCAGTCTCAAGCTGAGACTTAGTCCCCTCAAAATCTTTTATAAAAGGATGATCCACACCCTGGATCGGGGATAACAACTGCAACCAACTTTCCAGGTCCAAGACCTCTACCACAGTTATTCGTGGGAACAAACACAACAGCAACCAGCTGTTCAGGTCACACGACCTCTACCACTATCCCAGTGGGAAATAAATGATGTAAAAGAGTTTCAGTGAGGATTTATAGATCCTCCAGTTAAAGTAATGGAGACAATGTGTGTGTAAAATACAGCAGATAACACACACTGTTTGAAATGTAAAAAGTAAATCACAGAGGCAAAGATTTAGAGTTTAGAAATGGCTCTAGTGATTTTCGTGAAGCTCTGTACTCCTTTGTTTGATCAGGATTCGTTTAGAGTCCTCTTGTGGTTTTTTTCTGGAAAAAAGAGTATCGTCTTTTTCCTTGACTTCCAGGTGCAAGGATAGTTGAAGAAGCTGTTAAGTGATGTTCTTGTTTTTGTTCTCAGCTCTTCTCTGGTATGCAGAAGTGTATGAGTTCTTCTTGTAAGATCAGTCATCTCTTTGCATGTACACCATCTCGGTTCAACACTCTGCGTATTCGTTCTTGTGTTCAACACTTTTTCTTGCAGCACACGCGCTCCTCTTCAGCTCGAAAGAAACTCTTATTTAACGCACGAGCTCCAGCAAAAGATATGATTTCTTTTTTCAGGTACGAGGTACGGTTTCCTGACAACCAACAACACACCTTAAATAAATGACAGAGCATTAAAATATTCCTAATATGACCGTTGGATAGATTAAATAAAGATAAAGAAATTCAAATAGCTGTTTATGACTATCAGTGAGTCAAGTGATTGGTAGGTCATCAGCATCAGCATTGGTGAGACATCTTCGGTGACTCAGATGATCAGCATCGGTGACTCATTTGATCAGTATCGGTGAGACATCTTCGGTGACTCAGATGATCAGCATCGGTGTGTCATGATCGGTGACTCATTTGATCAGCATCGGTGTGTCATGATCGGTGACTCATTTTATCAGCATCGGTGAGACCGTTGTCCTTTGATATGGATCGGTGAGACTATTGTCCTTTGATATGGATCGGTGAGACCGTTTTCCTTTGATATGGATCGGTGAGACCATTTTCCTTTGATACGGATCAGTGAGACTGTTGTCCTCTGATATGGATCGGTGAGACCGTTGTCCTTTGATATGGATTGGTGAGACCGTTGTCCTTTGATATGGATCAGTGAGACCGTTGTCCTTTGATATGGATCAGTGAGACCGTTGTCCTTTGATATGGATTGGTGAGACCGTTGTCCTTTGATCCAGAGGACTTCCAGAATACTTTTAAATCAATAACAAAGAGATAAAACATGATCCAACCAATATACATAGATTCACTAAGAGATTGTGAGTATGTATAAGAGAAATCCAACCGGATTAAGTAATTGATGATTTGTGATTATTAAAACAGCAATCATAGGAAGAATTCAACAATCTTCCAGAGGGCTCAACACAAATAACTGATTATTAGTGACAGGTTGAAGTCCCCATCGCAAATAACTTGTTCGACAAAGTATTTGCAACCGGATATATTCTCGTCGCAAATAACCCGTCACAAAAGATCATTTTTCCCGTAGTGGATGGTGGGGATTGAAAACTGAAGAAAGCGGGCGGAATCCTCTGTTTCCAATGATGCTGGTTCTCAGGGTGCGATGACTTGGGATATGGATAGGGATACCAATGATAATTAGCCAGGAGGTGACCTTGGGACACAGTGATGGCCATACTCTAGCGGTAGGGTGGCATGTCTGCATGGATATTTTTCACAGTTGAGTGGTCCTTACATTGGATCGTTAATGATTTAATTGGCCATTTGGCCAATCACATATGGGAAGATGGTTTATGTGTAGAATCAGTGATGATGCGGGACTCTCGAGCAACCAATGACATTAAATATTGATGGTGTTTGAATCTCACAAAAACATCAATTGTATGGGACACCGACATATGTGATGGCCTCAAATAACTATGGTTATTGGTGGAATGTTTTTGTAATGGGTTTGTAGAACAAGTCCAATGATGATGTGTTGGTGCACTGATGACGTACGGGTTGTGACACTAAAGGGGATGGATTCCCTCGAGGTATAGTTTGACAAATGATAATGTTATGACCAAACAACTTTGGGTGCGTAGGTGCCTTCATGGGATTGCAGGCATGGTGGCCCTTAGGATCCAACAATGGGGCTTTGACTCAATTTTCTTGTGGTCTTGAAACTATTTATGTGGGCTAATGATCCATACAATAATGGGAATGTCGGTGCATCAATTTTCTTTTTGTGGATGGGGATATCACTTTATCTAGATGTTTTTTGGGTGGCGTTGTTTTTCAACATTCATGTTTGGTGGTGCTTTATGTCACACATGCCTTAAGTCACCGTTTTGTTACCATTTTATTTTCTATAATAAATATTAGGACATAGAATGCCTAGGTCATGGACCATCTTAATAATTAATAATAAAATTAATTATTAAGAACATTAATAATGTAATTAATATGATATATAACAAATCAAAGAAAATAATATAATTTAAAAATTGATATTTAATATCAAATAAATAAAAATATAATCAATTATATAATTAATAATATAAATAATGATAATAAATGATATAATTAAAAAATAATAATTAATTTTAAGAAGTAATAATATAATAATACCATTAATTATATTATTTAACCATTTAAATAATAAATAATAATACAATTATCTTTTAACAATTATTAATCATATTTTAATTTTCAGTTTTTATTATAAATTAATTAAACAAATTTCCTATTAATTATTATTTATCTTATTAATTTTATTAATAATTTTTTGAGTTTTTAATTACTAATTACTAATTATAATTATTAATTATTAATTATTAAATAAATAATTATCTATTAACTAATAACTATTATTATATAATTAATTATGTTGATGATTGTTTATTTATTTTTTTAATTATATTAATAATATGTTGAATTAATAATTATATATATTAATAATTATTAATAAAATTATTAATTATTAATAATATTAATAATAAATTATTAATAATATTATTAATAAATTATTAATAATATTATTAATAAATTATTAATAATATTATTAATTAATAATTAATAAATATTAATTATATTATTAGTTAATTTATTAATTGTTAATTATATTATTATTCATATCATTATTTATATTACTAATTATTAATGATTAATTATATTAATAATTAATAATTATATAAATAATTATATTATTAGTTTTTTATATTTTAATTATTAATTGTTAATTATTAAATTATATTATTATTATATTATTATTTTTTCATTTTAATTATTATTATAATATTATTATTAATTTCTAGTTGTGTTATTAATTATTATTAATAATAATTATTTGTATCTGTATTATTAATTATTATTTATCATAGTACTTATTAATAATAATAATCATAATATTATTATTATTTTATTTTAGAATATTATTTATATGTATATTAATGATAATTTATTTTAATTAGTTGTATAATTAGTTGTTTCTTATTATTATTAGTAGTATATTATTACTCGAATGCTTGAAAAGTAAAACAAAATCCCATAAGGAGAATCCATAAGGGATTCCAAGGTTCCTTCCCCTATAGAAGGGTGTCTTGGTTGGGGGTTATAGACATATTTTATAATAACTTTGATAATGGTAATTCCAAAATAAAAAAAGTATTTTTTTTTAAATAATATTTAATATATATATCAAAATAAATCAAAAATATCAAAAAAATTTGTTAAAAAAATTGAATGTTAGATACAATTTAAAATTTATATATATATATAACAAGATATATCAAATTTTTTTAAAAATATCGTAAGAGCATCAAATGAAAGGATACTCTCAGTCCAACATCAAATCATTTGATGTTTTTTTCCAAAATGTATGAGAGTCATTTCATTTGATTCTTGACCATCCCGGATTTAGAAATAAAAAATAATACAATTAAAAAAAAATCATTTGTAAAATTATTTCATCACTTGATAATTTATTTTTAGGAAATTAAAATGGTCGTGATCATTTATTATTAATATCCTTAATATTATGAAAAATATTATCTTCCCAGAATCATATTTTTATTATAAATAATATATTTTTTCACAAAATATGAATTTTAAACCAACCATGGATGTCAGTAATATATGATTCAAGCCACCATCCTATAAGAGGTTAGAAGCAGCCATGATTGGTTGAGTGTTATAGACAACTATGAAAAAGATTTTTATGATTTATATAACACGACCATTCATATTACAGTATCATTGTATTATTAATTTCATGATGTGACATCATACTATTAAATTTATAATGAGGGGGATGAAATTATTCAATAATGAAATTTTAGGATTTTATAATGGGTTACTTATTTTCATTCTATAGACAACTAATTTCCTAATTAAATTTGATCTTCTATGGATGGTCTTGAGATGATGAGAAAATGTACATAACATGTATAAGAGAGTTAGTGAGGTTCATGGTTGAATTTTGATATGTTGTGTAGTTTAAAATGTGAGGAGAAGTGGGGTGGTGAGTGTTGGTATTTATTTGGGTGGGAGAGGGGTGTTTTAAATAAAAAATTCATTAGTTTTTAATTTTTGGACAAGAGATTGAATGGTGATAATTATTGTAAATATATTCAATAATTGATTCATGTTAGGCCATTATAATGGATTATTACATCATATAGTATGATATTAATCATGAATTTATCATATGGGAAAAAATAAAGTATTTTATCATATATCATTATTCACCAGTAAACAACTTCTTGATAAAAAATACAATAAATTTCCCCAAAGATTAGTCTGAAATTATGATTATAAAAACGAAATAAATATTTACAAAATAATTTTCTAAATTATAGAATATTATTATTTAAATATTTAACAAAAATTATTATTTTAATAAATTATACAAATTTGTTTTACAAAAAATGGACATATATTATTACTTTTTGGATCATTGATTGAGTAATTATTTTCTTATATTTACATACATATTTTTACTTATTTAATTGATGTTATTTAAAAATAAATCTTCATTTACCTTAATGATATTTTAATATCCCAACAATCATGTAATTATTCTAATAGATTTATTATTTAAAAAACATATTTTCATAGACTATGTCTAATATTTATAATGTTAATAAAGACTATATAATTACTAAAAATACATCTTATATTCTTCTTTTAATACATCACTACAACTCCTCTCAAGGTTCAATATTATTTATTTTAAAAATTATGATTATATGATAATTCTTTTTCCTCTCTTTTACAATAATTTTTTGGTATATGTTATAATCGTTGGAGACTGAAATACCAAAAAATATCAATTTTTGTTTTGTAATTTTTATTAATTTATCTTCCCATTATACTATTTTAAATTTTATGGAATGTATTTATGTTCCAAAATTATTATACTATGTCAGATTTGTAAAATAACAATCTATTTTTTATGGGATGCATATGAATTTTTTACACATATATCAATTTGAAAGGTAATTTCAGATAGAATTTTTTTTCACCATAACATTATCTCCCCTTATTAAATTCCATCCTTAAAATATTTAGTCAACCCCTTTGATAAAAAAATATTAGTTAACTCAAGATTTGTTAAATCATTAGGTTTGTATATTGCCTCTTCTTACTTATGGTTTCTCTATAATATTTTGGCAAGGTGGGTTATCTTGTTATTTATAATTTTGTTATTATGATTTAAGATCTTCAGTGGATGTTCCCCGTATTATAAATCATGGTATAAATTTTCCAATTTTGAATTTATTTCATGAAATGGATTTGGTATGTACTACCAGAAGAGGGTTATGTGGAACAAATCAAATATATGAGATTGGTTTCTGAGAACTTGTCAATATGTAACAATTCAAATGTGATCAGGAATACCAAATAGGAAAATTTATTAGGTACTTAGTTCCCCCCATACTTCAAAAACCTCATAAATATTTTTTAGGGAGGTATATAGTGGAAGAAATTACCTCCAACCTCAGACTACATGTCCTGTCAACAATTTTGAGCATAGGTCTTCTATAACATCTATAGAGATTTGATGTGTCACTGAATGGATTTTACATTATCTTATTTTTCATCAATATGTTTAGGGCCCAATATCTAATGTTCTCCAATTATATCCCAGCATGTTGGTGTTAGGCATTTCTTCCTATAGTGGGATTCAAAAGGAGGAATCTCGGTTCGTGATTAGAAGCTATTATTGTATGAGAACTCATAAAAAATAATTTACTAATACCAGTGACCATTGATGTCAATAAAGTATTCTATTAACATGAATTCCATATTCCTATTGGTCCTTTATGTTTGACCATCTTTCAAAGGGTAATATTTATTATTTAATTTTAACTACATGTTCAAGAAATCGTAAATACCACCCCAAAATACGGAGGTAACCCTTGATTCTCAATTACATACAATCAATAGTTTTGTTCTTGGAATCCATGTGACTTCCTTGATAGATATCATTACAAAATGATTGAGTGAGTTTTCTTCTCTAATAGTATTGAAGTTATTAGTCTTTTAATTATGAAACCCTATAACCCATAGGAAATTATTTCTTTTGGTGGTATTTGTAATTTTTAGAAAAAAATCCACTATGGTGTTCTCTCATTTCAATTTAGGTATGTGTGGTGGTTTCATCTTCCATTTTAAAGTTTATCATTCTACTATTACATGTCGTAATATAAAAATTATTATTGAATATTCAAATTTATGAATCTTTGTTTTATTATACTATATTTTTTGTTTTAGTTATCTATATATCACTGTGCTTATAAGGGGGTTGAATAATGTTAATATATGAGCATTTTCAAATAGCTCCATATTAATATATGGCTTTGATGGTACACATAATTGTGCCCTAAAACACAATAATCTATCTTTATCAATATTGAACCTAGAAACATTACCCTACCTTATTGAATCTAATATATTTTATATGTCTATATCATACCTATAATCTTCCTTAATATTATTTTGAGTGGTTGGTTAAATAAACATTTGAGGAAGGCGAGATCCCTTACCTTCTTATATGATCCAAAAGTCTAAACATTGCATTTATAAAAAGTTTGGATCCTTCTCAAACAGTATCTGGGATACGGTTTCCAGATCCTTTCTACTTAGATCATTTTCCAATTTATTCATTTTTTAAGAGGGTAGTATATTGAGTAGTCCTAGCCCTTTATCATCTCTCATTGTCTTCGTTAGTGTATTGTTGATATTATTCAATCTGAATATAAAAATTAACCTCTTATTATATGTATATATTTCACACTTATATCCAAATGTAAAATTCATCTTGATATTAAATTTTTTAATTATTATGGGAAACATTAAATTATTAATCCAAAATATTCTTTTGACAGACCATCAATTGACATGAATCATTTGTTATCACTTTTTCACTTCACATTAGTATATAAAGTAATCCCATTTTTAAAGTTTTATAGTAAATCACAAATCATTACCTATTTAAAGGCATCAAGAGTATAGTTGTAGTGATTATAGTTTTATTCAACTTCTTAAATCTATTTTCACATTCATCCTTTCAGATTAACTCTGCCCTAATTCACGGTCACTTGGTTTAGAAGTTCTACAATCATGATAATTTTATCACAAACTGTCAATAATATAAATATTATCTAAGTAAAAAATGAATATCTGGTATATATTTCTTTGAGGAAATATTTTATTATCATTGTCTTTCATGGATCTAATGATATGCCATTTATTGTGAAAATATTACTAAATATTGTTACATTTTAATACATGAGTCACATTTAGTGGGAATTTGATTCAATTTCTCCTTAAAGAAATATAGCATCCCGCCTTTTTATCACATAAACTTTCATTACATTTTACAAAACCGAGGATCTTTAAGGTTTTGTGTCTTGGAAACAGGAACTTAAAACATGAAAACATAAAACATTCTTCTTAAACACTTGAAAGGTTTCTCCTCATGTTCATCCTAGGTTCATTACTGCATCTCATAACCTGGGGACATACATCAAAAGAAAGGGTGAGCATAAGACCCAGTAAGGGAAACAAGGGGAAACATTTAACATGTGAACTTGAGATACATCAACAATGTCATGAAAAAGAACTTTAAGGCATGAGAAAGAAATCATGAGGCATATCATAATAAAAATAATGTATTTCATAACTTGAAGATGTGGATACAAAATTTTAAAAAGAAAATCATTTCTGTTTCACCAAGGTCCATCCCCAAGGCGTCAATAAAAATTACCAAGGTTATTCACCAAGGTATTAGTCTAAATGGTCACCTCTAAAGATTAAGTCTTTACCCAATGCATTGGAGCGCTATCAGGGAACACCCTTAAATTTGTATTTATCATCATGTGATCCACATATATCATCATCAATCATTTCATGAACAACCCATATAGCATAAAAGAAATGGGGTTCATTTCATAATCATAATGTTTTAAAACTGCTTTAAATACATGATCTTTATGTCACTTTAAACCCACGGAAAGGTAAAGCGGGTCTCATGTATGTAAATACCTGAATTTAAAATAGAAAAACGTGGTATATATGTGAATACCCCTATAGAAGACAGATCTTTGAGTATTCACTTAATAAAATAAAAGAACTTTAGAAAAAGAGAGAGGTATTTTGTGACGGAAATTCTACAGCATAATGGCTATGTTTTCGGGGTTTTAGAAAACATTGATAAGAGAGGGGACATGGGTCAAAAATTCATAAATGACCAATAAAACATTAGAGGGATAGAATATAAAGGATTTATGAATATTTTAATGAAATTTTAAAGACATACCAAATGAAGAACATGAAAGAAGATAAAAATAAGATTTCTCTTATGAAAATTTGGCAGCCTAACCGCGTCACTTAAATTTCAACAAAAATGAATTGACGAGATCAAATAGGGTCTCTCATAATATGAAAATAAATGATCAGTATGATAGATTTATATATAATACCCCAACATAATAAAAAGGAACATGAATGACTAGACATGAAAATAGATCTTGAAAATGAGAAGGATGAAAGAATCCCTTAAAAATTTGGCAGCCTAACGGCGCCACTTAAACTTCAAAAAAAATGAATTGATGAGATAAAATAGGTTATCTCATCATATAAACATAAAATATCAGTATGATATATTTAGATATCATACCCCAACATAATAAAAAATAACATGAATGACTTGACATGAAAATAGATCTTGAAAACGAGAAGGGTGAAAGAATCCCTTAAAAATTCGGCAGCCTAACGGTGCCACTTAAACTTCAACAAAAATGAATTGATGAGATCAAATAGGGTATCTCATATTATGAACATAAAATATCATCATGATATATTTATAGATCATACCCCAACATAATAAAAAGGAACATGAAAGACTTGACATGAAAATAGATCTTGAAAACGAGAAGGGTGAAAGAATCCCTTAAAAATTCGGCAGCTTAATGGCGCCACTTTAACATTCTTAAAATGAAATGATGAGAGAAAGAGGGGGTATCTCATCATATGAACATGAAAAGGGAAGTAAGATGAATATAAAAGAACATCATCCAACATAAGTACATAGAGAATAAAATAAATGACATAAAAGAGATTACTTGAAAAGAAAGAGAGTGGTCGGATCCCTTACCTTAAAATGTAACTCTTAAAACTCAAAGGTTGGGACCTTGAGGGCTTGGGGGCACCTTGGGAGGACTCCTTGGGAGGTAATGCGACCAGAGCTTCGTTGGGGGAGAGTTGGGAGTCAAATGGATGAGAGGATGGCTTGGTATTTATAGGGAAAGTGAGGGGACAAGGCATTAATGGCCAAGGGACACCTCATTGGTGGTTTTGACAAAACCATGGGCTTGCCCATGGTATTGGACACTTGGGACACCTCATACCTTATCATACTATTCATAAGTCGACCATATTGATTACATACTTAATAAATCATTTAATGATGTCATTAAACACACGTAACTTAAAAACTGTATTTTCACTATTCATTGAAAATTCAACTTTCTCAGAAAAATCCCAAAATTTCCCCTTGACCAAATATTGATGCTCTGATTTCAAAAATGCACTCCATTTTATAAAAATATTTTTCGAAATATTTTTAATTTAATTTTTAAATAAATAAACTATTCACCGAAAATTCATTTTTTTTAGAAAAATCCCCAAATATTACCTTAACATAATATTGATGCTCTGAGTTCAAAAATGAAACCCATTTTATAAAAATAATTTTCTAAATATTTTTAATTTAATTTTTAATTAAAAAACACTATTCACCCAAAAAAAACTAATACTTGACTAATAATTTCTGAAATAATTATTTACCTATTTTATTGAATCGCATTACTTAATCAAGGTGCCTAGATTATATTAATACTTTCTTTATGTGAGATTACTAATCCATTTGGTCACATTACTAATCCTAAGCATAAAATCACTATTCATAATTTACTATTCATCAAAAATCAAGTTGATCGTATTTGATTCTAAATTTTGTACTGAACATAATTGTAGAAGACCATTTTCTGAAAATCATTACACATTTTTAATTATTTAAGGTTTACATAAAACATTTTTAAAATATCCTTTTTCTAAAATTCATCAAAAATATGCATACTATATTTATCTGGTCATTTGAAAATTCATAAACTTCATCATATAAAGAAATCAAATTTTTCTTATTTAAAAAAAAGGATTACACAAGGCAGTTATGGTCTCCTTACATAGCCCCTTATCACACCAGCATAGGACCTAAGTGTAAGGTGTGCTAAGGTGAGAGAATTCGATGGAGGCTCGACTAACATCGCACGAGTAGTAATTTCTATCAGTTTGAACTTCTCACAAAGGCGATTATGTTCTAGCTTCACACGATGAAGTTTGTCTTAGGTTTGGTCCAGTGCAAGACTACTGGGTGATGCCATCGAATCTTATTTCTATATTAATTAACCAAGATCACTTGTATTTAGAGACAATAATCGAAATGTTTAGTTTCCAGCGCTCATATTGACCAATGGTCAGATAATAGTCAAAACCCAATGGTCTCATTTTAATTATACTCATGTTATCAAATGAAACAATTTTTTTGAGTATAAAATAAGATAACACACAAAATTAGGAAACAAGATTTATTGAAAATTTCGGGTCATTACAAGAAATACTTTAGAAAAATATTTATTTGATCAACATATTCTTCATATAATTTGGAGTATATGATAATTTTATGAATAAATATAAAAATAAAATTTTAAAGTAAAATCATATAGATTTAATTAATCATGCACCATAAATTTCAACATGATGATCCAGAATAAATGACATAACTATACACTCATGGTGTAAATATATATTCAAATGGTATTATTGGGATTATAATACTTTTTTTACTTTTAATTTATTATATACTAATTGAATATACACCATAAATAAGTAACGATCACCACATAGTTCATCAATCAAATCATCAATCATCGATATAGGAAACTTATTCATTATCATGATCTTATTGATATTAAAATAATCAATACAAAGACACGTTGAACCTATATTAATTATGAAAGAGTAATATTGTAACACATTATGTAAAACTTGGGCATAGAAAACATTTAATGACCCAAGATATAGATATTGCATCTTAATATATGAATATTCATTACATAATATAATGATCCACATCAGAATCGATTAGGTATAGTTCCTTTGGAAACATGGAAATGTAAACAAATGGTCCATAAGTGAGCTATGTTATCTCCCACTATGTTCTTCATAATTGGGACCCTTATTAGAAATATTATAAATTATACCTCTAATATTAACCTGGGTAAAGGAAATATAAGAAAGGGTGAGATTAGACTCCCAGTAAGGGTAAACAGGGGAGATATCAACATATTATGAGAATAAGGGTATGAGAACATGAAAATAACTTTTAATAACCATACCCATAATATCATAGATAATAAACTTGATTCAAGACATAAATAATTGATGTTCTTAAGACCTATATCAAAATTTAATAAAGAAACATAAATCATGAAAACATAACATTGGTATAAGGATTATATTTTTGGAATACACATAAGCTTGTAACATTGTGAATAAATATACACTACTAGAAAGTTAGCATATATCCACATTTATAACTATGGTATAATCCAAAAAATTGTGTCTACATGTAATGGAAAGGGTTTGTCTAACCTTGGATCCTATTATATTGGAAATAGGTACACGACTATAGCAATAGTTGTAAACCATGGATATAGGTATATAGCTATGATTTTTCTATGGAAGTACACCTATAGAAATAGTTTAAAATAATGGATGTATGAAATTATACTATACTATATTTTCATGGTTATAAATGATGGAAATAGACCAATATCTATGGTTTCCACTATGATAATACACATGTAGTGACAATTTTAAACCATGGCTATTGATTTTACCACATTGGACTATAGCCACAACATGTAATTGTTGCTACAGATGTACTAACATGGTAGAAACCATCGCTATTGGTTAGTTTCCACAGTTTCCACCCATGGATATATATTTATCCATTAGGCATAAAAATTTACAGATTCTTTACCGCTCATATAAAAAATGATAGATACCATTATAAAAAAATTAAATATATATAGAAATAGACAGACAAACCAGAATACAATTTAATATAAGAATAATAATACTTAACTACATAATATAATTAAATATATAAATAAACCAAAAATATGATTTACATTATAAGTGAGACTCAATATCAATATCATCATAACCATGACAACCCTCATTCACACCTCCTAAAAAACAACATCACCAGATCTCACACCAAAAACATCATCATCTTCATGGACATCAGTAGCATCATCAACATTGAATGTGGTATCAGTATCGATACTGAAATGAGAAAGGAGTATACATTAATATTATTCATCAACATCGAACAAGCATCAACCATTGATGCAGCTTCTAGTGGATGTAGAGAACCAATATAAGACATATACTTCATCATATGTTCATTTATCATCTTTTTGATGTTGTTTATCATCTCCTAATTATTGAGTTTTATATTTGATTACGGAATTCATTTTATCCACCATGACCATACTGAAACGGATACTTGAAAAAAATCATACTGTAAGACCAATATATAGATGGTAAAATCTTCTTTCAAGGTAAATAATACACTCTTCCAAGATGTTCATCTCCAAATACCTGATTCATATGATCATCAGGCTCAATTTTTTGGGTTCTTTTTCTACCAATGCCCTTAAAAAATATGTTGGGTTATATATAACATAAATTAAAATTATAAAATAAAATAAACATTTAAATTAATGAAAAATAAATGAAATTGAAATATACTTAAAATATTCTCCTAGGTGTCCCAATTTACTCAAATAACATCTCTCTTTTTAGTTCTTGTACAAAATAAGGTAGAGCAAGGAACACAACCCTTGATATTCAATACATTTTTAAGGAAAAATAAATAAATAAAGAAGATATAAATTAATTTACACTAATCAAAGATAAGATGAATCAAATTGATCTTAATTAAATATTATTTAATTTAAAAATAAAAAAAATACAAACAAAGAGATTTGAATTACAAATATATCAAACCAAACTGAATGAAAATGAACTAATTTTAACTGTATAAAATTGTGAATATTCTGTTAAGATAATTTCAAATTAGGAAATAAAGAGAAGGTTAATGATTACCAATTCATTAGATGATATAATTAATATTATTACACTTCTAATCACTGTATTTATGGTTTGAGAATAAAATATAAATCATGTAGAAAGTTTAAATACAAAAAATTGAATTCAAGAAACACTATTAATTAAATTCTTATAACATAACATGATTAAAAAGGAATTGATTTCACATTATTTAATTGAGAAGTAACTTGTTTTATATGAAATTATTAACATAGATAGCATTTATAAGATTTATAAATTTCAAAAATGATGTGATCATGGTGTGATATTATCCTTGTTAGTTATTTCCCATGATATATAAATAATAACATACTTAACTATTATATAATGATCATGTTGTAACTTCTGATATGGTGAAGTGTTAAAGTTATTCTTTAAATACATGTATATAGTTAAATAGAATAATTTTTTAGTATATAAATGGGATATAAAACATATTATAATTCTATATTAGGAAAATGAGTCATTTAAAGGACGTTACCCATAATCATGTAATTCCATAATTATACTTTCCATTCAACATGAACTTGATACGTGGGATATCATAAATTATTACATTCCATGATTCTTTTACCCTATATTCCATATTTATTCTTATTATTTGATTAATCATGTTTTTATTATGTATAACCTATGATTCATTCTTGAATAAATGATTGATTATTATTTAGTGACTTTGGGTGTGCAGAATTGGTATGATAATATTGTTGAAAGTAGAGTGTGGTTGAAAATTATTGAGTAATGGAAAGAAGTTTATTGGGGATATAGTGGTAAGGATTATTGTGATAAAATGATTAAGTACTATATGAATAATGTTGTTTGGGATAACACCAGGTGTGTGGAATGATTGAAATCTTGGATTTCTTGTTTGATTGTTTCTTAGTGATTATTGGTTTTCTTCTTTTCCTTATTAGAATGCATAAATAAGGATTTAATGAACCCATTTGGGGGTTAAAAAAAGAGATATAGGATTATGAAATATTTTTTAATGATACTTTATTAGAATCATGCACCATAATATAAAATACCCAAGTATATATAGAAATTAAAATGGTAGTTTCTGAGTACTGGAAGTTAAGGAAATTAGTAATTCTAATAAACATTGGTAAATGTAAATCCAAAAAGTAAGAATTATTTAAAAGTATTATTTTATAATATGGAGGAAGATGATATATGGATTTTGAGGAATCATAGATGTGATAAAGTTGATAAAATAATAATATTCTCACATTAAGATGATTTAGAGCTGATGTGAATTCAAATTGATTCACATATGTGAATGAAATACTCTAGAAAATACATTGTTATGTAAGATATTCATTGAGTAGGTCATTGGAGATGTTTTATGTTTTTAAATTAACTAATTTAATAAGATCAAATATTATTAATATAACATGTTGAGGAGGATTAAATGGTATGAAGTTGTGTTGATTATCTGTTTTGAAGATGATTTGATTATAAGATATGTTGATCAACAACTAAAATGAAAGGATAAATTATGAAGTAAATGATTTTATAATGTATTAGAGAAATGGATGGATAGAACCATATCTTAATGATATATTATAGAGTATGTTGAATTATTTTAATGTTGTGGTTGATTGACATAAAGATAAACACATAACTGAACATTAAAGAGGCAAACACTAAACTTCCATACGATACTTAATAAATTTCAAATATTATTTATGTGATGTAAATGTGATAATGTTGATTTTCAGATGGATGTTAAAAATAGAAAATATGATGAATATGAATGCAATATTTTTTTTAAAAAAAATATGGAAGATATAAGAAATATTTATTGTGAGTTTCACTAAAACATTAACATAGTCATATCCTAATATCACAAAAAGAAATTTAATGCAATTGAATAAAGAACTAATTTATCATGAATATTGAATTGGAAACCATCATTACTATATATTTATTATAATTATTCATGATATATGATGGAGATAATTCATTTAGAGAGAATTAGTTGATGCTGAAAATTTAAGATGAGAAATAGAAAGGATTTTTTATCACATTACATATGAATAGGTGGTTCAGATGTTTGAGGATCTAGAACTCGATATTTTAAAAAATTACACAGAAAATTAGTTTAACTATGAAAATAGATGTTACCATAATAAGTTTATATTAATTATAAAACTATAAAATGGTATTTTTTTCAATGTACTATCATAAAATAAATATATTCTAGATGCTAAATAGCTTGAATTACAATGTTCTTTGAGAATTACTATTTATGATGGTAAAGTACACAATATAATTTCATGAATTGAATGTTTTTATTTCATGGATGTCAAAATACAATGATGAATAAGTAAATAATAAATTTATACAAATTCATCAAAGAGCTTAAGGAAGATTTAGTTCAGGATTTATTTGAGGAGGTCCTTTTAATATTGGTTGTTCAAGTATAAAAATATCCATTTTTTATAGTTGAGAGGGAGTGGAATACGATATTAAATATAAAAATATATTCAATTTATTTATACTATAAAGACTAACCTATTTAATATAATAAAGTAAAAGGATTTTACATGTTCTTAGGTACATGATAATAATATTATAATTCTAATACTTATTATAATAGATAAAATTGGTGGCCTATGGTGTCAAATAGAATTATCAAAGAGTAAATTTCCAACATTGGGATCAAACATTTTAAAAAAATATTTGTTTTTTATTTATTTTCCATATCTATATTTCATGTGATATTAGGTGTTGGGGCCACATAATATATATATATATATATATACTAAATTATTCCAGGGTTTGAATATCTTTATGGGGTTATAGTTTCATGTAGGAATAATTTAATAAAGTGGGTTCAAACTAATTCACTCCTCTCACATTAATTATGATTAAACAATCCACTGTGATTATTAATTATTAATAGAGATTAATAATTATTCTCATTATATCTATTTTATTCTTACTTTTAAACTGCATTACATGAAGTGTATATTTTTGATTGTTTCATAGAATCCTTAGTCTAAGTAAATATATTTTATTATAATTAGTTCCCCATATATATTTTATCCAAAAAATTGAAAAAAGGATAAATGATGAGTCTATAAAATAAAAGAAAATTTTCTTCTTTGAATCAATTCAAGAAGGATCCACCAAAACTAGATTGTAATAAAAAATTGTTATTTAAATAGATGATAATAATAATCATTTAGAAGAATTTGATCCTAGATGTGCTGAGTATTAGGAATATAAAATAATTGAATATGTTAAATATTTATACTTTTAATTCATATGTTATATGGATAATATCCCTTTTGATGTTATCATTTATATATTTGAGTTTATGCAGGTCGTACAAATGAGAAAATTTCATTGGAAAATGAATCCAAAGACATGAAAAAGGAATTATTTAAAAACATAAAACTATAAATAGAGAAATGAATTTGATAGAGAAACAAAAACATAAAGTTAATAAATCTATATTTCAATAAAATGATGCTGAATATTATAAATGTTAAATTTCCTATGTTTTCTCATGATCTAGAAGTGAATCAAGACCACGAGTTTGATTTTTCTTCATTGTACTCTTATTTATTTTATTATTGTTAGATTTCTCTTATAGAGAAGTAATTATGTAGTTGTATTAACATTAATAAAATAAGTAATTTATAATATAAAAATCATTTTCAAATAAATAAATGACTATATATATAAATTTAACTAATACCTTAAACTTTAGACTCTTCTAATAGTTGATCATCTCTTTAAATTTTGATATTTCACAGTTAAGAATAGTCTATATTTCTTTAATCTCTATATCAAATATCTCTTTCCAACCAACATTAAATTCATACTTTTATGAACACTATATACCACCCAATTTCCTTAACCTTAAAACCATGGAATTTTGTCCATCCAAAAAATTATTCCGTAGCTTCATTGGAAAAAATATTTATTAATAAAATATTATTAATTAATATATAAAATTTGATTAACATTGTATAACCAAATCTATACCTAGGAAATATTCTTTATATTTTCTAAAATATCACTCTAACTTATTGGTTGAACTGTTATGATATTACTATGATTAAAAAGTATTCCCATAAAACTTTCACATTCCTTACTATTTTATTCCCAATTATTGCACTATCCTCATTTTATTTAACCAGGATCGATGTGCGTTGATTACAGACCCCTTGCCTTTTTGTTTGACCTCATCATATGGTAGAGGATCTAGATAATCATAAAAAATAATTAGTAATAGAAAATAATATATATGAATGTATCATAAATCACTATCAATAATATTTAAACACATACTATTGGATCGGGAATTTGCTGACACTTGAAGTTATGTTTCTAGAGGAGGGGAAATATATTCAATGTTAGGTGGGATATATATAATAAGAGTACACTATATATTCGATGTCGATAAGTGTACTTATGGAGGGAGAATGTATTATGGATAACCCTATACAAATGAAGGTAGATATGAATATGGATATTGATATGGAATTGGGATATATTGGGGTGTAGTACCCTACATAGTGGATAGTGGGAAGTGGGTAATAAAAAGGGATAGGACCATTAGAACTACCAACCATTGTGGGTGCAAGTAGAAAGAGATATAGAAAAGGTGGGTATATAAAATATAAAGATTGTATAATCAAAGGATGACCTATTGGTTACCAAAGAAGGATGAAGGGAGGCTGAACTAAATGACCTCTTGGTGAATAAAGCGGCATAGTGGTAGGTTGAACCATAGAATCAGTCATACTAGTACCCCCCCCCCACTATAATATCAACCTCCACAACATAGTAAAATCATATCCAAAATGATGTAGACTAAAATAAATTGTATGGTAAAATAAAAAGAATGACAACAAGATAAATAATTTTAAGGGACATAATATCCAAACATAAATTCCACTTAAAATAGTGATCAGAGGAGACATGACTAATTATCTTATATGTTGATCATTTCTCTATATTATTCTCCTTATAACTTCATCCTAATCATAAATTTTACCATGTAAATTTAAAATAATATTCTATGATAAATATAAATAATGAAAATATTAAATAATAAAACCTTAACATAAAACAATCACTGATGAGAGAAGCATTGAAATAATATATATTCTTGAATCCTTATATAATTCTATCAAATACTAGTTTTTTAGAAATTTTTTGGTATCATGGTGGACATATTATATGAATTCAAAGTATTAAGATATATGTTTGAGTATGTGTCTGGCCAACATTATTCATATTGAACCTTGTATTACAAGGGGTAATTAGAATTACCATCTCTCAATGATGACCCATTTTCTCAATTAATGTTGTGATTTTTTACATTATTTTTGTTTTTAGATTTAATAATGACACTCAATGAGTTATTTTTAGAAGCATCATGTTTGGGGGTCAAATTTTTGAAGGAAACTTGGTCCAAAAGGTTATTATGTAATGGTTAGAAATCGGTGCACATTCCTTAATGCTAGTTCTAGAAAAAATCCATAAAAATGGAATAGTTATCTCATATTTTTACATATGGTGTGAACAAAGCATTCATAACTATTAAATTTTCAATTTTTTGATAGTTTTATTGATTTAAATTTATAATAATTTCTATTACAATATATTATTAATGAAGAGGTTTTAGGAAGGATTTGATGTGAAATGTTCTAATTTGAGATTTTTTTTAATTAAATAATGAAACTGTTGGTGTTTAACGTAAAAAGAGTCAATTTCATGAATTTTGGTTTTATTAGATGTTTGTAAATATTATTTGGAGATTCAATAATTTTGATCTATTTTAAAACTATAATTAATAATTATGTACCAATACAAAATAATTTTACATTTCAATTTTAGTTAAAATAGTTGATTCAATAAATATTTTGGGGAAAATTATTTTTGTTACAATTTATTTTCACATAAGTGATAATTTATGTATTTATAAACATGCTATTATTTCATAAAATAAGTTTATTGATTTTAAAAATTAATTGATTTCAAAATAAAAATGATATTTTCATATATTGTATATGGTTTTATAATTTGGTGTTTCCTTTTAATTTATATTATTTGCAATGAAATTAATTATATTCATATAGTATTCATAGGTTTTTAATGGTATTTTTTTATTTTTTACATTTCTATCTATTTTTGATAATTTTATTCCTAATTTTTAAATCTGTATTAAATTTATTTCATATCTAATACTATTTTAGAGTACCTTCCTCACCATGTCCCATCAAATTCTAGAGAATAATTTTCAGGTGATTCATAATTAGTGGACTCATTTATTATAGGGGTCGACTATCTCATAAATTTCAACTATAAAGAACTATATTCCTCAAAAATGAGATCAAACTAAAGTAATTTTTCTATATTTTCTAAATTATAATCCTCTAATCATTCTTGGGAGTGATGGTTACCATGAATCAGAATGGTGGATATGGAATATTGAGAATATCTTAAAACTTCTCAACATATTGGAATCTCTTATACTCATTACTACCTCAATTATTATTAAAGGTCCATGCGAGAATTAGTGAAAGTAAAAAAATTAGACTAATCCACAATGTGACCTTTCAGGGAAATATTTCAATAAATTTAATATTTAACTGTACATTCCAAAAAGTGTAAATGTGTCAAAAGAGGTGAAATTTTATTAAATAGAGCAGAGAGGCCAATCAATATTTGATAATATATAACTCTTTACTAATATAATACTATATATAAATGAGAAATATTGGGATTCAATAATTATAGAAATATGTTTTGAAATAGGTCTTTATATTAGCTTTTTCTAATATTGTTTTCGTGTGTTCTCTCCCTGTGGATAGATCTAGAATTTTCAATCCTAGACCAATGTAAATAAAATATAAATTATAGATAATTAGAGAATTAACACTATATTTTAGGATAATTAATGAATGTTCTTAAAATATGTCTACTATCCCTTGGATTCATCATGGAATTAAGGGAATATTGAAAAATAAGGGAGACCACAAAGGAATTATCTTCTCTGGTTAATGGGATCAATGGTCTCATTATATAATTTACATCCATGCCTCTGTGGTAATGGGAGGTGTAGTGAGATTAACATCCCAAATTTTGATCAGGTATTTATCCTTTTAATTTTGGTCTAACTCATTGTTTTGGAACTAATATAGATTTCTACTAGGTTCATAGAGTTTACAAGGGTTTTGGGGTTTTTTTGAAGCTCAGAACCCCAACCAATGGAAAAAAATATTGGCCACATGGTAAGTAGAAACCATGAAAGACAGGACACATGGTTTACCATAACTATGCAGGGTTAAATAGAGAGTATCAAGGGGAAGCATATCTTGAGGAAACCATTAATATGAGGTCGTACCGGCATGTGAAACCATTACTGTTATTAGTAGAGGCATATCAAATGGGTTGCGCATAGTTTGTCCAACCATGTGACCAAACTATGCACCTCATTTTAGTTGGGTAAAATTACCAAATTAACCATAAATGATCAAATATTTTACCCCTTCCTTTTTTATATTTTCAGTTACATGGCCTCTCTTTTTTTCTTTGTTGTGCTCCTACCTTGGAAAACCAAGATTTTTGATAAAATCTTTATCTGTTGTCTGATTCCACTTCTACCAGTCTTGTTGGATAGCCACCGGTAAGATATCAATTAATTTTTAGCCATTAATAATTTCTATTAATCTCTAAAAAAATTATTATGGTGTAGGGACATATTCCCTAATTGTAGTGTGCTAGTCTGTTTTTTCCATTTTCATCCAATCTGGACAATATCAATGGTTGATACTTGACGAGGAGAGTTATATGAGCATGAGGAAGGTGGTCTACAAATTCTCCCAAATTTTTTGATGTTTTATAATATGTACCATTGTGCGGCACACTAGTTTTAAAATGTGTTTCTTTAAATTTCATCTGTATTAAGTTGTTTGACTTGTTAGAAACCAAATCATGTCAAAGTATACAACCTATGAGTGATCCATCAATTTCGGTGTTCCTTCCTTATTAATAATTCTATTTCTTTAGTATGTAGTCTAAGAACCTATTTAAGTGTGTGGTTTTAATTCTAAATGATGATATAGTAATCTGTTAATTGTTAAATTTTTTTTTGTAGCATGGCTATCACATTTTTCATATAATTAATTGAATTAATTATTGGTGATTGGTAAGACCATGTTGAAAAATTAGATGTAAAATTGTTATGCCATTTTATTTGTTAAATTTAAATTAGAAATGGAATATACCTTGTATAGTATTATGGGAAATTGTTATTTTATCAATTATAATTCATAAGGGGATGACAACCCTTATGAATTACAATAAATGGGCATAATGACCCTTATACATAATTATACAAAATGAGTAGGTTATCCTTACTTCTTTATATCAAATGGGTGTTACGAACCTTAATAATTAAATTAAATGGGCATGAAGACCCTTGAAAATATTATATTAATATGGTAATAGTGACCCTCGTATGAATTTAATACTATCAGGGCATGGAGTCCATTGTGATACTATACAAGCATGATTTCCCTTGTGATACTATACGAGCATGGCATCCCTTACTCTGATATCGAGCATGGAGACCCTATACATAATATTGGTCATAAAATCCCTATTTTGTGATATTGATAATAATATAACTATTTTGGGATACTAAACATGGAATCCACTTCAATACTCTGATACTAGCCATTGAATCCCTTATAAATATGACACCGAGCATTGCGTCCCTTGATATTTTTTAATGATAAACTGGAACGGGATGAAGTAGGTAGAGTCAACATGGTTTTCCTTCCCAAACCAAATTTGATTCATTTGTAGTAATTATTCTAGAAATACATATTTATATCTTCTCACCATTATGTTATACACAGAATGGATATTTATAGATGTCATTGGTGGTGGCCTACTGAGATTTATCTCACACCCTATCTGGGCCACCTATGGTACCTAAGAAGTCTATATGATTGAAGGTGTAGATAAGGGGAAGCATTCTATTTTAGATGCATTCCATTTTGGAATGTTTTAGGATGTATCATGGTTGAAGAGGAATGGCCTTGAGCTCAAGATGTTGGGTAGAATTTTGAATTTTTGTACCTTTTTTCTAGTAATACTGTCAACAACTTGTATCAATGTTTTCCTACTTTATAAAAAATGAGCTACATTATCATCCCTCTGTATATGATTCAGTTTACTAAATTTTATTATTATTATTTAGTTTTGATTATTTATATATGTTTCCTCTTTTTATTCCTTGTTATGTTCCTTTATCTATTTATCTATTGAATGTACCATTGTACTAACCTGTTAATGAGGTAATAGTCTCCCCATAGACACATCCAAGGCCCTAGATTATAGTCATTAGCCTCTGTAATTTAGGGAGATGTTTTTGAGGTAATGTGGCCCAATGGGCTCGGGGTACCTCTGAGTGGAACCTGGGTTTGGGATGTCACAAAGTGGAATTAGGGCCTTTCTTTTCTTGGTTTACTATTTTGAGACAATAGATGTGATATTAAGAAGGTTAGGGGGTTGTGTAATGTGTTTTTTTGGGAGTATAAAACCCAAGATCTGTGAAAATTCAAATTTCCTTGAATATAAATTTTTTTACTATTTTTTATTATAGATGATTTGATTCCACCATTGGGTGATAAACTTGAATTGTTAATGTAACACCAGGATGTTTTTTATGAATTTTTTTTAAATATTTTTTTATTCTCCAAGTATCTTATGTTGCATGAAATTTTGATTTTAAACAAACTATGAGAGGTCCTTAGTATAAAATTACCATTATAGCCTAGCTGTTATGTTAGCAAGATTAATTATAACTAACTTATGAAAAAACATTGTAAATTATTTGTCTGTCAATTATTTATGAAAAATATAAATTAAATATTTTTATTTTTGAGTAAATTACTATTTATAATGAAATTAATGATATATATATATGATATATACTTAATAAAATACTTTTTACTCATCCAATGGATATTTTAATCTTAGGGTGTGAATAAACCCTCTTTGTTGTATAAAAACTTAATTTTTTTAAAAAAGAGGGTAATTTTACACCTTTGAATGGATAACCCCTTTTAAATTAATATTATGACACATTAATAATTTTTATATGACAACATAATCATTTCATTTTTAATTTGGATATAAAATTTTATTTTTGTTGAATTTATGATGTTTTCTAATAACATTCATGTTTTTATGAATAGTAAAAAACACTAAATTTTAAGTCGATTTTTTTTCATCTAGATAATTTATATGGTTAAATTATAATATTTAATTGTTTGAAAGTATAAATAGAATATATTTTTATCATTAAATATAATATATGTCATTATCATTAATTTTACATTGAATTCATATGTAAAAACATTTCAATCTTTTGCAATGTTTTAACTTTTTATAATAAAAACTTGTTCTTTCATTTCGACAACAAAATTAATTTTAAATTAATTATTGAAACATATGTTTTTTTAATTTTTAAAAATTACCTCCTTATTTGGAATCAATCTATCCAAATTATTTTTATAGGCTACATTTATTTTTGGGCATTATGAATTGTAACTTTGGTAATTATTTGTATTACCATGGTTAAAGATAAATCGAGTAATTAAATGTAAATATAATATTTTAAAATTACCTTAACACCTATAAAAATTCTATTGGATGACTAAATTATACCCTTATCATCTACTGTTCAAAATGGAATCACTCGATGGCCACTTACCTTTGATTATGATAAGAATGTAATAAAAACTAATGAATGTGACAAAATGTCACAATCTCATTTTGTATAAGTAGATTAATTTTAATATATGAATAACTAGGACATAATATCGACTATATATAGTCTATAGAAATATAAAATAATTAACTATATAATAGAAATTTGTTTATAATTTTTATATATTAAATAATTATCATCAATGATGACACAATAGTGATGTAGAAATTATTTTATTAATAAAAATATCAATAAATGGTTTTAAAAATATTAAAATAAATATCATATAACCTAATTAATGTTCTACACGAATTTTATAGGTTACTATGACATGTTAGAAGTGTATTTATTATTTTTTTCAATTTATCTTATGTTTTGATTTTTTAAAATTTAAATAAATAAATAGTGTCAAAATTGAATCTATTGATATTTTATAAAAATAAAATTTTATTAAATTATTTAAAAATAATAAATATATTTCAGGAATACAAATAGATAATTATAATATCTAAAATATAATAAAATATCCATTTATGGTCAATTAACACCATATAAGTAAATATTTATAACCATTAATTATTTAGAATGTTATTACCCTAATTAAAAATAAATAGAATAACTAAGTGTCAATTAAAAATATGTAGCTTAAATTGAAAAAATAAAATGTCTAAAATTTATTTTTTGATGATATAACAACCCTATATCATCTCATATTAGAAATGGAGACATTTAGGCAATTTTTTTGTTAGGGTTAGATTTTATTATAAATTATTATTTGTGGAGTTTCTAAAAGTGCCCATCACATCAATTATAAAAGGGAATCTCCTCCCTCACTTGTTCACATAATTTTGAGAATTCAAGCTCAGACATACCCTAAAATTTTTCTTTATCAACTTCTCTATTTTCATTCTAGAGGTTCTGGTCATCATCAAAGACCAATTCTAGTGCACTAAGAAGAGATTTAGAGGAAGCACATCGAAGAAGAGGTAATCTCTTCTACTGATTATTTCAAACTTCATTCTTCTTCTACTTAGAATTATTTAGATTTTTAATTATAAAGTAATAAAATCAGTTTCACTCATATATTTATATATTATTATAAATATGAAACAACCATATTTCACTTTATATCTATACTATGAGAAATGAAATCATCGTGCGTGCGTACATACGACTTACCGTCTCCACACTGTGGTAAAATCTGTTTTTCACCACCACCTTACATGGATGGGTATGATGATGTAAATAATAACTATATATGATTATAATAACATGATACTAATTCTTAAATATCATACATGATCCACTTCAATACCATTCAACAATTTTGGGAATGATATCCTCGCTCGTGCGTACGTACAGCCTACCTTCCCCACGATACGATGTGATTCATTCTACATGATCTTCATTAAACCATGATTATATACATGAATTGAATAATTAAATATGATATATATTATAATAATATAATTTTTTAAATTATTTAACCATAACCTAATAAGTTGAACATGAACTTATCCGACAAATATTGCATTAGAACATAAAGTAGTCAATATCCAAATAACGAGTGATAATGAAATGTTACTAACAAACAGATGATAATATAATCATATATTATATCATAAAAATTATTACGATTCTAGGCTAAGTCAATAAAATTATTTAAATCATTATATAGTATTTTAGGATAAATATGAAGTATATCATACCTAAGGATAGGGAAAACTTTTCAAATCATGTTTTTATCCGAGATTGTGTATTTGTAAGTATTTATTGGGGTATATTTATCATCCACATACATGTTTCATAAATATGTATTTAAAAATATTCTTTATATCCTTCTATAATATTTTAATGTCAATTTTATCCATTGGTAAATTTTTACTATGCAGTATAAATATAATGTTTTATCGTTTTCGGTATGAGGTACTTTTTGAATTTTTCTGAAAAAGTATGAGAAGAATGTTTTTTTAACTTGTACGATATGAATAGATTTTTACTCTTTCATAATTCCATATTTCCTTGAATATTCCCCTACAATATTTCAAGGTTATTTTCACATAAAAATATTTCTTCTAAAATATTGTGGCATTTTGGGGAAAGAAAACGTTTTTGAAGAAGAAAGGATATTTTCCTTAGGAATTAATTTCAAGTGTTTTCTAAAAATTATTTTCCATCTTAGATGACACTATTTAAATGGGGTTATATTTCTATACCTATTATTACTATGATTTTATTGTGTTTTATTTAAAAATTTCATTTTTTATATCAATTTTTATGGAATGATGTGGAAGAAACCCATTCTATTTAATGGGTTATGTTATGGTGAAAGTTTTTATGTTTTTGTGGCACACATAATAATGGTTTAATTATGAGATGGGTGGGACCTATATATCCCTCCAATTCATTTGGTAAAGATTTATATCTCATGAGGTATACATGACTAGAATGGTAAGTAAATCTGGTTCGGTAATACAGGGTTGAAATGAGGAGTGAACTCAGGTCAGTAATAGACTTTATCCGCTATGATGGTCTCTATAATGATACCTGACTAATATGAAATGATTTTTATATTCTTATGTGTGTATGACATGAAATTTCATCTCTTATGTTATGACTATTGGTATTTCATTGCAATTTTATGATTTATCTTATGACATAATATTATGATTTTATATATGGAGGATAATATTTTCAAATGTTATGTTCTTATGATTATGATATGATTGATATTTCCCTTGTTTACCCTTAATGATCATTTAAGCTCACCCTTTTATATGTTTATTTTTAACAGGTCATAAAGAAGGGTTTTTAGTAAGATATGTCAAATGGAGTCTAATTATGAAGAAATAAACAGGAGACAATGTGGATGTTTTATGAACTGGTAGTTTATGTTTCCCAGTTTTTAGAGACACTAAACCTATACAGTCCTGGAGTGATTTTTTTTATGTTATGTAATAAATATTCTTTAATCTTGAATTAATATCTATATGTAATGTATGGGATATTATAGTGATATTACTATTAATATTTGAGGTTTGTGAGTTATCCCTGTCCCAATGAGATGAGGGAAATGAATGATTGATCATGCAACATATTAGGAACCTTGTAGGCCGTTCTCATGTCATGAATATTCCTTTCCATATAAGAGAATTGTGTTGTTTTCAATGCTTGTTATTTCCAAGAGTTATTTGATTTATATAAATATTATTTTTATTGGATAACGATTCTTGCAAGTAATTATGAAAAACATAGTTGGTTCTTAGAGTGCCTTATATAACCTAACTATGTTTTCCTGTATAGGTTGTATCAGAGACCCCATAAAAGTCAACTATGGAATGTTGATTCATGAACTATTGGTCACATGGATTGGAATGTGTTATGGTATAAATTTATTGGACATCGGATTTCAGTTCATAAGGTGTGTGATCCCTTATGGATTAGAAGTGTTAAACCATTTAATTCAACCATTTTAAATGAAATGTAACTATGAATTTAAAAATAAAATTGAAATTGATAAACACATATCTTGACCCAGTCCTGGGCATAGTAGTGGGAAGTAGGTAGTGTCTATTTTGTTCAAATTAAAGTTTATATCATAGAGACCTGACTCCTTGAGCTGGAATAACGATTCTAATTTTACAAAATAATAATTTTTACCTCTTCTATTTCTATATTTGTGAATTTTTCTATTATAGAAGCCTATTTGAGGTGTGGGTTTGGAAATTTTAGACCAATTCCACCATGAAGCCCTCCGATCGTACACAATGAGGGAAGTGTCTACCATACCTCAGATGTGGTGGTCCCCGAACCTCCAATTATACCATAAGTTGTTCATCCTATGGAACCTCTCTCCATCCTCAATGTGGGAAATGATGACCATTTTTTGAGGATATTTTCTATGGATTATGCATACCCTATAGGGTGCTCCATGATCAGCCCCTTCTATGGGATAGTTTACTCGAGACTTCCAACAATAGCATATTCTAATGATTTTTTGGGGATAGCATACCCCAAGATATTGGGTTATGAATTGGGAATGTTATGTCTATATTTGAGCATCTAGGGACACCTCATGAGAGGAGAGTTAAACTAGATAATTACATATTGATAGGATCCTCCAATGATGGTGGTACATTCTAAATTATGATGGTCCATATCGGTATGTGACATAGAGGGACAACCAATCATGCTTCGTTGATAATTTCTTCACTGATAATTTAAGTTCTTATTGCGCTAGGAAATTTATGAACCTATAATCAGAATCTATGACAGAAATGGACTATTAATCTCATTTTATAGAGCTTTAGTGCTTTATTCCTATCGATATTACTTATGAGCTAGTGAAAGAGAGTTGTTTTGAGGATGTTCTAAGGAAATATATTCTTTTACAAAGAAATATTTTCCATTTGAATAACATGTTTTAAATAGTGAACCAGTCCCACATCACTGATAAGAACCTAAGAGAAGAAGACTGTGTGAGCTAGGAAGGTTCATAAATCAGACAAAGTAGTAAATCTACAATAGGTCGAAAGCGACGATTTGAGAATATGTGCATGAGAAGTGGAAGCTAGGTGACACCTCTATATGGTTACGTGGTATGCCACCCATGTAGGAAGCCTAGGCATAAGAGGCCCAAATTTTCTAGAATCCTCATCGAGTGCTGCTATTGCGAAGGATTGGGGAATATTCAGTGATTTGGAAGAACCTTCCCATCTATTATGAGTAGGAGAGGATCTATGCTAGTTCCACTTTCAAGAGAAATTTTAGTAGCGCCATTCTAGGTAGCTAGCTAGGGTACTATCATCTATACAGGTAGAGGAGGAGGTCATGGCTATAGTGTCCAAGCTTTAGATACACAGTTCCAATAGATTAGAAATGATATAGTTAGCCAGGTTGCAGCATAAGGTCATAGATCAGAAAAAATATATTCAGTGCAACCTATACCATAGGAGGAAGATGTTGGGCTATCTACTATTAAAGGTACTATTCTACTAGATTTTACTATCATTTCAACCTTATTTGATACAGTTGCATCAAATTCATTCATATTTGTTCATATTGTAGAGAGAATTGAGGTTAATGTTGGGAACTATTACAGTGTGATGACACTAGATACACTTTTGGGTATACAATCAGAGAGTGTACACTAGTGCAAGGACGTTCCTCTTGTGGTAGTCATCCATAGTTTATTATGAAATCTCTTCATCCTTGAGATGATGGGCTTTTCCTTCATTATTAGGGTGGACTTTATGGTTTCTTATAATGCCTATGTGGACTGTAATTCCCAGAGGGTATTGTTTACATCACTAGAGGGATGTATGTATATTCACACATGTGAGTGGGATATATAGAATGATAGAGCTGGAATAGAGCATCTCGGGTTGTTGAAGTGGCCGCCTATATTTTCAATCCTTTACATAGAGGATTAGGGACTACATGAGTCTGAGTTCCCTCATCTAGTCAATCAATTTAGAGATGTATTCCCCAATGAATTCTCAAGAATAACTCCTAAGAGAGAGGTAGAATTTACTAATGATCTAGTTAGAGGAGCTTCACCAGTATCCATTCATCCATACAGGATGGATACTAATTTTTTCAGTAACTCAAGAGGTAGGTAATGAATTTAGAAGAAAATGGTTTTATACTTCCTAGTATTTCTTCCTTGGTTTTACCGATCCTTTCCACCAATAAGGTGGCTGAAAGACTCAGTATTTTCATGGATTATCATAAGTTGAATCAGATTATAGTGAGAAAATAGTATCATTTACCATGAATAGATGATCATTTTTAATAGACCAAAGAAGTGAGGGTATTCTCAAAGATCAACATTAGATCAGGCTATCATTACGTTCAAGTTAGACCTTCAGATGTTTCATGTATGGATTTACATAGTTTGTATAGATTATATGAGTATCTTGTGATGTTGATCATTATTAGGAAAATGATTTCCATCTTCCTGGATTTTATGAATAGGGTTTCCATCCCTATCTATATTCATTTTCCATGGTCATTATAGGTGAAATCTTAGTGTATTATCATAATCTAAGTGACCATTCCACTTATCTTGAGTTTGTTTTGAATACTTGGAGAGAGCACTGGATATATGTTATGCTTAATAAATGTCACTTATGGATCAACAAGGTACATTTATTGGGTAACATTATCTCATAAGATGGAGTTTCAATTGACCCAGAGAAGGTGGGAGTTGTGGTTACTTAGGAGAATCCCAATAATTTCATTGGTATATGGACTTTCTTGGGGATAAAAAGTTACAATATGAATTTTATAAAGGACTAACGATGCTTAAAATAACCTCTTATGGGATTTACAATGAAGGGTGTGATGTTTATATGGTCTGAATCCTATGAAACAACCATTCAAGATATGAAAGAGAGATTGACTTCAATACTGATCTTGATTATTCTCGAGTGGGGAAGGATGTATATATTTTATTTTGATGAATCAGGTATTGTTATATGAGTAGTTATGATGTAGGAATATTGATTCATTGCATATGGGTCCTGAAATTTGATTCCCCATCAGAGGAATTACTCGATTAATGATCTTGTGTTTGCAGTTGTTGTACACACCTTGTGGTGTTGGAGGCATTTTTTTTTGGGATAGTATTTTGTGGTGTTTATGGAACAAAAGAGCATTCAATATATTTTTACAAAGTGATAAATAAATATTAGGTAGAAAATATGGGTTTAATATCTACAGTCATTTGACTTCAAGATAACCTTTTATCCTGGTAAAAGTAATGTGGTTGAAAATGATCTAAGCCGGAGGAATCAGATGAAGATGGCTCAGGAGGCTAGTAGAGAATGGAAACTTATGGATTTTTTTCTAAGATTAATATAGTAGTTTAAGACTGTCATGAATAGTATGTACTAGAATTACTACTAGTGACCTCTTAACTTCTGGACAAGGTGATGATGAAACAATATTTTTTTCCTGAGGGTTTGTTCCTATGATAGTGTAATTCAGGTGAGGACCCACCTTCGGATTGTACTATCGATGGTGATGGCATCCTACATATACATGGGCATGTTAGAGTCCCCACAAATATGATATAGGATATGTTGTGGGAGTCACATGATTTTCAATGGGTAGTTCACCTAGGTATCACCAAGATATATCATGACATGCATTGATAGTATTGGTGGTTAGGGATGAAGGGTCCAATAACAATATTTTTCACTAGGTGTCCCATCAATAAACTAGTGAAGACGGAGAACTAATGGCCTATAGGTTTTCAAAATCCATTCCTAATCCTGGAATGGAAATGGGAGGATGATTTGATGGATTTATTCATCAGCTTACCGAGGTCACCTTGAGGTTTTGACACAGTTTGGGTAGTAATGGATTGACTAAATATGGTATCCCACTTCCTTCCTTTTTATGATACTTTATCATTTGATGATATGAGAAGGATATATGTTCATGAGATTATCTGACTATATAGGGACCCTATTAATATCATTTTAGATAGGGACTCTTGATTTACATTGAGTTTTTGGAATGTATTTCAGAAGGATATGGGTGTACAGGTGCTTCTGAGTACATCCATTCACCCTCAGACTGATGGTCAGTTGGAATGAACTATACAGGTTCTAGAGGACATCCTCTGAGTATGCATCCTTAATTTTAGTTGTTCTTGGAAAAATAATATCCCTATAATAAATTTCTCCTATAATAATAGCTTTCAAGAAATAACACAGAAGTATCCTTATGAGGCCCTATATGGTAGGTCATGTCGTTTACTCATATGCAAGTTAGAGGTAGGTGACGTTGTGTGACTGGGTCCTCATCAAATTCTAAAGATTTTAGAGTAGGTTCTTATTATTTGGATACATATTTATTCTACTCTGTCTATAATAAAATCTTATTTCAATAATCATTGATGACCTCTGGGGTATAAGTTTGGGGATCGTGTCGTTGGGAAATTATCACACAAACTTTGTAATAAAGTGGTTTAGAGTCAAGGGAATCGATCATCATGATTTGATAGCCCATTTGAGATTCTAGAGAGAGTCAGTATGATATCATATCAGTTTATTTTACCATAGAGGTATCGTGCGATGCCAAATTTCTTCCACATTTCACAACTTTTTCGATATCATGAAAACTCATCTCATTCATTTAATACTTAGGATATTGAGTTGTACTTTGATTCTTTTTTATGAGTATCCTATACCCATTATTGTTCTTGAGAATAAATGATATCTTAGGATAATTTTTCCCTTCGTTACAAGTACTATGGCAGCATGGCTTGGTAGATGATGTGAATTTTGAATTGGAGGATAACGTATGTGTTTAGTGGAAGAAATTATTCTCAGATGATGTTTTTCCATCCTTGGAAGGTGAACTTGGGGATGAGTTCTTTTAAAGGGGGAAGATTGTAAGATCATTAATTTTTATTAGGTACGGATCCTTTTAATTTTGGTATAATTCATTGTTTGGGACATAATATGGATGGCTAGTGAGTTCATATAGGTTACGGGGGGTTTTGAGGGCTTGTTCAGAGCTCAAAACCCTAACCTGTGGGAAAAGAAACATGTCTTATGGTTTTTAGAAACTGGGTGAGAAATCCTGAACGGTTTCCATTAATCATGCAGGGCTAGATAGAGAGTAGTAGGGGAAACACGATTTGAGGAAACCATGCAAATGGGGAAACACAACAGTATGAAACCACTTCTATTTTTAAGAGAGATGTATCACATGGTTATAGGACAGTTTAGAAAACTGTATAACTAAATCGTGTGTCTTTTTTCTTTGAGTAATATTACCAAATTATCCTTAAATTTTTATATCTCTTACCACATTCCTATTTTCTATTTCCATTGATAGGGCCTCCCTTTTTTTCTTCTCTTGACCCCCGCCTTGTCTAAACTCGTGTTTTGATAATTTCTTGAGTCTGTGTCCAATTTAGCTTCTTTCTATCATGTTTGATAGCCACTGGTAAGATATTGATTCCTTTTTATCCATTCTTCATTTATATTCTCCTTTAAAAAGTTATTGAGATGTAGGATCATATTCCTTATTTATAGGGTGTTGATATTTTATTATATTTCTTCTAATGTGGACCAAATCAATTGCTAATATTGGACAAGGAGATTTGTACGAGAATGAGGTTGGTTGTTTATAAATTATGCCTCATTTTTTTATGTTTTATAATATGTTCAATTGTACCACACGCCAGTTTTAGCATGATTTCCCTTAAATTGAATTTTCCATGAGTTTTCAAACTTATTAGACCACAAATCATGTCAATGTATACAACATTGGAGTGATCTATCCCATTGGTTTTTCCCTCCTTATACCTAATTAGTTTTCTTGGGCATATATTCAAAGAACCTATTGAAGTGTGTAGATATTATTCTAAATGATTATATCATAAATTGTTAATTGTTAAATGTTTTTTTATAGCATGGATAACACCATTTTCATATAATGATTTGAATTGATTAGAGGTGAGTTGTACACCCAAGTCACCAAGTTTAATAGAAAATGGCCATACCCTTGTTATTATTAAATATAAATGAGAAATGGATTTTACCTTGGAGCATATTAATGGAAATAAAAATTTTATCATTCATAAGATGTAAGGAAATGATGTGCCTTGTGAATTATAATGAATTATCATGATGAACCTTATATATAATTAAACTATATGGGAGTGGAATACTTCCAGTTTTTTAACAAATGGGAATGATGAACCTTAATAATTATATTAAATGGGAAGGATAACCTTTGAAAATCTCATATTAATATAAGAATAGTGACCATCATATAAATGTGATACAATAATATCCTGAAATACCTTGTGATACTATACGGGTAGGAAATCCCTTTTTTTACTATACGAGCATGGTTTCCCATAATGTGATACCAAGCATGGAGACCTTATACATGATACTGGGCATGCCAACCATATTCTTTGATACTAGGCATAGTGCCCCTATTCTATGATACTCAGAATAGAATCCCCTTTACTACTGTGATACTAGGAATATAATCCCATATAAATTTGATACTGAGCATTGCATCCCTTGATACATGTTCATAGATATACTTGAATAGGCCAAAGTAGGTAGAGTCCTCTTAGTTTTCTTTTAGGAACTAGAGCCAACAAATTTACAATCATTATTCCTACTTTACTTATTTATATGTTCATACTAACATTTTATACACAAAAACTAGAAATTTTTTAGATTTTGTTGTTGATGGTCTACTGATATTTATCTCACACCATATCTGGGATGCCTATAAAACCCATTCAGACTATATGCATGAAGGTGAAGATAAGGGGAAGCATCTTCTTATAGATACCTAACATTCTGGAATGTTTTAGGATGAAGCATGGTACAAAATGACCATGTTGGATCTCATGATACAGGATAGAATTTTATCTCTTTATATGTTTTTGAATAGTACCACATCTTACTTTTTCTATACATTTTTGTACTTTATAGATACATGACATACATTGTAACGACCTAAACATTTAAGAATAAAATTAAATTTCTTTTGATTTAATTAAATGTTTTATGGATATAGAAAACACATTCCCTTCTTTTTTTATATCCAATTGGATTTTAAAAGACCCTTAAGTATCTTTATCATTTATAATATAGTCATTGAAAAATGATCACAAGACTAGTATAAATATGGGGTTTTAAGAAATCCATTTTGCACAGACAAAGGAAGTGATAGCCTCAACCAGTAGGACCTTTCCATATGAAGCCCATTTATTAGAGCTTCCAAGGGAGATAGAATTTCTTGGATTTTCCCTAGACTAATCCCATTCTGATATCCAACAAATTAAGTAAGATTTAAACCATTTATGGGATAATTTGAAGCTAATTAAGATCACGACCTAAACCATGTTCCCCAAATGGCCCCATGAAATTCCCACTATCATGAACCTTTCTCTTAGGATGTATGCTGGTGCAATAAAGGGATATATATCAAGACCCTAGTAATAGGATTGTGTATTTTATTTTTTTGTATATAATAATGAATATATTTTCATCCTATTATTGTAACTTTATAAATGATTTTTTTAAACTACAAATAGTAATTTTGGTTAATATTCAAATTCAATTAAGAACATTATTTTGATGAATTAGTCAATTATTGAAATAAATATTATTTTTATAAAATATTATTTTTAAATTAATTTTTTAAATGTAAATGATTATATAATATTTATAAAGTCAATTGTAACTTTTATTAGGGTTCAAAAACTCATACTGTCAAAAAAATAATCAATTTTCAATAAATTTATGTTTTTATTTTAAAATTGAAAATTAAAATATATAGAAAATTATATAGATTAAATTATCCTATAGTATATTTTTCATAATTTTATGCGATAGTCATTTTTTGGGTAAAAATTAAATATGTAAAAATATATGATATGTTTTATGACATTATAATGGAACAATAATGAGGTAATAAATGAAATAAAAGTTATATTCGGCTAAAAAAAATTTACCTTTAAAATAATTTGAATTTAATTTAATTTTATTTATTTTATAAATCCCTACTGAATCCTCTATGACTTATAATATATTTTAAGATTTTAAAATAATTGGTTTGAAAGTGGAACTCACCTGCACATAAGTAAAGGAAATATTTTATTATCTTTGAACCTTTTACTCATAAAATTTTGTATACCACTCCAATTTTATAGAAACCATGGGAAAACATGGGATGGTTTTTGGTTTTAAATATTTTATTATGTTGTGTTCAAAACCAAAATAATATATAAATCCCCATCCTTTCCTATATAAACCCACCCAAGATCCCATTTATCTTCACTAAAACTCCTTAAATCTCATCAATCCTCTTTCCTATATTCCCTAGAGTCATATCAAGGCTCCCCCATGCTCCCAAGAAGCCCATACCAAGCCTTTGTAGTTACACATATAAGTACATCCATGTATGGATATTACAAGTGGATGTGGTTCTTGCACAGATGTACATATGAGTAATAACTCCAACAACGTGATCTGAGCATGACTTGGGGTAATCTGGTAAACGACGACAGGACTTACTATGTACCTAGTTTGACACTTCTGGGGGATATGCTTGGGTAAATTCATAAGCTCCTTAAAAATCATTATTAATGTAACAACAAAAAAATGCGCAAAAGAATATATGTCAAGAAGTAGATCATAGATAACATATACTGAATCCTAGAAACTCATAAGTTAAAGAGATAAGTGTAATTTATAAGTTATCACTATAATGTCATTGGATTCCCCTTTATTTTTTCAAAAGATTAAGATACTAATCCCTAATTTTCCTTTTATTCTAGCCAATGGCCTGAAATAGGTGGAATCGTGCTAACAACTGATTCAAAGGGAAGTGTGAGGATTCCCCCAATGAGATGCCCAACCATATTAGAGTGGGAATCACAATGATACTCTCTAATTTAAATCAAGTTATTAATAGAAAAATAAGTTATTAGGTACACCCCCATAGAGATAGAAACTCTCATTCGATAGATTCATGCGACAAAGGCCTTCTACTTTTAGTGGATCATCTAATCCCTTAGTCACAAAGAAATGGATTGGTTACATTGAAACTAACTTATCTATATTTAAATTTCCCAAACAATAGAATGTTCTTTTTTATATTTTTTATATATAGTTTAAATCTGATAAGAGGTGGATATTGATCTAGAATATGAAGTTTGAGGAAGAGATTGAAGCAATGGAGTGTAAGGAATTCTAGAATTTTTTTTTGATAAATATTTACCACACACCATTAGTTTTAAGATAGAAAGATATTTACATACACTCAAAAAAAGGACAATTAATATGTTGGGTAGTATCATGAAAACATCACAATACATTCATGACATTCCTCTGATTTTTTCATTACCCCTGAATGAAAGTTTGATCGCATTTTGGTGGGCTAAAGAATAGCCTATGAAAAACCATGGAAATACTTGACTTTGATAGCTATGAGGAACTTTTCTGATTTACCCTAAAATTTTATATGTATATCATTGAATCTCAAGGGTATCATGGGTATAATAAGTAGAAATTTGACTTTAATTATGGCAGTCCGATGGAAATATCCAATGGTGCTAAGAAATTCCAACACCCCACTTGACAAAGGTGCGAAAAGAAGAACCCTAGAAATTTCCCAAGGGGAACAAGGAAATTATTTAGGAGTGGAAGAGAAGGGTACCTAGATAATGATTTTAAAAAATGGTAAAACTACCAATGTGAAAGAGGAAAGGAATGCTCCGGTCGACCCTTAAGACATTGTTTATTACTATAATTACAAGGAACTAAGGTACATTGAAAACTAGGGACCTAAGCTGAGGGTTTTTTGAGGCAACCAACAACCTTCAAGGTAGAAAGGGTGAGATTTTTCCATCACTACTACCAAAGTGAATCCTAACAATGAAGTGGTGACAGGTATGCTATTTATTTATTCAAGAATAGAGAATTTACTTTTTGATTCTAGTTCTACACATTCTTTTATATCATGAAATGTTGATAGAATTATTAGAACACTAACACAAATCATGTGTAAAGCCCTAAACCCTGAAGCCCAGAGTCGGTGCATTATTACGTATCATTGGGATGATCAAAAAAGATCAAGTCTCGAAAGAACGATTAGTTTAGTAGCCTTTGAAGTACTAGATACATTCATAAGGTTTACATTACATCATAAAATGGAAAACTACTACAAAATTGTTTCAAAAGACAACACTGAGATCACATAGAATTTCCCTACGGGTCCTTCATAATATACTTCTTCGCATCCTGGGAAAAATAAAACATAGAAAGGGGTGAGATCAGATGCTCAGTAAGGATAAAGATATAGTGGAAACTTTCATAAATAAGCATAAACATTTAAGGAAATTTATAAGACTAAAACAAAAGCCTTTTAAACATGAACTTCAACATAATAAGGAAAATATAAAATAAAATATTTCATTTACTTATTCACATGGATATTCTACTAGTCGAATAATCACATGAAATATCAATAGCCACTTTCATAATGATGGAATGCATAATGCCAGGATTTCATAACCACATAGTCAAGGCCTTGTGCCAAGACTACATATAATATTTTTCAAGGCCTTGTGCCAAGACACTAGTTTGTCTCATGAGACCTACCGATGCATCTACGAGCTATAGAGGGCTCCACCCGTCACTTACTAAGTCCAATAAATTCCTCATATGAAAATTCTTAAACATAACATAAACATTCGTATTAAAACTATCATACAAAATGTCAATAATTTATCCATAAACCATGAATGGTATAAAAATAACACATCCATAGTTAAACATATCACAAAAACTTTCAATACAATATGTAAGATTTGTATCATAATAAATCAACTTAAAACAAGTTTAAAATCCATCAAAGGATGTTGACATAGATGAAAATGATTTGTAAAAATCTTTGAGAGAAATATCCCATTTTTATTAAAACACTTAAAAGTCACACAATTTAGAAAGGAAGACATTTAAAGAAATTTTTTCAATAAAAGTGTCCCATTCCACTTTGAAACTTTGGAAAGGAAATAACATTTTAAAAACATTCATGCCCATATAAATAAATCCTTAAAAACAATTTTGAAAACATGGACATTAATGAAAATGATTTAGAATAATAAATATTTAAAACATTTGAAATGATGTTTTAGTAAAAAAAATTCCCTTCAAAGAATCCCTTTGAAAACTCTTCCATGAAACATGGGAATTGATAATAAATATTTCCCAGTAGATACTTATGTAAAAACAACCAAGGATAATAAATTTTTTGTGAAATTAACCCTTACCTTGGACTTTCATTTGGTCTAGGGTGCGTTTAACCTTATGTATAATGACCATTGTATGTTATTAAATTATAAAATAACCACATTCATATTTATTATATCATACATGATTCATTTATGACATTATAATTCCTATTTAATAATGATTTCCATGTTAAATTAACATTTTGTGTAATAATCGCTTTCTTTATCGTACGTGTTTTAACTTGTTATTATTGATTGTATCATTCAGATCATGATTTAAATACTCCAGGAATAAAAAAATTGATATATATATCATTTATATTTAGAATATAAATATTTATAATATATAGATATATGAAATTGAATGCACCATTTATGTAGATGGTATGTCGTACGTACGCATAAACGATGTTTATGTTTTCATATCGTATTGAACGGAAGTAAGTGAATAAGATATATGTAAGTAAATAAATACATACATAAATATATATAAATATATATCTCCATTAGAATTATTATTTCATATATTACATACTTATTAGTAATATATATTTTTATAATCGTCGATGAATATTGAACTTGGAAATGAATCTCATCACGTCATGGAGACGATAATCCGTACATACGCACGAGCGACAATATCATTTTCTTAAAGATGTTGAATTGTATGGTATATTAATTTTACAGAGACATTAGCTTGTTATTTTCATTATTTATATACATATTAATCATCATTATATCCATCCAAATAAGATAGTGTTGAATAACAAATTACACCACGACGTGCAGGCGGTAAGCCGTACGTACGCACGCATGGTGACATTATCATTCATAGGATGGATAAAATAATTAATATGGTTGTGCCATATTTATAATAACATCACAGTTTATATAAGGTACTGGAGTTATTATTTTGGTATGGTAATAACAAATAAATAGTAAGTGGAAGAAGAAAAGAACTTGAAAGAGGGTGGTGAAATCATTACCTCTTCTTCGGGTTCTTCCTTTTGATTTTATCAAAAGGGATCCATAGGTTGGATTTATGATCAAACTAAGGCCTCTAGGATGAAGGTAGGATAGTTGGGAGGATATTTGGGTAGAGTTTGGCCGAGCCAAATGGCTTTGGAGGTGTGAATTAGAGAGAAGGGAAAGTTCCCTTTTATAATAGAGGTGAGGGGCACCTTAGGAAAATCTTAAAATATTATTTTATAATAAACACATTTTCGGTTTCTAATGGCTCAAAAATGTATTATTTAAAGGCTAAGGTGTGGATTGGTCTAAAACCACTCAACCAATAGGTTTTATATAGGTTTGGGTCACTATTTTATCCTTATATTTTATATTTAACTCTTAGTTAAATAGTTTGACATTTACCATGTCTCTTTGTATTTTTATATTATATGGTTAATAAACATACTATATACTTCAAAGCCAACATAAAGTGGTTAATTAATGATAAAAATATCATTATATAAGTCTTTTGTATGAAACATTGATTTTTATGAATTGAATAGCAATTAATAATATAATATTTGTTTCAAAAACTCTTTTATGTCAATTTTGACACTATTTGGTATTTTGTTTCTGCTAAATTCATAATAGCATTATTAATTCGAAAAAAATTTCTAAAACCAACCCCAATATGTCATATTAACATTTATTATTATTTTAATTCATAAAAATCCTCAAATTACATTTATTTGGATATTTATAATATAAATTATTTTAATATTTCATTAATACGGTAATTACTGTATCATCATTGCGTCATAAATAAATTTAATTATTTAATGCCTAAGAAATATAACTAAAATACCATTATGTATGAAATATTGTTAGATTTATAATTTATATTTATAGTTGAATTTATCTTATGTGTAACCCTATATAAAAAATGGTTTAGTTATTAAACTTTGAATTTAACACATTTAACTCTTCTTTGAATTAAATAATAATAAATGTCCTAATATAATCCAAGTGAACCTAAAGGATCATATTTTATTCCAAAGGTTTTTTTGGTCGAATTACACCTATTAAATATAATTAGGACATGTGTTAGGGTAATAATAATGTCATTTTTACCCTTAATTACCCTATTTACATTTAACCGTGGTATTAAAAGTAAAAAGTTACGATTCACCAAAAATTATTTTCATCTTATTAAACCACATTTTACTTACTTATATCAACCGTGTCCCTCATATTTTTGAAATTCAACTCACAGAAGCGGTAAAATTAAGTTTTATGTAAATTTTCAAATGCTCCTAGGAGGTGGGTAAAAGACGGTAAAAGTTCAATAAAATTTTTATATATCTAAACATATTATAAAATGACTCCAATGAATTATATTGAACTTATATAGGTGTTATATATCTATTTTGACCAAAAATAAATTTAAATAAAATAAATAATTATTTAAATAAAAAGTCGGTTTTAACCAACAACTTATTGTTTTTCACTACTCAACAAAAATTGAATGTTTTTAGAAAAATACCAAAATTTTACCCTATGCTAATTTTGATATTATGAATTCAAAAATTATTTCTATTTTACCAAATTCAAAACATAAAATTTGAATTTATTAATTTAAAATTAATTCCTGTCGTCAAAACCAAAAAGCGTGTTTTTATAAAATAATAACTAACAAAAGATTGATACTTGTTTATGTTCAATTTCAAAGTGAAATTATTTTCAATGAATAAATTTGGATTAAATTATAAAAATATAATCTATTTATACTTCCAAACCATTAAAATGTATAATTTAACACTACAAATTATTTTGATTAAAAAAAGTTGTTTTCAGTTAAAATATAGTATTTTTTTACTATTCACCCAAATATGAATGTTATCAGAAAACCCCCTAAAATTTATTAAAACTAAACTCTTATGTACCAATTCTAGAGAATAATTTTATTTTGTCAAATGGAATATATAAAAGTTTCAAATATTTTATTTAAAGATGGTTTTCCTTTAAAAGGCCGTAAAATTGCATTTTTTTTAAATACCTCTTTTAATAAATTCATAATGTGGATTATAAAATTATAAGGATTATATAAAGTTAAAATTTTAGTTAATACTATTCTTAACCTCTTTTTAACGACTAGTTTGGTAAGTCATGATGTGCTTGAACTCGATGTTGCCTGTAGTGCAAGTTATTGAATTACTTTGAAGAAATAACGTACTATGAAATCTGCGGGTGTTACATTATTTCCTCATTCAATAAATTGTGTCCTCACAATTTAAAATTTTTCTTTGAAAATAAAAGTATGAAAATAGAAAATACCTTTGTGGAAAAACCCACATCGAAAATTGGGTTGATAGAATTTAGTCTTAATAAGAGGAAAAGGGGAATGAAAAAGTCACCACCAAATTATAATCTTGATTAGGATAACATTGGTGGAAATTAGAGGTACATAATTTGAGGAAAAACATAAATATTTATAGGGAGTGGTTGAGGTCATCAGTCAAAAACAATTGTAGAATTGAGGGTCTCAAATCCATCAATCTATGATGATTTAAGATATCATTGGTTCAACAAAACATAAGGTATTTTGATAACACATTTTTAGTTTTAAGATCTATTACCTAAAGTTTAATAATTAATTTCTTCATAGAATAAGTGAAGAAAAAATATATATACTTGAAAATTATAGTTCCATACTTTAACTAATTTCTACTATAAACTTATCTTTCACTCTAAAATATAATAAAACATAAAAAAAATATTCTATTTATCCTATTCGTTTAGGGTTTAAAAAAATGAATTTATAATTCATATACCATACCATTTAATAACTACATTATTCAATCTAGGACATCACGTGGGCCACTCGTAGGTGATACACCCTTGTCACCCTTCGGTTGCAGGTTCAAGTCTCGTAGCCTTGCCGTACGCTACGGGTTGCCGCCCGACCTCCAGGTTGTCCTTTTTATGGAAATCCAAAAATAATCTCAAACTAAACATATCAAAAATACTTCTATCTAAAATCACAGTTCAAATTTTATAAGGAAGGTAAACACAATGAAGATCCTTTTTTCCACGTAATAAGATTAGAACACCTTCATCATGTATTCTTTTAAAACACTACAACATCCTGAATTTCCATAAAACTTTATTGATTAAATTCATGCTCCCTTATTCCTTATAGAATACTGGATATACTCCTTCTATCCAAAAATGTTTTAAACTACAAAAATGATGGAATATACAAATCATTAATCAGTTTCAAGGTATTCAAGAATATCAAATATAATTTATCTAAATAAATCATGTATTATTCCAAAATCACTACCTCGGTATCAGAACCATATTATGGTTTATCTTTCTCTCAAACATATATTTTCCAAAAATTTAACCTTCTATTGATTCACTTCTCTTGGTTCCACACAATATCAAGTCCTTAATTAAATAGTGTTTTAGTATAATCCTTATATACTCTATAATTCTTATAACATGTACATCATTAATACAATACTCAAATGACACAATACTTTAATAACAACGTAAGAAATATAATCATTAATCTTCATCTTCGGTAGTATCATAACTTTATTATTATCCAATAGCAGCATTTGGGGTATACTCTAATTATTTGGACATTGATTCACATAGTGTCCTAACTCCCAGCAGATGAAGCATTGTACATTTGAAACTTTATTCTTACCCTTGCAATCACGTACTTGGTATCCTTTTTCTCCACACTTATAACAAACTCTAATTCCCTTCAAGCATTTACCAAGGTGATTCTTTCCATAGTTATCACATATGGGAAAATCCTTCTTTTTTCTCTTCCCTTTATCCATCTTTATATCTTCCATCTTTTTCTTCTCTTATTTCCCTTCAAAGCCATAGGACTCAAAGAATTTTTTAATTATCTTATTAACACATGATACTATTTCTTCATATGATGAGAATACATGAGAGACAATTTCTCTTCTAAATGTTGGCTCAATACCATGAAAGATATGATCTTTCTTACTCTTTAGATCATACATATTTTCAGAGTTCACATTCCAACTATTGGGCGCCATTCCTATAAAATGGCATACACTAGGTCAGTTTATGAATTGCAATGAATAATTACAAAATTGTAAAATACCTAACATAAATTAAACAATTTATGGATATAATCCATAATCATAAAAAATGTTTTCCTTGAGGAATTATATACTCATATACCCTTCATAATGGTTTGTAAAGAAAATGAGAAATATCTTAAGCATATCCCTCGGGAGTGTCGTAACTCAGAGTGTAGCAAGGCCCATTGTCGTGCACCAGTTCTCATTCGAGTCTAGCTCAAAGTGGTGTTTTCAGGTTTTAACCCTAGGTACATCTGTGCCAGAGCTACCTCTACCTGATCGTATCTAGACAGGGATGTATTTCATGGAAAACTCACAAAATATCTACAATAACAAAATTCTAGGAAGTTCTTCTATACTAATCCTCAAAGTCTTTCTTAGGGCTATGTGCTCTAATCAGAGTTTATCTAAATCTAGCTTCCAAGGTTTGTACTAAACTTCCTTTGATACCAATTGTAACATGCCGACCCAAGAATCCCAGATTCGATGCATTATTACATATCATTGGCATGATCACAAAAGATCAAGTCTCGAAAGACCGATTAGTTTATTAGCCTTGGAATTACTAGATACATACATAAGGTTTACATTACATTGTAAAATGAAAAACTACAATAACATTGTTTCCACAAACAACAATGAGATCCCATAGACTATCCCTTCAGGTCATTCATAATATACTTCTTTACATCCTGGGAAAAATAAAACATAGAATGGGGTGATCTTAGATGCTCATTAAGGATAAAAATATAGTGGAAACTTTCATAAATAAGTTTAAGCATTTAAGGAAATGTATAAGACTAAAACAAAAGCCTTTTAAACTTGAACTTCAGCATAATATTTCAAATATAAAATCAAATAATTCCATTTACTTATTCACATGGATATTCTACTGGTAGAATAATCATATGCAATATCAATATCCACTTCCATAATAATGGAATGCATAATGCCAGACTTTCATAACCACATAGTCAAGGCCTTGTGCCAAGACTATAAATAAGATTTATTCAAGGCCTTGCGCCAAGACACTAGTTTGTCTCATGATACCTATCGATGCATCGAAAAGCTATAGAGAGCTCCACCCATCACTTACTAATTTCAATGCATTCCTTATATGAAAAGTTTTAAACATAACATAAACATTTGTATTAAAACTAGAATACGAAATGTCAATACTTTATCCATAAACCATGAATGGTGTAGAAATAACACATCCAAAATCAAACATATCAAAAAAAACCTTCAATACAATATGGAAGATTTGTTTCATAATAAATCAACTTCAATCAAGTTTAAAATCCATCAATGTATGTTGACATAAGTGAAAATGATTTGTAAAAATATTTGAGAGAAATATCCCTTTTTCATGAAAACATTTAAAAGTCACATAATTTAGAAAGGAAGACATTTAAAGGAATTTTTTTGAATCAAAGTGTCCCACACCACTTTGAATCTTTTGAAAGGAATTAACATTTTAAAAACATTCATGTCTATATAAATAAATCCTTAAAAACCATTTTGAAAACATTGACATTAATGAAAATGATTTAGAAGAATAAATATTTAAAACATTTGAAATGATGTTTTAGTAAAAAAATTCCCATAACATAATCCCTTTGAAAACGATTTCATGAAACATGGACATGGATACTAAATATGTCCCAGTAGATACTTACGTAAAAACAACCTCAGATAATAAAGAGATTGTGAAATTAACCCTTACCTAGCACTTTCCTTTGGTCGAGGGTACATTTAAACTCGTATATAATGACCATAGTATGTTATTAGATTATACCAGAACCATATTCATATTTATTATATCATACATGATTCATTTATGACTTTATACTACACATTTAATAATTATTTTCATGTTAAATTAACATTTTAGGTAATAATCTCTTTCTTTATCGTACATATTTTTACTTGTTATTCTTGATCGTATCATTTAGATCATGATTTAAATACTTCAAGAACATAATACTTGATTTATAAATCATAAATATTAAGAATTTAAATATTTATAATAGATAGATATATGAAATGGAAAACATTGTTTATGGAGATGGTAGGTCGTACGTAGGTATAAACGTTGTTTCTGTTTTCATATCGTATTGAACGGAAGTACGTGAATAAGATATATGTAAGTACATAAATACATATATATATATATATATATATATATCCAGTAGTATTATTATGCCATATATTACATATTTATTAGTAATATATATTTTTATAATCTTCGATGAATGGTGAACATGGAAATGAATCTCATCGCATCGTGGAGACCTTAATCCGTACGTACACACGAGCGACAATATAATTTACTTAAAGGTGTTGAATTGAATGGTATATTAATTTAACAGAGGAATTATAATGTTATTTTCATTATTTATATACATATTAATCATCATTATATCCATCCGAATAAGATAGTGCTAAATAACAAATTACACCACGGTGTGGAGACGGTAAGTCGTACGTACGCACGCAAGGTGATATTATCATTCATAGGATGGATAAAATAATTAATATGGTTGTTACATATTTATAATAATATCATGGTATATATAAGGTACTGAATTTATTATTTTGGTGTTGTAATAACAAATAAAGAGTAAGTGGAAGAAGAAAAGAACATGAAAGAGGGTGGAAAAATCATTACCTCTTCTTCAGGTTCTTCCTTTTGATTTGATCAAAAGAGATTTCTAGGTTAGATTTCTGATCAAACTAATACCCCTAGGATAAAGGAAGGATCGTTGGGAGGATATTTGGGTATTTTTAGGTATAGAAAAATGGCTTTGGAGGTGTGAATTTGAGAGAAGGGGAAGTGCCCTTTTATAAGAGGGGTGAGGGGCACCTTAGGAAAAAATTAAAATATTGTTTTATAATAAAATCATTTTCTATTTATAATGACTCAAAAATGTATTATTTAAAGGCTAAGGTTTGTATGGGTCGAAAACCACTTAAAAAATATGTTTTATACAGGTTTTGGTCACTATTTTATCCTTATCTTTTATATTTAACTCTTAGTTAAATAGTTTGACATTTACAATGTCTCTTTGTATTTTTATATTATATGGTTAATAAACTTACTATATACTTCCAAGGGAAACCGAAGTGGTTCATTAATTAAACACATATCATTATATAAGTATTTTCACTTAACCATAGATTTTTAGGAATATAATATCAATTAATAATATACTATTTGTTTTAAAAACTCTTTTATGTCAATTTTGACACTGTTTGGTATTTTTTTTCTAAATTCATAACAGCTTTATTAATTCGAAAACAATTCCTCTAACCAACCCCAATATGTAATATTAACCTAGAAAATTAGTTTAATTCATAAAGAGTCTCAAATTACATTTATTTGGATATTTATAATATCAATTATTTTAATCTTTCATTAAAACGGTAATTACTGCATCATAATTTTGTCCTAAATAAATTTAATTATTTAATGTCTAAAAAATATAAATAAAATACAATTATATAGGAAATATTTTTAGCTTTATAATGAATATTTAAGTCGAATTTATCTTATGTGTAACTTTATATTAAAAATGGTTTAGTTATTAAACATTGAATTTAACACTTTTAACTCTTCTTTGAATTAAATAATAATAAATGTCCTAATCTAATCCAAGTGGATATAAAGGATCATATTTTATTCCAAAGGCTGTTTTTGGTCGAATTAAACTTATCCAATAGAATTAGGACCTGTGTTATGGTAATAATGATGTCATTTTTACCCTTAATTACCCTATTTAATTTTAACCGTGGTAAATAAAAGTAAAAAAGCTACTATTCACCATAAATATTTTTCATCTTATTGAACCACATTTTACTTAATAATATCAACCATGTCTCTCGGATTTTTGAAATTCAACTCACAGAAGCGGTAAAATTAAGTTTTATGAAAATTTGCAAATTCTCTTAGGAGGTGGGTAAAAGACGGTAAAAGGTCAATAAAAATTTTTTATATCTAAACTTATTATAAAATGACTCCAATGAATTATATTGAACTTATATAGGTATTATGTATTTATTTTGACCTAAAATAAATTTAAACAAAATAAATAATTATTTAAATAAAAATTCAGTTTTAACCAATAACTTAGTGTTTTTCATTATTCATCAAAAATTAAATGTTTTCAGAAAAATACCAAAATTTTACCCTATGATAATTTTGATATTATGAATTCCAAAATTAAGTCTATTTTACCAAATTCAAAACATATCATTTGAATTTATTAATTTAAAATTAATTTCTGTTGTCAAAACCAAAAAGCGTGTTTTTAAGAAATAATAACTAACAAAACATTGATACTTATTTATGTTCAATTTCAAAGTGAAATTATTTCTAATAAATAACATTGGATTATATGGTAAAAATAAAATCTATTTATACTTAAAAACCATTAAAATTGATAATTTAAAACTAAAAATTATTTTGATTAAAAAAAGTTGTTTTTAGTTAAAATATAGTATTTTTCACTATTCACCTAAATATGAAAGTTATCAGAAAAACCCCAAAAATTTATTGAAACTAAATTATTATGTCCAGATTTTAAATAATAAGTTTATTTTGTAAAATTGAATATATAAAATTTTCAAATATTGGATTTAAAGAGGGTTCGCCATTAAAAGGCGGTAAAATTGCATTTTCAAAAAAATAATTATTTTATTTGAAAAAAATCAATTTGTTTTTTCATTTTTTCTAGGTAACTAATAATATGGATTCTAAAATTTTAAGGATTATATAAAGGTAAAATTTTAGTTAATATTATTCCTAACCTCTTTTGAACAGCTAGTTTGGTAAGTCGTGGTGTGCTTGAACTTGGTGTTGCGTGTAGTGGAAGTTATTGAGTTATTTTTAAGAAATAATGTAATATGAAATCTTGGGGTGTTACATTCTTTCCCCCTTCAATAAATTTTGTCCTCGTAATTTGAAATTTTTCTTTGAAAATAAAAGGTTGAAAATTGAAAATACCTTTGTGGAAAAACCCACATCGAAAATTGGGTTAATAAAATTTAGTCTTAATAAGAGAAAGAGGGGACTGAAAAGTCACCACCAAATTATGATATCGATTAGAATAATATTGGTGGAAATTATAGACACATAATAAGAGGAAAACATAAATATTTATAGGGAGTTATTGAGGTCATCAGGCACAAAAAAAATTAGAATTGAGGGCCTCAAATCCATCAATCTATGATGATTGTAGATATCATTGGTTAAACAAAACATAAGGTATTAGGATAACACATTTTTAGTTTTAAGATCCCTTACCCAAAGTTTAAGAATTAATTTATTCATAGAATAAGAGAAGAAAAAATATATACTTGACATGTATAGTTCCATCCTTTAACTAATTTCTATCACAAACTCATCTTTCACTCTAAAAGATAATAGAACTTAACAAAATATTCAATGTATCCTATTTGTATAGGGTTTCAAAAAAATGAATTTAGAATTCATCTACCAGACCTTTAAAAAAACTACATTATTCAATCTAGGACATCACGTTGTCCAGCGGTAGGTGATACACCCTTGTCACCCTTTAGTTGCGAGTTCAAGTCTCGTGGCCTTGCCGGACATGATGTGTTGCCTCTCGACCTCCGGGTTGTACTTTTTATGGAAATACAAAAATAATCTCAAACTAAAATTATCCAAAATACTTCAATACAAACTCACAGTCCAAATTTTATAAGTAAGGTAAACACAACGAAGATCCTTTTTCCCACGTAATAACATTTGAACACCTTCATCATGTATTCTTTTAAAACACTACAACATCCTGAATTACCATAAAACCTTATTGATTACATTCATGCTCACTTATTCCTTATATAATACTGGATATACTCCTTCTATCCAACAATTTTGTAAACTCCAATAATGATGGAATATACAAATCATTAATCAGTTTCAAAGTAGTCAAGAATATTGAATATAATTTATCCAAATCAATCATGTATTATTCCAAAATCACTACCTCAATATCAGAACCATATTATGGTTTATCTTTCTCTCAACCATATATTTTCCAAAACCTTAACCTTCCATTGATTCACTTTTCCTAGTTCCACACAATCTCAAGTCCTTAATGAAAGAGTACTGCAGTACAATCCTTATATACTCTATAATTCGTATAACATGTACATCATTAATACAATACTCAAATGACACAATACTTTAATAAAAACATAATAAATCTAATCATTCCTCTTCATATACGGTAGTATCATAACTTTATTATTATCCAATAGAAGCATTTGGGGTATACTTTGATTATTTGTACATTGATTCGCGTAGTGTCCCAACTCCTTACAGATGAAGCACTATACATTTGAAACTTTATTCTTACCCTTGCAATCATGTACTTGGTGTCCTTTTTCTCCAAACATATAACAAACTCCCATTACCTTCAATCATTTACCAAGGTGATTCTTTCTATAGCTCTCACATATTTGAAAATCCTTTTTTCTCCTCTTCCCTTTATCCATCTTTATATCTTCTATCATTTTCTTCTCTTGTTTCCCTTCAAATCCATATGACTTTTAGAATTATTTAATTATCTTATTAAAACATGATACTATTTCTTCATATGTTGAGAATACATGGAAGACTATTTCCCTTTTAAATGTTGGCTTAATACTGTGAAATATATGATCCGTTTTAATCTTTGGATCATACGTATTGCTGGAGTTCACATTGCTTCTACTGGGCGCCATTTCTACACAATGGCATACACTAGGTTAGTTTATGAATTGCAATGAATAATTCCAAACTAGTAAAATACCTAACGTAAGTTTATTAGTTTATGTATATAATACATAATCATATAAATGTTTTCCATGAGGAATTATATACTCATAAACCCTTCATAATGGCTTGTAAAGAAAATAAGAATTATCCTAAGCATATCCCCCGGGAGTGTCGTAACCAAGAGTACAGCAAGGCCTGTTGTCGTGCACTAGTTCCCGTTCGAGTCTAACTCAAAGCGGTGTCTTTGAGTTTTAACCCTAGGTACATCTGTGCTAGAGCTGGCTCTACCTACTCGTATCCAGACATGGATATATTTCTTGGAAAACTCACAAAATCTCTACAATACCAAAATTCTATGAAGTTCTTCTATACTAATCCTCAAAGTCTCTATTAGGGCTATGTGCTCTAATCAGAGTTTATCTAAATCTAGTTTCCAAGGTTTTTACTAAACTTCCTCTGATACCAACTGTAACACCCTGACCCTAGAATCCCAGAGTCTGTGTATTATTACGTATCATTTTCATGATCACAAAATATCAAGCATCGAATGACCGATTAGTTTAGTAGACTTGGAAGTACTAGATACATTCATAAGGCTTACATTACATCGTAAAATGGAAAAGTACAACAACATTGTTTCCAAAGACAACACTGAGATCCCATAGACTATCCCTGAAGGTCAGTCATAATATACTTCTTCGCATCTTGGGAAAAATAAAACATAGAAATGGGTGAGCTCAGATGGTTAGTAAGGATAAAAATATAGAAGAAACATTCATAAATAAGCATAAACATTTAAGGCAATGTTTAAGACTAAAAAAATCCTTTTAAACATGAACTTCATCATAATATGGAAAATATAAAATCAAATAATTCCATTTACTTATTCACATGGATATTCTACTAGTTGAATAATCACATGCAATATCAATATCCACGTTCATAATGATGTAATACATAATTCTAGACTTTCATAACCACATAGTCAAGGCCTTGTGCCAAAACTACAAATAAGATTTTTTCAAGGCCTTGTTCCAAGACACTAGTTTGTCTCATGAGAACTACCGATGCATCGAAAATCTATATCGAGATCCACCCATCACTTAATAAGTCAATTTCATTCCTCATATGAAAAGGTTTAAACATAACATAAAAATTTATATTAAAACTAGCATAAGAAATGTCAATAATTTATCCATAAACCATGAATGGTGTAGAAATAACACATCCACAGTCAAACATTTCACAAAAACCTTTAATACAATACGGAATATTTGTATCATAATAATTCAATTTCAAAAAAGTTTAAAATCCATCGAAGGATGTTGACATAGATGAAAATGATTTTTAAAACTCTTTGAGAGAAATATACCTTTTTCATGAAAACATTTAAAAGTCACACAATTTAGAAAGGAATACATTTAATGAAATTTTTTGAATCAATGTTTCCCATAAAACTTTAAAACTTTTGAATGGAATTAACATTTTAAAAACATTCATGCCCATATAAATAAATCCTTAAAAACCATTTTGAAAACATGGACATTAATGACAATGATTTAGAAGAATAAATATTTATAACATTTGAAATGATGTTTTAGTAAAAAAAAAGTACCTTAAAAGAATCCCTTTGAAAACTCATTCATGAAACATGGACATGGATAATAAATATGTCCCAGTAGATACTTAAAAACAACCTCAGATAATAAAGAGATTGTGAAATTAAACCTTACCTAGAACTTTCTTTTGGTTGAGGGTACATTTAACCTCCTATATAATGACCATTGTATGTTATTAGATTATACCAGAACCATATTCATATTTATTATATCATAAATTATTCATTTATGACTTTATACTGCCCATTTAATAATGATTTTGATGTTAAATTAACATTTCGGGTAACAATCTCTTTCTTTATCAGACATATACTAACTTGTTCTTCTTTATCGTATCATTTAGATCATTATCTAAATACTTAAAGAATATAAAACTTGATTTATAAATAATACATATTTATAATAAAAATATTTATAACAGATAGATAAATGAAATGGAAAACACCGTTTATGGAGACGGTAGGTTGTACGTACGCATAAACGTTGTTTCTGTTTTCATATCGTATTGAATGGAAGTAAGTGAATAAGATATATGTAAGTACTTACATATACATATATATATATATATCTATTAGAATTATTATTTTATATATTACATACTCATTATTAAAATATATTTTTATAATCATCGATGGATGGTGAACTTGGAAATGAATCTCATCGCGTCGTGGAGACGGTAATTTGTACATACGTAGGGGAGACAATATCATATCCTTAAATGTGTTGAATTGGATGGTATATTAATTTTACAGAGACATTATAATGTTATTTTCATTATTTATATATAGATTACTCATAATTATATCCATCCAAATAAGATAATGTTGAGTAACAAATTACACCACGGTGTGGAGATGGTAAGTCGTACGTACGCACGCATGGTGACATTATCATTCATAGGATGGATAAAATAATGAATATGGTTGTTCCATATTTATAATAAAATCACATTATATATAAGGTAACATATTTATTATTTTGGTATGGTAATAACAAATAAAGAGTAAGTGTATGAAAAAAAGAACTTGAAAGAGGGTGGTGAAATCATTACCTCTTCTTCATGTTCTTCCTATTGATTTGAACAAAAGGGATCCTTAGGTTTGATTTATGATCACACTAATCCCTCTATAATGAATGGAGTATAGTTGGGAGTATATTTTGGTAGATTTTGGCCAAGAAAAATGGCTTTGTAGGTGTGAATTGGAGAGAAGGGGAAGTGCCCTTTTATAAGAGGGGTGAGGGGCACCTTAGGAAAAACATAAAATATTATTTTATAATAAAATCATTTTCGGTTTATAATGACTCAAAAATATATTATTTAAAGATTAAGGTGTGTATGGGTAAAAACATTACTCAACAAATAGGTTTTAGACAGGTTTGGGTCACTATTTTAACCTTATATTTTATATTTCACTCTTAGTTAAATAGTTTTACATTTACCATGTCTCTTTGTATTTTAATATTATATGGTTAATAAACATACTATATAATTGCAATAGAACACAAAGTTGTTAATTAATGATACACCTATCATTATATAAGTCTTTTTTCAGAACCTAATATTTTTAGGAATATAATATCAATTAATAATATAATATTTGTTTTAAAAACTGTTTTATGTCTATTTTGACACTATTTGGTATTTTGTTTTTTCTAAATTCATAAAAGCATTATTACTTCGAAAAAAATTCCAATGACCAACCCCAATATGTCATATTAACCTATAAAATTATTTTAATTCATAAAAAGTTTCAAATTACATTTATTTGGATATTTATTATATCAACTATTTTAATCTTTCATTAATACAGTAATTGTTGTATCATCATTGTGTCATAAATAAATTTAATTATTTAATGTCTAAAAAATATAAATAAACTACCATTATGTATGAAATATTTTTATCTTTATAATTAATATTTATAGTCAAATTTATCTTATATGTAGCCCTATATTAAAAATGGTTAATTATTAAACATTGAATTTACCACTTCTAACTCTTCTTTGAATTAAATAATAATAAATGTCCTAATCTAATCCAAGTGGACCTAAAGGATAATATTTTATTCCTAAGGTTGTTTTTTGTGTAATTAAACTTATCAAATAGAATTAATACATGTGGTATGTTAATAATAATGTCAATTTTACCCTTAATTACCCTATTTACATTTAATCGTGGTAAATAAAAGTAAAAAGTTACTATTCGCCAAAAATTATTTTCTTCTTATTGAACCACATTTTACTTACTTATATCAACCATGTCTCAATGATTTTTAAAATTAGACTCACAAAATTAGTAAAATTAAGTTTTAAGTAAATTTTCAAATGCTCCTAGGAGGTGGGTAAAAGACGGTAAAAGTTCAATAAAATATTTATATATCTAAACTTATTATAAAATTACTCCAATGAATTATAATGAACTTATGTAGGTATTATGTATATATTTTTATCTAAAATAAATTTAAATAAAATAAATAATTATTTAAATAAAAAGTCGGTTTTAACCAATAACTCGGTGTTTTTCACTATTCATCAAAAATTGAATGTTTTTAGAAAAATACCCAAATTTCACCCTATGATAATTTTAATATTTTTAATTAAAAAATTAAGTATATTTTACCAAATTAAAAACTTATAAGTTGAATTTATTAATTTAAAATTAATTTCTGTTGTCAAAACCAAAAATCGTGTTTTTAAGAAATAATAACTAACAAAATATTGATACTTGTTTATGTTCAATTTCAAAGTGAAATTATTTCCAATGAATAACATTGGATTAAATGGTAAAAATATAATCTAGTTATACTTCCAAATCATTAAAATGTATAATTTAACACTACAAATTATTTTGATTAAAAAAAGTTGTTTTCAGTTAAAATATTGTATTTTTCTCTATTAACCCAAATATGAAAGTTATCAGAAAACCCCAAAAATTTGTTGAAACTGAATTATTATGTCCCAATTATAAAAAAAAGTTTATCTTCTCAAAATGAATATATAAAAGTTTCAAATATTTTATTTAAAGAGGGTTCTCCATTAAAAGGTGGTAAAATTTCATTTTTTTTTAAAAATACTTCTTTTATCTGAAAAAAATGTATCTGTTTTTTCATTATTTCTAAGAAACTCATAATATGGATTCTAAAATTATAAGTATTATATCAAGTTAAAAATTTAGTTAATAATATTCCTAACCTCTTTTTAACGGCTAGTTTGGTAAGTTGTGGTGTGCTTGAACTCGGTGTTGCGTGTAGTGCAATTTATTGAATTACTTTGAAGAAATAACGTACTATGAAATCTTGGGGTGTTACAGCATGGAAGTAGAGATGTTGGTGAAAATTAAAAATGGTGAAATTATTTCATCCCATGTATATAAATCCTCCCTTGTCACAATTTGTGGACTAAACTTCCCAAATAACCTTTTCATACTTACCTTTGTAGAATTTTATGAAATTCTTGGCATAGATTGGATTCTGCTAAATGAAGATAACATAAATTCCCATGAGAGTTAAATAACTCTCTATATGGTTAATCAACCCTCGATTCTATACAAGATCTAAGATGAGGATTAATCTTCATTAGCACCATCATCTCAAGCACTGATATTATTACCTTATGAGATAGTGTTACTTGCTCAAATAATTGAGTCTAAGGAAAGAACCATTCTAAAAGACATGCTTATTGTGAGGGAATTCACTGATTTGTTTTCTGAATAATTTCATAGTCTTCCTCCTGGTAGAGAGGTTGATTTTTTTATCTATCTTATACATGGGTCATCACCAATATCCAAGGCTCCATATATAATGGATTTTGAGGAACTTAGGGAACTGAAGAAACATTTACAAGAGAATTTGGATAATGGGTGTATACTCCCAAGTGCTTCACCATGGGGTGCACCAGTCCTCTTCATCAAGAATAAGGATAGACCAATGATCCTTTGCATTGATTATCTTGAGCGTAATAAAATCATGATAAAGAACAAGTATCCTTTTCCACAAATTTATGTCTTGTTTGATCTGCTATGTGGAGTACAATACTTCTCCCAGACGGATCTATGGTTAGGATATTACCAAGTAAGGGTGAAGAAGGAGGATATCCCCAAGGCTGATTTTCATATAAGGTACTGGCACTATGAGTTCATAGTGATACCTTTCGGACATACTAATTCTCTAGAAATATTCATGGACATGATGAATATATTTTTTAGACATTACTTCAAAAGAATAGTAGTTTTTATAGATGATATACTCCAAAACCAAGGAGGAGCGTGAGGATCATTTGAGCACTGTTCTAAATACGTTATGAAATAAGAAGATCTATGTGAAGTACAGAAAGTGTGAGTTATGGGTGAAGTAAGTCTCATTCTTGGGTAATATCATCACAATAAATGGGATATCTATTGATCATTCCGTGACAAAATAAATTGAGGGATGTATAAGGCCAACATATGTGATAGATATCTATAGATTTCTTATTTTATCTGGATATTATCACTGATTTGTGGGAAATTTCTCATGATTTTCAAACCCTCTTACCAAGATAACTAGGAAGGGAGCCAAATTTTCTTGGAATGATGAATGTGAAGAAAGATGCATTGAGTTCAAAAGGAGGCTTGTCACTTTGCCAATGCTCACACTACCCACAAGTGGGGAGATTTTCATAATTTTCAGCAATGCTTCAAATAAAGGATTGTGATGTGTGTAATGAAAAATGAAAAAGTCATTTCTTACGCCTCAAGGCAGTTGAAAATTCATGAGAAAAACTATAAAGCTCATGATCTAGAGTTATCTTCTATGATCTTTGAATTGAAAATATGGTGTCATTATCTCTTAGGGGAGAAGTGTGAAATGTATACAGATCACAAGAGTCTCAAATATATATTCAAACAGAAAGAGATAAATATGAACCAATGAATACGGTTGTGCATATCAAGTATTAAGACTTCTAAATCCACTAACATCTTGTGAAAGTGAATTAGGTTTAGATGCTCTAAGTAGAAAGGACCAAACAATTCTATCACTGATGAGAATAGAGATGGATCTGATCTTCTTTGAATTAATGAAGATGGAAATGGGAATCATAAATAAAGTAACATATTCTACCCTTTCCTAAATTATTTATCAAATAGATCTTTTTAAAGGTTATAAGATGCACAAAAAGATGATTTGGGAATTTAGAAGAAAGTGGGAATTATCAAAAAGGGAAACCCTCATAGTTCAATGTTAAAGAAGAAGGAATTAAGAGATTTGGGTCAAGAATATGTGTTCCGTGACATCCGAAGCTAAATAAATAACTTTTGGATGATGTAGATAGTTCGAATTTATCTATTTAGCCAGGAAACACAAAGATGTATTAAGATATCTGAGAACACTAAAACGCACGGCCTATTGTCACCTATCGACCGGTTAAAATTCCGGTGCTCTGCTAATGTGTATAGCAGCACTCGGGTCGAATCATCGGCGATGATACTTTGTAATAGTCGTTTGTTTTTAGTTAATTGTATTCTGATTGGGGGGTTTGTTTGCAGAGCTTATGAAATAATTTATGGATGATGTTTGATTTAACAAATTGATGAAGATTGGGGTGAGTTCATCATTGGGTAGTTAAGCATGTGATATCCTTGAGCCTTACTTTGTATTGCATTAAATTAACACCCATGTCATAAGTTGACGTTGATTGGAATTCCTAAGTGTGAAGGCTTTAATCCAAGCATTAACTTAACTAAGGGTTCTAATCTCAATCAAAACTTATTTATGGTAGTGTATTTATGGTTCCAATAATCCATGGAAACCACTCGTTAAACAAAACATATCATTAATCCATGACATATTAAGTTTAACATACACAATATTAATTTAAAGAATACTCATCAAGAAAAAATCTCAATCACTTAACATCCCTAAATTTTGACTCACCCCAATGAGATATTTACTCATCCATTTGGGTGTTTAATATTCTGGTTATAATAATTATGATGATAAATTAAGAATAAAAGAAAAAGAAAGGGATTAGAAAAGAGTGGTACGTTGACACACACACATGAACAATGATGATAATTAAAAATGGATTTTCGATTGAATGAGGAAGCAAAAGAAGGGAAGGGGATTCAACTGAATTTAAACTATTTTAAGAACATAAATATTAAACTACAGAAGGTGGATGAGAATAAGAGATATTTAAGAAGTAACTTGCATTAAAATAGAATTACAAAGAAAGAGAATTACAAGATTACAAAAATGAAGAACACAAAAGTAAGTGAAAACAAAGAGAGGAGGAAAGGTCTCTCAAGTGAAAACTTGGGTATGGCAGGTCCTCCCAAGCCTTTGGAAAATCTTTGGTCGTTCCAATATGATCTCCTCTCTTCTGAAATGCCAACCCCTCTCAAGGAGAGAAGGGGAGAGTATTTATAGCCCAAGGAGTGGACTGTTTGCATTCCCAATCTGTCCCTCCACTTGCATCGCCAATTTGTCTATTCAGACATCCGAATCTTCAAATATCTCCTTTAAAGTTTTATACAATAATGTTTTCCGACTACTCTAAAAATTTGGAGTCATTTGGACTTACGGATCAAAAGTTATGGCCGGTTTATTAAACAAAGTTAAACTGTCCATTTCAATCCAGTCTTTTTGAAGTCCATAATGTGAAAGGGTTTTTGAATATGAATATGCCTTCAAATACGAATGGTTTATTCAACAAAGTCGGCCGACTATATCTCCTCTTTAACACTACAAAATATCATCCCGATTTGATGCATACATCATGAGATATGTCATTCATACTATACTGATTTTAATTCTCGTCCAGAATGGTGGGCTGGACTTCAATGCTTTATTTGGGCCCCTTGTACTTAGATTTGGGCCTTGAAATTTTTATACAAGATTCCATGTAGTGTCCCCAGAATTATGGTGGATAGTTAATGTTTTTGTACTTCTGGATTGATCCCAGTAAATCAATCTTCAAGGCTGGTCCAATTTGTTCACCGGTTCTTTGGTCTTGTTTGTGAGGACCATATGACCCTTCAAATGGTAGAATTGGCTAATGGTACCTTCTAATGAAATGTTTTATATTGAAAGGATAATCCTAAAAAACAAGAACCACACAATTTGGATAAGTATAGTGATAGTTATTATTAAAACATTAAACTGACTCAATTGGACTACTTCTAAAAATGCTCAAAAATTATACTTAATATTAAAACATAAATATTTCACACGAATTATGCACATTTCATATAAAATCAGTAAAGGGGGAATATAATAAGTCATGAAAATATTAATAACATCAACTCCCCCACACTTAGCTTTGTGCATGTCCTCATGTGCAACAAATATAAAAACATGACAAAATCATTTTTACTCACCAACTGATATTAAAATTTTGTTTTCTCCAATCAGGGGAGGTTTAGACTATTTCACTCATCCATTTTGAAATACACCACAAGTTGTTACAGAAAAAATGTTCCAAAACTAATTCATTTTTCCATGCTCAAATTTTGAAATGGAGAATGTGGACACTCAAAACTCACACCTCTCAAGATGATAAAATTTATTTGCGGAGGTTCACTCTTTCACCAACCAAAAGTGAAAATCTTAGAGTTTGAAAAGAGCTCTCAGTTTCCAATACCTCTCCAAAGTGCACAAGAATCAAGAGGTCTTTTTAAGGGGGTTTTCTGTGGCTATGGGACGGTAGGAATATAATGTCCAAGAGAGAGAATAAGAGGGTTAAAATACCAACATAGAAAAACAATGCACATTTTTTTGAAATAAAACATGGAAGGAAATGAAAACACATATTTACAAGGGAATGATTTTGTGAAGAAAGACACAATAGAGGAATAAAATATGAAGGGGATGAGAAGATTAAATATTTACAAACCACCAAACTTCTCCCAATGATATAAGAATATAATGCAAGTGTTCTTTTTTTTTCTTTTTTTTTCTTTGTTTTTTCGAAAGTTGACCTTAAAACAGATCTCACACTCATATCCCAACCCATGTTTGATCTCCTCACAACACTAATTGTAATAGTTATAACAAGATCAAAGGTTGAGAAAGAGTTATTTTTGACCTACCTAAGACACAACCCATTTTTTCATTTTTTTTCATTTTTTTTTTGATTTTGATTTTTTTTTTGATTTTTTTTTTGAACACTTTTCAATATCATTTGTACAATAAATTCACTGAATGACAACCTCCCCCCCCCCCCACACTAAAATGGATGCTTTCCCTCAAGCATATGATAACACACCAGAAATTAAGGAAATGATACCCAAAAAATGAAATCCATTCCCCCCCACACTTAAATTTCAAAAACTTATGCAATGAAAATCCATGTTGATATTGGGTGGGAAAAGGTATTGGGATTGTAATGTGGCTATCAAAGAAAAGGTTTTAATAGGCTCTAAGGGTATTTAAAAAGGAGGATTAATGTAAGGGAAATGGGAGGCTATTTGTCTATTGTGATTTTCATGTGGTTCAGAAAATGCCTCTATCATTTTAATGCACACTAAGGCAGGAAATTAAGCTCGAAGGTCTACAAACTCAAGACTCACAAATGGGGGTGAAAACACACATTTTTAAAAGATGGCCATAGGTGTCCTTGGTATGAAAGCAATTGTTTGTTCTCACGGTTTGGGAAAAGCATTTTCCAAATCAAAAATTGAGCATTCAAAATTTGTTAATTTTGAAACAAAATTCTTTATCCAAAGTCATGATGAAAATACAAAATTTTTGATATGAAAACATGTATGTTAACTCCCCAAAATGGTTGGAAAAAATTTCAAAACTCAATGGTGAGTATGCATGACTCTTTTTTTTTGTAATTTTTTTAAGTAATTGTGTTTTTTTGGTTTTTTTAGTTTTTAAGGTTTTTATAAAATACACACCTACACAAGAAAGAGAAAAAGAAAGGGTTTGATGAATATAGTGGTAAAAAAATGAAAGAGAGAGGAAGAAGAAGAAAGAGGTTGAGAGAGGAAGAGATAGAGAGAGAGTTAAAGGGAAAGAGGTGCCCCCTGGTTTGGATTTTTTGGGTTTCCATCTCCATCCAGTGGTGGGTCTACTGTGGATCCAATGGAAGTAGATGATGATCTAGGATTTTTTGTCCTCTCATATTGATGCTTCAACCGATTTCCATTTACCGTAAATTTCCTTTTGGAGGAGGGGTCTTGGACTTGCACTGCACCAAATGGGTAAACGTTAGTAATAACAAAAGGACCATCCCAAGAATTAAGCTTACCTGGGTGAATCCGAAATCGAGAATTGAAGAGCATTACCTTTTCACCTTCACGAAATACCTTTCTCAGGATGTGTTTGTCATGGAGTACCTTAGCCTTCTCTTTGTACATATTGGAATTCTCATAGGATTCAAGTCGAAGCACTTCCAGTTCATCAAATTGCAACAATCTTTCTTCACCAGATTTTTCAAGATCAAAATTACATGTTTTCACTGCCCAAAATGACTTATGTTGTATTTCAACTGGTAAGTGACATGCTTTACCAAAAACAAGCCGAAAAGGAGACATCCAAATGGGTGTTTTATAGGTAGTTCGATAATCCAAAAGTGCTTCACCAAGTCTTTCAGGCCAGTCTTTTCTGGTGGGTTTTACAATTCTCTCAAGCACCCTTTTCACTTCTCTGTTAGAAAGTTCAGCCATTCCATTTGTTTGAGGGTGATATGCAGTGGATTTTTTATGTACAACCCCATTCTTTTTCAAAAGTGACTCCATGGTTCTATTACAGAAATGAGTTCCTAAGTCACTTATCAAAGCACGTGGTGTTCTGAATCGATGGAAGATATGGGTTTTGAGGAACTCACTCGTAGTTTGAGCATCATCTTTCCTAGTGGGTTTGGCCTCAACCCACCTAGAAACATAGTCAACAGTAAGGAGAATGTAGGATAATCCATTGGAAGGGGGAAAAGGTCCCACAAAATCGATGCCCCAAACATCGAAAAGCTCACAGAAGATTAATGGATTTTGATGCATTTTGATGCATTTCGTTTCTTTTGGAAATTGTGCCAAACTTTTGGCAAGTGGGACATGATTGACAAAACTCGTGTGAGTCCTTGGAGAGTGAAGGCCAAAAGAATCCAGAATCTAGGACCTTTCTAGAAGTCCTTTGTGGTCCAAAGTGGCCACCTCCAGGCATTGAGTGGCAGAATTCCAAGATGGAGGATTGTTCAGTTTCATCAACACATCTCCTAATTACCATGTCATCCCCAGTTTTCCAAAGTTTATTATCTTCCCAAAAATAATTCTTTGAATCACTTTTCATCTTTTATTTTTGTTCTTTTGAAAAATATTCAGGGAAAACACCATAAACCAAGTAATTTAAAATTGGGGCATACCATGGTAACTTTGGAGTGAGAGATGAGAGGTGTTCAGTTGGAAATTCAGGATCAATTATTTCAGAATGAGAAGAATTAGAAATTCAACTCAGGTGGTCAGCCACAAGGTTTTCTTTTCCAGGTTTATCTTTGATCACAAGGTCAAACTCTTGGAGCATTAAAATCCATCTTATTAGCCTTGGTTTGGAATCACTTTTCTTAAGTAAGAACGTTAATGTTGAGTGGTCCGTGAAGATGATGATTTTGGCACCTAAGAGATAGGTCCGGAATTTATCCAAGGAAAAAAACACAGCTAAAAGTTCTTTTTCAGTCACAGTGTAGTGTGATTGAGTTTCATCCAATGTTTTTGAGGCATAAAAGATGACATGAGGAATGTTTTCTCTTCTTTGACCAAGAACAGCCCCAATGGCCCTATCAGAAGCATCACACATCAATTCAAATCGTAACGACCAATCTGGGGGTTGGATTATTGGAGCAGATTTGAGTTCAATGAAGGATCTCTTGCAAGTCTCATCAAAATTTAATGTGACATCATTTTGAAGTAAACGAGTGAGTGGGAGGGAAATATTGCTGAAGTTCTGAATGAATCACTGATAGAAACCAGCATGACCAAGGAAGGACCGAATGTCTCGAACTGATTTGGGTTCACGAAGTGATTGGATCACCTCAATTTTGGCTGGATCAACTTGGATACCCTCTTGAGAAATTATGTGCCCTAGAACAATCCCATTTGAAACCATGAAGTGACATTTTTCAAAATTCAGCACAAGGTTGCACTTGACACACTTTTGAAGGACCAAAGAGAGTGAATGTAAGAAAGATTCAAATGACTCTCCATAAATGGTAAAGTCATCCATGAAGACCTCCATGCAATTCTCAATGAATTCATAAAAGATACTCATCATACACCACTAGAATGTTGTAGGAGCATTACAAAGGCCAAAAGGCATTCGCCTATAGGCATAGGTTCCAAAGGGGCAAGTGAATGTGGTCTTTTCTTGGTCTTGAGGTGCGATTGGAATTTGTAAGTAGCCGGTTTCACCATCAAGAAAGCAATAGTGTGACTTTCCGGCCAATCTCTCAAGCATTTGGTCAAGGAAAGTAAGTGGTTAGTGATCTTTTCGTGTTTCAGCATTCAATTTGCGATAATCGATGCACACACGCCATTTGTTTTTCACTCGAGTTGTGACCACTTCTCCATGTTCATTTGTGACAACTGTTATCCCGCCCTTCTTAGGAACGACTTGAATTGGACTAACCCATTCACTATCAGAAATTGGGTAGATAATACCATCTTGAATAAGCTTGGTAATCTCTTCCCTAACTACCTCAAGTATGAGTGGATTGAGTCTTCTTTGAGGTTGCCTAATTGGTTTGGATGATTCCTCAATATGGATGTGATGCATGCAAAGGGAAGGGTTGATTCCTGGTATATCATCTAGGGTCCAACCTAAGGCCTTTTTGTTTTCCTCTAACACTTTAACAAGTTTGGACTCCTCTGTTTCAGTAAGTGTGGCAGAGATAATGACAGGATATGAGTGATCATGGAAGAGGAATGCATATTTCAGGTGTGTTGGAAGAGGTTTCAGATCAGTTTCATCTTTCACTTTTGGGCTCGACAACTCAGGAATGGAAGAAGGGACTTCAGTTGCTTCGGGTTCATTTTTCTTAATACTGTCCAAGGTGGAGCAGTAGAGATCAGAGTTGATATGGGATTCAAGAGAGTTTTCAAGATCCTCTAAATTGATGGAGTCTATGAATGAAAGGTCCACATCAACTTCACCATTTATGACTTGGTTAATCCTAGTGCAGATTTCACAAGATCATATCTCTTCAGAACAGGATGAACATGATGGAATGGGGTTCAATTGACTCTTAGAAGTGTCCTCAGAAGCATTGATTAAGAATGCAGAGTGATCCTCAGATGGGTATCGCATGGCTTGGAAAATGTTGAACTTGACCAGTTGGTCACTGAATTCCATGGATAGGATGCCTGAATGGACATCAATCTTGGTTCTCACAGTCATGAGGAATGGTCTTCCTAGAATTAGGGGAGATCTAGAAGATTTCGTCTCACCTTCCATGTCAAGTACATATAAATCAGCAGGAAAGATAATATCATTGACTCGGACAAGGAAATCCTCAATTATTCCCTCAGGACTGGTTGTGCTTCGATTGGCTAACTGAATGACAACACCCGTTGGGTGCAAGGGACCTAGACCAAGGTTGGAGAAAATGGATTTGGGCATGACATTTATTGAGTCTCCAAGGTCTATGAGTGCATCATCAAAGTTGGAACTCCCTATTTGACATGGAACCGTGAAGGTCCCTGGATCTTTGCACTTCATGGGAATGAACTGTTGGGTTGAAACATTTTCAATGTTCCTAAGTTGCCTCTTATGGGTGCACAATTCCTTAAGAAACTTGGCATACTTAGGGATTTGTTTGATGGCATCTAAGAGGGGGATGTTCACTTCAACACGTCTAAACATGTCAAGCATTTCAGGATCAGGTTCAAAGGACTTCTTAGGCTTGGAGATAGCTTGAGGAAAAGGAATTGGGTTCCTTAGAGGAATGGAAGGCGGTGAAGGAGTGGATTCAAGTTCCTTTTCCAGCTTTTTGTTCTTTTCATTTTCTAGATCAACATCAAAAGGGGAGGTAGAGGAATCAGCATGGGGCATAGAAATTTGATTTCCCGATCTAAGTGCAATTGCACTTAAATTACCCTTAAGGTTGGGTAATGGTTGAGCTGGGAGTTGGGATGAATTGGATGGTTGTTTCTGGCTAAGGTGTGATGCAAGTTGACCTATTTGGGTTTCAATGTTCTTGAGGCTAGAACGGGTGAAGGAAGAAAGATCCTCTACAGCACTTTCCCATGGTTGTTTAGAAGAAGAGGCTTGTCCCAAATTGGGTTGGCCTTGATTTTGGTTCTTGGGAAAGCAATTGTATTGGGTGGGGAATTGGGAAGGCTTGTTAGGATAGTGGAATCCAGGAGGAGGATTGTTCCTTTGGGGTTGAGGAACAAAAGGATAAGGTTGATGGATGTTACCACCACTTTGACCATATTGGAACTGGTTTTGATTTTGATGAGGGAAATGAGGAGGATGAGAAATGGGATTACCATACCTCAGAGGTGGGTTAAAGGTAGAAGAGAAGGTCTCAGAGTGGGGTTGGTTGAAGTTTCTAACAAACTGACCTGATTGTTGAGGGTTGAAGTTTCGCTGAGCATATGCCGCATTGAGTTCCATTGGACTAGATGAATCAGATGGATCATCTTGAAGTTGTGGACATGTGTCAGTCAGATGAGTTGAAGAGTTGCAGATTCCACAGTTTTTGACAGGTCTAGGAAACATTGATTGTGGAGAAGACGAGGTTGGGGATTTGGTAGCCACCGCTAGTTGACGCACAAGAGCTGTAAGTTCCCTCATCCACTCAGTCATCTTGTTAGGATCTATGGATTGATTATCTTGGGCTTGTTTGACTTGAGCATGTGCTCGAGTATGGAATTGTTGTGTGTTTGCATCCATGTTACTTATGAGATCTCTTGCAGTTGCAGGAGTTTTATCAACAAGAGCACCGCCACTTGCGGCATCTATGAGAGTTCTCTCCATATCCAATAACCCCTCATAGAAGTATTGGATCAGGAGTTGGTCAGGGATTTGATGGTGTGGAAAAGTTTCCACAAGCTTTTTGAACCTCTACCAATACTCATGGAATGATTCATTAGGGAATTGACGGATGCCGCTTATTTCCTTTCGGATAGAAGCTGTTCGGGAATTGGGAAAGAACTTCTCAAGGAAAAGTCTCTTCATGTCAACCCATGAGTTTATGGAACCAGGTGGGAGGTAGTAGAGCCAAGACTTGGCAGAATCCACTAGGGAAAAGGGGAAATCTCTAAGCTTTATTTGTTCTTCAGAAACCCCTTGAGGCTTCATGGTAGAGCATACTACTTGGAACTCTTTAAGTTGAAGATGTGGATCCTCACCGGCTAGCCCGTGAAAATGAGGGAGAAGATGAATCAAACCCGATTTGAGTTTGAAGTCAGCTTCAATGTTTGGATATTGAATACCAAGAGGTTGGTAATTCATATTAGGGGCAGCAAGTTCTTTCAATGTTTGTTCCCTAGGATTGGCCATATCTAATTCAATTGGTAGGGCAATGATTGGTTCTTGGGTGATTTGGTTATCCCTAATGGTCCTCCTAGGTCAACGAAGAGTTCTATCAATTTCAGGGTCAAACAAATCCGAGGGATTGTTTGGGAGGCTTCGGGGCATTCATAGATATTTATAAAGGATAAGGAAGGTGAGTTTTTCTTTGTATTTTTTCAGTTTATGATTTTTAAGAGGAAGATGGGTTTTTCTTTGTGTTTTTTTTTCATTTTTTTTTTGGTTTTTTTTACAATAACCAGAAACGAATGACTACTTAAAGCACCATACCTGGCAATGGTGCCATTTGAAATGCACGGCCTATTGTCTCCTATCGACCGGTCAAAATTCCGGTGCTCTGCTAATGTGTATAGCAGCACTCGGGTCGAATCCTCAGCGATGATACTTTGTAATAGTCATTTGTTTTTAGTTAATTGTATTCTGATTGGGGGGTTTGTTTGCAGAGATTATGAAATAATTTATGGATGATGTTTGATTTAACAAATTGATGAATATTGGGGTGAGTTCATCATTGGGGAGTTAAGCATGTGATATCCTTGAGCCTTACTTTGTATTACATTAAATTAACACCCATGTCATAAGTTGACGTTGATTGGAATTCCTAAGTGTGAAGGCTTTAATCCAAGCCTTAACTTAACTTAGGGTTCTAATCTCAATCAAAACTTATTTATGGTAGTGTATTTATGGTTCCAATAATCCATGGAAACCACTCGTTAAACAAAACATATCATTAATCCATGACATATTAAGTTTAACATACACAATATTAATTTAAAGAATACTCATCGAGAAAAAATCTCAATCACTTAACATCCTCAAATTTTGACTCACCCCAATGAGATATTTACTCATCCATTTTGGTGTTAAATATTCTGGTTATAATAATTATGATGATAAATTAAGAATAAAAGAAAAAGAAAGGGATTAGAAAAGAGTGGTACGTTTACACACACACATGAACAATGATGATAATTAAAAACGGATTTTTGATTGAATGAGGAAGCAAAATAAGGGAAGGGGATTCAACTGAATTTAAACTATTTTAAGAACATAAATATTAAACTACAGAAGTTGGATGATAATAAGAGATATTTAAGAAGTAACTTGCATTAAAACAGAATTACAAAGAAAGAGAATTACAAGATTACAAAAATGAAGAACACAAAAGTAAGTGAAAACAAAGAGAGGAGGAAAGGTCTCTCAAGTGAAAACTTGAGTATGTCAGGTCCTCCCAAGCCTTTGGAAAAGCTTTGGTCATGCCAATATGATCTCCTCTTTTCTGAAATGCCAACCCCTCTCAAGGAGAGAAGGGGAGAGTATTTATAGCCCAAGGAGTGGACTGTTTGCATTCCCAATCTGTCCCTCCACTTTCATCTCCAATTTTGCTATTCAGAAATCCGAATCTTCAAATATCTACTTATTCAAAGTTGTATAAAATAATGTTTTCCGACTACTCTCAAAATTTGGAGTCATTTGGACTTACGGATAAAAAGTTATGTCCGGTTGATTAAACAAAGTTAAACTGTCCATTTCAATCCAGTATTTTTGAAGTCCATAATGTGAAAGTCTTTTTGAATATGAAGATGCCTTCAAATTAGAATGGTTTATTAAACAAAGTCGGCCGCCTATATCTCCTCTTTCACACTAAATAATATCAGCCCGATTTGATGAATACATCATGAGATAAGTCATGCATACTATACTGATTTTAATTCTCGACCAGAATAGTGGGCTGGACTTCAAAGCTTTATTTGGGCCCCTTTTACTTAGATTTGGGCCTTGAAATTTTTATCCAAGATGCCATGTAGTGTCACCCAAATTATGGTTGAGATTTAATGTTTTTGGACCTCTGGATTGATCCCAATAAATCAATCTTCAAGGATGGTCCAGTTTGTTCACAGGTTCTTTGGTCTTGTTTGTGAGGACCATATGACACTTCAAATGGTAGAATTGGATCATGGTACCTTCTAATGAAATGTTTTATATTGAAAGGAGAATCCGAAAAAACAAGAACCACACAATTTGGATCAGTATAGTGATAGTTATTATTTAAACATTAAACTGACTCAATTGGACTACTTCTAAAAATGCTCAAAAATTATACTTAATATTAAAACATTAATATTTAACAAAAATTATGCACATTTCATATAAAATCAGTAAAGGGGGAATATAATAAGTCATGAAAATATTAATAACATCAAACACTATTGGTGGGATAACATTAATAAAAAGATCACAAAAAATACCTAAAAGTGTATAGAATGTTAGAAAGTGAAGGCTAAAAGGCATGTGTCTAAGGGGATAATGAAACCATTACCCATACCAACATGTAAATGGGAAAACACCACCATGAACTTTGTCACTGGACTTCCAAAGACATCTATGGGAATAAATTCTATCTGGGTTATTATGGATCATCTTACAAAGAATTCACACTTCATTCCAGTTTGAGTGGATTTCTCACTGGATCAACTGGAACATATATACATCAGATAACTGGTAAGGTTTCATGGAGTACCACTATCTATTAGGTTTAATCGAAACCCAAGATTCATGTCTATGTTTTGGAAGAGTCTCTAGCTTTCTCTAAACACAGAGCTGAACATTAGTTCGGCTACTCATCCCCAAAGAGATGGCCAATCTATGTAGACTATCCAAAAACTTGAGGAAATATTGAGAGCATTCCCAATGGACTTAAAAGGTGGATGAGACCAACATATTCCTTTGGTGGAGTTCTGTTACAACAATAGTTTCTATTTGGGAATCAAAACGGCCCTTTATTATGACCTTTATGGGAAGAGGTGCAGAACACAGGCATGTTGAGATGTTGTTGGGGAACAAAAACTTCTAGGTCCTAAAATGGTCGATCAAATGGTGGAGAAGGTTAAGACCATACAACAACACATCAAATCTACACAGAGTTGACAAAATAGTTATGATGAAAATTTTTTATGAGACCTAGAGTTTGATGTTAGAGACAAAGTATTCCTCTACATATCTCTATAGAAAAGTTTGATGAGATTTTGGAAGAATGGAAAGCTTACTATAAGGTACTTCATCCCTTTTGAGATCCTTGATCACATCAAATAAGTGTCCTATCGATTAGCACTCCAACCGAACCAGTCTCAAGTACACTATGTATTCCACATGTTCCTCTTAAGAAAGTACATACCAGAACCATAGCATGTACTCAATACAAAGGTGATACTGTTGTACAATAATCTTTCTATGAGGATTATCTAGTGAAGATATTAGATCGTAGAGAAACATTTCTACAAAATAAACAATATCCCTCGTAAAATTGTTGTGGAAAAACCAAAAGTTTTTGGAATCAATGAGGGAACTGGAGGAGGTGATGAACCAGAGTTATCCTCCTTTGTTTTAGTGTGGGGGAAGTAAATTTCTAGGAAGAAATTTCTTAAGGTGGGAAGGTTATAAATACCCAAAAATTTATGAATAAAATTCCCTTTATTTTGATTTAATTTAATGTATTATGGATATAGAAAAAACATGAAATTATTTTATTATATCCAATTGGATTTTAAGTGATCATTAAGTATCTTTACTAGTGATAATATAGTCATCGAATAGTTATCACATGATTGGTATAAATACGGGGTTTTAGAAAATCCATTTGGCATGAATAAATAAAGTGATGGCCTCAACCAATAGGATAGTTCCCTGTGAATACAATTTATCACAGCTTCCAAGGAAGATAGAACTTCTAGGATTTTCCCTAGACCAATCCTAAGATGAGATCTAACAACTTAAGCATGAGAAAAATCATTTTAATTATAATTTCAATATCATCGAGATCATGACCCAAACCATGTTCACGAAACGACCCCATGAAATCACCACCATCACGCACCTTACTTTTTGGGTGTATGATGGTGTAATAAAAGGATATATATCAACACCCTAGTAATAGGATTATGTATATTTTTTTATATAATAATTAATATATTTTTATTCGATTATTGCTACTTTGTAAATGATTTTTTAATGCATAAATACTATTTTTGGTTAATATTCAAATTCAATTATGAAATATATTTTGATGAATTAATGGATTTTTAAAATAAATAATATTTTAATAAAACTTATTATGAATTTTTTTTAATTTCAATGATCATATAATTTTTTATGAAGTCGAATGTAATTTTTAGTAGGGTTTGAAAACTTGTATTGTCAAAAAAAAAACTTGTCAATTTTCAGTAAATTTTCATTTTTATTTTAAAATTGAAGATTCACATATTTAGAGAATTATTTAGAAAAAATTAATATTACTTTTGGAATTAATATGTTGAAATTATAAAATGGTGAATTTTTCATAGTTTTCTGTGACATTCAAATTTTTGGGTAAAAATTAAATATTGTATAAATATATTGTGTGTTGTATGAAATCATAATGACACAATAATGATTTAATAAATACAATAAATAGTATCTTTGACAAATTTTTTCCTTTTAATATAATGTTATTTTATGTTTATTTTATTTATTTTATAAATCATTAGTGAGTCCTCTATGACTTATAATGTAATTTCATATTTTAAAATCATTTATTTAAAAGTGCGACTCACCTCCGTATAAGAAAGGGAAATATTTTATTATAATAGACCCTTGGACTCATAAAATAATTTTTATCACTCCTAGTTTCTAGAAACCATGGTAAATAACCATGTGATGTTTTGTGGTTTTGAATATTTTATTACGTAGTGTCTAAAACCAAAATAATAAAGAAATCGCATCCCCCCTTTCCTATATAAACACCCTCAAGATCCTATTTATCTTCACTTAAACTATTTTAATCTCCTCTAACCTTTTTCTTATACTCCCTAGAGTCATTCCAAGGTTCCCCCAATCTCTCAAGAAGCCTCTACTAATCCTTTGGAGTCACACATCCATGTAAGGGATTTCTCCCCTCACCTTTGAATTAAAGCACCTTATTTGAGATTAGTTCTTTTAATTTTCATTGATTGTGTTTAAATTAATTTAAAATAATTATCTTATGGTCAAATTGATGTTATTTTTATGATGGATCACTTATCCCCCCACATTTGGACCCTTACCTAATCTGTTACTATGCCTGAATTCCGTAAGGGATTTTCCTCTTCTCATTTCCATTAAAGCACTTCTTTTATATTATGGTTATTAAATTCCATTTTAATATGTTGGTATATGATGTTACATGACACAATTACTATAAAATTTATGTATAAGTGATTATATATTCCTTTAACTCTCATTAATACCATCTATAATTAGTTATGTACACCCATTACTATGTCGGAATTCTATAAGGGATTCACTCTCTTTCATTGTTTGTCAAGCACTTCATTTATAATATGCCCTTTTCATTTCCATTTTCACAAGTTTGGATACATTATTACCTATCCCCATTACTTTAAATTTTATTGTAAATTTATGTTATCCCATTTCTCTCTCATTTATCCTTCTTATGAACCCTTATGTACAACTTCTACCATGCCAAAAAAATTTAACGGATCTTTATTTTCACTTATTTCTTCGAGTTTATTTATTATGTCATTCCTTTTATTTAAAATTAATTATATTGGGTAATTAATTTCAATTTACCCCTTACTTTCCATTTCATGTACAATCTATGATATCCCCATTTATCTCTCATCACCCCAATTTTATGAATTTCTATATGATGTGGTTATGCTGCCAAAATTGTAGTGAGATGTTCTATGAGAAAATAATTGTGTGGTGAATACCATACCCATTTCTCTATCAAGGGTATTAAAATTTATGCACATATAATTATTTATTGGAGTCTTACATGTATTTATTCCATATTACTTGATTATTTAATTAATTATTATGTTTAATGAATCCATGTTATATGATCTAGGTGGCACACTTAAGAATGATATTGAAATGTTTTTAAGGGTGATTCCTGATAGGCCTCTAATGAATTAGGTAATGTTTAATGTCATGATACCTCATGTTGGGATAGGGGTTTACCTAATTCCTTAATTGGATATTTTTCCACCAAGAATTCTTAGTGGTCTGGCTTTGACTTATGTTTATGATATAGTGTTTTAATTTTTTTCCACATTTCCAGGTTATGATTACCATGTTATATCATGCCTTAATATTCATGTTCCTTTATGCCTCATTGATATTACTTGTCTAACATGTATGATTATCCTTATGTTATTCCATATTTATTCCCTTATTGGGATTTATAGCTCACCCCTTTCTTATTTATGACTTCAGTTTATCCCATGTAGTGTTAATTACGAAGGAATGTTTTTGTCATGTAAAAGGACTTTTCAATAAAGATGTTCTATTTCATGTTTTAAGTTGTTTTGTAATGCTCCCAAACCCCAATGAAACTAGGCCTCTTGGTCTTCTTGTTGTATTAATTGATATTTTATGTAATAAATCATGCTTAAATTTGAAATAAAGAGTAAGGTATTTATATAAATTATCATCCATCTATATATGATTCAGTTTAAAACATTTGATTATTATTTAGTGCTTAGTTATTTACATCTATTTCAGCTTATTATTCGTTTTTATATTGATTTTTGTATTAATTTTTTGATTGTACCAATTTTCCACTTTGGTAATGAGGGAATATAATCCATGGGGACACACCTAAGGACCTCACTGGTACTCGGTATCCTCTAGAATTTTGGGATATGCACTTGAGGACATGTGTCCCACCATGTTTGGCGCACCTCTAATTGGAACCTAGGTATGGGACGTCACAATGAGACTACTAGTCATTTATATGTTATCTATTTCATGTAGAATTATTGTGCTATGGACTTAGTGTTAATGATATATTTAATGGAATAAGTGAAGCAACGTGATTTTAAATTTTAGATCATCTATTAGTATAACCATTTCAACCTTGAATGGACCATACATAGTGAGTGATTTATGACTTATAAAAAATCATATTCCCTATGTTTAGTGTTCTAGAGTCTTCTATAACCCCCATATATATAAAGTCACATTGAATGTTTTTCCCATAACCAGTACATTTTTATTAATATATCTAGATTCTACTTGTAAAACAATATATTCTAGGAACATAAACAAATCAGTATTTCATTTCAAAAAGTATTGTGTATAGTCTAGTGTTTGATATTTTTAATTCATAATAAATTAATTATTAAAACAACCAATAATATCTCATGAAATTTCATATGGGGAAACACTAGTTAATTTGATATCATGTATGAAAGTTAAGAAAAACACATACAATATTGCTATAATATCAGGTAAGTACTTACAAATGTTTCCATGATATGTGTGCTCTATAACAATTTCTAGTTACAATATGTTCTAACAAATGAATAATTTGCTTCATAAAATGTAACATTATATAAGAATCTTTATCCAAAACTTCCTTATCATTAATTCCATCATCAAAAATATTTCTAGGAATCAAATCAACAATAACACCAAATTGATGTTTTAATGGTCTAGTTACATAAAATATCGGTATATCATATGATGCATGAATGTAAGTTTCATTGTTTTGAAGTTAATTGTTAATATCTATCATTAAAAATCCACAGTTATCTATATGAATTCCTTTTCATGTCATTGAATCAAACCACTTTCATTTCATCATTACCACACAACCATGTGTATAATAGTCTAATAAAATTATTCTTTCGAAAACCCCATAATATGAAATATTTTTTGATCGAGGATGATTGTTTGATGAAATATCATAACAATATATTGTGGTTCTTATCATGACACGGTCATGATGCATTACCATTATTCTTTAATAGATATTTAAAACAAATTTAAATCCATTGACAACCATTTCCTTATAATCATGTACCAAATTATTTAGACCAAAGTAAAACACTCTTATTTTATATAATACATAATTAATTGGTAAATTTAGAACCATAAAGATACCAAAATCAAATATTAAATAGATACTTTTGATTATATTATGAGAAAAAAAAGGAAATATATTACCTTTTTCGTTAATAAAGTAGTAAATTCCCAGTCGTGCCATTGTTTGTTCCTCTTAATTGATAGAGAACTATGTCTTTGTTTTAAATTTTTAAATGTTCTCTATAATTATGAATTCTTTAAAATTTTAAAATCTATAAAGAAATTACATAAACAAAAAATCTTATTTATTATTTTAATTATGTTATATAATAATTGATATCAATACAATTAAATTATAATATATGGTGAGACATTTATCACTCTTCCCTGCTTAAATTATATAATGCGTATGATATAAATATCCCCCTTGTTTGGAGTAGTGATGGAAATGTAGGATGAATGGGATCATATTACCCATATTCAGTTCTCATTAGTTTATTAGACCTTGTAGCAACATTATCAAATTATGATGAATAGAAATCTATGCATTCTTGTGCTAAATTTCTTTTCAAAATAGTGCCTTTAGGAGGATATTTATTTCTCACATAAAATTTCAATTAAAATATCTTTTTTTTAATTAGATACATCCAGAGACTAGAAATAGCACCACCAAAATGATATTATATGGGAATATTCATAGTATAATGTAAAATAATTGTGAAAAATGATGGTGGGAAAATTTTCTCTAATTAACAAAGAATAATCATTGCATATACAATTTCTAAACAACACTTTTTCGCAATCTTTTTGAAAAATGGTCTTGATAAAAATGACATAACTTAATCACAAAAACTATACCATTATGTTAAATTAAATGTGGATTGGAAATGGGAATAAAATTATGTAACAATATATGGTAATCATGGGTTTTAAGATATATTATTTTCACATATTGTGTATTCTCTCTTTTCGAAATTTTACTTGAATAACCATCTGAAACCTTTAAACTTTTCAGCACCTGAAGAATTTTTTTTCTTCACATTTATCATTGAATAATTGGAAAATAGGGTTTTCACTTATTTTGTACAGTTAACTAAGTATGAAGCATTTATCTTATAACCCAATCCATAAAATCCTGATGTGACCACAAATCAACCTTTTTTAGGATTTGACATTTAAAATAGTAGCAAGTAACATCAAAAAAATGTTTTTATCGATATTCATTACATCCAAACAATGACGCAATAAATTAAATGACCAATACAAAAACTCAAAGAATGTAATTTTATTTTTCCAATTTCTAGTAGAATTTGAATTAACATGCTTTCACTTTCTGATCTTTGATTGAATTTTTTAACAAAACTATTTCAAACCATCAAGTTTATTAAAAATATCATTCCCCAACATTCTTTGAGGTGTTTCATCTGTCTTGAAGACATTATAAAACTATCACTATTGAAATGAGGGGATATCCAAATGCCTCTATACCAATTTTTTACATGAACTATTGGTATAAAGATCCTAGATATAGGATATACCAATGGTTTTTTGAAACTATTGGAATTGGTTGGGCTTTACCAATGGGTTTTAAAAAATAATTAGTGTATCCTTTGTACAAATAAATAAAATCCTAGATTCCCCAATTCACCTATGATCTTTATCCTAATTTCCCTCACCCAAGTGAGTGGCATCTTCCCATATTTTCAAGTGATCTCCACTTATTCCAACTTTTTTTGATTCAGATCTTCTTCAACATCATATTATTGACTTATTAATCCTTATACACTTCTATTGAGTATTATTTTCATTTTTATATATGAAATCATGTGATAGATCTCATAAATTCATATTATAATTATAGTTAAATGTATATTTAGTTATTTTTGGTTCAGGATTTGAAATTCTAGCTTTTTTTATTTTTTATTTATGCCATGATGTATATAAATGCATCATGAAGCACAGATGGCCATGAAAAAGTCATGTGATGGTTTATGTTCATGTCACGAACCTATAATCAACATGATAATAAAAGAAAAATATTTGTGAATGTATTTTACGAATTTCATGTCTATTGACCATGATATCCATGTTCATGTTTAAAATAAAACAAGCAGGCTAAAATAATTATCATTGAGTTTGTTGTTAAATGAGAAATGGGCTTAAGGATAAATTCGTTATAAAATAAAAAATATATATCCTTGGGAATATATAAGAATAAATCTATTGAGTTTTATTTTTATAAATATGATAATTGAAAATAGTAATGATAATTTTTTTATTTCTTAAATCATTGAATATGGGATGAATAATCCCTAAGTTTTCTGATAAAGGTTGAATTTTCTTGATATTTTTTTCCATATTTTCCTTTGAAATTATGTATCGAATAACTCATCGAATGTTTAATTTTTATCTATGGATTAAAGCATTAATATTTATGCACTATCAAAAATTCTATATGTTTTATTCCATTTTTTCGCCACCCTATCATGGATATCATGAGAGGGTGATATTTATGTCTTCTTAATGAGTGATTAATGAGAGATTGTACTAGTGTGGCTATGGATTTTTATTTAATTTTGGTTGGATATCACATTAAATCCTCTTACCTACCTTTGTAACTTATTTTCCATTACATTACCATTAATTTTTTATTAAGGGAGTATTATATAATGTAGTTACTAGAATTATAAGTTCACTATAACCATTGGGTATGATATACTCTACATTTAAAAATGGGTTTTAATTACTATTAGCACTATTGAACAGAATTATATGACCATTAAAAAAATTAATTTATGAGAGTGTGAGATTAATCCCTTGGATGAGGGGGGGGGGTTGAATTAGATATAATTATAATGAAAATAAGAAGAATCAATTATGTTTGTACAATCACTAGCGCATGAACCAAGGAATTATATATATCTTACCATTTTTATTTTTTTTCTTCCATTCTATTAAATGAACATAAATAATTATTATTTTAATTTTCAATTAGTTTTCTCTTTCTAAAATTATTTTAGAGTTTTAATTATTTATTTGAGTATTATATATATCCTTTTATTTATGGGATCATCCTTATACTTTCATGACCATATACTAATTAATTATAGATATAGTGATTAGGGTTTCTGTTTTTTACATATAAATAGTTTGATTTATGGGGAATTAATGAATCTATTTAGGTTGGTGCCAAAACAATAAAAATGGAAGATCTGTCTCTATTGGGGATCATATGGTTTACCTATTTAGTGAAGAGAATAGGCTAGGAGAACCCAAATCATGGAATACTTCTCCTTCAATTATCACTCCTAAATAGTGAATGAAATCATTACTGTTTTTCTAATGTGTATGGTTTGGGGATTATAATCCATTTTTCTTAAAATTTCAAAGGAAAAATCATTTTTATGGTTAGTCGGGATATCTACATAAACAAATTATAGATTAAAATTTCCAATGAAGAAAATATCCCAACCATTTTCTAGATCATTATATAAAATTAATAGAAATTATGGGGTATTTTATCTTCTCCCATATTCTTTATATCAATAATTATTCTCTTTTGATTCTAGTTTTTATTTTCGGATTTTATTTTGCGATGTTTAAAGTATTTTGATCCTTTAGAAAGTAAGATTTTTTTTTCCAAAAAAATTGGGGTTTACTTTGTTTGGATCTTGTTGATTGATTCTTCATAGTTAAAACATTGGGAATAACTTGGTAGTGTCTCGTGGTAATTCATTTTATCCACCATGATACTAAATTCATAAATATTGGAGATACCTACAATGTTTAATTATTTGTATGCATCACTTATAGATTACGTTATTTATCTTATTCTTTGTTTTTCATGCTACTATTGTTCTTTGATGAAATTCATATTAAAATTTTTTGTAATGAATTTTGTAATTATAGTTTAAATTATTAATTAAAATATACATCTTCCCCTATAATAGAATTGATTGAATCTAGATGTATCATTCCAACTGGATTTTAATCAATTTTTGAGAGAATTTGAATATTTTTTTAGATGTTGTATTGGACAATGATAGAAATGGAGTTCGTATACAGTGTCCATGTTGTAATTGTGTAGGAAGACAATGGTTAATTTGGAATGAAGTTAGATACCATATAATAAAATATGTTTTTCAAACCAACTATTATGTTTTTTATCAAAATGGAGAGATGAGAAAATATTGTACTATTCAAGAATGGAAAGAAATATGTATTTTAGAGAATTTTATATTTTATCAATTTACATTTGTGAATAATCATGAGAGAGATAGTCTTCCAGTTCAAGAATACAATGTTATTGACACTCTTGAGGAAAATAATGAAGATATGGATGTTAATAGAGTGGAAAAAATTAATGGATGATGTCATAAATCCTATATATGAGGAATTTACTAAAATGACAAAGTTGGAATTTTTAATTCATTTATATCATGGAAAACCCATGTACAGAATTTACAATACCGCCATTGAAAATATTTTTACCTTATTGAATATTTTATTCATGATGGTGGATATATTCCCACAAATCAGTATAAGCAATGGAAGTTAATTAAGATTATTAGTTTTTCAACTAATAAAATTCATGATTTTTTTAAAGATTTTAATTTATTTTGGGATAGAAAAGAAAAGAAAAATGACTGTAAATAATGTGGTATGTTTCAATGGATGGAAAATGCATATGGTACACTTTCTCATGTTCTCAAAAACTTCATTTGGCATTTTCCAATGACTTCCATGTGTTAAAATCTATTTATGTCTGCAAGAATATCAACCAATATGTGATGGAAAGATTTTGAGACAATTTAATATAATAATTTGTTGGTTCATCCCACATATGAAATATCATGTTGGGAATTTGAATCACAACATCTTGATTTTGCAACTGAGGTGTGTATTTTTTGTTTGGGTCTATCCTGTGATGGTTTAATCAATTTGGTTTGATATTTAATGCTCATAAAACATTGATATTTTTTAATGATGTTTATAATATTCCTCTATGGATGTGTATGAAAATACCTTTCAATTTATTGAGTATACAAATATATATATCGTTTGATCATCAAGATTAATTAGACGTCTACTTGCAACCTTCAATAGGAGAGTTGATGCATATTTTGGAAATGGGTGTGCACACATTCAAGGGTTATTCAAAAAATATATTTTAGATGTGTGTTTATATTCTATTGATTATAAATGATTTCCCTATATATGAAATGATTTTTGGTTGGATCAGTATGGGAAAACTATCATGCATATTTTTATAATGAATAGATGACCAAGAAGACTTAAATATCACCATAGTTTTAGTTTCATGGGGAATCAACAATTCTTGTAAACGTATCATAAATATAAAAAGAATCACAAAAATATTGATAATACTATAGACATTGAACAACCACTTCAATGTTTTTAAGGAACATATGTGATTAATTAATTTAAATATTTCATATTTTTCTTTCGGGAAAGTTCAGAAGGAATATAAAAAGAGGAAGAATTTTGACACTGAAGGAAATTATAATTGGAAATATAAAATTATCTTTTTTGAGTTTCCATATTGATCTAATAATTTGTTACATAATTTTTTAGACCAAATAGACATTTATAAAAATATATTGGAAAATTTTCTTTATATTATTCTAAATATCAAGGGTAATGCCAAAGATGACATCCAATCTCACTGAGACTTGTTGGATTGGGGTATTCGACCAGAACTATATCATGTGTGTATCGGTAAAAACAAATGGAATGTTACTTATGATTCTTATGTGATGAAAACTTTAGAGAAAAATAAATTTTTTTAAGTATTAAATAATATCTTGGTTCTTGATGGCTTTTCCAGCAACATATCTAGATCTGTCAATATAAGGGATTTGAAACTAAATCACTAAAAACTCATGATTATAAAATCCTTCTTCATGAACTGATTTCAACAAAAATCTAACATTTATTATAAAATAATTCATGGGTGAAGGATATTCACATGTTCCATTTTTATAAATACATTTGTACTAAAAGTTTATCCAAGTAATTCTTGATAAAAATAAAGAAAGAGGTGCAATTAATTTTGTGTGCGTTAGGGAAAAATTTCATCCATCATTTTTCACCTGTATGATATAATTTATAGTTCATATTACAACTGAAACACTTCTTGGGAGACCTATTTATTTTTTTGTGGATGTATCCTATTAAATTAAATATGATCATAATAAAATACAAATTAAAAAATAAGAATCATTTAGAAGGATTCATTATGGGAGGTTATCTGGAACAAGAATGTATGGATTTTTGTTAAGTGTATTTTTTTGATGTGAGCACAAGAAATAACAATAAAATGAGAAATAAAGATGAGAGGTATGGGAAAACTAAGCCCTAATGTCTTTATATTCCCCAAATTACTGTGTCATATAAATTGGAAACATTGATCCTTGAAGAGCAGGATATGGCACATTGAAAAATCTTATTTAACTATTGTTTGTTTGATGACTATATTAAGTAATTTATTTAAATATTTATATGTTATCGCATACTATGTCATTTCACATATACCTTAAACTTTTATTATCATTTTATATAGGTATCATAAAAAAATTATAAGTAGAGTTCATCGGTATTTACCTCTGAGAGAGATAGAGGCGTTACAGAGCAAATATTTTTCTTCTTGGTTGAAGCCAAAGGTATAAACATTACTTTAATTAACTTAAAATAAATATATTTATCTAATTTATTATTCATATATATTTTAGGTATTGATTTTTCCTATTGACTTTGTCCCTCATGAATTAAGAGTGTTTGATTTTTGTCCAAATTATTTGTTTCATGAAGAAAAATATTTAATAATCGATGGGTATAATTTTTTTACAAATAATCATGTGGTGAATATGAAAACATATCATGATGAAATTATTTTAACTACAACAAAAAACTATTATTCCAGTGAATCATATATTAGGCCTCGATATGAAAAAAATTGTTATTATGGAATTGTTGGGAAGATATTGTTATTGGATTATTACTCTCATAGAAAAGTCACTATGATGAAATTTTAAGGGTTTGATTCAATGAAATTACATGGTACATATATTGATGACTATGGATTCATAGTTGTTTACATGAATCACTTCTTGCCTACCGATGAACCATATATTTTTTCATTGATGGAAAAATAATTTTTTATGTGAAGAATCATATGAGGCCTAATTATAGTGTCATTATTGAAGTAATCCCAAGTCATATTTTTCATGCTGGTGGGGACATAATTGACACCATTGACACACCCATTGGTGTTGACCAAATTGTTGTGTCTGATGACTCAAATTTTCACATTTTGAGAATTGTTGTTGAACTTGATGTCGTGGTGGATAATAAATGGAAGAAAATATATATGTTCATCGTTATTTCATTTTACATTGATGTGGGGTTCTTAGGTTGGTACTACTGTAATTACATTAATTTAGTTTTAGTTTAAAATGATGATTTTGTTTTAGTAATGTTTATTAATGGAATTTAGTTATTTTTATTTCAATTCATAAAAATGTGTTTTTAAGAAATGTATAGTATGGATTAAAATTATAGTTCCTAAGAAATGTTATTAAATTGTTATTGAATTGTTTTAATTCTAAGTTATATACCAAAGTTTAAAAACTATTTCTGAAAAATTTACATTTAAATATTTTATTAATTATGAAATATATTGAATAATTTCAATGGAATAGATGATTTGAAAATGATTTAAGGATGCGTGAGCTAGGGTTCCCTCCTTTAGTTACTAAAGTGAGTATAATAATTGTAATATTTTTCTTTTACATTACATTAATTGTGATATTCTTATTATTTATCAAGTTTTTTAGGGACATTTATCTGAACTACAGTTGAATTCTCCTCAGCCTACTAGTATGGCTTCGAGCATGGGTGATCTAAGGGAAACACATATCACCCATCATACCCATTCACAATTTGACCCATAGGTGTTCACCCCATCCATCTCACCTTTTCATTCTCCACTTAATCCTCCAGGGATGTCCCCACCCATGCCTCTATAATCATATTATTTAGCTTCTACTTCTCATACCATATCTACATAGAATCTAATGAAGTTTCCATATATACCATATCCATATCCTATGATGTATCCCTATCCCTTTTATCCAAAACCCACCATGTATACATCACCACCATTTCCTATTATCCATCCAGGATATGATGATTTTGATCAGCCAGCTTCCACTCTAGTGCATCTAGATGACTTTGTTCTTGCCTTGGAATAAGAACATCATTTAAATTCTATCGATCCCGAATAGCCCACTGATCCATCTGATCTTAATGAGCAGCCTACATCAGGGTTTTTTATAAGTTTGTCAAATTATATGATATCATCTTTTCCAATTGTACTGTAATTAGTTATTATTATTTTTATTTTATCATATCCAGTGGGATGTTCTACTAGGCAATGTGTGTGCACCCGTATGCATGAATATTGGAACCTTAAAACAAAAATAATGTAGGATTACAATGATTAAAATAAAATTATAGTGAAAAATGGAATGCAATGTAGATTTTTAATCATAAATTTAGTCAAGTAACCTGATATCATTCAGGTGAAACTAGTCTTATAGAGGCATATCAGTAATGAAATCAAGGGGAAAAATTGAAATATATATGGGTAAGAAATTTTTTTAAAATATATAACTATATTATTGTTTTATTTTTATGAATTAACATTTTCATTGAAACATCAGCTCCCCATTAATGATGGTGAAGTAGTTATGGTCACACTATTGATGGATCTTGGGGAGTTGTAGTGATCATATAAGCACATGTTATATATTGGTTGGAAGAGTATATTCAGTTTGGATTTAGAGGGAATACTAATATTAACCGATTATCCAATAACATAAAATCATGAAATGATCACATATTGCAAGAGTAATGTGTTTAAGGTATTCTTAATTTTTAATTATTTTTTATTTAAAACATAATAATTATTATTTTTTTATTTTTTTAGGATTCATTGGGAAAAAATATACTATAACGTTTTTGCGTACTTTGGAACACGCAAAAATTTCAAAGTATGAGAAACCTCATGTACATTAATATGAATAGAAATAATATCTAAATTTATATTGTTACATAATTATAATTAAGTTATTTGTTGAAGTTAAAATTGGAGTGAATTGAAATAGAATATTCTAGATTTAATAACTATTGATTAATAATAATCCCAAAAATTGAGTACCTTATTCCCAAACTTATAATAGTTCAACCAATGACCTAAAAATATTTTTTTATTCTTTTTTGTTATTTTTCCTTGATTTTTCAAAATTAGTTATTTATTATTTTGAGATGTTCTCAATAATAAGTTGGTCATACTTTGGGGATCCAACACTTATATAAATTATTTTATCCACCAATTATATTATTAGACCAACCATTTGTGTTCATTTTTCATTCATCACAGCTCAACATGGGACTTTGAGGTCCATTATATTCAAATTGATTTATTTGGGTTTCATTTTTTATACTATAAACTCATTTTAATAAATATTTTTCATGTAACCTCTAAAATATTATTACATGAAATTTATTATAGTCCATTCAAATCAACCTAATGTTAATTGAATAGAATCAAACCATCTTTAAGTGGTCATTTTTTTGTCTTTTAAATAAGTATAAAAACATAATAATCATAAAAATTATTTAAACATCACTAAAACAATCTTATCATGTTCCTAAAACAAACTCAAGTTTTTTTTGATAAAAGTCGGATTCATTAATGTTGAAGATCAGTAGACGTACAAACGTGAAGTCATGTAGGGAAGTGGTCCAACCAGAGCTAGTTGCCATCAAAGGGGCCAGAGGCCGCCATCTGATGGGAAGCATTCTTTCATTACCTTTTGATAAAGGAGAAGGTGCACCTTTAAAAGACATGATGGAGAGAGAGGATTCTCCTGATGAGGGAGCCAAAATACTAGAGTCTGTCATCGTTATGGTTGATAGCATTGATTATGACGAGGCAGTCTAATTCAAGGTTGATTTTATCCCATCCATGATCTTTAGAGAGCATCATACCGGAAAGGATGGCTGAAGCCTCGACTACCACAAGTTCACAAAAAGCAGGGTGTGATTCATGTCTGGCTGCAATGATTTGACCCTGATGATCCTGGTCCAGAAGGCTGATGGAAATGGGTCCATTCGTGGGGATAGACGCATCCACATTAATCTTAATAAAACCTTCCATTGGTGGAAACTATTGGGAGGAAAAGTAAGGGGCTCTAAAGGGCTTTTCTTTTCCATTGGGATGCTACCAGCCCTCAGTCCATGATGAGGCCTGGTCAATCAAGAATTCGGGTGGTTTGTGGACATGGTTGAGAAATGCATCTTTGCCACAGACCCAAATGATCTAGTCCAAGGTCCAAATTGAGCTCACTTTAGTCGATGAGAGGGAGGAGCTCCATCATGTCAAGATAGAGGGGAGGTCAAAGGCCATGGCCAGAAAAGTATCAGAATTAGAGTCCCATTTATTTCAAATTTCCTTAGCCCCCGGGCAATGAATGATGGAGTGAAAGGGGGATTCTGGGACATTTGGGCAGAAGGGGCAACAATCGTCACTGGAAATAAGTCGGAAGACAAGGAGTCTCAATATGGGGAGGGTTTCCATGCATACCTGCCACCAGAATTGATGTATCTTAGGGGAGACGTTAAGTTTCCAAAGCTATTTCCAAGGCCCCCCTTCCTGATCAGCTGATTGAGCACCAATGGAGAGCCAGTAGCCGGATTTCACCATGTATTCTCCCGGAAGGTCATTGGTTCACAGGAGATGGTCAGGGCCCACGTCTAGGACCCAGGGGGTTCTCCGGATAATTTATTTGTCATGTTCGTTGAACCAAGCGTTGATCGTTTCCAAACACCACCCTGATCCCTGATCAGAAAAGAGGCACCTGACTATGGCATCTTCAAAACATGGTTGGACAGAAGAGGATACCCGCAAACCATCCTTATCAATCAGCCAGGGATCAGTCCAGATATTAACCGTTGATCCATTCCCAATCTTCCAGCCCAGCCATTTTTACAGGAGACAACGGGCACCCCAAATGCTTCTCCATAGGAAGCTAGGACGGGGACCAAGAGAGGATTCTGGGAATTTCTTGTGGGGAAAATATTTAGCTCGGAGAACCCGCACCTAGAGAGAATATGGACAATTAATAAGGTGCCAACCTTTCTTTTCCAGCAGTGCATCATTGAAGTGAAGGAGGTTACAGAATCACAATCCTCCCTCAGATTTGGGAGAGCAGAGTTTCTCCTAGGCAATACAGTGGGTACGATTCCTTCCATCACGCTTTTCCCACCAGAAGTTGGTTGTCCGTGCGTGGATCTGGTTGACCACAACATACGGGAGCTTAAATAGGGACATAAAATAGCTGGGGATGGACTGGAGGGTGGCTTTAATGAGTGTATCCTTTCCTTCTTTGGAAATTCTTTTAGGGGTCCAGCCTTGAATTTTTTTCTCGACCCTATCCAGTAAAGATGCAAAAACTTGTTTTTTGGAGTGGCCAATCATCGTGGGTATCCTGAGATACTTCTAGTGTTTCTCAACCATGTGAATGCCTGCAGTTGTACAGAGTTCTTCTTTCTTGGATGGAGGCACCCCTGCACTGAAGGAGATATCCGATTTTCCATGGATTATTGACTGTCCCAATGCCCTCTCGTACTGATGGATCGCATGACTGATCGTCCGACATTCATTATTGTTTGCTCTAGAGAAAAGAAGGTAGTCTTCAGCAAAGAACATATGTGAAACCAGTGGGCTTCCATGGCACACCCTTGCCCCATGGATAGTATTAGAGTATTTTTCCCTGGAAATGAGGTTAGAAAAAACATTAGCCACCGAGATAAAGAGAAAAGAGGAGAGAGGATCTCCCTGGAGAAGGCCTCGGGTTGGGGTGATGCCTCGGGTGAGCTCCCAATTGACATTGATTTGGAAGTAGACAGACATGACACAGTGCATGACAATATTTTTCCATTTAGGGCAGAAGCCCATTTTAAGCATCACGTCTTTGAGGAAATTCCATTCCACTTTATCGTAGGCCTTGGTCATATCAAACTTCCAGGTCATGGTTCCTCTTTTCACAGTGGATCATGTTTTCATAGAATGGAATACTTCATTGGCCATAATTTCATTATCCTTGATCAGTCTCTTAGCCACGAAGGCGCTCTGGTTTTCTGAAATGATGTCAGGTAACCACCTTCGTAGCCGATTAACTAAGTTCTTTGAAAATATATTGTCGGAGACATTATAGAGGCTGATAGGTCTAAAGTATAGGATCGCAAGAGGTTTCTTAATTTTGGAAATGAGTACGAGGATAGTTTCATTGATGTCGGAAATGCTCGTTTTCCGAGCCCAGATATTCATCATCAAATTGCAGATGTTGGGACCAATAATGTGCCAGTATTGTTTAAAGAAAAGGGTGTGGAATCCGTCCGGGCATGGGGCCTTAGTAGGATGAATATGCTTCAGAGCCAGACGTATCTCATCATTCGTCACATCTTTGGAAAGCTCCCAATTGATCTCGTCGGTGATCACAGGTCTGATACAGTCCTCCACTTCAGATGAAATGTAGAGATTCCCTACAGTAAGGAGATTCTGAATGAAACAAACAAAGTCTTCTTGGATTCCTTCGTTGTCTGAGACTTTCCTACCATCAGGTTATTCTATGCAAGGAATAAAATTTATCCGGTGCCTATCATATGCTTTCTGGTGAAAATGTCTGGTATTGGCGTCCCCTTCTCTAATGTGGGTGTCCCACGCCCGCATTGCCCAGAAGCTTTCCTTAACGCGTAGGGTGGCATCCATATCACCTTGAGTCGAACCGATCTTAGAGAGATTGAAATTGGATGGGGGTTGACTGAGAAGGTAATGCGGTTTTCTTTCAAGGAAATCACAGTGCCTATCAGGATGGCGGAACTTCTTATTGCTCCAAGATCTCAGATCGGATGCGACCTTCTGGAGGTTGGATCTCATGTCTGTGTGAACACTCTTCTAACATGATCTGATGACTTCTTCACATTCGTGGTCTTTTGACCAGAAGCTTTCAAATCTAAAGGGTATGCTGACACGCCTGTAGTGTTCTCCATGAGTGCAGTCAATGACAATTGGGCAGTGGTCCGAATAGTTGAGCGACAGGTGGTCGATGTGAAACATGCTGAAGAGAGTTATCCAATATGAAGAGCCCAAAAATCTGTGGAGCCACTCAACGATGTGGGTGCCATCCGTAGAACCCTGGAACCATGTGAATGGATTACCCGCATAACCCAGATCGACCAGGTCCAACTAGAGACCGCGTCCTTAAAATTTGACATCGACGCAGATGGTCAGACGGCACCGCCTCTTTTTTCCTTATTAAACATAATCTCATTAAAGTCCCCTCCGAAGAGGATAGGGACCAGAAGCTCATGACGAATCTTTAAAAGAAGATCCCATGATTTCCACTTCTCATTCTGGGACGACCAACCATAGAAACCAACAAAGTCTATGGCGGGGTGTGATCTGCATGAATTCTCGCATCCACATGGTTCGAGGAGAAGGACATGATCTTGATGTCGACAGAATCCTTCTATAGGAGATAGAGTCCCCTGGAACGTCCTTGTCGGGATACCAGGAGGCAGCCTTGGAAGCCGCATTTTAGAGAAATGTTAGTGGTGTCCTTGTTTTCGAGTATGGTTTCTGATAGGAAAACCATATTGGGGCGACATTGGGTGCAATTGCGCTGGAGCATGCGAACCGTTCGTGGGTTGTCAATCCTACGACAGTTCCATCATAAGACAATCATTGTTCTAGGCGGGGCTGGGACTTACCCGCCTCCACCATTGAATCCTTTAGGCTTATATTTCCACCCATCATTTTCCATGTTTTTTGGGAAATCCCCGTTGACTGACATGTTTCGATTCGTCATTTTAGTTCCCTGGGTTTCGGGTTTTCCGGTTCAACATCTCTTTCCTCCCATTGCACCCTTTTCCACAATTGACGGGTGGTTGGGCCAGGTGGTCGGGTTCCTATCATACAACTATCACCTTGTGCACAGATATCTAACATGGACAAATCAAGATCAGGATCGGGATCTGGTGGTTCAAAGTGAATCTGTTTTGGTCGTGAGATTTGTTCTAGAGGGTCTTTTGGTTTAGACACAGGCTCTGTACATGTTGAGACATTGTTCTTCAGGGGGTGGAATACCTGGACTTTTTCCCTTGGGTGGTTGGACAATCTTCGGGGAAAACTGGTGGTTCGAGCATAAAGGCTTTTGGTTGTTCAGTTTCTGTTCGCCTTGTGTGGGTCATCATGAGACTGTTGCGATCCTTTTGTTTTTCCTTCTCTGGAACAAAGACTTGTCTAGTCGTTTTGGCTCGGATCCATGAGACATATTGAAGGATGATATTACCTGGCTCATTCTCATGCTTTGAGAGACACTCTCTTTCCAGATGACTGAGGCATCCACAAAAGAAGCAGATGATTGGGAGTTTCTCGAACTCGAAAGATATCCAGGTGTTGGCGTCATCAATTTTCAAAAACTTCCCCCTCATCAGCGGCTCTGAAACATCAATCTCAGCTTTAATCTAAACCTCAGGTCCCCATTGGATTGGGTCCAAGCAGTCCCACTTGAGGAAATGACCAATACAATCCTCAATTTCTCTCATGACCTGTTCCGTTCGCCCGTGAAAAGGGATTCCTTTGACGCGTATCCAGAAGGGTGACCGTGTGAGCTTGATGTGATGGATGTCATCCCCCCCCCCTTTGAATTCTTCCATGAGGAGGAGTTGATTATCAAAGGACCACGACCTACCTCTAAGGACTTTATCTCTATCTTTCTCATTGAAGAACTTAAAGACAATGCGACTGTTCCCCACTTCCCGAATTCCTACTTCATCTTCCGGTTTCCACATTTTTTGGAGTGTGTTTTTGAGGCCCTTGGTTGACTGAGATATTTTCCATAAACTTTCTGACAATCAGAAGAGTCATGCATTTTACCAGTAGCGAATCTTCGTTCCTTCGTGCCTCGATCGATGCTTTCTCTTTGTCTGGTAGGGAGAACCTTTGTCATTGGTTCACCAGATCTGCATCCATAGCTCTGTGCCTGAAAAACGGAATTCACGATAACACCACAATGGAAAAATCGCCCAAGAAAACCAATGGGAAAGGGTAAAGCTCCTATAAGGAGGTATGGGGCTCTGCTCTCCACGGGCAACAAGCAGTGTACAGGATGCCACAGCTGTCCGGGATTCACGACAATGCCCGCCCACTCTCACGGGCATCCACAGCCAGGAGTCCCGGCCCAACGCAATCTTTCCCTACGTGGCAGCTTCTTCGCGAAGGGACAACGCAATCTTTCCCTATACGACAGCTTCTTCGTGATCTTCCTTCACGGCAGGGTCTTCGTGCGTCAAACCAAATCACAGCTGAGACTTCGCGACCTTACTTCATGGCTGAGTCATCACTCGCCGCTCCTGTGTGAAGCCTAAGGGCTTTGATTTCAGATCCAGGGCCTCTGCGAACCAGGGTTCTGTCGCGCCGCCCACTGGTCAGAGGTTCGGCCTTCATTCTTCTCGAAATGGGTGTGATCAAACGCGGCCAGGTCCCTCATGAACCAAAATTCCACCTGCAATTTCCATCTCCCACAAGAACTCAAGTGTCGTGGAATGGAAACGAGCTCAGGCACCAATGTCGGGTTCGTCCTTCCTCGCCACGGAGAAGCCGGCGAGGGCCGGCAGAAGGGGTCGCTGTGGACTGCAGCGCCCGCCTGCCAACCGAGAAAGACAAACCCACCTACAAGCCGAGGGTTTTCAGGCTTTTCAGCCTCAGCCGCCGCCGTGAGCAGAACGGGGATTCATCACTGCTCAACATGAAACTTTAAGGCCCATTTATTTAGATTTTCATGAATAAAATTATGTTTTCTTATCATGAATCCATTTAATATAAGTCTATAAATTCCACTTTAATCTATAATTTTTAGATTGAATGAAGTTCTCCTGCACCATCCAGGTTGTGCTAACATTACTCCTCCAAAAATGCTAAAGTTACCTTGAAATACAGAAATTCCATCTTTTTTTATACTAATTAAACTCCCCGATGATATGTCAATATAATCCTTCTAGAATTGAAAATGTGCTTCTATGAACATATCATTACCCAAGGGATTCATTTGAGAATGTATATGTTCTGAAAAACTTTTTAGTCCAAACAACCCTAACACAAAATTATCTAATTGATATAACCCATGATGAAGAAAACACCCTAACAAAAAATAAACTAAATAACCTAACCAAAATAAAAATAAATAACCTAACCCAAAAAGAACTAATTATCACAAACCAAAAATATGTGTTTTCATAATGACTTTTTGAAGTTAATTATATTTTTATACTAAGGAGATATTTTTTACATTTTTTTTAATTGGGGAGAAGGTATTGAAATGGGTTAAATACCTTTAAATAGTAACTTTTTAAGAAAAAATATATTTTATAAAATTATTCATTAAATGATAAATATTTTTGAAAAGTGGCGGGTATATTGAAATGATTACTTTTTTTAATGTAATTTGGGAGTTTTTGGCCAAATTTTATTTTAAATTAAGTTGATTTTGAGGTATAATATATATTTAGAATAAAATTCTTGGGGGATTTTAAATATAATTGTTCCTTTGGTAAAACTAATTTGATATATAATTTTTTTGATAAACCAATTTTTCGTGGTAGGTAGGAAAAGGCCAATCCATAGCGATTCTTATAATAGGGAGTTCCATAAGTTACTGGATTGTTTGGTTGATAATATTTTTAGGATATTAGGTATGTTATCAGGTCTTTTGGTAGTAGATCATTGTTGTGATAATGGTTGTATGTATTAAAAATATATTACTCAATGGATTTTCAATTAATATTTTGAGTGCTTATTAGTTATTTAGTGGTTAACATTCCATATGGGTGTTAAATTTTTTGTATTGTTAGTTTTGTTTGAATTTGGTGATCATGTATTATGGTTCTGATTAATTACTTGGAAATTATTCTGTAGAAGAATGTAATTTATTTTTTTGGTTTATGTAATAGTTTTTTGGATATTAGTTACATATTATGTGTTATTGATATAATAGTATTTTGTTTGAATTAAATTTTCAAAGTCACACATTTGAATAATGGTGTATATTTCAGATATGTTCTAGTGTCTTAATTATAGATTGAAAATTTTGGTATGCATTATATCCTGGATGTGGAATTGGTTCATCATTTTAGGGATGATAAGTATTTATGTAGAGTGGTTGTAAAAACCCACATCCCAACGGATTAGTGTAAAGAATAAATTTCATTTAACCTAAAAACCCAACACAAAATGAACAAAATAAGCTAAACTAAAAAGACCTAGCCCAAAATAAACAAAATGACATAACCCAAAATAAACCAAATAGCCAAAAACCATGTAAAAAAGTAATTCTAGACAAAAAAAATAAAGAAATGACTAGATGAAATAACCAAAAATTTTCATAACCCTAAAATGAACCAAATGAAGTAACCTGAAATAAATAAATGACCAAATAAAATATGGCATAACCCAAAGATAACCAAATGAATGAACCCAAAACTAATAGATTGACGTATCCCAATATGAATAAAATATCCTAACCAGAAATGAACTAAAAAAATGAACCCAAATAAAAATAAATAACCAACCCCAAAATGAACTAGTTTACCTAACCAAAAAACTGAACAATTGATAAAATGACATAATCCAAAATAGGCTAATGATTGAAAGACCAAAATGAACCAAATGATGTAACCCAAAAAATACAAAACCCTAAAATAAAGAAAATCATCTAACCCAAAATAAACCAAATAACCTAACATAGAAAATTTATAACCCAAAAAATAAAAAATAATCTAAACTAAAAAGACCTAATGAAAAATGAAAAAAATGACATAACCAAAAATAAACAAAATACCTAAACCAAAGTAAAGAAATGTTTCTAACAAAAAGATGAAAAAATGACCAAATTAACAAACCAAAAATTATATAACCCTGAAATTAACCAAATGAGGTAACCAAAAATAAAAAAAATGACCTAACTCAAATATGACATAACCCAAAGATGAACCAAATGAAAAACCCCAAAATTAAACAATTGACATAACAAAATATAAATAAAATACCATAACAAAAAATGATCTATATAACCTATCCCATATAAAAAATAACCTAACCCAAAATGATCCAATTTAACTAACCAAAAAATGAAAATTTGATCAATTGACCTAATCCAAAAAAATCGAATGACCAAAATGAACCAAATGACATAACCCAAAAAATATGAAACCCAAAATACACTAAATGAATAGACATAAAATAAACCAAATAACCTAACTTAAAAAATAGATTACCTAAAAATAAAATAAATAAAATTACCAAAAAATACCTAAACAAAATGAACAAAATGAAATAATGCAAAATAAACCAAATAAACTGAAAATAAGTAAACCAATTGCTTTTACCAAATAATGAACAAATTAAAAATTGAACAAACAAAAAATTGCATCACACTAAAATGAAAAAAAAATAATAACCTAAAATAAACCAAATGGCCTAAGTAAAATATAAAATAACCCAAAGATGAACCAAATGATCGAACCTAAAATTAAGCAATTGACATAACCCGTGATGAATTATATACACTGACCAAAAATTAACTAAATAACCTAACCCAAAGATAAATAAATAACTTATCTCAAAATAAACTAATATACCTAACCAAAAAAATAAAAAATTGATCAAATTACCTAATCCAAAATAAACTAATGGACAAATTACCAAAATGAACAAAATGACATAACCCAAAAAAGACATAACTAAAAATAAACCAAATGACCTAACACAAAATAAACTAAATAATCTAACATAAAAAAGAGATTACTAAAAATTGTGAAAAATAACCTAATCTAAAAATACTCAACCCAAAATAAATAAAATAACATAACCCCAAATAAACCAAATAACCCAATCCCATGTTAAAAAATCATTCTTACAAAAAAATGAACAAATTAACATATAAACTAACAAAAAATTACATGACCCTGAAATGAACCAAATGACATATCCCAAAATAAATTAAATGAACTTGCTCAAATATGAAATAACCCAATGATGAACCAAATGGAAAAGACAAAAATTTACTAATTGAAATAACCCAAGATAATGAAAATTCCCCAGCTAAAAATGAACTAAATATCCTAACCCAAAGAAAAATAAATAACCTAACAAAAAATAAACTAAATTACTAAGCCAAAAAATAAAAAATAATCAAATATCTTAATCCAAAAAAAACTAATTACCAAATGACCAAAAATAACCAAATGACATAACCTAAAAAATCCATAACCCAAAAATAAACCCAATGACAAAACTCATTAATGAAAGAAACACCCTCACCTAAAATAAATCAAATGACCAAACAAAAAATATGAAAAATACTATAACTGATTAATTAAATGACCAAATTACCAAATTACCAACAAACCTAACCAATAAATGAAAAAAAGACCAAATGGCCAAAAATAACCACATGACCAAAAAAAAAATAATGTAACACAAATTGGTCCTAAATGAATATACAAGAGGAATCTATATCAACTCTTTTTTAAAATGATAACTAAGTTTTGTTTATTATGTTATTCTATTGGTATTAAATTTCTTACTAAATATATATTTAGAAGCTTTTTAATTTTATAGATTTCTTTAACAGCTAAAATTTAAATTCATTCAAGGGTTATCAATTAAATATTATTCAATAATGTATTATTATATTAATCAATGTCATTTTTATAATGCGACATTGGACATAGAAGGCTGTGTGCCTTGAGAAAAAATATTTTTCTTGAGTAAGAAGGGAATGGATGGAAGTTATGTAAATTCACACAAATAAGAAAAGTTTGTTATTTTTTTATTGATATTTTAAATTTTGATACATAATTCAAAAATAAATATCATTTTTATATTTTAAATAGTGTTCCCTGGATGCCCTCAATGAGAAAAAATATGAAAAATTCAGGCCAATTGATCATTTGAGACCAGTATTAGGTGAGGATCTACAAGGGAGAGTCTGATGTTGACCTAGGGAAAACATCATCCCCACTAGGTATCATCCCTCATTAAGAAACTCTCAAACATATCACACCACTAAGCTACAAATATAACACACCAAACATTTTATGTTATGTTTATCTTAAATACATTCTATTCATTAGATATCCTATATTTCATAAAGAACTGAGTATTATTGAAAAACACTTTTTTATTTCAGATATAGTCATAAACGAGCCATTAAACTTAAATTTTCCATTTTTTTGGTTTAAATTTTGAGAAAAAAACATATATGGTTGTGATATGGGTGATATTTGGAGTCAAATAGAATCAACTTAATTTTTGGTGAATAGAAACTTACCCTTATGAATAGTAAATTACCCTTATGAATAGTAACTTACCCTTATGAATAGTAATATGACCCTTTTTAATGGTGACCTTTCCCACGAAAGTATAAATAAATTTAGGCACCTTAAAAATGAAGATGAATATTTCAAGTGTTTGTATTTTTTGATTAAATACTGATATTAACTAAAAAATAAATTTTTTATATTTAGAAAAATATTTTTGAAAAATGGAGTTCATTTTTTGGATTCTGAATGTTGAAAATGATTAGAGTGAATTTTTGGGATTTTTCTGAAACACTTAAATTTTTAGAGAATAGTAAAATACATTAATTTACAGTATAAATACATTATTTTTTAAATTAATTGTTCCCAAAATAATGAGTGATGTAAGAACTCAAATCTCGAACTCACATGAACTTATTAATATTATATGTTATTAGAATACTCACTATGTATTGTCTTTTGGAGACATAATAAACTGATGAACATAATATTAAGAAAAACCCCCTCGCCTCTACTATATGAACCACCCCTCACCCCCTCTTCCTCCCACACCACTCAAGATTCAAGACTTGACTAAATTCTAGTGAAATATCTCTCTAAGATTCTACCCCAAGTACAAGACCTTATATTCTCACCAAAGGGATAAAGAAATTCCTTAAATAGAATTCTCAAGGAGTACTCAAGAGGTGAACCTCTCTTCCCTTTTCTTTCAAATTATTTTATAATTTCTATTCTTTTGTTGCTCTCTCATCACCTCCCCACATCCAAATGATATAATAATTATAGTACGTTACATGTAATGGAATTTTATTATGCTAATGGAATATTTCATCATCATCTCTCTTTTCCCCCACCTTTTACACTAAAAATAAAAATGCCATCTGGATATGTTAATTTATCACATTCAAAGATGATAGGTTTTCAATTTCTATTAATATCTTTAAGACTGGTCATGAAACCTTTTTAATGGTTGAACCAGATAATAATATATAAATATATATATATATATTACATTATTCAATGTCCTAGAATCCATACACACTCATAATATAACATAATAATACAAAACAAGTTCATTATGCACAAAAGTGCTAAATTAATCCAAGTGTTTGTAATTAAATTTTAACTAATGAGTCATCCTCATGGTATATTACCAAAAATAATTATAATATCATTTATATATTTTTAATTTCACTAGTAATATATATTTACTATTATATATTTTTGACCACATGTCAAATTAACTTCCATTCATGAATACAATTAAACTGATCATGAAAACCAAAGAAGAAAATGCTTCCAAAACAGTGAAATTGAACTTCTTAAACCCATAAAAAGGGAATTTATGAACCTAATAAGTTTATAATAAATAAAATAAATGTTGATAAGTTTATTTACTTATAAATAATGAAGATAAATTTTATTATTCAGGTCATTAATATTAATCGAGAAAACCTTTGGGTAGAAGGTAAGGGATCATATAGCCCACTTTTATTCAAGAATTCCCCCTATGTTGTGTCCTTATATTTTTAATTCTTAATGATGGGGTATGTCTTCACACCTCCAGCATACTGACATTATGATAGATAAATGATGGGATACCCCTTTATATCTCATTAATCCCTCACAAGAACACCTTTTACCTTGCTAAAATGTTATAAGGGGTTTCTTATTTGACTTTTAATTCTGTGAGATTTCCATTGTTCGCCGCTTATTTATTTTATGTGGTGTATTGTGTAGTGCCATTTGATATGTATTATAATTATTATCTCTATATTAATGGTATTCTATGATTCATTTTGTGGTTATTAATTTTTAGTTATACGACTCGATTGATTACCACGTGGTAAGGGACCATGTCTCAATTTCCATTTCATTGTCACTTACTTGGTATTGTGAACCTAATCTTTCTTATGTGATGTATCCACTTCCCATTTGAGATAATTTTTTATTTAAAATTTTAAATATATTATATATCCATATTTTGGTTTCATGGAAATGATTATTTTATTATGTTATATACCCTATTACATAATTTATTTATTTGGAATGTTGTTTTAACTATGGAAATATTATTGAATATGTATCCTATACTCTATACGGATACAAAGAAGGAATATTGTACTTGTACTAAATATCCATGTAATGAATTATTTAGAATTTCAGCGATGAGTGTGTCCCACTATTTCCCCTCGATGCATCGACAAGTCTCATGAGACAAATTAGTTTGCAACAAACCTTTCGAGTTTGTTTCCATAAATCGCAAAGGATTCTACCCATAGGATTAAACTGTTTTGATGGTATAACATTATCATGTTCCAGATACATGATTTCTAGTTAATAATAAATCTCTTTATTCATATTTAGTTATTACTATCCATGAATTTTTCACTATTAAAAAATATATGAATGCAATTTTGTTATCAATTTACTAATGGCACATGTTTTTCATTTATTCACCATTCCATATTGACTATGCCAATTTCATTGTGATTCAATTATTTTTTATTCATGATTCCCCTATTTTTAACCCTTACTGATCATTTGAGATCACCCCTTTCATTTTTTACCTTCAACAGTTTATGAAGAAGAGACCATTTATTTGGTTTCTGTGGATGCAGATTTTTAGTTTTTGTTATTTATTGTATTTTTTACCTTTCTCATTATAATATGATTTTTTATGTATGTGTCTAGTTTCTTTAAGACTACTAAAAAGATCATTCCTTCTGGATTTCATTATAATTAATCATGCCAATGTAATAAGTAATGCACCGGCTCTGGGCTTTTGGGGTTGGGGTGTTACAGTTGGTATCATAGAAAGTTTAGTAGCAAACTTTGAAACTATATTAGAAAATGTAAATTAGGGAACAAATACCTAAGGTAGTATTTGAGGATAAACATAAAATAATGTCCAATAATTTTGGAAAGGAATAGATTATATGGATAATTCTAGAAAATACATCGATGAATAGATATAAATAGGTAGGGTTGTCCATGGCACAGATGTACCTAGGAGTGAAAACTATGAAAAGGAGTTTCGGGCTTGACTCGGGGTATCCTGGTACATGACAACAGGCCTTGATTCACTATTGGTTTGACACTCCTGGGGTATATACTTAGGATAATTCATATTTTCTTTATAAGCCATTATGAGGGATTTGAATGTAAATTCTTCCTCATAGAAACCATGTTTATGAGATTAGCTATGAATATAATTTCAATTTAGGCTAAGTAATTTTCTAGTTGAGATTATAAATTATGATTCATAACCTAATATAGTTTATTCCATATTTTAGAAAAGGAGGCTAATGGAAGAAAGGGAATAAATACTCATGGAAAATGTTGGGATTTACCCATTGAGCAAGTCAACATTATTAATGTTGGAGTGGACCAGATCATGACCATATTGGGACAACATACTCAGGTTGTGAAGAATAACCATGCTACACCTATTTTGGATCGTTTAATGAGGCAAAACCCCCATATTTTAGTGGGAATACAAATCCAGTGGTAGCTGACCAATAGATCAAGTCCCTTGAAAAGATATTCATGGAATTAAGATGCAATGAAAATGAAAAGGTTGTGATGGTAGTATATTGTCTCAAAGGATATGATGATAAATGGTGGTCCCTAATCTAGAATTATATGGAGGAAGAAGAAATAGAAGATATGGAATAGAGGAATTTTAACGAAATATTCTTCAACAATTATTTCCCTCGTGAGAAACAAACCAAAATGAAGAAGAAATTACTTGGCCTAAAGTAAAGAGAAGAATATATTGTTGTAGAGTATTAGGATACCTTCAAAATATCAGCTATGTATTCCATATATTAGGTACATGACTCATAAGAAAAGACTGATAATTTCTTTAAAGTCCTTAAGCCAAGTCTTCGAAGGGAACTGGATTCTCAATAATTTTCATCATATGATGAAATTTTATTATGTGCCATCAAAATAGTGAATGAATTTTCTAGATAAAATTTGTTCAATTGAAACCAAGATAAGAATTACTACTCTGATAACCATGGTAATGGTGATGTTCCAAATATGAAAAAGGGAATGAATCAATTCCTATTATGTATGAACTATGGAAAGAATCATCATGGGAAATGCTTGAAAGGCATGTGAGTATACTATAAGTGTGTAGAAATGGTTCATAGATCTAATGAATTAAAGGGGAAGAAAAACTCAATGAATTTAAATGCTACAATTGTAGAGATACGAGACACTATGAAAATGAGTATCCTAAGCACCGAGAAAACTTTCCAAAGAAAAGGCCACCAGAGCCAGGAAAAGCTTATGAAAATACAACTATAGAGGTTGAAGTTCCTAATGATGTAGTGGTAGGTACTTTAATTATTTCCTCAAACATAGACAATGTATTATTTTATTTTGTATTATCGCATTCATTAATATCTTCCAAGTTTTTCCTGAAAATTAGACATGCCCAATTTTATTTAATAAAGGAGTTTTCAGTAAAAACACCTTGGAGATGTATCATTGCAACAAAGGTGTGTCGATTAGTCACCGTCATGACACATAAACATGCTTTAGTTTCTAACCATTTCATCATAACAATTACTAAAATTTATATAATTTTCGGTTTGAATTGGATGTAAAATTATGATGTGAAGATCTATTATAAGAAGAAAGAAGTTATAGTTTTTGAAAATGGTGTAGAATCTCTTATCTTTAGAGAAAAAACCTTGCCATATGATTCTTATCTAGATCCACCCCCAGTAGCTGTACTGAATGAAATTCTAGGGGAGGAATAAAACCCAATATCTATGGGTGAGGAAAGAAATACTCAAATTAAAGATGTACATATAGTTCAAGAATACATTGACGTATTTCCCGAGGATTTACCGGGACATCCTCCAGAGTGGGAAGTTGAGTTCTCTATTGATTTAATTCTTGGTGAAAGACCTATATAAAAGACTCCCTATAGAATAGACACTATAGAATTAGTGGAGATAAATAAACCACTAGAGGAATTTAGTGACAATGGATTTATTCGACCTAGTGTTTCTCTATAGGGATCCCCTATCTTCTTTGTCAAGAATAAAGATGGATCCATGAGGATATGCATAGATTATAGGGAAATCAGTGCTATTTCAATAAAGAGTAAGTATCTTATTCCATGAATTGATGATTTATTTGATCAAATTCATAGAGAAAAATATTTCTTGAATATTGAACTTCGATCTATATATCATCAACTATGTGTGAGGAAGTAATATATTCCAAAGACATCATTTTAAACCAGGTATAGGAATTGTGAGTTTATAGTGATTCCTTTTGGACTCACTAATGCACCCTCTGTTTTCATGGATTTAATGGATAGAGTTTTAAAGGAATATCATGATGACTTCATCTTGTTATTTATAGATTATATCCAAGTATACTGCAAAATCTATGAATACCATGAGAATCACTTGTAGATTATTCTGAAAACTCTTAAAAGAAATGAATTATATGGGAAGTTTAGTAAGTGTAAAATTTGTCTTCAATCAGTTTATTTTCTAGGACATATTGTCTCTAAGGATGGAATCTTAGTTGATCCTGTGAAGATAAAGGCAATCAAAGAATGTCCCGCACTAACTAATATAACCAAGGTACACATTTTTATTAGATTAGTAGGTTACTATCGACGTTTCGTTCATAATTTTACTCAATTGGATAACCTACTAACCAATATCACACGTAAAGGGGTTGGGATTTTTTGGATTAAAGAATTTATATAATGCTCTGGAGAATTGAAAAAAAAATGGTCAATGCTCCAATTTTGACTCTTCCATCCAGAACTGATTGATTTGTGATATATAGTGATGCATCAAAGAATGGACTGGGTTGCATCCTCATGTAAAATGATAAATTTATTGATTATGCATCAAGGAAGTTGAATACTCTTGAGAAAATTACCCAACTTGGGATCTTGATTTAGCAGTCGTAATCAATGATATAAAAATATGGAGACATTATCTCTACAGTGAAAGATATTAGATATATACAGATCACAAGAGTTTGAAATAATTGTTTACACCAAAAGAACTCAACACGAGGCGAAGGAGATGGATTGTGTTATCCAAATATTATGATTGTTCAGTACACTACCACCCAGGAAAGGAAAATAAGGTCGTTGATGCATTGAGCATGAAAGATCCTAGACTTCTGACCCAAATGATGATTAAGATAGGTCATATATTCATGGATCTACTAAAAATAAATATGGAAATTATTAAGGAAGGGGAAACATATTTCCTCTTTCAAATGAGTGAAAAAACATCTTTACTAGAGAATATAGGAAGCTATCAATCGGATTCTGAGAATCTACACAAGAAAATTAATGTTTTTAGGGATGGGAGATTGGAAGACTTTATGTATGAGGAAGAAGTTTTGAAATTTAGGAATAGTCGATATGTTCCATCAGTACCTAAGCTAAAAAGGAAATTATTAGAAAATGCACACAACTCAAATTTCTCTATACACCCCGGTAGCACAAAGATGTATAGAGATCTAAAGGAACATTTTTTGTCGGATAATATGAAGTGAGATATTTTATGACTAAGTGTAAAGGTGTCTAGTTTGTCAACAAGTGAAGGTAGAGAGACAACATCTTAGAGTGGTGATGAAACCTCTACCTATTCCTAGTGAGATGAAATTATGATGGATTTTTTTATAGGACTACCGAGGAAACCTATAAGGAATGATGCAATATGAGAAATTGTTGATTATCTCATAAAATCAGCACTTTTCCTTGCTATAAGAGAGGAATTACCACTTGAGAGCATGACAAGACTTTATATTAATGAATTTAAAATACATAATGGTGCACCTATATCGATTGTGTCCGATAAAAATTCCCAGTTTACAACAAAATTCTAGAAAATTATCCAGAAGGATTTGGATACTGAGCTTCAAATGAGTACTTCTTATCACCCCCAAACTGACGGATAGTCTGAAAGGACTATTCAAACACTAGAAGACAAGTTGAGATCATTCTATCTTTACTTTCAAGGTATGTGAGATCAATACTTGCCTTTGGTGTAATTTTCCTACAGTAATAGATTCCATTATAGCATTCAAATGGAACCATATAAAGCATTTTATGGTAAGAGGTGTTGAACTCCAACTTTTTGGGATTAAGTTGGCAAGAGTAAACTTTTAGGCCCAAAACTTATCGAAGAGATAACTGCAAAAGTAAAGAAAACTCAGGCCCATATTAAATCACCACAAAGTACGAAAAAGATTTATGCTAACAACCAAAGAAATGATTTGTAATTTCATGTTAGAGATCATGTCTTTCTAAAAGTATATTCATGGAAGGGTGTCTTAAGGTTCGGTACAAAAGGGAAACTGAGCCCCATGTACATAGGACTGTTCGAAATTTTGGAAAGGATCGGAGTTGTAGCTTATTGTTTAGCAATGCCACCAAGCCTCTATAATGTTCATAATGTGTTTCATGTGTCATTGTTAAAGAAATTAATTCCATACCCAACTCATTTACTCACCTATGAAGAAATAGAACTAGAACTTGATTTTTCATACTGTGAAGAGCCTATTGAGATTATTGACACAAGGGAGCGGGTAATGGGAAATTGGACAACTAGTATAGTCAAGGTTCTTTAGAGAACCCATAAAATAGATTAATAAATTTGGGAACCATAGAATGTTATGAAGAAGAACCACCCACCTCTTTTTGAAGGGATTTATACATGAAAATTTTTGGGTATGAAATTTTTGATGGTGGGAATAATATAACACCCCTAACATATTATGGTATATTTCTCTTTAATACATTCTTTTGATTAGATACCATATATTTCATAAATCACTGAGTTTCTTCGAAACAACACTTAGATATTTTGAATATAGTCATAACCTAGCCATTAAACATAAATTTTCCACTTCTGTGGTTTGAATTTTTAAAAACAGACATACACAGTTGTGATCAGGGTGATATTTGGAGTCTGATAGAATCAACTTAATTTTCAGTGAATAGTAATTTACCTTTATGATCAGTAACTTTACCTTATAAATAGTAAATTACCCTTATAAATAGTAATATAACTCTTATTAATGGTAACCTTGCCCAAAAAAAGTATAAATAAATTTAGGCACCTTAAAAATGAAAATGAATATTTCAAGAGTTTGTATATTTTGATTAAAATGTGATTTTAATTAAAAATTAAATTTATAATATTTATAAAATTATTTTTGAAAAATGGAGATCATTTTTGGATTATAAACATTAAAAATGGTTAGGGTTAATTTTTGGGATTTTTTTGATATACTTAAATTTTTGTGAATAGTAAAATACATTAATTTACTGTATTAATACATTATATTTTAAATTAACTATTACTAGAATCATGAGTGACGTATAATCCCAAATCTTGAACTCACATACAGTTATTAATGTTATAATTCATGGAATATTCACTATTTCTTATCTTGTGGAGAAATTATAAATTAAGGAATATAATAATAAGAAAACCCTCCTCCCCTCCACTATATAAACCACCCCTCACCCCCTCTTCCTCCCACACCACTCAAGCTTCAAAAAATTCCAAAATTCTGCTCAAATATCTCCCCAAGATCCTCACCCACGTCCAAGACATTATGGTCTCACCAAAAGTCCACTAAAAAGGCTTTAAGGATATTTCTCAAGGAGGAGTACTCAAGAGGTTAACCTCTCTTCCCTTTTCTTTCAAATTATATTACAAGTTCCATTCATTTGTTGCTTGAAACTCACCTCCCCACATACAAATGATATAATAATTATAGTACCTTACATGGACTACAATTTTATTATACTAATGGAATATTTCATCATCATCTCTCTTTTCCCTTACCTTTTACACTAAAAATGAAAATATCATACGAGATGTGTTAATTTATCACTTTCAAGGACGATGAGTTTTCAATTTCTATTAATATCTTCAATACTGGTCATTAAACCTTTTTAATGGTTGAACCATATCATAATGTATTAATTTTCCCTTATTCAATTTTTTTTAATCCTTACACACTCATAATATAAAATAATAATTCAAAACATGTTCATTATACACAAAACTGCTAAGCTAATCCAAGTGTTTCTAATTAACTTTTAACTAATGAGTCATACTCATGGTATATAAACCAAAATAATTATTATATAAATTTTATATTTTTAATTTCACGAATAATATATATTAAAAATTTTGGATGTTTTATCACATTTCAAACAAACTTTTATTCATGAATACAAATAAACCAATCATGAAAACCAAGGAAGAAAATGATTCCAAAACAATAAAATTGAACTTCTTAAACGCATAAAAAAAGGGCATGAATGAACCCAATAAGGTTATAATAAATTAATTAAATGTTTATGAGGATCATTAATTATTAATTAATGAAGCTACATTTGATTATTCGGGTCATTAAGATCAATCGATAACACCTTCGGGCATAAGGTAAGGGATACTCCCTCACACTTTTATTCAAGAATTCCCACTATGTTGTGTCCTTCTATTTTTAATTTATAATGATAGGTTATGTATTAAAACCTCCCCCATACTTCCCTTATGATATATAAATGATGGGATACCCCTTTACCTCTCATTAAGCCCTCTTGAGGACACCCGTTACCATGCCAAAATGTTGTTAAGGGGTTTCTTATCTCACTATTAATTCCGTGAGATTCCCATTTCTCACCACATATTTCGTGAATGTGCTGTATTGTGTACTTACATTTAATATATATTATCATTATTATCCTTATATTCATGGTAATCTGTCATTTGTTTTGTGGTTATTAATTTTTGGTCATACGACTTGATTGATTATAATGTGGTAAGGGACTTTGTCTCAATTTCCATTTCATTTTCATTTACTTAGTATTGTGCACCTAATATTTATTATGTGGTGTATCCAATGTCCATTTGAGTTAATTTTTCATTTGAAATTTTAAATATATTATATATCAATATTCTGGTTTCATGGATACGATTATTATCTTATGTTGTAAACCCATTTACATACGGTGTTTATTTGGAATGTTGTTTTAACTATGGAAATATTGTTGAATCTATATCCTCTACTCTATTTGGATATTTGGAAGGCATATTTCCCTTGTAATAAATCTATTTATAAATAATTCTTTGGAATTGCAGTAACAGGTGGGGCCCACTATAGCCCCCTGATGCATCGACGGGTCTCATGAGACAAATCAGTTGGCGACAAACCCTTCGAGTTTGTTTGCAAAAATCTGACGGGTTTCTACCCACAGACTTAATCTGTTTCAATGGTATAGTGGTATCATCTACCAGATACATAAAGTCTAATTAATAATAACTATAATAATTCATTTTCATTTATTATTATCAATGAGGTTTTCACTATGACAAAATACATAGATGCAGTTTTATTATCAGTTTACTAATCACGTGTGTTTTTCATTTATTCACCATGCCATGTTGATAATTTTAATTTGGTTTTGATTAAATTATTATTGATTCATGATTTATCTATTTTTAACCCTTACTAATATTTTGATCTCACCCCTTTCATTTTTTTACCTTCAACAGGTTATGAATAGGTGACCATTTCTTGAGTTTCTATGGATGTGGTTTATTAGTTTTTGTTATGTATTGTATATTGTTACCCTTCTCATTATAATATGAGTTTCAGGAATGTATATAGTTCCTTAAATACAACTAAACAGATCATTACTTTGGTATTTTATCCTTCTTAATAATGCCAATGTAATAAGTAATGCACCAACTCTGGGATTTTGGGGTCGGGGTGTTACAGAAAAACTCTCATACAAAATTATATGAGACTAAAAAATAGCTATATAAGAGTGTGAAATATGTAAACTGGTCACTAGATATTTCATGAAATCTTTAATATTTATATTTCCATCAAATCCATCACAGGTTTCTAATTTGTTTGGTTCATTTATGAAAAAAAATGTGATTTATATATGATACACCAAGTGATGTCAATGAGGGTCCTAGTGAAAGATAATGTGATAAAACTTGTGATGGGGGTTGTGATGATTATGATGTTGATGATGACATTGGTTCTCTAGGTAAAAATTCTGGTCTGATTATGATGGAACTGGTGGTGATGATGGAGATAATGATCCCATCAATTTTTGAGTTGATAGTAACATGACGTGTGGATGATGTTTAATGACTAAAACAAATTGATGATTTGGATTGTATATATATGTTATAGTATTTTAAATGGTTTGAAAACTATTTATAACTTGATGGTAAAATTATAAATATATAATAAGTGTATCGCATTAAATGTGCACCATGGTTTGTTATTTATTTGTCGGTTCTATGAGAGGTTCTAATGGTGTTGTTTCTATCCACTAGGGATTGAAATATATATTCACGGTTCACAGAACCATGGGTATAAATCAGTTTTGGATAACCCTCTATACCCATGGTTTTAGGAACAAAACGTATAGATATATACCCACGGTTTAAAGTAATCCATGGGTATTCAAAATTGGTAGTGATCTATACCAATAGTTTCAAAGAAAACTATTTGTAGCCCTGTAATGATATATGTAATGCCCATGGTTCACAGAAACCTTGGTATTTTCTATAAAAATGGTTCTTAGTCCTATACTAATTTTTTGAACTATTGTTATATCATTTTTTTATAGCTTTGTGTATTCAAATTTTTGTGTGTGGATGATTCTTCAGTAAAAATATTCAATATCCTATGAATATGGATGTACTTTGAAACATTAATATTCAGAAACATGTATTATTTATACAAATAGGGTATGATAATTTCACTTTTATACTCCAAACATACATCATTCTGTATGTAGGGAAATCATTTATCATCGATAATAAAGGTGAACAAAGCATAAAGTACTCTTTATTAAATGAATCATATGCTTGTCCACTGACAATAAAGTGATCCTTTAATTTATCAATTAATGGATACTTTTATATGTAAATATCATTTCCAGTATCATTCGGTCCAAATATCAATATATCTTGGATAGAAAATGACTTCTTCATACACATCCATGAAGGAAAGTTATAATTGTGAATGAAAATAGTCCGAGTACTTAGTGAAAAATTCATTTGGAGAAATTGGTTAAAGCCATCACAGGGTAATACCAATCTAGCATTTCTTGGGTTAGATATAATATTAGGTTGTGACCTATTGAATTTATCCCAAGATAACCTATCACTAGGATGTACTATTTCATCATTATCGTTATTTATTTCTTGTTCATGCCATCTCATATGTCATTCCATTTTTTATGACATAATTTTTTTGATGGATGGAAATTAAAGAGAATAATGAGATAACATTATATGGTATGTGGTATTGAGTTCCATATTTAATAGTCTTCTACCTTGATGTACCACACGGTTTTCACTAACTCCACTCTACACCCCCCCCCAAACAAACAAAAATAACATGGGTATGAATGGATCTTAATAGATGATAACACAAATTTTTTAACCTACTTTGATTCAATGAAATAATTTTCTAGAATATGTGAAACATCAGGTAGTGAATAATTAATAAATTCAATGATATAGTTAATCACACTATTACTAAATCCATGCGTTACCTTCCCATGATATAATCTCATTAAAATCTCATGTTTGCTTATTTTTCACATGTTTGATATACTGGTGTATTCATATCATCTATCAGATACCTAACACTCTAAACATCATTATTTTGATGAATATATGAAAACTATGATTCAGTATTCATTTCACCTTGCAATGGTCTATATGTGGAGTTGGCTTCATAAAAAATGGAAACCGATCATAAATCACATTTTTCGTACCAATCCTTTCATCTAAATAAATGTAATTTTCCACTTTATATTTTTATCCATTGTGATACCACATGTGATATTTTTTGGAAACCATTTTCAGTGATATGGTAACTCACTTCCTTTTGAAATAACCATATTCATCCAGTAAAATCAAAACACATGCTTCAAATCAATCTGCCATATGAATCACTATTGAATGAAATGTCTAAAAAATATCATAATTATTAATGAAAATCATTAGTGATCCTATCAACATTGTAAATACAACATTTATCTATTCCAAGGAAAATCAATATAAATTAAAAATATATATATAGAAATTTACTTAACATGATATGTATTGTTTTATAAGATAAAAACTAATCATCAATAACATGTTTATAAAAAAATAATAACAAACATTTTAAATGGGAAGTAAAATAATATATTATATGTTGTTAAGTTTTAATTTATAGTAAAGTTTCTTTTCATACACTACATTATTTATTTATTCATTGTTTTCAAAAATGTTATAGAATAGCTTCATTAATAAAAATTTTGTGAAACAATTTTAAAAATACATATTTCTCGGTTAATGTATTAACTATAAGTACATTCTGATGGAATGTCCTATAGGGTTATTATACTCAACCCTATATATATGCACTCCTAGGAGATATCATATTTTTTTGAGTTAATATATTTCTCATATGCATTACATAATTTATATGTTTCTCTAATGAATTAATTATGATTATTGAATTATGAGATCGGTATTGGGTATATTTATTTTATTATTATAATATTTTGGTGATTATTCTATCTATATATGGATTAATGGTTTTCAAAGGTGTGAAACACAGTAAGGCTTAGAGGCCACTTGAGGATGCGGCATGAGGTGAAAGCCTATAAAAACTATTACAGAGAACAAGAAAAATAAATTATTAAAGTAATGTTTTAAATAAAAAAACTAAATTAGATCAAACTACTATAAATTATAATAAAATCTAATAATATATATATATATATATATTATTAATGAATAAAATCAACATCATTAGTAATAGTTATAATTTAGGATATATATATTTTTTATCCCTCCAATTCATGTTAAATCAGTTGATCCCAAATTATCCATATGTATAAATTATTGAAATTTATGTTTTTTTACCTCACTTTATTTTTTAATGTTATTTTTATATTGATATTTTTATTAGTGAATAACATAAACTTTACATTAATCAAACATAATATCTTGAAATCCCTTCAGTAGTTGTTTTTAAATATTTTATTTATGTTATGGAAACATTAATTTTTCTCCTTATATGTCAATGGATAGAATCATTTTCAATTGAACAAAGAAATTTCATTTTCTAGTAGATTATATCATCTCTATTTATTGTAAAAAAATTATTAATTGGTATATAATATCATAATTATGATTGAATTATTTTTTGGAATATTTTTTTATTAAAAAAATTTAGAAACTATCCTTCATTGTAAAAGTGATTCACCATAACAATGTTATGTTATAATCATTTAATATATAAAACGAATTAAATTAATGACTTACAATGGATCACTACATTTCATAGACTATTATAGCTCATGAGTTTTCTCTCAACGAAATGTTTCTAAATCCGTCATTTATGTTTGACATAAGTTTGATTCTTTTTCCATTATACTTCATTAAAATATATTATCTATGAAACACAGGTTTTTCCTTTAGGTATATATAAATTTATACTAAATATAATAAATATAACATTATTACGCTTATATTTTTGGGCTATAAATTTTCATATAGTAAAAATATATGCATATCTCAATTTCTTTTTTTTCATTACCAAAAAAAATATATATTAGTTATAAACATAATATATTGCATATAAATGTCTATTTTTTGGTTTTTATAGTATATTTTATAGTAGAAATTTATGATTAATGGTTACCAATCCTATAAATTTATATAATTATTTCATTCGACTATAGTTTTATGATTTTTACTAGAGCACATCATTGTGGTTTACACAAGGTATGAGGGATATAATTGAAAAGAAATTGAAAGGGATGGAACCCCATTCTACAGGATGATCTCAGGCTCTCGTCTCGATTTATCTTCCTCATTACCCTAGGGTTTCCTCCCCGACGGTGTTGGTTTTTCTTCCTCTTTGATTCTTTTATATATCTCTCCACGCATGTTCTAAGCCCCCTCTCCTTGGCTTCGTGAAGGACTTTTTTGGCCTCCATTATGTGCTCTAGACTCGAGTTCAACCACTTTGTTCTTGGTCGGATCCAGAGTGATGGGCATAGTGAGGTTTTGGGATAGATATGTGGTGGTTGAGGGACCTCTTGGCATCTCATTTTTCTCCTTTTCTAGGGTTTTTAGCCCGTAATTTTTTTAAAGTTTCATCCCCTCACTTTTGCAATCTTAGATGGTTCTGATTAGGTTTATATCACCTTTTTTAGTCCTAGATCTTAGTGGTTTTGGGTGTTTTATTTTGGTGTTGGCATAGGGAAGAGTTTGTGTGGCGTCGAGGATGTCAGTAGAGAAGGTGAAGCGATGATAGGATGACCTCTGTTCTTCCTTGATATGGCTTCTTCGATTGCCCGATTTTGTGGAACATGTTCTTCTCGGATGAGTTTCGAGAGTTAATCTCATAGTGTTGGAGGGTTTTGGTGGATTCTAACTGGATTTCTCCGGATGTTCTATGGGTTGGGACTCGTGACTATAGTCGCACCAGTGTGGCTATTCGGGGATGTCGATTCCAAGGGTTGATTCTAGTTTTATTCTAGTGTCCGTGTGTCCTTGTTTTGTGGTTTCCTCGATCGGCGATGGTTCTCCAACAATGACAATTGGTGATGTTGTGTTCATGGTTTGGATTGGTCAGCGGTGATGGGACGATGATTATGGATGTGCTATTGACATAACATGGCGCAGTTGTTCGGGTGGCCTGGGTGATTTATGGGATCCTATTGGTTTTGATGTATTTTTAATTTTTAATTATAAATTACCTCTCACATTGTCTCACTGGATTGTGTGATGTTTGTTTTATACTATTTGATGTTTTTAATTATGTGTGGTTCCTAATCTACCCATGAATTTGGTTTATGAAAATACTAAAAAAATGATTTAGAGGAGGAGTAAAAAAAATTGAAATTTTTTTACTAAAAATTTTTTATTTATAATTTAGATAAACTTTTACTTTTCAATTCTTCCTTTTTATAATTATAAGTTCAATGTAAAACTAATCACCATATTCATTGATTTCATCAAATTATAGTTCATTCTAAATCAAATATTCTATAAAAATTTTATATAAAAAATTTATATAAAAAATTCACTAATAAAATATATTTTTTTTAAAATATTTGAATAATTTATCACGAAAAACGAGTGAAAAAATTATAGATTCATTTAATTTGATCAATTTTTTATTCACTTTTAGTATAGAAACAGTCACACAAATTATAAATGATTGATTATTATAATGCCATAATTAATTTTTATTCACTAAATGTATTATTTTCCTACAGTTTAACCTCTATGAACAATACTTTTATATATCTGTGATTAATTAATCTATAGAAGATTACCACAATAAAAGTATCTCATTAATAACTTAGTCATTTAATTTTTTCTTCAAATTATACTTATCCTATAATTTCATTCTTTAATTTTTTATAAATACTTAACTAAAAAATTGATAATTTTTCATCTTAAGATGAGGAAATTAATCTGTCACTAAGTGGTATATCTCTATATTCACATGGGATAGTAATCCTATTGTTCGAATTCATTTCAATTTTGACATGTTATTTTAGTAATATGTTTTGATCTATAGTTCATTATTAAAAAAAATTTCAATGTGTTCATCAATAATCATATTAGTAATGAATTTTTCATCCTCAATTCAATATAACATTGACTACCATTAATTTTAGAGAATCTACAATATTATTTAAGAATGAATAGAATATATGAAATTTTTATCTTTTAAAATAAATATTCAATTGAAAATTATTGAAATATGCTAACATATTTTTGAAATATATTCTCTAGGTATGGAATATAATTTATCATATTCAATTTAGAGAGAAAATATATTTATTTTAGTAACATGTTTTACACTAAAGTGATTGTTATAGACACTTTTCCATATATCATATCTAATTTTTCAATTTGAAACTTGATATAGTCATTTCTAGAGATAAAAGAATTTGTGTCACTTTTTTCCCAAATTCAGATTATACCTCACTTTTTAAACTTCCTAAAATACATGAAATACATTCACTTGGATTTTTGTATTATTTTCTCCTTATTAGAAAATAAATCATTTTAGTGTTCACAGTGAATGTATTTGTATGATATTTACTATATTCATCGATAGGTATATTGAAGAATGAAGTCTTTCTATAGTTGCATCAATCCATAAATATGTTTTTAATATTAGATTCAATTTTATATTTTTCTCTCAATGCTTCTATGGTTTTTAAAATAAATAATATTCATTAAAGTTGGATTCCCACTAAAAAACCAAGTTTTATCCTAATGGATATATTTAACTATTGGTTGACCTAATGGTTTTATGAGTTTAATTGAAATTCATTATAAATATAATTAGTAGAAAACTCATACATTAATAATAAAATTCAAAAATTTTAGATATTATAACAATGAAAGTTAACATATACACAACCAAAATTTAATTATTTAAAAAATTAAAAAATATATATAGAATATATGATATTAGAAAGGGGTTCATTATATCTTATCCCTAAGGATTTATAACTTTTACTATATGGAAGAAAATATATAGAATTATTTTACCCCAAGGATAATTCATTATTATCACTAAATGTTAGGTCTGAATATTATCCCCTAATCTAGTAGGTCATGAACATGGGGTGAGATTAGTTTTCAGTCCATGCAACCATAAAAAATTACAATAATCAATAATCACTTAAAAATTAGGGTAAAAGGACATACTATTTCACAAACACAAATGTTCTTGTCAAAAATGAACTAAAAAAAAGATAAATTACAAGAATGATATGTTGAATAACTAGAATGAAAAAAAATTTAAAAATGAATTTTCTTATTTATAATGGGATTTATAAAAATAATTGTATGATCACTTAGGACTTATCTATTAGAATTATGGAACTAATTAATTGGTTAATGATTTATCATATATCCTTCTAGTTTTTATTTTTGGTGTATTGATTAATTTATTATAGAAAAGTTTCATAAAAAAATGAAGTCATCAAAATATTCTTGATCTATTTAAGATGGTGAATAAATACTATATTAAATATTTTATACCTAATAAACACAAAAAAAATGTCACAATAAAATAAAAAAAATACATGTCACATACAATGGGGAATTTTAGGTATCAAAAAATTTGTTTTCTAGGAAAAAATACATTCCACATTCAACCAGAGAAGCATCTAACACAATTGAATGGGAACTAAAATATATAAATGTCACATGATATAAGTAAAAAAAATTATTTTAAAAAAACTTAAAATTTTTATCATAGAAAATAAAAATTATTGAAATTAAGAAGGATATACCATCAAAACACCAAGATTTAGAAAACCTGTTCAAGAGGAAATGGTTTATCCCTGGAGGTGAGGGGATGGTTAATAATAGGATTCCATGAGTCGTGAAACCTGAAGAAACACTTGAAATATCTATTTAAGTTAATATTAATTCTAGGAGTTCAACATCATTAATTCATCAATGTTTCAATGTCTATAGAATTAAATTGATAAAATATTTCATATAGGAAAGTGTAGTAGTCAAACAATTCGAGAATAGGTAATTTCAATTAATTTTTTTTAAATAATACCTCCAATGAACCACACAAAAAGTTTTAACACTATAATGAAAACTATAATGGGTAAAAATATAGTGTAATGAGAAAAAAATGAGTTATACATTAGAGAAAAAAATTTAAAATAGTCATCATATAAAAGGTAGAAGAAAACTAGTTCAAAAAGTTATTAAGATAAAGGGGATTGTAAAAAGGATAACACAATATAGGAAATTAAGGAAATTCAACAACTAAATAATTCCTGAATCAAAGACTGGGTTGGATATTGGGGAGAAGTTTCCTAGTGAAGGAGAGTGAGAATGAATTTCATCAATCCGACAATGAAAACCCCAAAATACCTTATATGGGTAAGCATATTTAGGATGTGTCACTAGCCATGATTTGTAATGAGGATGATGATTTTAGGGAGGTGGGGTGGCCACGTCCAAGCTGCCCTAGAGGAGGAGGTGGGGAGGCCACTTCAGAGGAGCGTCACTGGGGAGGTGGGGTGGTCGCATTAGATGAGGAGGATCATGGGGAGTTTGTTGCTACATCGGTGGAGGGGTATTGCACAAGGTTGGGTGGAATCGTCAAGGGAGTATGTTCATGGGGAGGATATCTCACAAGGGTAGGGAAGAAATGTGAGGAGGAGAACCACATGATGGTATAATATGATCACCGCATGTAGGAGATTTGTGTGTGATTGAAAAAAAGTAACCCACTATTCATGGTTTTTATAAAACTACAGATTCAGATAAACATATAGCCATGGGATTAATTAAATCATGGATATAAATTAAGCTATATCCACAAACCTATAAAACCATGGCTATATTTCCATGTCTATAGATAATTTTTCTAATAGAGATCATTAGAAATAGGTTCAATCATTATGTTATGGATATGAAATCATCTCATCACATAAACATATGGACTTGAAACCAAGTCTATGCATAACCTTATGGACATGAAATCTAGGTCCACACATAAGACTATGAATATTTAATTAGGTATATTTATAACTTTATGAACATGTAATTATGTTCAAACATATCATATTTACTCGTGATTTATACATCTTGTTGGTCAGAGTAGGACACTCAAGAGGGGGTGAATTGAGTTCCTATAAAAATTTCTGTTAAAAATATTATTTAAAAGTTTAACCATTTAAAATAAAATTGGCTAGTTAATCAAGGTAGTAAAATTATAATAATTTTACTATTCAAATAGTTTCTAAAAAGATTGATTAATTCTCAGTTATAATAATATGAGATATTGATAAAACTTTTGAAACTACTTTAATAAGGAAAAATATTTATAACTACTATCCAAGACTAACTATCAAAGTAAAATTTTGTTTTTCTGAAAAATGATTTAAAATAGAGAAATACTAAATTGAAAACATATTGGATATAAAAAATAGTTTTAGTCTCAATAAGAGACTTAGTCTACTCCACTTGGTGATCATTTTCCACCAAAAAATCTATATAAATAAGGATTTGGATCCACATCCTAGATCAGTGTTAACCCAATGGTACAAATACTGTCTACATCACAAGAACTCTAACACGGTTCTACATGGGAGCAAAAACAACCCGGTCACATAGGACCACTTCCACATTTCTTCGTGGGATGAACAAGTGTTAAAAGTATATTGTTTTAGGATATATGGTATCCTCCTGTTTAGTGCAGGAGACAGTATGTGTTTTTAGTATAGACACACAAACTGCTCAAAAGTTTAGTCAAACTGTACAAAACATAGAAGAATATATTAGGAAAGGATTATAGATACTTTGAGTGTTATTCAATTAATCTTTGGACTCTCTGATGGATCAGAGGTGTAGCTCAAGTCCTCTTCTGGAAACAGAAACTGAAAATAGAGTGTCGTGGAGCACTTTGTTATATCTTCCAGGAAGGTGGGAGGCTCTTCTCCTTTAGTTTAATTGGATGCTGCTGAGATGATTGAACATTGATGATCAATAGTTCTCTAGTTTATAGCAACCAGGAATGAAGAATTACTCCTATGTTCTTCTTTATGTATGGTGCTCATATCTTCTTGTGTATATGTGTCTGCACGAGTCTGTCTTTATATATTATTTCATGTTATATCCTTTGTATATATAAATTATTGTAGCCCGACAATATGCATATCTATGGTATACATAGTTCCTTATATTTCTAACATCCTCTTTGAAGATTTCTGCAAAAAAGACATTAAATTAATCAGTCACATAAAAATACTCAAAATATGACTGTTAGAAATGATTTTAAATGGAAGAACTTTTAAATAGTCTGTCAGTGAGTCCTCAATCAGTATCTTCTTATGTTGGTGACTCATTCCATTGGTGTGTCATTTGGTCTCTCTTTCCGTGAATCAGTGACTCATTTCATCGTTGACTCATTTTAACTGTCAGTGAGTCCTTGCATTTATAGCACCATGCATTGGTAGGTTATTTGAACTGACGGTAGGTCATCTACGTTGGTATGTCATCCTTTGGTAGGTCATTTTCATTGGTAGGTCATATGTAGATAGCTCATTTTCATCAGTACGTTATCTGTTGGTAGATCATTTTCATCATTAGGTTTTCAATTGGTAGCTCATTTTCATCGGTATGTCATCTGTCGATAGCTCATTTATTTTGTTGGTAGCTCATCTCTTCTGTCGGTGTAAGTCTGTTACACTTAGAAAATATTTTTGTTTGATGTGTCTTACAATATAAATATCAACATAATGTACCAAATCTATGTGAGATCATAGATAAAAACAATTCAACATATTATAAATTAAATAATTATGATTGAAATGTTTAGACATGAATAATAGGAGTTGACAGGATTTGTGATTATTAAAACTATTAATACTAGAGAGAATGGCCAAAAGCCTCCTCTAGGCCAACAATATCCCCCTTTTTGATGATGAAAATCATGGAATTATTCAGTAAAATAATTTGATGTGAAATAAAATCATCCAACTTGTCATTTCCCACTATGGACGATTGTTTATAATATATAGAAGGTTCAGAGGTAAAATAAATAGTAATGGTATCAATGAGAAAGTAACATATATAAGAGTGCTATCAAAGGTAAACTAAATAATGATAATGCCAAGATGTTTCTCCCCCTTTTGGGATTATCAAATAGAAAATGGGGAGTAGAGAAAGAAAATGTATCATAAAGTAATAGATAAAAGAGAAATAGAGGAAAGACAAGAACAAAACATTTCATTAATCAAGAAATTACAATGTGTTACAATTCATAAAATAAAAATAACAAAATTAAATCAAACACCCCTATTAGAGAATTATCCACACTATGGTTGAGGAGTAATAGGTTCATTCCCTTTCTCAGAGGGATCAATAGAGGGTCTATTATGTGGTGGTTAAGAAGCTGGAGGGTCTTAGTAAATTCTTAGAGGAGGTAGGATCTCTCCTTCTGGAACATTAGGTACAAGTTTGGTTTGTGTTGGGACAACACAGGAGGTTGAATTTGTTCTTGGATCACTGGGAGAAACAGAGTCAAAGCCTAGGAAACTAACATTTGAGGTGGTGGAACATATCTAGGAGGTCCAAGAGGTGTGAAAATAGGTAATACAATTGCCTCACTTTGGACATGATGGTATGGATTTAATAGCTTAATGAAATCCTCAATAATCTCACCACCGTAATTCATTTCTTTCTCAAATTCATTCTTATTCACCATGAATTTTATCCAAAATAAGATTGAAGTCCTTAAATTACATGACTTGTTCTTTGAATGATTTTTTAACTAGGGGTAAAGTCAAATTTTCTACCAAATACTTAAAGTGACTTTTCAACTGGTTCTTGGTGCAAATATTTGAGAAATATGAATTAATACTCTTTGTTATCTCTTCTTGAGTGGAATATGCTTCCTTGGTATAAAATATGACCATATTATGCACATGATCATTGTTCTTATCAATCATTTAAAGGTTTCCCAAACTAGAGGTATCAAATAGAGCTTGAATCTCCTCCTTCACAATAGTTATGACTGCCTCAAGGTCTGGAGTCAGAGATGACTGACCAAATGTAGAAGGAATATCAGAAGAAGCTGAGGTCAAGTCTTCAATGTTTTAAGAACAATCTCCACACAACCATTGTACTTGGAGGTCAAGGTATTTATTGCAGAAGCAAGACTAGTCATTTCCTTTCTCAACTTGTCAGTACTTGAAACAATTGTCTCAGTAGTTGTTATTAAGTTGGGTTGAATCTCTTCTATCACATTCTTTTCAACATTACTGCAATAATCCTCACTTATACCTACTGTCTTATTTGGACCATAGACCACTTGTCCAGACTACTTAATTTCTACTATTAAATATCTGATAGTGTAATTCATCACTCAACTCAATGTTTTCTATTATAGTTGTTTGAATCTCATGAACCATATGACATTGAATAGATATACTTACACCTAAATAGACTTCTTCTTTAAACCTTTCAAAATCTTCTTTAGTTATAGAGTCACTAAGAAGGATCTCAAACCCTGATTCCCTTACAACATGACAAAAAACATCATCATATGAATCTTTATAATCTAATACCAGTGCTACATATCCATTATTAATTTCTCATTAAACCATTATATCATTATCTCGAGGAGTGAGAGTATCAAGTCTTACTCTTCCATGTTGTTCCTCTTCACCAGATTGATCTTTTCTTTCTTGAGGCTCCCCCTTAATATGAGGACTCCTCATCAGTTTCATATTTCATACATTAGGTCCTCTTGTTTCATAAACTAAATGAGGTACATTAATTACTTTATCTTCCACATCATCAAAAACTTCATCATTTTCTCTTACTTCAAAAAAGACTTCAAGTGATTCTTCCAACTAAGATTTATCCATAGCTTCAAGAATTTCAACAACTTCACCTTGATCCTTCCTATAATGTTCATCATCACATTCACTACTTTCATCATCATCATGTCCAAATACATGTTCTTCATTTACATTTTTATCATCATCTTCTTCACCTTCTTCCTCTTCATTACCATTGCCACATTCATCATCTTTACTTTATTCTTCTTCTTCGGAGCCATTGGATCTACTTACATATTCCAAAATACCTAAGACTTTTGTCCTCTCATCTCCATTTTCTTCAAGTGTGGTCTCATCAGAGGGTAAGGCAAGTGGATGACTTGGAGGTCCAACGGAAAAAAAATTGGGAGGTTTAGTGGTGTCACGATCACTCCTATCTTCGATAGGTGACCCATGATCTCTAACTGGGGTGGAAGAATCTTCTTCTTCTGAAGAGTAAACAACTTCCTCATTTGGTCCCAAACCAGGATCATCCATATTCTTAGGCCTAGTTGGATAGTCCACTATATTAAACTTGTAAAATATTTTATCATCATCTCCAACTCATTCGCTCTTCCATGCGTTCTAGTTAATTTTCATCCTCTTACAAATCTCTTTACTGAGGCATATCCCACTACACTTAGAAACAAATTCTTCTCCTTAATTTACACAAACTTTATCCTTTATCATATATTAGATCATCCTTTTATAGAACATGGAATTACTTTTGTAGGAGGGTTTGATCTTCTCATTCCTATGCACAAAAAGGCATATACACAAGTTTATCTTGATCCCTTTTCTTAATAGATAAACCAAGTAGACATCTTGATACTTTAATGAAGCAATGTCCCATTTCCTGGTATAGATTTGATGCTGAATAAACTTAAAAAAGATTCAATATTCTCCACTTTACTCTATTTCTATGGATCTTTTGTGCTCATCATTATTAGTAAGCTCCTTCAAAGTTGTCTCAAATAATAACATATCACTCTCTGGTGGAGAGGTACCTTGACAATCATCAAATACACCATCATGAGGAACTTTAAGACATCCAACCCATTGTATTGAAGAGAAATATTTCCTATTGCCTCTCACAATGGACTTGATCCAGGAAACATCACTTCCTTCCAACAGAAACTCCATATTCATTTAAAATTCTGGAACTATATTTAAGTGAAAGGGTTTTTCATTATCTGATTACCACTAAATCCATCTTGGATCTTGTATTACTTTTAGTAGAAAATACTTGTTTTCCAATATCCATTACACGAGAACTAATTTTTTTAGAGTTACAAAATGGTTTTCCAGATAAGGATTTATAGGTACTGAAGATTTGATCGATTCATCCTTTTATCACATAGATTCAAAAGACTCGCCACTATCAAGTGCTTGATTCACACGTGCCATTCCAACAGTTTGCTTTGAAGGTCGGAAGGTGAAAGGTCGGGGGTAGAGAAAGCAATGGCCAATAGAGTGTAGAGGTAAAGTAGTAGAGTGGATCAATTCATATTTATATCATTTAGGGCTTTTGAAACCACAAAATCATGAAATTGTGAACTAGGTTCAATAAAATCAATGAAATAGTTTCTTTTTGGTAGAAATGTAAAACATATAAAAATAGTGATTCATTGGTGTCAGCAAGAAATTTTTTTGCATAATGATAACGGTGTCGGCATGAAAAGGCATCGGTGTCGGCATGATAATTTTGTCAACATGACATATTTATCGGTGTTAGAATGAAAACTATGTTGGCATGACATAGAAATCAGTGTCTTCATGACAACTGTGTCAGCATGACAAAGCTATTGGTGTCGGCATGAAAAATGTGTCGGTGTTATAAATTTATCAGTTTCATGGTTTCAACATGACATTGTAAGCTTCATACTGTCAGTGTCAGTATGACATCATCACTTAAAATGGTCAAAATAATAACAATACAATGTCCAATAGATAGATCATTCCTAACTCATGTTTGATGTGCTTCATTATTTCAGTGTTCAATGGCTTAGTGAAAATGTCAGTAAGCTGATATTTAGTGCTAAGGAACTCTAAAGTTATATCACCTTTTTGATAATGGTCTCTCAAAAAGTGATGTCTTACATCAATTTTTTTTGTCGTAGAATGTGAAACATGATTTTTAGAAATATTAATAGCACTTGTGTTATCACAATTTATAGATACATTTCTGAATTGATATCCATAATCTAGTAATGTGTGTTTCATCTAAAAAAGTTGTGCACAACAACTACCAGCATCTATGTATTCAGCTTCGGTAGTATATAATGCAATAGAAATTTGATTCTTACTACACCATGAGACTAGGTATTTTTCAAAAAAGTTGCATGTTCCATAGGTGATTTTTCTATCAAACTTATACCACCAAAATTAGCATATGAATAACTTACTGAATCAAAATGGTGTCCCCTATGATAGAGCATTCCTAGGTTGAGAGTTTGATTGAGGTATTTGAAAATCCATTTAACTATAAGAAGATGATATTCATTTGAGTTTTCTTGAACACATGCACACATGCATACACTAAACATAATATCTGGACTACTATAGTTAAGTTGAGTAAACATCCAATCGTTCCTTTTTAAGTGGTTTGATAATTAAATTTACCATCTTCATCAAGGTCCAACTTACAAGTGGTACTCATTGGAGTGTCACAACTCTTTGTGCTTTCAAATACAAATCTTTTTAAAACATCCTTAGTATATTTACTTTGATTCAAAATAATGGATTCTTAAATTTGAAAAAAAATTAATACAAGAAAGAATTTGAGTTCACTCATTAACCTCATTTCAAAATCACTTTTCATCATCTTTTAAAAATCAACACATATTGAATTTTTAGAAGATCCAAAAATAATATCATCTACATAAATTTTTACTAATAAAACATCTTTGGAGATTATTTTTATAAATATATTAGGATCAGATATACCTTTTGTAAAACCATTATAAAAAAGAAAAGTGTTGATCCTATAATACCATGTTCTTAGAGCTTGTTTTAAACCATATAATGCTTTTCTTAACATAAAAATATTTAGAAAATGAGGGTTTTTAAACCAAGGGGTTGTTTTAAAAACATCCTCAACTATGTACTCATTTAGAAATGAACTATTGACATCCATTTGATAAAATGTGAAATCTATATGTTCTGCATAGGAAATAAAGATAATAATGCCTTAAATTCTAGAAACCGGTGCCAAAGTTTCTTCATAGTCAATTCCTTCTTCTTGGCTATAATCTTGAGAAACCAGTCTATCTTTTTTTATAACTATGTTACCAGCTTCATATAATTTATTCCCAAACACCCATTTAGTGCCTATAGTCAATGTGTTGTTTTGTTTATCTACAAGTTTTAAAACTTTGTTTCTTTCAAGCTAATTTAACTATTCTTACATAACCATCACCCAAAATTCATCATTGACAGCATCATTGTTGTTTTTAGACTCAAGTGATGATAGAAAGGCCTGATATTCAACCTAGTTTCTAAGAGAAGCTCTAGTTTGTGTTCCTTTATCTAAATATCCAAAAAAATCACCTAGAGGATGGTTCTTAAGTGTTCTAATTGATCTAGAAAAAAGAAGGACAAGTGATTTTATATTATTCAATAGGTTTGGGTCCATTGTGGCTTGAATATAGAGAATTTATAGAACTAGAAGTTTTAAAAGATTCCTTTATAGGATGGTCATAAGATATAGCATTAATTTTTAGATTTGACATATCATCCTAAAGATATTCTAGGGAGGTATTAGGTTCATGTGGATCTATTTCATCAAATTTTACACATATAGGTTTTTCCACACATTTGGTTCTTTTGTTGAAGACTCGATAGGCTTTACTAGAGATTAAATATCCTAGAGAAATTCATTCATCACTCTTGGAGGAAAATTAGTCCAAATTATCCTTAGTGTTAAGGATATAGACTTTCCAACCAAAAACATTAAAGTAATTGTCCTTGGGGTTTCTATTGTTCCACATGTCATAAGGTGTTTTCTTTATAATAGGTATGATTAACACTCTATTAATAATATAGCATATTGTATTAATAGCTTCATCCCAAAAGTATATAGGTAGGTCATACTCATTAAGTAGGGTTATAGCAATCTCTTGAAGGGTTCTATTTCTTATTTCTACAACTCCATTTTGTTGAGGTGTCCTAGGGGAAGATAAGTTATGACTATAGCCATTTTTTGATAAAAATGATTCGAACACTTGGTTTTCAAAATCACGGCCATGGTCACTTCTTAGAGATTTTATTCTAAGACCAATAATATATTCTACAGTCCTAGGTTCAAGTATATATAGAGTAGTCATATACAAGAACATAGACATAGTTCTTCCCATTAAGACTTGAGACTCTAGAATGTCCAAACAAATAAATGTGAAAAACTCAAGATTTTGATAATTGGAAATGTCTTTCTTTGGTTTGAAAGAGATTTTGTGTTTTTTACCCTTTTCACAAGGATTATAGACTTTGTCATTTGAAAAATCATGTTTGGTTAGGTCCTTGACTAAACCTTTTCTAGTAAGTTTTCTAAGGGAGTGCATATTGCAGGGTACTAATATTCTATACTAGAGTTGGGATTCTTTATGATAAACACTAAATAATGAATCATTTTTTATAAATTAAATAATCTATGTTAACCACATATACATTTTCATTTCTAAGAGCAGAAAATACTAATTTATATTTAGTGTTAAAAACATAGGAAGAATTATTTTAAAATTTAACATGAAAACCATTATCACATAACTGAGAGATACTAAGTAGATTGTATTTCCATCCATAAACAAAATGTATATTATAAATTAAAACTAAGTTAGATTTACCAATCTAATTGGGGACGATTATTTTTTTTTACCATTGTCACCAAAGCTGACATGCCCACCATCAATATTTATCATGTTCTTGAATCTTGAGTAATCTGTTGTCATGTGTCTTAAACATCCACTATCTAAGTACCATAATCTTTTTTAGGAGCTCTTCAAATAGATTTCCTGCATAATAATAAAACAAAAACATATTTTGGTACCCTGATTAGTTTGGGTCCAGTAACATTAGTAATCAGTGCTTTAGGAACTCATATCTACTTCATGGGTTTCCTATAAGCATTATGTAACATATTTGAAAAATAGAATATATTTGGTCTATAAAAATTAGAGGTATTAAAATAATTTCAATAACTAGAACTAGCAATATGATTTTTATTTTTAGGTAGAAAAAAATTCTAGATTTAGATACAAACTTGTTTTTGGTGGGATTTATTTTCCCAGGTTGGTATCCTATACTAGTAGTGTATCTTGGGGTATTTTTTTACCAAGAATTTTTTTAAGAGTATTTTTTCCATTGGTAAATTTCTCTAGGTCCTTCTAAATTTATCATTAGATAACTTAAGTTCATTGTTCTCCTTAAGTAATTAAAGATGTTTCTCTTTCTCTATAGTAAGCTCTGATTTAATAGTGGTAGTCAAGGAATGTTGTTTCATTAAATATTTTTATTTATCTTTTAATTCATTACAAGTTTCTTCAAGCATATTACAATATTCAAACATTTCTTCAAGTTTCATATTTTCATAATCACTTTCATCTCTAGAATAATAGGAATTATGTTCAGGAGAATTTAGTGTTACCTTAGGTGTGTTTTTCATAAAACACATATTTACTTTATCAGAATTTTCATGAGAGGATTATGAGTCACTTGAGCTATCCTTAGAAGCACTCCATGTTTTCTTCATGGTATTTTTATACATTTTGTCTTTATCATCATACTTCTTCTTGTACTTTATCTTGGGATAATCATCCTTTACATGTCCCTTTCTCTTACATTAATAGCATATTATTTCACTTGAAGCATTGCCTTTCTTCCAATCCTTTTGTCCAATTTCCCTTGTGATCATACATACCTTTGTAGTTGGGATTTATAAATAATTTCTTATTTCTATAAATTTTTTAAACCTTATAGATATTTGATACATCTCATCATCACTATCTATGGATGATTTTTCATCACTCAAACTTTCAGTTTCATCCTGAACTTTTTCCTTCTACTTGGAGGCAGTAGGTTTGAAGGCAAGAGATTTTATTTTGGGTTCATCATCCTCTTATTTGTTTAATTCTAGTTATTACTCATACATTATCAAATTTTTAATCAAATACTTGAATGGAAATTTTTTGATTTCACAAGATTATCTAATTGAGATAGAGGTCCCTCTCCATATATCTAGCAAGCATCTGAGTATTCTTTTGATTTTCTCCTTGGTCGTAACATATCTTCCCAGAGAGATCATAGTATTCCCAATTTCATTAAACCTGAGATATATTTCAGAAATAGGCTCATCTTGATTCATTTTAAATTTATTATATTTAATATTATTTGTGTTAAGTCTCATTTCCTTAACATTATAGGTTCCTTCTTGTGAAATAGATAAAGTGTCCCAAATTTCATGGAATGTTTTACATAGAGTAATTTTATTAAACTCTTCATCACCTAAATAACAGTATAAGGAATTCACGGATTTTCAATTATTATTATAGTCATCCTTATTGCATTCATCTCAAGTATTCCAAGTAGCAAAAATAATCTTATATTCATCTACAATGGAAGACCAAATCTCAAAACCCAAACTTTCTAAGTGCATTTTCATTTTAATTTTCCATGGTGCATAATTTGTTCCATTTAAGAATGGATGTTTGTTTTTAGTATCACCTTCCAATCTATTATTCATGATAAATAAATAGGATGTTAAAGAACTATAAATTTAGAACTAATAAAAATTTAAAGATATTAAAAACATAACTAAAATCACAGTTGTAGAAGATGTTAAAATAGATTTAAACATTGAAAAATAGTAGCTTAAAAATAACCTTTGATAAAAAAATTTGGTCGGAGTAGGACACTCATTTGGGGGGGTGAATTTAGTTCCTATAAACATTTCTGTTAAAAATATTATTCAAAATTTTTTTCAATTAAAATAATACTGGCCAGTTAATCAAGGTAGTAAAATTATAATAGTTTGACTATTCAAAGAGTTTATTAGAAGATTGATTAATTCTTAGTTATAACAATATGAGATACTGATACAGCATTTGAAACTACTCCAATAAGGAGAAATAGTTATAACTACTATCCAAGAATAACTATGAAAGAAAAATTTAGTTTTTCTGAAAAATTAATTAAAATAGAGAAATACTAAATTGAATACACAGCGGATATAAAACAATAGGTTCATGTTCAAGTAGAGACTTATTCATCTCCACTTGGTGATCACCTACCACCAAGCGATCTATATAAATAAGGATTTTGATCCACACCCTAAATCGGGGTAAACACAACAGTACACAGACTATCCAAGTCAAAAGACCTCTACCACAGTTTTATTTGGGAACAAAAACAACCAGGTCATACAGTACCTCTTACACAATTATTTATGGGATTAACAAGTGTAAAAAGTATGTTGTTTTAGGATATATGGTATCCTCCATTTTAGTGCAGGAGAGAGTATGTTTTTTAGTATAGACACACACACTGCTCAAAAGTTTAGTTAAATAATACAAAATAGAGAAAAATATATTAAGAATGGATTAGAGATTATATGAGTGTTATCCAATTCATCTTTGGACTCTCTAATGTATCAGATTTGAAGCTTGGGTCCTCTTCTGGAAACAGACACTAAAAACAGAGTTTCGTGGAGCATGGTGTTCTTTCTTCTAGGAAGGTGAGAGAATCATATAATTTGGTTTAGTTTGACGTTTTTGAGATGATGAAACTTTGATGATTTATAGTTCTCTATTTCACAATAACTAGAAATGAATAATTTATCATGTGTTCTTCTTTCTGTATGGTGCTCCTATCTTCTTACGTATATGTGTCTGCGTGAGTCTGCCCGTATATATTTTTTCATCCACTCTCTTTTGTATGTATATATATTATTGTAGCCCAAAAATATTCATATATTAGGTATAAAAAGTACCTCATATTTATAACATACTCATTTATTATGTCGTCAAAAAGGCATTATATTAATCAGCCTCATTAAAACACTCAAAATGTGACCATTAGAAATGATTTTAAATAGAAGAAATTTTAAACAGTCTATCAGTGAATCCTCATTCTATATCTTCTTATTTTAGTGACTCATTCCATTATAATTTCATTTTTTTCATTATTTCCATGCATTAGTTACTCATTGAATCGGTGACTCGTTTTATCTATCTGTGAGACCTTATGTCGGTAGTACCGTGCATCGGTAGGTCATTTGAATTGACGGTAGGTCATCTGCATCAGTAGGTCATTTTTGGGTAGGTCATTATCATTGGTAGGTCATCTTTTGGTATCTCATTTGCATCAGTAGATCATTTGTTGGTAGCAATTTGCATCAGTAGGTCATTTTTCGGTAGCACATTTGCATCAATAACTCATTTCTTCTGTTGGTAGCTCATCTCATCTATCAGTGTGAGTCTATTATACTTTGAAAATATTTTAGTTTGATGTATATTACAATATAAATATTAATATAATGTACCAAATCTATATGAGATCATATATAAACATAATTTCACATTTTGAAACTTAAATAATTTTGATTGAAATGTTTAGAAATGAATAATAGGAGTTGACATGATTTGTTATTATTAAAACAATTAATACTAGATAGAATGGAAAACAATATCTTTTGGGCCAAAACCTCTTTACACAATGAATTGTAGGGAGTTATAAGTCCCACCCATAACATAAAACATACATATGTATGCCCCAAGATCAAAAAACATTCATCATATCTAAACCCATGAAGCAAAATGGGTTTGATAAACATTATATCATGATATAACCTATAGAAAAGAAACATGATTTATAATCATTTAATAATTTCATCCAATAATAACCCATGAAAAATAAGTGTGTTTCTTATGTATCATGTCATCATAATCATAAAATAGTTATAGAAATAATATGAATTGAATCCTTGAATCAAATCCCCAGTAAATAATAATTTACATCAAAGGATATCATCTTTGATGGAAAATGATTTTGTAGGAAACATCACTTGGAACTTTTCTTGAGAAAAATATCTTCCCTTTCAAAATAATTTTTCTAAAATTAAATATTCATAGAATATTTTTGAGATAATTTTATTTGTAAATAAAATTGAAAAATTATTAATTAATATTTAAATAAAATAACATGAAGGATCCTTTAAAAACATTTTTATAAAAGAAAAATTGTGTAAAAATGTATTTAATAAATTATTTAGGTAATTTAAAAAAAATTATAACATTTTTAGAAAATAAGTTTTTTGAAGAAAATGTTTTTTTTACCAAAGAGAGAAATAAAGACAATTTTCATAAAATAATTATTTTGAACTTTTGAGTTCGTAAAGAGTAGAAAATATTGGGAAAAAATTTATTCTCAAGACAGAACTATATGATAATAAAAATTGTGAGAATCATGAGAGATGAATCATAATATTTCATCTTAAGAAATATATCCATAAAAATCCTGATAAATGATGACATTGTATCATAAAAACATTACAAATTTTGTAAAAATGAATCGTAAGCCCCGTGAAATAAAGATACTCAATTAGAATTGTAAATTACAATAATTTTTAGTAGAATAAATATTAACTTTATTCATGGTATTTTTACAAACCACATAAAATAATCACATGGTGAATATGGAATGTGTCACAGTGAAAATAAAAGTGAGATGAAAATCACTAACCTTGTGCCTAGATATATTTTATACAAATGTTAAAATCCTATAAAAAATATAATTATATTAAAAATCTATTATTAGAACGATAAATTTATATATCATATCATATATTCATTACTTTTGAATTTTTGTTTCCCTTTTATTAACATTTTCTAGTTAAAATCATGTTTCGGATAATAACTGTAATGTTTTTCATGTATGTTTTGATTTTTAATTTTTGTTCATATTACATTTATCATATTTATTTAATATATAGATTGATAAAAAAGATATAAATATCATATATATTCATTATTTATTAATTTATATAAATCCATAAAATTTAGATATAGAAAACTAAATACACCATTCATGGAGACGGTAGGCCATACAAACTCATGAATATTGTTTCCAATTTATATACGGATGAAATTAAATAATGGTTAAAAATATATTAAAATTAAAGAATAATTTTTATGTCATATATATCACATATGTTCATCAATACCATCCTTATTTCCTTCCATGTAAAATGTGAATAAATCACATCGCTTCGTGAGACGGTAGTCTGCCATACAGACGAGCGATGTTACCGTATTTCCACAGAATGGAATGTAAGAAGGTATATGAGATATTAAAATTCTATAAGTATAATATTACCATAAATATCATATATTAAAATTTAACATATCATTATATATCTCCATGATATGTGGTGATGGAAAATGAATAACATCGATTCGCGAGGTAGCAGTCCACCGTAAAGAAGAATGATGATTTCGTACACCATTTGATGGAATATGGGAAGTATTTAGGTTATTAAATTATCATAATAAAATATAATTACATTTAATATAATATATATATTTTATCGAAAATTTTTAATTAGAATTTAATGAGTTACATAAAGAAATAAAATAAAATTATCAGTTAGAGACATTACCTCTTCTTCGGAGAACTCTTTTTAGTTTTCACCAAGAGGCATTATAGGTTAGATGTATGATCAAAATAAAGTTTATATAATTATAAGAAGTAAATAGGGAAGTTATTTAGGTATTTATAGACTAAAAAATGGATCTATGATGTTTTAATAGGAGATGGGAGTGGGTAGCCTTTTTTAAGTGAGGTGAGTGGCATAATTGAATTTTTTGAAAAGAAAATGGTTTAACCATATTTTTCACATACCAAAAGGATTAAAAATATTCTATTATCGATAATATAATATATTAGGTTGAAATATTTCTTTAGAATGGTTATTTTAAAATTTTTGGGTCATTTTTAACCCTTATCTTTTTAGTTTGAACTCTTGATAAACCCATTTTTACCTCAACGCCAGTAAATAATTTTTACAATTTTTACTATTAATTATGGTAAAAAATTAATTTCAATGTATTAGGTAATATAAATTATTATAATAAAAAATATTTAATCTAGATAGAAAAATTCAACTCACATTATTTGTATTAATTTAAAATTAAACCCACAGATGCAATGTGAAAGCAGGTTTTCTAAGAGAAAATTTTCAGAAGTGGAAAAAGTTTTAATATCAAAATTTAATTTGAAATTGATTAAAATAAACTAAATTGGATTAATTTATTTCATTATTTAAATATTTTACTTTTAAATCCATATTAACATTATTTTTATTTTTTAAATTTTTTTAGTAGAAATGAAAATTCTTAATAAAAACCATTATTTTCTACTATTCATCAAAAAATTAATCTATTTAGAGAATTCTCAAAAAATAACCATAAGATTATTTTGACATTTATATTTGAAAAATGAAGATTAATTTTTAAAATTATTTTTTAAAAAAGTAATAAAAATGTTTTTTATAAAATTGTATTTTTGAAACTTATAAAGACTTTTCAAAAAATAAGTTCTTTTTAACAAATTGTTTTCTTTATATAAAACCATTATAATTAATTTTATACAAGTTTTTTTTACTATAAAAATTTATACTTTTAATTTATATTTTATATCAATAACATTAAAATAATAATATTAATAATATATTTTTGTGTGATAAAACTCAGTGTCAAGTGTAACTCAAGCTAAACTCAATGTTTCGTTTAACCCAGGCAATAAAATAAATATAATTTATTAAAAACAATAATATAAACTCTAGGTGTTACATTATACAAATCTTAAAATAAATTTATCCCTTTAAATTTTTAACTCTGATACAAAAAAAATGAGGATACTCTTTCCTCATCATTTCCTCAGGTTCCCACATACCTTCTTCAAACTAGTAGTTTCACCAAAAAAATCACCAAGTGAGTGGTATTATTTTGTAGAACCTTATATGCATGATCTAGAATCTCCATTAGATGATCCTAAAAAGAAATATATTTATCTTGTGGTGTGGACTCTAAGTTTAGTACATGTGAAGTATCAGACATGTAATTTATCAAGAGAGATACATGGTGCACATTATTGACCTAAGAGAGGTTCCGTTGAAGCTCCAAGCTATAAGATATGGTCTATTTATGGTCAATAAGTTATAATGGATTTATATACCTAGATATTACTTTCTATTTATTCCCAAATATCATAACCATATTCTATGAATAAATTCATTGAAACCCCTTGTCACCAAATTCAAATTCATGATCATGCCAGTGAGTATCAGTATAAATTTTCAACAAACTTTTTACATAACTTGTGTTTTATTGAATGATTCTAACCTTCTATTATATTTCTTTATCTATATTAAGTCATAATATACATATTTCTCCAACTTCATTCAATTATTTTATATTTCTACAAATATTTTCATAGTGGGATTCATAAGGATCCATCTGAAAGCTCGAGTGAATGAAATTATTATATGAAAAATCAACTCGATGAAGGTGTTAATAAAAATCACCTTTAAAATATAGTGAAAATTATCTTGAAATATTCTCTAGGGTTTTAATTTTTCTCTCATACAAACCATTCATCTACAGATGATGAATAATGATGAAACTCAATTATATATCAAAAACTTATTGAAGAGTTCACCATAATTTCAAGGTAAACCTTAGATCCTAATCAAACATAAAAGAATGTGATACTCCATACAACGTTACCAATTTTTTAATGTATATCCTAGAAATATGATCTAGGGAGAAATATTATTAGACAGATATGAATTTTTTTGACATTGTAAGAAGATTGAAGATAACCAATATAAAATTATGCTCTTTAGAAATTTTAGGGAATCCAATGACAAAATACAAGGCGATGTTTTCCCATTTCCATTCAGGCATGGGGAATGGATGTAGCATACCATTTGAATTTTTTATCTTAGCCTTAACATATTTACATATAAATAACCTATATACAAACTCTTCAATATATCTCTTCATTATATCCCACTATAAATACTCTTTTAAATCTATGTACATCTTAATACTTCTTAGATGAATAGATAATGATCTATTATAAGTTTTCTCTAAGAACTCCTTCATATTTTCTATGGATGGAACACATACATAGTTTCTGAACCTTATTATTCCATCATGATCAAGGTTAAACTCGGTAAAATTTCAAACCTTCTTTTCTTCTCTACATATTTTTTATACATCTCTTTAATATTCACTTGGATAGAAGGGTGAACATTAAATTGTTCAAGATATGATTTCTCCTCTCACATCAAGAATTATAGATCCATACCTTGAAAATTAGAAAAGATTGGATCTTTTTTTATCATGATCATAGATAAGCTGGTATGATCCTTTCGACTCAAAGCAATGGCAACCTTGTTTTCTTTCCTGGGGTGGTAATGTGTTGAGAATTCATAATCTTTAATCATCTCTAACCATATTATCTAGTACATATTCAACTCCTTCTATGTAAATATATAGTTTAAACTATTATGATTGATATATATATCCCAATTTTATGAATAAATATAATTCCTCAATATCTTTAATTAAAAATTTACCATAGGGGACTCCAAATCACGATTTGGGTAATTTTTATTACAAACCTTGAATTATCGTGAACCACAAGATATAACAATGTCATTATGCATAAGAACGCATACCAATCCCATATTGTATGCATCATTATAGACTATAAACCAATCTTAACCATAGGGTAAGGTAAGAGTATGTGTTTTGTCTAATCTTCTCTACAGTTCCTTGGAATTTTCCTCACATTAATCTATCTGGAGGATCTCATCTCCCTTCTATTTAAACTAGGTGATTTGATTAGATGGTCATGAGATATTATCCACCAAAGATTGATAATATAGATATAAAATAAGAAAACTATGGATCTCAATCACCAAGGTTGTTCTAGGCCAACATTAAATGTCTTTTATCTTTGATGGATCTATAGATATACTATCATTTGAGATTATATATCCAATAAATTATTTCTTTTGAAGACAAAAATTCACACTTTGTAAATTTTTCATGTAGCCAATCATTTATTAGGGTCTTTAGTACAATTATAAAGTAATATTCATTCTCTTCCATACTCTTTGAATAGATAAAAATATCATCTATAAAGACTACGACAAACTAATCAAGGTAATACCTAAACACTCAATTCGTTAAATAGATGAATATTGTGAGGGAATTAGTAAGACCAACTGGAATCACTATATATTCATAGTGTTCATACCTTGTATATAATAATGTCTTGGGTATATCCTCTTTATTTAACCTATATTGAAGATATCCAGAATTAAGGTCAATCTTGGAAAAGTATTGAGCTTCGTGCATTAGATCAAACAGGTCATCAATATGCGGAAGATGATAATTTTTCTTGGTGATGATCTTGTTTTGATCTTTATAATCAATGAAAAGTGTCATTAGTCCACCTTTATTTAAAAGAAAGAAATGATGTACCCTAAAGAGACACACATGGTCAAATGAATCCCTTTTCATGGTTCTCTTGTAATTTTTTATTCAATTCATGTAACTCAATTGTGGCCATTCTATATGAAGTCATTGAAAATGGTGTGTTAAAAGGCATGAGTTATAATGAAAAGTAAACTTTTTGATTTTATAGATGTTTAGAAAACTCTTCTGTAAAGACATAAAAAAACTCCAACATAATAGAAATATCATCGATGTTGGGTTTCTCACCAACCATCTAAGATAAATTCCCCTTTTGAATAGGAATGAAAATCCATTCAAGGGATATGATATCCTTGAGAAGTTCATATTTATCATCACACAAATAGAAAATCATAGGTTGGTTTGGAATATAAAACCTGAATTCCATTCCTTTTAAATCAATGTGGGGTTTATATAGATAGATCCAATCCATTATAAGGATAATATAAAACTCAACAAGAGGGAGAATGACAACATTTATAGGAATCATATTAAAAAAATCAACTAGAGAGGAGTTATATACTTGAGATGTGATCATCATACCATTAGGGGTTTTAACATATAATTATAAATCTAATAATTTAGGTGGAATCTTGATACCCTTATAAACCACTTCATATATGAATGAACAGTTATATTAAGAGTCAAATAAAACATAGAAGTTTTATAGTGGATGGTAATTGTACCTTTCACCATGTCATTAACATACCCCTCATCAAAAATAGTGATCCCATGAGATTACCATTTGTATCTTTAATTAATATATTGATGGTATTTATCACTATATTTGACCATCATATTTGTGTACTGGGTACCATAATGCCCATACTCCTTGAATTTGAAGCACTGGAGCTTGTACGGTGTATTCTGTTGAGCTCTCTCTCCATTCAATTAATTTACTGGATTTAGTACACTACTTAGACCATATTGTTCTTGATGAAGAAGTTTCCCATAGTTGAAACACCTTCTTATTCTATTCAAGTACTCACCAAAGTGCTCCTCCATAAATTTTTAGTATGTATTGGTTTGAAAAACTTTCTTCCTTCCATGTGGAATATCATTTTAACTTCATGGAACCCCAATTTTTTATTCTTGTAAAAATAATTATATTGATGGGTAACACCAATCTCCATTTCCACCCTGATAAAATAAAAATAAATTTCCTCATTTCCACTGAGTTACTTGATGTATAACACTCATCATAGGCATTGTTTTGTTCTACGAAATAATAGATCAACCTTACTTTTAGGTTGGATGATAATACGAGAAAAATAACTCACAAGGCTTGTAAAATTTGTCTCATTGGAACCAAAATATTCATCATCCTTATTCTTTAACTAATGTAATTAATTATCTATTTTTTATGATGTAATCGAGGAATTTACTTGTAGACAAATAATCTCTTAAACTCATCCATCTCTATGGTGTCAATTTTATCATGTTCCCTAATATTCTTGATGAGAGTCCACAATTTATCCACTTTTTCTTCTAAATGATAGACATCCAACATGATTTTTTCATGTTTAAAAAACTAGAGAATGGAAAATAGTTATTCAATAGTGTTGGTCCATTTCTCAGTAGTTATAGGATCTATAGAAACACTGAAAAAATGTAGTTTTTTTCTCATGAAGGACTCAACATAACATTTCTCTCTACTTCTCTCATTTGTATTTTCATCATGATTAATGTATTGAGAATGTTTTGTGATCATAACTCTGAGTTTTATTAATTCTAGCTTCTGTATGGTTTGGCTACATAGAAAGAAAATAATTTCATTATCCCTTGCACTCAGTAATAACTTGATTCCTTTAGGTTCCATCTGTTGACTAAAAAATGTAATGAAATCAATAATAAATATTGTGGGGAACCAAATTATCATGAAAAGTAACTTATAGGACGTCTAAATTATGACACCTTATTTTTCAACAAGGAAACCTTAAATTTATTCAAGGTTAATCATATTCATCATCTATTTAAATCCTCCATGATGGTTTTTAAAGAGTTTTTTAATATTCAAAGCACGTCCATTAGGAGTGTAAAACAAAGTGTCCAACATGGCCCATTATCATTCACCAAGTAACAATCAAGTTGAGTTCAATGTTCCCTTTTCATAGTTATTACCCATGGGAACTACTTTTCTAGAGTCACATCCACTTATAGTATCCATACATGGATGCAATTGTAAGGAAACCACTCACTCTATCCTTAACCAAAATTATAGGCCATTTTCCTATACTTTTACTTGTCCATAAACTTATAATTAGACATATACATATACATATATTTAGAAATATCACTAAGGATCTCACTAAAGTCACCTCATCCTAGTTTCCAATGTTTAACTAAACCTTTTGTTAGAACCATGACTGTTCATTGATAATAATGGAGGAAGGTTTGTGTTTGTTGTCAATCAGAACATGGAAGACTTGGGAGTTTGAAAAGATTAGGGTCATACATTTGAGGCTAAAAGAAGTATCGAGGGTGGTGTAGTTTCCCAATGTTTTACAAATTTTTGGGCCTCAAAAATCAAGAGTTTGGTAACAGTTTATAGTAATGGTACGCAGTGAAGGCGTAAAACACATAGTAAAGGTGTGAAATACACGATATTCAGTAAAGACTCATGGTACATAGTGAAGGCACGTGGTACGCAGTGAAGGCGTGTGGTACATGGAATAGTACATAGAATTGGAAATAGTTCATAGTGATGGTACGCGGTGAAGGCATGCGGTACGTGAAATTCTGCAGAAAAAAGTTCACATCGATGGTACATGGTGAATAGATGCATTACGTAGACCAAAAAACATACAGTACGTAGAAGGTTTACAGTACATGATAATGGTTCAAAGTTCAAAGGATTACTATACGTAGTGGAGGCTGACAGTACACAGATGGAGTTCTGTTTACTGTAAGATTGTCCCACATTGAAAATTTTGGTAAATCAGATTACCAAAATTTATGGAGTTATGTGCCTATTTTAAGGAATGGTAATACCCTTTGTTAAGTGATGAGATTGGAGATTAAAACCTCAGGAATAAATTTGGTGAAGTATGAAGTGGTTCATTGAGGAAAAGACAGTATGTGGAGAGAATCATCCACGTAAGGAAAACAGTTCTCAAAAGAGTGTGAGGTTTGTTCAAGAAGCACCCGTGGTACATGGTGGAGATAATAAGTGTGTGGAGTAGGATGGTATGTGGAGGTGTGGAGCGGTACGCAAAGTAGGAAGAAGGTAGAGTAGCACAGTTCATGGAGGATTTGTATGGTACGCAGAAATAGTTGTGGTATGTGGAATCAATAACTGTATGTGAAAATAGAAGCAGTATGCGGAACTCCCAAGGAAGAATGAAAATTGACCAAATCAGTTTGTGAAACTAATTTTCATAACATATCAGTGTACATGAAAAATAAATTAAATCTTTGGGTGATTTTGGGACTTCAAAAGAGTATCAATTTACAGTTGAGGATTCTTGATCTAATTCTAAATCATTGAAGCGACCTTCATGTTGTTAAAATGAGTGAAGATTCATCCAACGCATTGAGAAAGGGGTAGTCAGCAGAAGTGATCTAAGGGATGTAGAGTGTTATCCATAAAACATTTTAAATTCATTATGAATGGAACAGAGTGACTATACTTAACTCTTGTAATCCAAAAGCTGAGAATATTAGTGGTTTTTGGTACGACCGACACACTATCAATGTATGCTCCTTAGACAAAACCTTTAGTGGTGAACCAAGTAAAATTGTTGTGTCTTTGCTTTATGTGTGATTGTTTATTTTTTACACTTTCTATTCAGATAGGTTTAACAGGTTCCTACCACCATGGGAAAAAGATACACCAGTTTAAAATAAAAATTTAACACCATGATTCACCCCTCCTCTCTCAGGGTGTTATGGGGTCCTTCAAGTGGTATCAGAGAGAGTATAAAGGTTGTTAGTGTTGAATCTGTATTCTGCTGTCATGGAGAATTTAGTCAACATTTGTGGAGTTTCTTTATTCGATGGAAGTGATTTTCCAATATAGAAAAATAGGTTGAGATCTCACCTAAGATATCTTGGAATGGAAGTCTTATTTGTTACCACACATGGGAGACAAGTCACTGATTCTAAAATACTATAATTGAAAGATACAGATAAGAAATTTCATGATGTGGATTCAAAAGCACATAATTCTCTCACTATAGCCCTTTATGATCAAATATATATGAAGACGATGAACTGTACGTTCGCAAAGTCTATATGGGTGAAAATGGATAATATTTATACAGGTGATATCAAATCAAAGGAGGTGAAGCTCCATGTTTTACACAATAGGTTTGATGATCTGAAGATTCACCCTAATGAAAATGTAGATTATTTATTTAATCAAATTATTGATGTTGTAGGAGATATTCAAGGGCTTGGAGAAGAGATCAAAGATATTGATATTGTAAAGAAAATTTTTGAGAATATTTATGCCCATTTATAATGAAATGGATTCAGCTCCTAATGAAAGGGATCTTTCCAAACATTCTCTTGATAATCTGTTGAGCATCCTGGTGGCATATAAGATGAGACACAACCCAGAAGATGAAATGACTTATGTAAGCAAGGAAATGGAATTCAAAACCACAGAAAAACTATAAATTTCAGTATATTTTGTTGATGATGATGAGGAGGAAAAATAAGTTATTTCTCTCATTGATAAGAAACTCAATAAGGAAACATTGAAATTTGATGAAAATCTACCTCTGGCTTGTTTTCATTGTAGAAGAGTTGGGAAAATTGCCTCTTGTTGACCAAGAAAGTTCAATGATGAAGAAAGCGAAGATGGAGACATGAAAAAACCTCAAAAAAGGTACTTCAAATATGGAGGCTTCAAATCTGGGAAGAAATTTCAACAAAATAGTTTTTTTAGTGAAGAAAAATACTATGACAATGAAATATTTGAGGAAGAAGAAGCGGAATTCAAATATGGGAACCATCCTCTCCTGATGGCTTCCATTGAAAAGTCAAAACCATTGACAAATAAAGCTAGAGATAACCAGTTGACTAATAATGTTGATCTAATGTTGCAACTTAAGGATTATTTTGGTAATATTTAGAATACGGGTAAGAGATTCAATAAGTGGAAAGCAATTGTGGAGGAATCATCAGAGTATATTGATTAGTTGGAAGTGGAAATTGAATTATTAGAAGAACTGGTGAAAGTTCAATCATCAATCCTTGAAAGAACTGATGATGTTGTGGATATAAAACTCAAAATTCAAGAACAAGAAAAGGTCATCATTGAACTAACCTCAAGACTAGAGGATAAGTCCAATACCATTGAGGGACTTGAAGAATAAGTTAATACTCTAAGAATTAAACTTGAAAGTGAATCACTTTCAAAATAAGCAATGAAGAAAAAACAATTTGGAAAATTCTCAGATGATGAGGTGATAAAGATAGAAAAATGTGGTTCTGAGGGAGTTGAAAATATCTTGAGTGATCAAAGACCCACATGCATGGGAAATAGTGGAATTAGTAGTGATGCTGATACTTCAAATGAATTAAATAAAGTGAACCAGAATAAAGAAAATCGAAAATTATATCATGTTTAAAAGCAACCAAATGTGTAGAAAAAGAAACCCTTAAAACAAAATAAAAGGAGAACTGAATATTATCCTTGAGTTTCCAAAAATGATAGGTTGTCAAAAAAAATTTCTAATGAATAATTCATGAGTATAAATAGATGTCAAATGACATTTCCTTTCATGAAGTGTCGGTTTTGTGGATATTTGGGTCATACCATGCCATAATACGAAGAGACAAGGAGCTATATAAATGAGGAAGAGTTAGGAGTTCAACAAAGGTGAACATATTTATATCCTACTTCTTATAGATGAGATAATTTCTATGGATATTTTTTTTTCACTATTCTAACATTGGCCATAAAGTTGTGTATTAACGGTAGTGGTTCGGCAGGATAAATTCATTCAATGTTCAATGGTGAGTAAATACTCATCAACCAGACGGTGTTACTTTTTCAAATAGGTTTTCTCCTCTGGAAGAAGAATTTGAATATAAATAACCCATGTACACAAAATAGAGAATTGAAAGCCCAGTAGTTCCCTACACTAAATCCAATATCTTATGGAAGGAAAAGATAAAAATTGAAATGACCAATTTTGTAGAAGTAGGCCTCAAAGCTACAAAGAACAACAGCACCTAGATTCTTGATAGCGGATTTTCATCCCATGGGACAGGTAATAAAGACCTATTAACGGATGTCAATAAAAAGGTCGATGGAACCCTGAGGTTTGGTAATGATGGTGCGTTGAATATAAAAGGCAGTGGAAGTACTGAGCTATCTAATAGATAGATGAAGACAATTGAAGTTTTGTATGTGGACAGTCTATGTCACAATCATCTTATTGTGAGTCAACTCTGTGACTCAGGTCTTATTGTGATATTCAATCAGAATGGTTTTACTATAAGAGGAAATTCTTGGAATTCTCTTATGAGAGGCTATAGAATATAACCCAACTTATATCAGGTTGACAACAAATAAAATATTTTCCACCTAATAGTTGGAGAGGAAAACAAATTATGGCATTGAAGATTGGGTCACATCAATCAAAAAACATGGAAAAGATATCTAAGATAAATATAGTCATGGATATCCCTCATCTGAAGAATGAATGAGAAAAGACATGTGATGCCTGCATGCGAGGGAAACTGGTCTGTAGTTCCTACTAGCCAAAGGAGAAAAGAGCATCAAATCTCCTTGACCTCACCATACAGATGTATATGGACCAATAAATGTTTCTAGAACTCATTGAGATAGGTATTATATTATATTCATAGATTATTATAATAGAATGGTAGGTGTGATCATTATACACAGAAAGTGACTAGTGCTTGATTTCTTGAAAACCTATCAACGAATCATCGAGAATGATACTAGATGGAAGATAAAAGTCTTATAGTGTGACAATGGATGGGAATACACATCAATTGAATTTCAAAAATACCTATAGAAGCATGGGACACAACATGAGTTGGCAGTTGTGAGAACTCCACAGCAAAATAGAGTTGTTGATCGCATGAATTGACAGATAAACAACATGTCCAGAATAATGCTGATTAGGAGTCATATTCCTCAACATTACCAGAAAGAGTTAGTACAAGCCACAGTGTATATTCAAAATTGAACAGGGATATGTATGGATGAAACAAAGACACCATATGAACTGTGGCATAGAAGGAAGCCCTCATGGAAATATTTTTGTGTTTTTGGAAGCAAATGGTTTATCCTAAACAATGAATAAAATCAAGGGAAGTATGTAGATAATGTAGATGGAGGAAAATTTCTTGGATACTCAATGAACATCAAATCATACAAGTGTTTCAATAATCGCTTGGGAAGAATTGTGGAAATTAGTGATGTAAATATCATTGAAGAGAAAAAACCCAAATGTTTAAAGGAATTATTATGATTATGTGATAGAAGATGTGGAAGAATATTATCATGGAACAAATGATAATATAGAGGTAAAGGGAAGGTGTAAAAAACTCTTAGAAGTCACCTCATGATGTTTACTCGGAATAATAATCATAAAAAGAATCCATAGCTGGATAGAATTTGGTTGAACCCCAAAGGAGAAATTGAAGAGCATATATTGATCAGTAAAACATTATCAGGGATCAAAATGCACCTACATAGACAAGGAGAATGGAGAATAATGCATAATATTCATTTCTATAAGTTGTGGAACCATCCTCTTTTGAAGAGGGTTCCAAAGAAGAGTCCTGGGTGAAAGTAATGAATGAAGAGTTAGATTAGATTAAAAGAAATCAGACATGGGATCTTGTTAAAATACCTAAAGATAAAAATGTAATTGGTATGAAGTGGATTTTCAAGATCAAATTTCACGAACATGGAAATGTGATCATAAATAAGAAGTTCTTGGTCTATAAAGTATATTCACAAATCAACGGTGTTGATGTTGAGGAGACATTTTCTCCTATTACGAGACTGGAGTTAATAAGGTTATTTCTTGCCATGGAAATATAAAGAGGTTATAAATTGAATCAAATGGATGTCAAGACAAAATTCATAAATTGTGTATTAGACGAAGAAGACTACATTGAACAATCTGTAGGGTTCTTTCTTGGAAATGTTGAACTGAAGGTTTTCAAATTAAAGAAATCTTTTTATGGCCTGAAATAGGCACCACAGGCATGGTACTCTTAGTTGGAATCTTATCTGAGAAAGATTGAGTTTAATAAAGGAGAATTGGGTAACAAACTCCATGTGAAGAACTATCAACATGATCAGTTCATGGTATTGGTATACGTGGATGATATTATTTTTGGTGGAATCAGACATGGATTAGTGGATAAATTTTCCATTCACATGAAATCATAATTTGAAATTTCCATGATTGGTGAACTAATATACTTTTTAGGGTTTCATATTACTCAGATAAAGGATTACACTTTCATTTATAAAGAAAATTATTCAAGAGATCTACTTAATTAATTCAATATGCATGATTCCAAACCAATGTCAATTCCGATTATAGTTGGATCAAAGCTCATAAATCATGAGGAAGGGACTTCTATGGATCCCACCATGTACAGAAGAATCATTGGAACCCTACTGTAACTGATGGAGACATGGCTAGATATTGTCTTGAAACTTTCCATGCATCCCACTTTTAGAGTAATCTGAAGGAAGAACATATGGAGGTAGATAAACGAATTGTGAGATAGATTAAAGGTACACATAATTATGGGCTATAATTTGTGTTGAGTAAATAAGGTTTCTTTATGAATTTTCCATTCCTTCATGTTTTGGGAGATTGTTGAGTCAATAAGGTTTCCTTATGAATTTACCATTTCTTCATGTTTTGAAAATCACAAACACCTTATCTTAAGGAAAATCTATTTTACCCTATGATTTACTCTCATAAGGAAAATTTTCCTTCTCCACGGAAATTTATCCATACCATTTTTTTCATCGTTCATATTTTGACTAAGTGTAAAATTTGCATTCATATGTAAAACCTCAGAATCATATAATACTTAGATATAGAGCATTCAGTTTTTAGGATCTGAATTCTAACTCTGAGTTCTCTAAATTTAGACTCTGAACTCTCATGAGTTCTGACTCCGAATTCTCTGAATTCAGACTCTGAACTCTTCTGAGTTCTGACTCCGAGTTCTCTGAATTCATACTCCGAACTCTTATGAGTTCTGACTCCGACTTCTCAGAATTCATACTTCGAACTCTTCTGAGTTTTGACTCCAAGTTCTTTGAATTCAGACTCTGAACTCTTCTGAGTTCTGACTCCGAGTTCTTTGAATTCAGACTCCGAACTCTTATAAGTTCTGATACTGAGTTCTTATGAATTCAGACTCTGAACTCTTATGTGTTCAGACTATGAATTCTTATGAATTCAGACTCCGAACTCTTATGAGTTCTGACTCTGAGTTCTCTGAATCTAGACTCCGAACTCTTATGATTTCATACTCCAAATTCTTATGAATTCAGACTCCAAACTTTTGTAAGTTTAGATTCCAAATTCTACTGAATTCAAGACTCCAAAATTCCTTGAAATTCAGACTCTATAATTCTATAGATTTCAGATTCCAAATTCTTTGGAAAATAGGATCTGAATATATTTATATTATAGATACTGAATGTATTTTTTATTAGAATCCAAACTATTTTTCCTTACACTCAGAAAAATGGTTTTAGTCAAGCACCATATTTTTTTACTCATGTTTTGGTTATAAAATGATGTCATGCATTCAGTTACTAACAAACTATTGTTTGAGTGACACATGTACAGGTCCCTCCGAAATTCAAGGAAAAATATGATTGTTAGAGGGGGGAGATGACCGTTGAAGTTGTGAATATAAATAGGATCTCATTTGAATGATCTCAAGTGTGGTTGATCAATCTATAGATTACATGCTGCTAAATTGATTTCTATAGAGAGAGACTTTATTTCATAGTGTGTACTGAACACCTTGTTCAAAATTGCTTCGTGTGACTTCGAATGTTGCTGAGTACATTTGAGGGATTCCGGGGATAGGGAGATAGAGGTGCCGACTACTTTGAAGTTGAGGGCTTGCGGGGATATCAAGACAGACTCCGATCTTTGTATTGAGTTCTTACCCTGGTGTGGGTAAGACATAATTTCTTAAAATTATAAATCAAGTGACATTTATCAAAGGTTTTTGGATACCCTTCTCTTTGGGTTAAAAGATTTACTACTTGTTACTTGTTTTGGTTTTATGTTTTCTACTGCATTTTGATTTCAGAGGAAAGTATAACTATATTATACTTCCTTATACTTGTACACTCTGATTTAGTAAGATTATATACGCTTTACGGTAAAATATTTATCTTTGTAAACTTTTGTTAAGTTTCATTTCGGGATTCACTTTTTAGGAATTTCATTCTCAAAATAACATTTCTGGAATCAATCAAGTGTGTAGAACTAGAGGTGTTGTGAATTTTGTTTATACAAAATTTCCTTAAGGAATTTTTTAAAGTATACAATTCACCCCCTCTTATATATTGGGTATCTACAGTATCATTTCTATCCTTTAGTTGGTATCATTGGAGAATATCATACTCTATACCAACCCAACAATTGGTATCAAAGGATTTGTTCAATATGAATTAATCTCACGATTAGATTAAAAAGAGAATTCTTCTTATTATTATTTTTGGAATCATATTTTCGAACGTACAATTCCAGACTCATATTCTATTTAGAGATACACCTGTTCTATTTTTTTCTTTCCCAGGATATTTTTATACTCATTTACAAATTTTTATTACTGACAAGCTTGTGTTGAATGATATTTTGTTTGAGTTGGCAGGAATCGATGTTGGTTTCATTGACAACATGAATCCAACTATACCAACTATTTTTTATGTAAATTATTATGAATATTGGAGAGATCACATGAATACATTTATTATCAATACTGAAGTACATAATTTTTTAGGCTTACTAGAGGATATAAAATTCATGACAAGGAAGTTATTACTTTCCCAAATCAAGACAAGCATGAATATGAACTGAATTATAAGGTACACAATACATTTCTTTGTTCTATGACTAGAACTATATATATCCAGATTTTATCTTGCGAAGCAGAAAATTGTATTTCGAAGAAACATGAAGTTACACACTTTGGAACTTCAAAAGTCATTAAAACTAGAAGATCCATACTCAGAGCTGAATATCATGGTTTATGCTTTCATTATTGAGAACCCATATGGAACGTGCAACACAGATTTATGACTATTGTTAATAGTTTACAATCCATGGGAGATAAAGGATTAGATAATGAAGCTCTTATGGATAAAATGATAGACAGCATGCCCAATGAGTGGGAATCCAAGAGAACAGCTATTGATGAGAATAGAAAGGTCACTCAGATTTATCTTAATGAACTATTTGGAACTATTCTTCAACATGAGACTAGAATGAAGAGAGATGCTGATAATATTAAGAAAAATAATGGGAATGGCTGTGTTTCTTTTACAACAACTTCAAATCATATGAAAGTCAAGACTCCTGAGAGAGTTACTAGATACAAATCTAAGAAGGTTATTATCCAATCTGAATCTGGTGGAAGTGAATATTTAGAAAATGATTTAGCAAGTCTTTATCGAAGGATGAACAAGATTTTTGGTGAGAAGAATTTTCAATCTAGATACAAGAAGTAATAAATGAATGATAAGAAAGATTCTGAAGTCACATGTTATGAATGCAGGAGAACTGAACATATAAGACCTAATTGTCCTATGCTTAAAAGAAATGAAATAAAAGAGGAGCATTCTGAGAGAAATATAAAGTACTAAAAATCTAAAGCTAAAAAATTCATGAAATCTAATGACACCTAGAGTGCCAGTGGTGGAGACTCTTTTGATGAATCATCAGATTACAATTCTTTTGGATAGAAGAATATTGGTATAATAGCTATAATACCTATTGAAAATCATTACCTAATGGCTAAGGTACACAATGTTGAATCCATGACCAATGTATCTTTAAATGCTAATTTTAGTGATAGTAAATATTATGAATCTTAGAATGAATAATCTTCTTCTAATTAGGATAATACTTTACCAACCTATGAAGAAGTTTCTAGGTTTTCTAAGCTTCTTGAGAATGAAAATTCTAAACTCAAAAAAAATCTTGATAAGGCAAATTCTAGGAATACTATTCTTACTAATGAAATATCAGATCTTTCTAAATATCATAATAAGAAATTTTTTTATTTCAAAAGTATTTCAAAAAACCTTGAGGAAGTAAATTCTGAGAAGGATAAACTTTTGAAGGATCTAGGAAAATTAATTTCTAAGAAAAATGTTATTGAGCCTAACTATAGTTCTAAAGCTAATGTTTTGGAAGATAATAACTTAGTTATTAGACTAAAGTCAGAAATATTTTTCTTGAGGAATTCTTTGTCAAACTTTACCTTAGGTAAGGAAATCATTGATAAGATTTATTCTCAAATATGACCTCTTAGAAATAATTCTGGTTTTGGTTATACAAGTTCAAAACTGATTTTTAGTAACAATTATTTTGTTCCTCAAAGTGCTCCAATCTTCACCAAGTGTTAGTGTGGTGGGCATTGGGAAAAAAATGTTCATTAAACAAAACCCAGTCATCAGGTTTTCACAAAGCCTATTTTTCTATGAAAATGTGGGTGCCTATGATTTTGCTTTCTAAAATTTATGAATCCAATAAAGTTTGGATTTCGAAAGTCTAACATTTTTTATTTTCAGAGAAATAAAGAAAGTACCAATAGAAATACTTGGTACATGGATAGTGTATGTTCCTGGCATATGACTAGTAACAAAAACTTCTTTGAAAATATTATCAAGATGAAAGGAGGAAAAGTAAATTTTAGAGATAATGATAAGGGATAAATTATTGGTATAGGTAACATATTTCTTCTTTAAAAACATTGATTTGAAATATTTTATTTGTTAAGGCTCTTAAGCACAACCTCATTAGCATAAGTCAATTATGTGATGAAGGTTACCTTGTGAATTTTAGGAATGATAAGTGCTTAGTACACAATTCCAAGGAAGATTTAATTTTTTCTGCCCATAGGAAAGATAATGTTTACACACTAAACTTAGAAGACCTTAGGATCCAAGACTGACCTTGTCTTAGTGAAATGGAAAACCATTCTCGGTTGTGGAATAGAAGGTTAGGACAATGTAACCTTAGGAACCTATGCAAACTTTCTAAGAAAATACTAGTTAAGGATCTACCAGAGCATAGATTTGATTCTTCAAAAGTTTGTGATCCTTGTCAATTTGGAAAGCAACATAAATCAAGTTTAAAATTAGTCAGTGAAGTCTCAACTACTGATGCATTACAGTTAGTGCATATGGATATTTTTGGTCCAACACAAACTAGAAGCATTAGAGGAAAATATTATGTATTTGTCTTAGTTGATGATTACACTAGATTTACGTGAGTCTATTTTCTAGCAAAGAAATATGAAGATTTTTATTATTTCAAAAGTTTCAGAGCCCAAGTTAAAAATGAGAAAAACCTTCCTTTGATAACTATTCATAGTGATCATGGAGGAGAATTTCAAAATTCTGATTTTGAAACGTTTTGTAGTAGAAAAGGCATTTCTCATAACTTCTCAACACCTAGAACCCCTTAACAAAATGGTGTTATTGAAATAAGAAATAAAATTATTCAAGAGATAACAAGAACCATGTTGAGTGAGTATTCTGTAGCCAAAAAATTTTGGGTTGAAGCTGTAAGTTATGCTTGTCATACTATAAATCGAGATTTGATTAGACCATTTCTTAATAAAACTCCTTATGAGTTATGGAATGGTAGAAAACCTAGACTTTTCTACTTTAAGGTTTTTGGTTGCAAGGTATTCATTTTGAATAATAAATATAATCTATAAAACTTCACACCAAAATCAGATGAAAGAATTTTCTTAGGATACTCCACAACTTATAAGACTTATAAGGTTTTCAACAAACATCCTTGTACTGTTTAAGAAATAGTGCATGTGAAATTTGATGAAACTGACCCTTTTGTTTTTAAACAACCTCAACCTACATCTTTAGATGTGTTTTCAAAAACTAATTATAAACCATTGATAGAATATCCTTCTGAAAAGGAAAATTTCCAAGAAAATGTTTCTAAAGCATTTACCCCATAAGACTTTCTACCCTATGTAGATGCACTGGTTCTTCAAAACCCAAACCAGTTGTTTCTAAAGAATCATCCCATTGATGGTATCATTGTTGAAATTAACCAACCTATAAGGACTAGAAGTTCCTTAAGAAATTAAGTAGAACATGTTTCATTCCTTTCCCAATTAGAACCAAAAAGCACTAATGAAGCTTTAGGTAATGATGATTGGATAAAAGCTATGCAAGATGAGCTAAATGAATTTTAAAGGAATCAAGTCTGGACCATAGTTGAAAGACCTAAGGAAACTTCTTTTATTGGATTAAAATGGGTCTTCAGAAATAAATGTGATGAAAATGGAATCATAGTAATAAATAAAGCTAGATTGGTTACTAAAGGCTATAATCAATAAGAATGAATAGACTATGAAAAAACCTATGCTTCAGTAGCTAGACTTTAATCAATTCGTATACTACTTGAATTTGTAGCATTATTCAATTTCAAACTTTTTCAAATGGATGTGAAATGTGCTTTCCTTAATGGTTATGTTCAAGAGGAAGTTTTTGTTGAACAACCTCCTGGTTCTGAAGATCTAAAACATCTTGAACATGTTTACAAACTTACCAAATAATTGTATAGACTTAAGCAAGCCCCTAAATCTTGGTATGATAGACTTATAGGATTTTTATTTCAAAATAATTATGTTAATGGAAATGTTGATCCATCCCTTTTTATAAAGAAAGATAAGAATTTTTTTTTGATTTTTCAAATTTATGTTGATGAAATTATATTTGGTTCAACTCATCAATCTTTAATTTATTCCTTTTTAGATATAATGAAATTTGAGTTTGAAATTAGTATGATGGGTGAGTTAACTTTTTTTCTTGGTTTTCAAATCTCTCAAAAACTAGAAGAAATCTATATATCTCAACATAATTATATTAAATATCTTCTTAAAAAGTATGTATATGACAACACTAAAAGTATAAGTACTCCCATCAATACCTAAAATTCACTTGATCTTGATGAAGCTGGGAAACTAGAAGATCAAACATCTTTTAGAGGTATGATAGGAAGCTTACTTTACATGATATCTAGTCGTCCAGACTTAATGTTTTCAGTATGCTTATGTGAAAGATATCAATCCAATCCTAACGAATCTCATTTAAAGGTAGTGAAAAGAATTTTTCGCTACTTAAAGGGAACCGTGGATTTAGGACTCTTTTATACTTATAGAAATGATTTTGTTTTGAAAAGTTTTTCAGATGCTGACTTTGGTGGATGTAGAATGGATAGAAAAAGTACATATGGAATGTATAATTTCTTAGAAGATTCATTAGTTTCTTGTTCATGTATGAAGAAAAACTCAGTAGAACTTTCCACTACTAAAGCTGAAAATGTAGCAGTTGGAAGTTGTTGTGCTCAAGTGTAGTGGATGCAACACACACTCAAAGACTATGGTATGAGTTTTACCAAAACAAAAATTTTGTGTGATAATACAAGTGTCATTGCCTTAAGTAAAAACCTTGCACATCACTCTCGTGGAAAACACATAGATATTAGGCATCAGATTTTTATGGATCACACACAAAAAGGGGATATCATTCTTCAATTTATCGGAACACAAGAGCAACTTGTTGATATTTTCACAAAATCTTTACCCTCCGATAGATTTGAATACATTAAACAGAAGTTAGGAATGATAACCATAAGGTAATATTCCTTGTTAACTTTCTATTGAATCCAATCTCCTTACAAAAATAAACTCTTTTTCATAGGGAGTTTACATTTGCTTGTTATTTTTCAAATCTTTTGTAATGAAAAGTTTAATAGTTAGATTTTTCAAATCCTTCATAATGAAAACTTTCATTGTTAGATTTTTCAAATCTTTCATAATGAAACTTTTTGTAGTTAGATTTTTCAAATCATTCATAATTAAAATTTTTCGTAGTTAGATTTTTCAAATCTTTCATAATGAAAATTTTCGTAGTTAGATTTTTAAAATCTTTCGTAATGAAAATTCTCCTAGTCAGTTTTTTCAAATATTTCGTAATAAAAAATTTTCATAGTCTGTTTTTTTTTCAAATTTCTCATAATGAATATTTTCATAATTAAATTTTTCATAATGAAGATTTTCATACTTAAAATTTTCGTAATAGAGATTTTCGTTTTTGATTTTTTCGGAATATAAAGTTCTTGAAGAAAAAATTTCCCCATAATGAATAATCTTACTAGAAATCTGAAAGGTATGTTTCCTTTACTGAGTTTTTGTAATCATTATGTAATTTTTGGTAGTTTATTTTGTTTTTAAATTTTTTAGATTCTTTTTTCCTTAAATCCGAATGTTTTTTCATAAAAACCTCAAAAGATCAGATTCTAACAAGTTTTCCTGGTGGCTATCATATCAACCATCAGATCTGATTAGAAGAATTTTCAGCCATTGGATTGAGTTTGGAAGATGAATTGTTGCATCAAATGACTATATAAAGGACCCCCCGATGGTTGTCCCACATCTAATCTCAAGCTCTCATGTGTTGAAGTTCTACCCTTCTACATAAGCTCATTCTGTTTTTTCAATGGATTCTCAATTCCGAATGTTTGTAGAAGAATCCTCTCCAAAAGATATGTCTACTTTCAAGCCAATCTCGGAGTGGAAGGTCTATAGAGAAAGGTTTTTGAATCCAAACTTTTTCGCTAAGTATGATTCGATCATCTTGAAGAACATTAAGCTGAATGGATGAGAGATTGTTTGCGTAATAAAGCCAGGGGCTCAAGATTTAGTATATCCTGACTTGCTAGTAGAATTTTATTAATCAGTCATTTTCTTTAAGGAAGAAGGAAGAGAAAAGTTTTCATCCAAGATCTATGGAAAGACTTATTCTCTTTCATACACTAAGGATGCAAATTTAATTGGAGTTCTTTATGAGGGTGAGTCAGAGTTATATTCTCATAAGTTGCAGGATTTCAAAGGAAGTTTTCTTAAGGAGAGAGCTATGGCATGTCTTGGACTCTCTGATGTAAAGACTCCTAAGATCACCCACTTGAATACAAATAATCATATTCTCAAATTATGGGTTCAAGGATTCATCATTCCAAGAAAAGGTGAAAAAGACACATTAAAGAAGAGTAACATGTATATCTTGGATTTCTTGTTAAACCAAAGGAAGACCAATCTGGTTAAGAATATTCTCATTATGATTGAGAATATTAAGAATGGAAAATTGAAGGCTCAGATAATCATGTATCCAGCCATTCTCTCTAAGTTAATTATTCGGTTCTTAGAATCTTTTAAATTTCCTTACAGCTCAAAGCCAAGAAATTGAAAAGTCGTGTTAGTCAGTGCTGATACCCTGAAGAGGATGAACATTGATTTTTCCATAAACTCTAGAGAGTTTTATGACTTACCAGAAGAAGAAGCTGAAGCTGTTTCTAAAAAACAAGAAGCGGATGAACCATCCAAAAAGGGATGAAGGAAAATGAAATCGAAGGAAGTGGAAGAGAAGGCAAAAACTCCTTTGGTCAAGAAAGTTTAGCCAGCACCCTCAAATTCAAGAAAACAAAAAACCTATCTGGATGAGGTTGTAGCTAAATAGAGAGAAGATAAGAAGAACATAAAAGAAGGGGAGCCCAATTTTGGACTAGACCATGCTGAAGAAAAATCTCTGAAGGAGAACACAAATGAGTATCTGGAAAGGGAAAATAAAGAAAAGAAAATAAAGAAGAAGATGAATGATGAAGATATTGTTCAATCCCTTCTGAGGGATACTAAGAAAGCATCTGAAAATATTCCAATACCAGAATCCTTCCTGGTAGAAGCTTTACCTGAACCCCCAAGGAAGAAAATTCTGACTCCAAAAAAATTTCAAGAAGTTAAAGAAGTAGAAGAAGATGAAGAATAAGTAGAAAGAAGTGGTGATACCAAAGATTTGATTAAGTAAGTTGAATATTTCCATGATAAAGAAAGCTCATCTGAGAAGCTCTTGATCCAAACTTCTGAAGTAGAATATTCAAAGCTAGCTACACCTGAAAAAGATGAGAAATGAGAAGATAAAAATATTGAAGTAGAAGTAAATAAGCTGTCTGAAGAAGAAAGTTCTCATCATGATTTCATAAATCCAGAGGATGTTGAGGCAAGAGCTGAGAAAGAAGATATAAATGATGATAAAATAGTTCAGTTGTGTAAAAGTGAACATGAATCTCTGGATTAGGAAGAAATTATGAAAATCGATAAGGGTAAACAGGTGGTTGTCAATACACCTACTAAAGCTATTATAAAGAAGAAGAAAGCTAGTGGATCTTCAAAAAGAAAACTTACTGAGCTAGAGAAAGAGACCTCACCTAGAAAAGTTTCAGATTCAGAATCATCATCCCTTGGACATGATTTCGTTGTTCAATCGTTAAAGAAACTTGGGGGGACTATTCCTATTTTTCCCAGCATTGAATCCAGGTGCCAAATGCTCCAACACACCCTAAACCAAAAATCAGATTCAGTGTCCATGGTAATGAACAATTATGTCAATCTTGAGGCTGATCTCAAGAATTTTTTTCATCAACTATGAATCCCATAAAAGATCATGTAGGAAGTTGACCAGTTGGTCAAAAAAACCATAGAGGACATGAAATTTCTTGATTAGTTCCAAGATAGTGTCAAGGAGGCATTTTACATTGAAGATGGTAAAATCAAGGATCTCACGAGAAGTTTTGAAGAAAAGATTTCTTTAGAACAAAATTCTTAGATTCAAGAAGTGAAGAATTTGAATGGGAATTTATATTATGTTCCCCAAAGTTGGAAAAGAGATAGAGATCTCAGGATAGAGATAGAATAAAAGCTAGTCAAGTAGGAAGAAGTTCTAAAAAGCCAGGTCTAATCCCTCAAGGCTGAGGAAGATAAAATCAAAGCTCGAGAGAAGAAAGTTGAGGATCAGGATCATATTCTAAAGTGAGTAGAGGAAGATCACAAGGAGCTCAAAAAGATGAAAACCATTGCGAAGAAGTTGATTCCCAAGGATAAGGAAGGATGATAGATCCAATGTGATCTTTTGTTGTATTTTCCTTCCTTGTATAAATTCTTTATAATCGTAATGAAATGGTTAGTTTCTTGTATTTTGGATATGTTGTACAAATTTTTCAGGTACCATAATTTCTTTTCCATTCCCTAAAAAAAATGAAAATCACAAAGGGGGAGAAAGGAAAAATAATACTAAGAAAAGAAGAAATTTCCCTAAGTAAGGAACAGTTTATCTAAGAGGGAGTTTTCATTACAGAGATTTCCATATTCAAGATAATGAAAAATATTATTCTAGGAATCTAGAATAAAATCCTCTGTGTTCTAAATCCTAAGGGGGGAGATAGTCATATTCACCTTTTATCATGTGTTAAAGGAGATAAGTTATATTTTCAAAGTCTAGAAAAGTATTTTCTAAATCCTTATATTCTTTTTCGTAAGGATGTTTGTGCTTTCCAAAAATGAGGAAATTATTGAGTAAATAAGGTTTACTTAAGAATTTTCCATTCCTTCATGTTTGGGGATATTGTTGAGTCAATAAGTCTTCCTTATGACTTTACCATTTCTTCATGTTTTGAAAATCACAAACACCTTATCTTAAGGAAAATCTCTTTTACCCTATGCTTTACTCTCATAAATAATATTTTCCTTCTACAAGGAAATGTATCCTTACCATGTTTTTCATCGTTCATATTTTGTTTAAGTGTAAAATTCAGTTTCATATCTAAAACCTTGGAATCATATAATACTTAGATATAGAGCATTATGTTTTTTGGATCTGAATTCTAACTTCGAGTTCTTTGAATTTAGACTCTAAACTCTTATGTGTTATAAATCTTAATTCTCTAAATTCAGTCTCTGAACTATTCTGAGTTCTGACTCCAAGTTATCTGAATTCAAACTACAAAATCTTATGATTTCTGTCTCTAAATTCTCTAAATTCATACTCTGAAATCTTCTAATTTATGACTCTGAGTTCTCTGAATTCATACTCCAAACTCTTCTGAGTTATGAATCTGAGTTCTCTAAATTCAGACTCTAAACTCTTATGAGTTCTGACTCCGAGTTCTTCTGAATTCAGACTCCGAATTCTTATGAATTTAGACTCTGAACTCTTATGATTTCTCACTCCTAGTTCTTTGAATTCAGACTCCGAACTCTTATGAGTTCAGACACCAAATTCAACTGAATTAAATACTTAAAATTTCCTTGAAATTCAGACTCCGGAATTCTATAGAATTCATATTCCAAATTCTTTGAAAAATAGAATCCAAATATCTTTATATTATAGATACCGAATGTATTTTTGGTTAGACTTCGAACTATTTTTCTTTACACTCAGAAAAATGGTTTGAGTTAAGCACCATATTTTTTATTACTCATGTTTTGGTAATAAAATGATTTCATGCATTCAGTTACTAACTAACTATTGTGTTAGTGACACGTGTATAGGTCCCTCCAAAATTCAAAGAAAAATATGATCGTTGGAGGAGGGAGCTGACTGTTGATGTTGTGCCTATAAATAAGAGCTCATTTGAAAGATCTTATGTGTGGTTGATCAATATAGAGATTACATATTGTTGAAGTGATTTCTGGAGACAGAGACTTTATTGCTTAGTGCGTACTGAGCACCATGTTCAGAATTGCTTCGTGCAACTCCGAATGTTGCTGAGTATATTTGAGGGCTTCCGGGGATAAGAAGACAGAGGTGTCGAATACCTTGAAGTTGAGGGCTTGCGGGGATATCAATACAGACTCCAATCTTCGTATCGAGGGCTTACCCTGGTGTGGGTAAGACAAACTTTCTTGAAAGTATAAATCAAGGGACATTTATCAAAGGTTGTTGGATACCCTTCTCTTTGGGTTAAAAGATTTACTAATTGTTACTTGATTTTGTTTCAAGTTTTCCACTGCATTTTGATTGTTGAGGAAAGTATAACTATCTTATACTTCCTTATACTTGTACACTCTGATTTAGTAAGATTCTATATGCTTTAAGGTAGATTCTTTATCTTTATAAACTTTTGTTAAGTTTCATTTCCAGATTCACTTTTCCGGAATCGCATTCTCGGAATCATATTTCTAGAATCAAGAAAGTGTTTAGAACTAGAGGTGTTGTGAATTTTTTTATACAAAATTTCCTTAAGGATTTTTTTAAAGTATACAATTCACCCCCCCCCCCCCTCTTGTATATTGGGTATCTACAGTATAATTTCAATCTTTCATTTGGTATCATTGGAGAATATCATACTCCATACCAACCCAACACTTTGTTGTAGGAAGAGATAGTCCACTATCATCATTTTCTAATTCTGACTGGACTGGAGATGTAGTGGATAGAAATTCTACCAGTGGTAGAGCATTCTATATTGGGAAGAAATGTGTGGGCTCGTTAAGAAAGAAACAAGAATGTACTTCACTTAGTACTGCTGAATCTTAATATATATCTTCCATAAAAATGTTCACTCAATTACTTTGGATGAAGCAACAACTGAGTTACATAGGTGTTGAGGTGAAACAACCAATGGTGATTTACTATGATAACAAAAGTGCAATTGATCTTGTAAAAAATCTTATACAACATTCTCAAACCAAACATATTGAGATCAGATATCACCTCCTCAAGTAAAAAGTTGAACAAGGTATGATCAAAATGGTCCATGTGGTAACTAATGAGAAAGTGGATGACATTATGACTAAGCCATTGTTAGAGGATATGTTTAAGAAACATCGGTTGAACCTCAGTGTTCATCACCTCCCAGGGCATAAGGAGGTTATGAGATTTGTCTCTCCCCAGTTGTTTTAATTGTTTTTAATCTGTTTGTAGAAATGATGCAAGTTTATGGGGGAGATACGATCCAGGAGGATAATGATGTAGGTTCATTGGGTTTATTACCAATGGGGGAGAATAGATAAATCCAATGGAGAGATATCTGTTTCTTTCTGATTATGGGAAATATAAAGAATGGAAAAAATCAAGCATGAAACTATGTGGGAGAAAAGAAAATAATGACAAATCAATTCATGTCCCCTCTCTTGTTTTCTACACTGATCATTTCCCACATAGTCTTAGAGTGATGGATGAGTTATTTCTCGAAGGTTCATGTTTTGATCGTGGCTGGCGCATTAGTGAATTTATCTGTAGATTGCCAACAAACCCAAAGGGGGATATTGTTTGAACCAATACTGCTCATTTCTAATAAAAGAGGTTGGTTTGTTTTTGTTTCCAATCTGCACATGGAAGACTAGGGAGTTTTCAATGATTAGTATCATATGTTTAAGGCTAAATCCTGTATTGAGGGTGGTGAAGTTTCCCAGTGTTTGCCAAATTTTTAAGCCTAAAAAATCAGAAGTTTGGTAAGAGTTTGCAGAAACGGTATGTGGTGAAGCCGTGCGGTATGCGGTGAAGGCATACTATACACAGTGATGGTGCACGGTATGTGGTGAAGGTGCGTGGTATGAGATGATGGCATCCGTTATGTAGAACGGTGTGCAGAACTGAAAATAGTTTTTAGCGACGGTACTCAGTGAAGGCATGCAATACGCGAAATGCTGTAGAAAATGGTTCGCAATGATGGTACATGGTGAAGATATGATGTACATGGACCAAAAGATATACAGTATGCAGAAGTTTTACATTACGCGATAATGGTTCATAGTTCAGAGGATTACAGTATGTGGTGGAGGCTAGTTGTACGTAGATAGAGTTCTATTTACAGTGAATATTGTCCCATATTAAAAATTTAGGTAAATTAGTTTACTGAAATTTGCAGAGTTATGTGCCTATTTAAGGAATAGTAATTCCATTTGTTAAGTGATGATATTGAAGATTAAAATATTTTGGAAGAAATCTGGTGAAGTCTGAAGTGGTTCATGGAGGAGAAGACGGTACGCAGATTGACTGTGCTAAAATCTTGTAATCCACAACTTGTGAAGATTAGTGGCTTTTGGTACAACTGACACACTATCAGCATATGCTCGTTGGATTTATCCCTTAGTGTTGAACCATGTAAAATTATTGTGTCTTTTCTTTGCGTGTGATTGTTTATATTCTGCACTTTCTATTCAGACAGGTTTAATAGGTTCCTTCCAATGTGGGAACGAGATTCGTCAGTTTAAAAGAAAATGTTGACACCCTGATTCACCCCTCCCCTCTTAGGGTGTTTCAAGGTCCTTCACCTTTCTCTAATACAAAAAATAAAGACCCAGACTTATCAAACATAGATATTAAAACTTAATAGTTGAATATTCACTAAATGAAATAACGATCAATGATAGAATTATTTTAGTCAAGTGACTTTGGAAACATGGACATATAAACAACTAGTCTATAAGTGAACTCTGTCATCTCCCACTATGTTCTTCATAACTACCATCCTTATTAGATACATTATACCTAATACCTTTCATCATAACCTGGGGAGAGGAAACATAATAAAGGGTGATCTCAAATTCTTAGTAAGGATAAAGAATGAAGATATCAACATAACATGAGCATGAGGGTATGAGAAAATGATAATAACATTTTAAAACGATACATTTCATATCATTGATCATATACTCAAGTCATAGAATAAATCATGGAAGTTCATAAGAAATAAATCCCAATGTAATAAATGGACATGAACCTTGAGAATGTAACATTGTTATAAGTCATAGATTTGTGTTTTACACATAAGAGTATAACATTGTGAACATGTATAATTAGAAATAGGTTAACTCGTTAAATTAAGGACGTGAAATCAAACCCTCTCACAAACTTATGGACTCAAAAACTGGTCCTTGAATAACCTTATGAACATGAAATAAAATTCCATTTATAACACTATGAATATGTAATTATTTTGATTCATAATATTGTGAACATATAATAAGGTTCACACATATCATAATTACTCATGATTTATCCTTCTTTACCTAATTAATTGGAGGGAGATTGAGGTCCCACATCCACATAATCCATACATCTATGTTCCAAAAGATCAAAAAATAGTCATCATAATAGAACCCTTGAAATTAAATGGTTCTCACACATATTTCATTATAACATAAAATATGGAAAAGAAATAAGTTTCATAATCATTTCATTTTTTCATGAAAGATAAACCATGGAAAATAAGTGGGTTTTATAAGCATAATGTCAACATAATCATAAACCATTAAGAGAAGTAATAAGGATTGTATTATTTAATAAAATCACTTGTAAATAATTATTAACATTGAAATATTCCATCATAGCTGAAAAATGATTTTGTAATAAAAATCACATGGAATGTTTCTTGATAAAAATATCCTTTATTTGAAAAAAAACTTTTCGTAATTAAAATTCATAAAATATTGGGGAAATCCTAATCTATGTAAATAAACATGAAAATTTTAAAGGAATATTAAAATTGAATAATGGTCATGTTGTTTGAAATTCCATTCATGCCGTACACATTAAAACAATCATTCCATTCACATTTTAAAATAAAACCAAACATGCATTGTTTGGAAAATGACATAAATATTCCCTTCAAAACATTTTTTAAAAATTAAAAAATGTGTAATAATTTATTTAATAAATCTTTTAGATAATGTTAAAAACATTTTAAATAAATTATATAAAACATTTTTTTATGGAAAATGGGGTTTCAACCGAAGAGATAAATAAAGACTATTTTTCTTAAAAAATTATTTTGACCTATTAAGTACATAAAGAGAGAAAAATGAATAAAAAAGTATTCTCATGACATAACCATTGGATAATAAATTTAATGAGTTTTTTGATATATGGATCATAATATTTTATCATCATAAACATATTCATAAAAAATATTGCTAAATGATGAGATTATATCGTAAAACCATTACCACTTTGGAAACATTGAATCATAATTAAAACTGAAGAAATATCATCAAATAGATATGTAAAACCAAATAATTTTTAGGATAATAAAAATAAAATTAATTCATGGGTAGTATATAAACCACATTAATTTAACACGTGAATATGACTTTTGTCTCATAGAAAATAAAGTGGGGCTGAAATCCCTTACCTTAAATTAAAGTGGGGCTGAAATCCCTTACCTTAATTATTGAATTCCATTATACATGTTCAATCCTCTTATAATATAAATATAATATTATTATAAATCTATTTATGATTCATTATTATATATATAATACCATATATGATATACTTATGACCTTTTATTACCTATTTATTAACAATTCCTTATTAAAATAGGGTTTGGGGTAATAACTGCTTTTTTCATGTAGGTTTTGATTTTTTATTTTTTATCCACATAATATTATCATGGTTCATTCATATCTAAAATGAAAACCATGATATAAATATCATATATATTAACTAAATAGGTATTTATAGTATTCTATAAAATATATTGGTAGAAAATGAAATATAATGTTCACGGTGACAGTAGGACATGCATACACGTGAATGCAGTTTCCAATTTATCAGTAGATGAAATAAATGAGAGTAAACTAATATATTAGCTTCTAGAATCATTTTTTTGTCATATATATATCATATTATTATTAAACCCATCCTTATTAACTTCCATGTAAAGCATGAATGAATCACATCGCTTCATAACATGGTACTTCGCCCAATATAGGAGCAATGTTACCATATTCTCACAGAATAGAAAGTAAGAAGGAACATGAGATATGATAATTAAATAAGTATAATAATATCATAAATATTATATATTAATATTTAATCCATCATTATATCCATCCCTGAGAGGTGGTGATAGAAAACGAATAACATCAGTTCATGAGGTGATAGTCCACCGTTCAAACCAATGATGATATCATTCCCCATTGGATTGAATAGAAGAAGGATTTAGGTTATTAAATTAATATAAAGACATATAAGTAAATTTAAGATACTTAGGTTTTTATATTACCATGGTTTAATAATAATTTAAGGAGTTTTAAGAAGAAATAAAATAAAACACTCAGTTAGGGACATTAGATCTTCTTCGAACAACTTCTTTTGGTTTACACCAATAGAAGACTTAGGATATATTTATGACCAAAATAAGACTTTTATAATTATAGGAGGGAATTAATTAAGTTATTTGTGTATTTTTTGGCTTAACGAATGGGTTTTGGACGTGTTAAGAGGAGAGGAGAGGGGTGGCCTTTTATAAGAGAGGTGAGTGGCACACTTGTAATTTTTGAAAAGAAAAAGGTGTACCCATGTTTTTCATATTCCATAAGGCACCAAAGTGTGTAATAATCAAACCAAGAAGTATATTATGTCTAAATATGTCCATAAAATTTGGTTTTTACATGTTTTTAGTCATTTTTCATTCATAAGGTTTTAGATTAACCCCCAAGTAAACTCATTTTTACCTTAACTACAGTAAATATTTTTTACTATTTTTACTATTCATTACATTATTAGACTAAAAAAAATTATGATTATTAAAATTATAGAATCCATTTTCCAAATTAATCTGATATATGTGTAAAAAATAATTTAAAAATAAACCTGCATATATGATGAGAAATCATGTTTTCAAAGAGAAAATTTTCACATGTGGAGAAAGTTTTAATATAAAAATTCAGTATGAAATTGATTCCAATGATCTAAATTGGATTTATATATATTTAATTAAATTAATTTTACTTTTGAAACCATAATAAAACCAATTTTATGTTTTTAGATTCTTTAACGAAAATGAATATTCTTAATAAAACCTGTATTTTTCACTATTAATAAAAAAATTATCTTTTTAAAAAATTCATTAAAAATAACACTCTAAAAATTTTGACATGTAAATTTAAAAAACATAATTTTTTCAAATTAATTTTTGAAAAGTTTCAAACATTACTATTATTAATTTTTCATAAAAATTTAGAAAAACATTTTTTTAGAAAATAGTATTTTTGAAACTTATAAAGCCTTTCCTAAAAATTAATTACTTCATTCAAAATATTTTTATTATATAAAATCATTATACTTAATATTTTAAAATTGGTTATTACTATTCATATTTTGTAGTTTACTAGCTATTTTATAATGGTCTTTTTTAATAGTAATATTAATAATATACCACAGTGTGATAAAACTTAGTGTCATGTGTAACACAGGCTAAACAAAGTGTTTCATGTAATGAAATATATCATAGACATTTAATTTATTTTGAAAATAAATTAATTCATAAAAATGTGGGTTGTTAAAAACCCCATGATGGAATTTATATATAGTGCATTTCTTGTTTAAACCAGTTTAATGGGGGTCATTTTATAGGGATTCTATAAACTCGGAAAATCATTAGGTATAAGATCAACTAATAACTCAACTATGATATCCTTGAAATTCCAAGGTATTGTAATTTAAGTTTTAGAATATCTAGGTTTTTTAGGTATGATAGTGGTGTTCGAGAGATGAGAATAAAAATCATAGGATATAGGGGAATCAATTAGTATCTTGACACTATAGGTGTGCCACTAAATAAACACTTTAGGTGGTAGTTTCCCAAGTGGAACTTGCATACGGCCGACCGGCTAGTGGAAGTGGAAGTATCCTAAGAATCTTCCTAGAGCTAACCACTCACAGGTGGTTCCCCAATGACCCAATCATTATGGGTGCCTTTATAATTACATTATAACATGCCTTCTTGGCATCTATTTTCCATTGTTTTAACTTTAATCCTAAATAATGTCCCTATGAGATCTTTTTCTATAGAATTGACCCACTCATTCCCATATCTTTGATGTTTTAAGTATGAATCAATTTGTTGGTTCCAAAAGGTATTTTTCTTTTATTCTAGCATGAATTCTTTACTTTTCATGGTATAAATTACATATCTAAGCTATATGGGATATATATATATATATATATATATATATGGATTACATCATGAATAAGTGAGAAATTATTGATTTATTGAGGTAAAAACATCATATATAGAGAATTTTCATCCTTTAATTGAATAAATAGAGATCTAGCATTAGCGTATGATCTCATTGGGTAAGTTAATCTAGCTCAAGGACCATTTTATGTTTCAATTCTTGAATATTAGTTATATTATTCTAGTTGCATGGAAATGGGATTGGTATTATTGATCATTGGTTCAAAAGCATGGTTTGATGATGTTTCTTGGAAATTGAAATTAGTGCACTTGAGGTGGAAAGTTATTACAACATAGAGAAATTTTATATAGTTTATTATAATATTGGGATTGTGTGTGTTCATTCTTATAAAAGTGAAATATTCTATTATATGGTATTATTATGATTTTCATATAGTTTGTGTTTATGTGTGTGACCTGTGAGACCTAAGAATTATGTTCTATGATTGTTTCCTTAGATGTTTCATTTGGTGTGTGAATTATTATCCTTTGGAGTTTTTATATGGTATCAAAGTGATAGGTTGATCATTATGACCTGGTTTTACCCAATAGGGGAGCATGTTCTAGTTTGACATGTGATTATTACAATTATTGCACATAGAGATAGGGAAGGTGCATTGAGGCCATGTGGACTGGACTGAGATAGAGGATGGGGTTCGATGGACTTATGGCCTTCTCTAGGGTTGAGTATAGGGAGTGACATCCCTATATAATGACCATAGGATGATCTCATGGTGATCCAATGTAATGGATTGACCTAGTAGAGTTAAGGACATGAAAACCTTATGACATGAATTGAGGGTGATTCATGAGTGAGACAGTCATACAGCCTCAACTAGGGATTGATTAGCTATAAGTCATGATGAAAGACATGTTCTATACCTGATGTAAAATCAGATATGTGATATGATCTAAGAAAATCCTTTCATCATGGAGCTAAATTGGTTATGGTTGGGGCTCATGGAAGCCTATTTAGTTCATAATCCCGAGATATATGATTGGTTTCTATTTGTGCATTTATTTATAATCATAAAATAAAATATCATATACAATTGAACATTATGTTAAGGAAAAATTGGTTGTGTCCAACAAGGTTTATACTCAAACCCTAAATGAACATCTTAATTTGAAAGAAAATATTATGGTCAATGTTCCAAGAAAACGGTTAGGGACCTACATTGTGGAGCTAAGAAGGTGGATCTTGGATGATAAAGGTAGTGCCAAGATAGACTTCATAGTATCACTATGATGGTTTTGTTAATGTTTTTGTTTATTATATATTGTTTAACTTACAACATCAAGAGCCTTTTAGTTTATATTGTATGAAACAAATGTGAATTATTATAACATGATGAAATTATTTTAGTTTCTACTCTACTATTCTTTGATATTTATTTATAAAATATAATAATTTTAGAGTATCGATTATTCAACTGAGGGAATAGTTTCCCATTAGAATAATTTAGGCCCTCACTACTAGTCATAAGCCTCTTTTATATGTGGATTCATGCATAAGGACATGTGAAACTCTGTCTCGGATTGGGTGATTCAGGTTAGGGAATTATAATGTGGTATCAGAGAGGTTTCCTTTTAGTTATTTTCAATTTATTTATTTTTATAATTTTTTGGGAATAGAAGAAAAAAGTTAGTTATTATGGAACATGGGTAGGGGATCCACATAAGTTCCTACCCATCTCATATGTAATAGAATATAAAGTTATAGGTGATGGGATTAGTGTAATCATTTGGGATTTTGCTGTTAATCTATTTCACCATGAGTGATGCACATGATTTTGATGTTATAATTTATTAGATTTAGGTGAATTCATGAATCATGATAAATCATGTAGGTTTACATTCCATATGACTATATCCTTCTCATAGAAATTAGTTAAGTTAATTTAATATTATTAGTAATATGTGATCTGTGATTTATGGATATATTTAGGATGATATTTGAATTATTTGGGATTGAATATGTTAGGTTATGTTATATATATATATGAATAACTTGTTGTCATTCATAAAAAAGACTTTATCCTTCAGTAGGGAGTATATTTTTTCCCTTGTAATGTATTTTCTTATTTGATCCTTATAAGAGATTTAAAAGGTGAATATTCACTAGGTATTAATCATGTTGAATGGTTTTAAAAGGAATTTGGTCTCTAATGGGGTTTTGAAATGGTGAGTGATGATTAAAACATTTAATGGATTATTTTTAATGGAAATATGAATTTTAAGGGGTAATTGGATTTTTTGGACAGTGAAATTGTTGAAATACAAGGTTTTTATGGAATTTATTTAAAATGGAAAAATGGTTTTCTTTTCTCAATGTGTTTAATGAAAATGTAATTTGGATTTTAAAAGTTTATTTAATTATGTTAGACCCAAACTTTCATGAAAAGGAATATGTGATTTAAAAAAGGACTCTTGAGAAAAAATGGAGTTTTATTAATTCAAACGGTCTTAATGTGATTTACCTAATGATGTAGTAGAATATGTTGTTTGAAATTGGATTTCAAGAAGCAATAATAGTTTTTCTTAATAAGTTTTTATTTTGATCAGCATGTTTGGAAATTTAAAATTGGAGTTCTGTGATGTGAATGTGAGACCCTCTTCAATTCCTCTATCATATTGTGGTTGATGTGAGTTATGTATGATGTTCATGTTCCATTTATTTTAGCTTGGATAGTATGGTGATGTTATAAATGTACAATTTAGTGAATATCCACCCTTGAGGGATATGATCAAAAGTGGTCAATAATTTTTGATTTGATCATACACTAGTACTGGAACCTTAAAGGGGTTTTTGTCTTGTGATGGGTTATCTGATGATTTTTTAACACTCTCTAATGTGAGTTCAATGGTATTATGGTATATTGATTCTTATGAAAACCCCAAGTAAATGTGAACCACTTTAGTGAGTAAGAATGTGTGTGTGTTTATCTAGGAATATATCCTTGGGTTAGATAGGATAATGCGAATTTTCTCACTTGTATATTGATATGTGGATATAGTTAGAATATATAGAATAGTTGAAGTGTGAGGGTGATGGATATGTTCACTAGATAGTAGTTCTATACCATATAGTGGAACGATTAGGTGTCACAAGCCTTTGGTGGTGTTCAAATAAGTTTATCTCCTTAGTTTTATTGACATCCAATCTAGCATGTAAGATCTTGGTGTTTATTAGTTCATGTAATAGGTTTTGAGACTCTTAAATATTGATACTTGATGAGTAATGGACTGACCACCTTGCTTATCTAGTTATATATTAGTGTTATAGAGCATGAGATTAGTGAAAGCTTTTATGCATGGGGTCAAGTTTAAAAATGAGTTTCATAATTTAGTCCAAACAATTATGCAAGTGATACTTCGTACAATAGGTTCATGAATTGAAACAGGTATTTGGTCAATAAAATGGGACTTTTGCAATTTTTTTAGATGTTTTATCTCAATATTTCATCATAGAAACCAAATCCAGTTCTTAGAGTGATATATGACCATAGTTGATTCTTAGAAAAGTTTAGCTAGTGTGATACATGGTAGTATTGAGGTTTCATTATGGCAGAGTTCTCAATTAAGTATGCTAGAGTGGATTCAAAGTTTGGAATTACATGTTTAACGGGTTCTTTGGTTCTTTAAGATGATCACTAGAGAGTGGAATTCAAATGAGTGGTTTATGTGAGTGTACACTATTGTTAGGAAACACATTCAAGAATGGTAAGTGTGGTTGGTAGTATACTTTTTAGGCTGTGATTTATTAAAATACCCTAGGATAAAATGTGTTGTGAGTCTCTTGTGCTCTTCTTAATGTTTTATATAGAGAAATGTAATGACATAATGACTTGTAACCATTGAACCAATTCTAATTACATGAATATTATGTAATAACCATTCTTTTTTTCATTAAATCCATAGTCCAGAAGCTTGGCTCAATTAAAGTAAAATAAATTAGAGATGTATCCGAAAAGAAGTGTGACCAACATGTGGCTGATTTTCCTTGGTTGATGATGATAAGGAACGTTGGCTCCGTTCAATTTAATTATTTTTCTTCACTATGGGTACTTGGAGAGGGTAGGATAGCAGTTGGGGACCATTGTGGCTTTCCAATTGGGTTCGCATGGATGGGGTTGTTGTTGCTTTGGTCTTAGTACATGTTTTAGGTTCGTTATAATGATTTTGGAACAACCAAATAAAGTGTGGGATATTGATCTATTAGAATTATAAGACTCAGAATATATCACCTTAGGTTGAGTTTACATTGTTTCTTGATAAATATTTTTAATGTTAAACTCTATGAAATGATAAACCAATGTGGTAAGGATTTAGAAAATAAACCACAAGTAATTGTATGAAATGAGGAATGAATATAAATGGACTTGTTGGATGAATTGTTAGTAGGTGTACTTGATGTTCAGGGGGTGATGACAAATTACACCTTATTTATCCTATTTTCCTTGGTATACCGGGTGAAATATATCCAATATTAAGATTCTAAGTGCCAAATGATATGATAATGGTTACTGGGGAACAACTTAATTATAGGATTGGTAAAAATATGGAGATGGAATGATCTATATTAATGGGAGAATGGTGGCTCCAGCAACCATGTGGTAAGAGATGATGAGGGAATCTCATGATTTATAGGGTAAGTTCACCTTGGACCAGTAGAGATGTATTATAATACCAGATGATGATTTTAGTGACTAGGTTTGAATAGTGACATTGCCTATTTTGACTCTTGTTTCCATACCTATTAGAGAATTAAGGATAATCATCAATGACCCAAATTAATAATTCATCCTTTTCCCAAGAATGAGTGGAATTGGGATATGGTGAAGATTGACTTTTTTATGGGGTTTACCAGGACCTTGATGGATCAAAATTCTATGTGGGTTGTTGTTGATTAACTGAAAAAGGTGAAAAATTGTAATAGTGGGTGACCTAGACCCAACTAAATAGTACTTTTTATTACCATATCATGTATATAGTGAGCTACACATGATGTAAAATTACCATTATAGTGTAGAAATTTCTACATCCACTATTTTGATGGTAATTTCCATAGATTTATTGCCATATAAAAAGGTTATAGATGATTCCAGACTATAATGAGAATGCCGAGATACTATAACATTAATCTTAAATATGTATCATATTGTCTAGATTTATCATAATGACTGTAGATAGTTGATGTATGACTATCAAGTGCTGAGATATCATAAATATTGATACTTCTTCTCATGAAGTTCACACATGGAGATCTCTATTGGTTGAGATCACGATGACATACTCACTAATTGGAACACCACATGTTTTAGGTGTCATTAGTTGTTCATATATACAAACATGTGTATTAGTATCCTGAATTGAGATCAATATCAATGTGTTCCACTTGATTATGTTCTTTGATGTAAGGAAAAACCCTAGATAATGAAATCGTGGTGAGGTAGCTAGTGTTGGGTGTGTCATTGGTGGAATGGAATTGACTGATTGATAAAGATAGGATTTGTCTTTTATGATTTGAGGAAGTAATATCTCAGGCATGGTTGATCAAGATGGTAGTACCATCATCCGTCCATGTACAAGGTAGTAGAGGGTAAATCTGTCTTGTTGTATCAAAAAATAATAAAGCGTGAAAGGATGATGACACAAGTGTGCATCCTGCTTTAGGATACATTTAAATAGAAAACAATTATAATGCACAATGCATGTTCTTAGGCTGGTTGTTGTTTCTATGACTATTCCTTATCTCTTTAGGGGACTTGATGTGTTTTGAGACTCTACTCTTGTTCTGTGAATAATTTTCACTAATATTGAGATAAGTACATAGAGGGTCACATAAGATAGAATATTCAAGAATCTTCTCTATTCAGTTTAATAGATAAATAGAAAATGTTTGGACCCACCACGGGGTCCAACAGTTGTCCAATTTTATCGATCACTGATAAATAAATAAATTAATTATTATTAAAGTAAATAATAATTGGGTTGAATTTATTTATTAAAATTATTTACAATTGTAAGTAAATATAGGAAAATTTTTAATCGTATATGTATTATTTTAGTATTTCAGATTCGTTTAATATTAGCAGGAATTACGAGTCGAGTTAAATGACTTGATTTATTACTTAATATATTCAATATGTATTACATATATGTGACAAAATATATATATAATATTTTAACATATTTTAGTTCATCATAATTATAATTTGTTTCTTATTTTGTGGGCGTTGATTTTCCGGTGTCATAGAACCCTTTCTTGGTATTTTCTCAACCCACTATTTAAGCATGAGAGAGGAGCTAATTAATTATGGTATTCCTTACAGCGGAATGAGGGACTCTATCTCCTACCTAATTTTAAATAGATAAATTCCCTCTTAGAATACTGATCCAAGAATTACTTCGACGGATTGAAGTCATGTGATTGAGGTTGTCCTTGTGATGCCGAAGGATTCTTCAGAAATCTGCACTAGCACCCGAAATTTCATGAATGGTGTAACGACCCAACATTTTTCAATGGAAATTACCTTCTTATATTTATGTCATAAAATAACATGAAAACACAACATAATAAACTACTATGTGATAAGTGACCTTTAAACATAATTTTGTCACTTCTGTGTTTGGAATTCTAAAAATCCGACATACACGGTTGTGCTCAAGATGATTTTTGGAGTCTAATGAAACAAAAATAATTTTTGGTGAATAGTAAATTATCCTTGTGAATAGTAACATATCCTTATGAATAGTAATATTAACATTATGAATAGTAAATCATCCAAAATAATAGTAACATTACCTATGAATAATTAAATAAAATTTAGACATCTTAGAAAGTGACAATTTGACCTCAGTAAATGTTTTGGTATTTTGTAAGTCATAAATAATTAATTATAATTAATTAATTAATTTAAAAGAAAATTTATTTCCCTAAAATTTATTCATAAATTATTGAATCAATGTCTTATAGTTTTTAGATAATTTTATAAGACCCTATGTAATTTTTGAAAGAACTATAAAATCAGTTTTAATCTTAAAAACTGTTTTTTTAAGTAAATTCTGATTTTAATTAAATATTAAATTAATAATATTTAGAAAATTATTTTTTGAAAATGGAATTAATTTTTGGATTCTAAACTTTAAAAAAAGGTTGGGGTAAATTTTTGGGATTTTTCTGAGATACTTGAATTTTTGATGAATAGTAGAATCCGATAATTTACAATAAATGCTAAATAATGGATTAATTGAGTCATCAATGTTGCTCTGCTGATGTAAGCCCACTTGGTTCGGGATCACATGATAAAATTACTATTATTGGTCATTCAATACTCAATATTCCTTGTCTTAGGGGAAATTAATAAACTAATGAATTTTATATTAAGGAAACCCCTCTCCCCTCCACTATAAAAGCCACCCTTGACACCCTCATTTCCTCGCACCTCTCAAGCTCCAAGAATTATCTAAAATATGCTCAAACACCTTCCCTATCCCCTCCCCCACGTCCAAGAGCTGATGGTATCATCAAAATACCAAGCTTAGGCCCTTAAGGAGGTTCTCAAGAGAAGGATTCAAGGGGTAATTTACCTCCCTCTTCTCCTTTAATTTACTTTCAAGTTCAAGTTCATTTCTTGATCTATCCCCACCTATATTCATCCAAATGGTATTTTAACTGTAGTATTATAAATATGGTGTAATTTTATGATTATAATGGGATATTATATCATACAACCCCCTTTCCCTCTTCCTTTTATTTTATTAAAGAGAACGTTGTTCGTGAGGTGTTAATTTATCACCTTCAAGAACGACATGCTTTCTTTTTCCATTTCTACCTTAATATCTGGTCATGAAACCATTTTTATTGTTGAAACATAATATTTTATATGTATTATGTCCTATTTAAATTTCTGGAACTGACTTATGAACATATTACTAATTGATAAATTAAAACAACTTCATTGTGATCGGAAAACCGCCCAAATTAACCCAAACAATCATCATTTAATTCTTATCTAATGATTCATCCAAATGGATCTAATATAATTCATTATAAGATCATTTAAACTCCTTTAATATCATTAATGACATGTAATATCATTTCTGGATGTTTACCCATGTTCTACCTGAACTTCAATTTATGAATACAAGTGAACCACCCAAGAAAAACCATAAAAACGAACATCCCCGAGCAATGTTTTTAAACTCTATAAGTCATCCAAATGAACATAAAATGAAATAATGAAACCATAATGAACCCTATTAATGTATAAAAGGTTATGGAATTTCTAATTATTGAATATAATGTCATTATATAGGACATTAAAGAGAATGAAGCATTCGGATACAAGGTAAGGGAAAATTCTCGAACCCAACTTTCATCCTTCGGGTTCTTCCTCTTTCACTCCATTTTTTATATGGTTACTACTTAAAGATAATTTTTTAATCATTGTCTTTACTTTTATGGGATATACATGTTTTTCACTGGTTTTTATGTCCAACAAAATGTTTTCCAAAAGAACTCTTCTTTTAAGAACACCCCTTTTACTTCTCACTCAAAGTGGACAGTTCTTGTAACTTGTATGTTATTCCCTCTTTCTTTTGGGAACCCAAATCTTATGAATGTTTTATTATGATATGAAACCCATTAATTTACATGGTTTATTTATGTACATTTTTTTATATATTTTCATTGTGGCATGCATGATAAATGATAATGTTATGATGTGACGGGTGTGCCAGGAATTATATAGCGCAATATGAATGTTTGAATGTGACGGGTGCACCCAGAATTATACAGCACTCCAATGCATTGGGTAAAGTGATGAATCTCATGATTAAATGTGAAATTATGTGTGAAAAAATTTCTATCTTGGTTCACAAGTATGTGTGGTAGTTAACCACTAAGACATGATGTTTCATTTTTATGCATTGCCACATTTCATGTCCTTTATTTATGATCCTCTCATGTTCATGATCTTTTGCCTATGTTATAATTATGATCACCCCATGCTATATTGTTCTTATCTATCCTCTTATTGGGCTTCTATCTCACCCCTTTTGATGTATATCCTCAGGTGGTTACATGTACTAAGGATAGGAAAAGTTCCAATAAGAAGCTAGAGAAGAAGAAATTAAATAAATGTTTATGCTTGATGTTGTATTTGTTATGTATGGTCCTAGTTTTCCCAAGACACTAAACCTTTGTATCCTCTATGTGTAATACTATTATTTTTTTTATATTTAAAATGATTTAATAGTAAATTAAGAAAATTTTGGGTCGCTATAGTTGGTATCAAAGGAAAGGTTTAGTTAATTTGGGAATTAGGATTAGTGAACCCTAGAGAAAACCTCTGGTATGAGACTAAGTACAAATATGCACACAAGAGTATTTACATAGGGATACCATATGTTATGATTTTAGTATAAATTGTTCAAATGAATAATTTATGTATTCATTACTTTTTTACTTATGTTTTTTTCTAACCTTTTCTATTTTAGAAAATGGTTGGAACCATGAGAAATCAGGCCAACAACTCATACGAGGGCCAATGCAACGATTTCCCGAACGACATACCCAATGATTTAGGAGGTGGAGTTAAAGACTTCATGGCGATTATTACCCAATTATATCCGATTATGAATAATAACCATAATAATGGGGAACATCATACTTCACCAAAGAGGGAGCAACTGTCTATCGAATGTTTTATCCCGCAACGACCACCAACGTTTTGTGGATCTTCTAATCCACTAGTTGCGGAATAGTGGGTCAACTCCATAGATAAGATATTTTATGTTCTTCGCTGTTCTGAGATGGATAAGGTGACTCTATCCATTTATTGTCTAGATATAGAAGCCGATCAATGGTGGGATTTGATTAAGAACACCAAGCCAAGGGAGGAAATTGAAGAGATGGAATGGGAAGAATTTAAGATAATGTTTCTTAATAAGTATTTCCCATGAAATATTCATACGAAGATGGAGAGAGAATTTATAGAGCTCAAGCAAAAATAAGGAGAATCTGTCACAACCTATGAAGCGAATTTCACAAGGCTCGCAAGGTGCGCTTTGGGTTTTGTTGTCAACAATGATAAAAAAATTGAGAGATTCTTTAGTGGATTAAAACCACACCTTCAAAAGGCTCTTGTAATTAAAGACTTTGGGAGTTATGAAGAAGTCGTCCGATGTTCCCTCAAAGTAGAGATGGAGTTTGGAGAATGGTCCCATGGCTATAGTGATATGAAAAGAAAGATGGAGTTTCAAGCTGGTGGATCTAATGACAAAGGTGGGAAGAAAAATCAACGACCCACATGCCAAAAATGTGGGAAGTTGCACCATGGGAACTGCCTCAAAGGGATGGGGATATGCTTCAAGTGTGGGAAAGAAGGACACCATTCTCAAGAGTGTCGAAAATACACCAAAAGGAAGGATAATGTAAATAATGAAAGGAGAGAACCACTCATGGTTCAATGAGACAACTGTAGGGAGTTAGGGCACTATGAAAACTAGTTCACTAAACCTCGAGTTCTCGAGGGTAATCAACGTCAGCAGCCACCAAATCTAAAAGAACAAGGGAAGGCTTTTTCCATCACTACTACAGAGGTGGAGCATGATAATGAAGTTGTACAAGGTACACTTCCTATTATGTCAAGAATGGAAAAAGTATTATTTGATTCTGGTTCTACGCATTCCTTTACATCTTGCAAGTTTTCTAGAACTATAGAATCGAAGCCTCGAAACATTGAAGTAGAGATATCTGTAAAAACACCAGGTGGTGCAATCATTGCAACCCATGTGTTTGACTCTTCTCCCATTGGCGTATGTGGGAAGATTCTTTTGGAAAATTTCTTAATACTTCCCTTGGTGGAATTCGATGCTATAATGGGAATGGATTGGCTCTCATTATATAGATCACATATCAACTGTTGGGAAAAGGAAATATCTTTTCATATTCTAAACCGTCCCATGCTCCTCTACAAATGTAAGGAAGATCATGAATCTCTTTTGAAAAATCATTCAATGGTGTGGGTGTTGATTACCTATGAAGAATCACACCTCAAAAAAATGGTTGACTTGAAGGAAAGTTCCAATCTTTAGGAAATGCCCATCGCGAGGGAATATAGCGATGTATTTCCTAAAGAGTTACCCAAAATTACCCCGGATTGTGAGGTAGAGTTCTCAATTGAACACATACCTAGAGCTACTCCTATCTCGAAGTGTCCCTATAGAATGGCTCCTATCGAACTGGAGGAGTTAAAGAAGCAGCTGCAAGAGCATCTGGACAAAGGGTTTATACGCCCTAGTGCTTCACCTTGGGGTGCACTAATGCTCTTTGTGAAGAAGAAGGATGGAACAATGTGGATATGTATCGATTATCGGGAACTCAACAAGATCACCATTAAGAACAAGTATCCTCTTCCAAGGATTGATGACTTGTTTGATCAGTTAAGAGGAGATCAATACTTCTCAAAGGTGGATCTTTGTTCTGGATATCATTAGGTAAAGGTGAAGAATGAAGATATTCAGAAGACTTCCTTTCGTACAAGGTATGGGCACTATGAGTTTTTGGGGATGCCCTTCAGACTTACTAATGCCCCTGCAATCTTCATGGATTTGATGAATAGAGTCTTTAGAAATTTCCTCGACAAATTTGTGGTAGTGTTTATCGATGATATTCTCATCTACTCCAGGATCAAGGAGGAACATGAAGAACATCTAATACTTGTGTTGGCGACATTAAGAAAGGAGAATTTTTACACCAAGTTCAGAAAGTGTGACTTTTGGATGAAGAAAGTAACGTTCTTGGGACATGTGATCACAAGTGAGGGAATTTCTATGGATCCTTCAAAGACAAAGGCGATTGAGGAATGGCCCAAGCCCTCTAATGTCATAGAAATCCGTAGTTTTCTTGGATTAGCTGGGTACTACCGACCTTTTGTGAGAAACTTATCACGATTGTCAAGCCCGCTAACTAAGTTAACAAGGAAAGGGGTAAAGTATGTCTGGACAGAAGAATGTGAGGGAAGCTTCAAGGAGCTAAAGAGAAGGCTGATCACTGCACCTGTACTGACACTACCGAAAATTGGAGAAAGTTTTGTGATATATAGTGATGCTTCAAAGAAAGGCTTGGGTTGTGTACTAATACAAAATGATAATGTGATAGCCTACACCTCATGACATTTGAAGATCCATGAGAAGAACTACCCGACGCATGATCTAGAGCTGGCAGCCATGATCTTTTCCTTGAAAATCTGGCGGCACTACCTTTATGGAGAGAAGTGTGACATATACACCGACCACAAGAGCCTAAAGTATATTTTCACACAAAAGGAGCTCAACATGCATCAAAGGAGATGGTTAGAGCTAATCAAGGATTACGATTTCTTTATTCACTATCATCCTGGAAAGGCGAACAAGTTAGCTGATGCTCTAAGAAGAAAATAACATGCTACTCTATCCATGTTACAGATTGATAAAGACTCTATCTTCATGGATATGCAAAGAATGGATTTGGAAATCATAAGGGTAGGGGATACATCCTACCTTTCCCAAATTATTGTGCAATCATCCATCCATGAGAAGATTAAGTAAGAACAAAAAGATTATGTGGAGATAAAAAATATGGTGAATGCAGAAAAGGAAGGGAAGCTGCAAGAGTTCCATATTGACGATGATGGTGTGATTCGGTTTGGAACGCGTCTTTGTGTTCCTTCATCACCCGGAATAAAGAAGGAGATATTGGAAAATTCACACAGCTCAACATTCTCTATCCATCCTGGGCGTACCAAGATGTACCATGATCTCCGAGAACACTTCTGGTTGGATAACATGAAGAACGAGATTGCAGAATATATATCAAGGTGCTTGGTATGTCAGTAAGTTAAAGCAGAGCGACAAAAGTCCAAGGTTATGATGCATCCATTACCAATACCCATGTGGAAATGGGAAAATGTTACTATGGACTTTGTCACGGGTTTCCTGAAGACTTCAAAGGGAAATAATGCGATATGGGTTGTGGTTGACTGACTCACCAAGACTGTCCATTTTATCGCTATTCAGGAAGATATCTCACTTGAACAAATTGCAAAGATATATGTGGAGGAAGTGGTGAGACTGCATGGTGTTCCACTCTCAATTGTCTCTGACCGTGATCCAAGGTTCACATCTAAATTCTGGAGGAGCCTTCAACATGCTTTGAGTACTGAATTAAATTTCATCACGGCCTATCACCCCCAAACTGATGGCCAGTCTGGAAGGACTATTCAGATGCTTGAAGATATGCTAGGAGCCTACTCTCTTGAATTCAAAGGTGGTTAGAATCAGCATCTCCCATTGGTTGAGTTCTCATACAACAATAGCTTCCACTCGAGTATCCAGATGGCTCCATATGATGCTCTGTATGGAAAGTGATGTAGAACTCCAACCTGTTGGAATGAAGTTTGAGAATGGAAGCTACATGGACCCGATCTTGTTCAAGAGATGACAGAGAAGGTTCATATCATCCAGAAACACATCAAAGCTGCTCAAAGTCGGAAAAAGAGTTATGCTAACAACCTTCAAAGGGACTTGGAGTTCGACGTTAGAGATAAAGTCTTCCTTTGAATATCTCCATGGAAGAGAGTCATCTGATTCGAGAAGAAAGGGAAGCTAAGCCCAAGGTATATTGTCCCCTTTGAGATCCTTGACTGTATAGGACCCGTGGCCTATCGTCTTTCACTTCCACCAAATATGGCTCAAGTTCATGATGTGTTTCATGTATCACCACTGAGGAAGTACAGACTAGACCCCTCACATGTACTAAACTCAGAGGTGGTGCAGTTGGAAGATGATCTCTCCTATGAGGAGTAGCGAGTAAAGATTCTGGATCAGAGAGATAAGGTTCTACGCAACAATACAACCCATATTGTCAAAGTTTTGTGGAGGAACCATAAGTTCGAGAAAGTTACTTGGGAACCAGAAGAGTCAATGAAGTAGAAACACCCTCACCTATTTGTGTAAAGTCAAATTTCAGGGGTGAAATTTCTTAAGGGGGGAATAATGTAACGACCCAACATTTTTCAATGGAAATTCCCTTCTTATATTTATGTCATAAAATAACATGAAAACAAAACATAATGAACTACTAAGTGATAAGTGACCTTTAAACATAAGTTTTTCACTTCTGTGTTTGGAATTTTAAAAATCCGACATACACGGTTGTGCTCAAGATGATTATGGAGTCTAATGAAAGAAAAATAATTTTCGGTGAATAATAAAGTACCCTTGTGAATAGTAACATACCCATATGAATAGTAAATCATCCAACAAAATAGTAACATTACCTATGAATAATTAAATAAAATTTAGACATCTTAGAAAGTGACAATTTGACCTTAGTAAACGTTTTGGTAATTTGTAAGTCATAAATAATTAATTAAAATTAATTAAATAATTTAAAAGAAAATTTATTTCCCTAAAATTTATTCATAAATTATTGAATCAATATCTTATACTTTTTAGATAATTTTATAAGACCCTACGTAATTTTTGAAAGCACTATAAAATCAGTTTTAATCTTAAAAACTGCTTTTTTAGGTAAATTATGATTGTAATTAAATATTAAATTGATAATATTTAGAAAATTATTTTTGGAAAATGGAATTCATTTTTGGATTCTACACGTCGAAAAATGGTTAGGGTAAATTTTTGGTATTTTTCCGAGATACTTGATTTTTTTATGAATAGTAGAATCCTATAATTTACAATAAATGCTAAATAATGGATTAATTGAGTCATCGATGATGATCTGCTGATGTAAGCCCACTTGGTTCGGGATCACATGATAAAATTACTATTCTTTTTATTCAAGACTCGCTATTCCTTGTCTTAGGGTAAATTAATAAACTAGTGAATTTTATATTAAGGAAACCCCTCTCCCCTCCACTATAAAAGCCACCATTCACACCCTCATTTCCTCAAACCTCTCAAGCTCCAAGACTTCTCTAAACTCTGCCCAAAAAAACTTCCCTAGCCCCTCCCCCACGTCCAAGAGCTGTTGTTCTCATCAAAATACCAATATTAGTCCCTTAAGAAGGTTCTCAAGTGAAGGATTCAAGAGGTAATTTCTCTCCCTCTTCTCCTTTAATTTCCTTTCAAGTTCAAGTTCATTTCTTGATCTCTCCCCAACTATATTCATAAAAATGGTATTGTAACTCTAATATTATATATATACTATAATTTTATAATTCTAATGGGATATTATACCATCCAACCCCCTTTCCCTCTTCTTTTTATTTTATTAAAGAGAAAGTTGTTCGGGAGGTGTTAATTTATCACCTTCAAGAACGACATGCTTTATTTTTCCATTTCTACCTTCAGATATGGTCATGAAACCATTTTTATGGTTGAACCATAATATTTTATATGTATTATGTCCTATTTAAAGTTTCGTAACTGACTTATGATCATATTACTAAGTGATAAATTAAAACAACTTCATTGTGATCAGAAAACCGCCCAAATTAACCCAAACAATCTTCATTTAATTCTTATCTAATGATTCATCCGCATGGATCTAATATAATTCATTATAAGATCATTAAAACTCCTGTAATATCATTAATGACATGTAATATCATTTCTGGATGTTTACCCATGTTCTACCTGAACTTCAATTTATGAATACAAGTGAACCACCCAAGAAAAACCATAAAAACGAACATCCCCGAACAATGTTTTTAAACAATATAAGTCATCCAAAGGAACATAAAATGACATAATGATACCAGAATGATCCCTATTGATGTATAAAAGGTTATTGAATTTATAATTAATGAATATAATGTCATTATACAGGACATTAAAGATAAAGAAGCATTCAGATACAAGGTAAGGGGAAATTCTCGAACCCAACTTTCATCCTTCAGGTTCTTCCTCTTTCACTCCATTTTTTATATGGTTACTCCTTAAAGATCATTTGTTCATCATTGTATTTACTTTTCTGGGATATACATGTTTTTCACTGGTTTTGATGTCCAACAAGATATTTTCCAAAAGAACTATTCTTTTAAGAACACCTCTTTTACTTCTCACTCAAAGTGGACGGTTCTTGTAACTTGTATGTTATTCCCTCTTTCTTTTGGGAACCCAAAGATTATGAATGTGTTATTATGAGATGAAACTCATTTCATTCAATGGGTTATTTATGTACATTTTTTGATATATTTTCATTGTGTCATGCATGATAAATGATAATGTTATGATGTGACGGGTGCGCCCGGAATTATATAGCGCAATATGAATGTTTGAATGTGATGGGTGTGCCCGGAATTATACAATACTCTAATGCATTGGGTAAAGTGATGAATCTCATGAGTAAATGTAAAATGATGTGTGAACAAGATGTTAGCTTGGTTCACAAGTATTTGTGGTAGTTAACCACTAAGACATGATGTTTCATTTTTATGCATTGCCACATTTCAACTCTTTTATTTATGCTCCTCTCATGTTCATGATCTTTTGCCTATGTTATGATTATGATCATCCCATGTTATATTTTTCTTATCTATCCTCTTACTGGGATTCTATCTCACCCCTTTTGATGTATATCCTCAGGTGGCTACATGTACTAAGGAGAGGACAAGTGCCAATAAGAATCTAGAGAAGAAGAAATTAAATAAACGTTTATGATTGATGTTGTATTTGTTATGTTTGGTCCTAGTTTTCCCAAGACACTAAACCTTTGGATCCTCTATGTGTAATACTATTATGTTGTTTATATTTAAAATGATGTAATAGTAAAGTAAGAAAAGGTCGGGTCGCTATAAATGGTGAGCGTGAAGATCCTGGGAGTGTGTGTGGATGATCTAGAGGGATTTAGCTTCAGATAATTTGATAAACAATCACCAAAAAAAAGATATTGAGCATGGATTTGATCAAAAGTGGTATTTTTTTGGTTTATATTTTGATCTCTATTTGAATTCATGTGAGATCCTAAGATCATATTTGGGCTTGGATCGCCAGATATGACAAGTTATTTCATCTTAGTAATGAAAAATTTAATGTCCCCAACCCACCAGCTTCCATTTTGCACCTCAGTACTAAGAATTCATATTAGAGAGATCACGTGAATTTTCCAAGCCAAATTAAAAATTGACTTTCATTAAATTAAGTAGTGATCTTTATTTCAATCCCAAGGACTCCGACAGCGCATCAATGTGATTTTGAATGAACCTACAATGGACATCTAGACATTCGAATATGGATTGAATGAAAATTTTTATGGTATTAAATTTTGAAGAAAAAATATTATTTTCAAAGCCCCTGTTTTAGTTGCCGATGAAGATTTTGGCTCGGATGCGGCTGGATTCCGGTCACCAAAATTCTTCTGTCCGGTTAGATTATTTTCCACATTTTTGTGGAATTAATTATCATAAAAATTGTATAAAATTTATTATGGGGAAGTGGTTCATGGATAGTGTTTAAAAAACACTATCTTGATTTATTTTAGGTGGAGGATTTTATTTCTAACATGAAAAATTAAAATATTTTTTTAATATTTTTTTGGAAACTTAACCTGTGGTGTGACCTACTTTCAAAACAATAGAAGATTATTTTAATTGAGCGGAGTAACCTAACATGAGACGTTTTTTCAGAAGTTTTTTTAAAATGTCATTATATATTAGCTTCCGTTGGAAGTCAAAAGGGTGGCCCCAACTTGTTAGGTGTCCATCTCGGCATATCTATTAAGCCCACGTCCAGCTTCCAGCAGTGTCACCTGCTCACCTCTAGTGGCGACCACCCAAGGCCTAGCCTTACCCATGGCGGCGTCTCCCTTCATATCTGGTGCCTACAACCCCTACCCTCCTGTCCTGGCTTCACCCGATCAATGGAAACGGACCACCCAACCGCCTCACTGGACAACACCGAACCACCCTGGGACCACCGCGGAGCCACCCCAGATGAATTCCCCAGCTGACGCCATCCTCTGAGCACCGTTTACTGGACCCCCTCCGCCGCACCCCATCCGACCTTGCAGCTCCCCATCCAGTCTCCCCTGCTGTGTGATGCTTTTGCGGGACTGCTTGATGACACCACCTCTCATCGCATCCCACTCTCGTCACTCAAATCTAGCAGCACCGACCTCTATGGACCCCGGTAGGTCGTCTGCCTTGATAGTTCTATCATCTCAATGTAGTCCTCTGCTCCTCGTCCACCCGCATTGATTGTGCCATCGTGGGTCACCATTGCCTGGATCACGTCGTCATCCGAGCTCCCCACTACCATGCATTGAACCCCTACCAGACAGATTTTTTTTAATAAGTTTTTGAAAAAAAATATTTTTCTAAAACATGAAAATACTCCACAAAGGTGGCATCTGCGATGTTGCCTTTACCCCGCGGGAAAAGGCTGCATCGGCGATGCCGCTTTTCACCAATATCAAAAAAAAATTATTATTTTTTAAAAATTATTATTTTTATTTTTAGTTTAGTTCCGTTTTGTTTATATATATATAAACAAATGAAAACAAAACAAATATTAAAATGACAATTTTAGCAAAATTTTTCTGCTATTTAAAATCCACAAGTATTGTCATTACTGCAGTCTGGATTCTGATAGAAGCTCTCACCAAGAGCTCCCTTTTATAAGAAAGCTTACCCTGTAAATCATTCTGCATTTCCGAGGTGGGGTTCTGGTTATACCTTTCCTGTGCAGAACATTATGCATTTCCGATTTGAGATTCTATTTCTAGTACGTGGTTTTGAAAGACTATAAAATATATACTATAAGTACAATATAAATGAAACTTAAAACATGAATTAAACATATCAAAAATAGTGGAAAAAATAATTTTTTTAAAAATGATGATGGAAAATAATTTATTTTGTTTTAAAGGCTTCTACTTGAAACTTAAAAATGTTTCAAGTGCGTTACTTTGAAAGCCTTTAAAATATAAACTATAAGACCAACATAAATAAAACATAAAATATGGATTAAACATATAAAAAATAGTTGAAAATAAATAAAATTTCGTAAAAAATGTTGATAGAAAATAATTTATAAGTTTTCAAAGACACTTACTTGAAACTTAAAAATGTTTCAAGTACATGACTTTGAATGTCTATAAAACCTAAACAATAAGACCAACATAAATAAAACTTAAAACATGAATTGAACATATAACAAATAGTTGAAAATAAAAAAAATCATAAAAATTTTGATGAAAAATAATTTATACACTTTCAAAGAAACCATCTTGAAACATAAAAATGTTTCAAGTATGTGTCTTTGAAAACCTATAAAATATAAACTATATGACCAATATAAATAAAACATAAAACATTGATTAAAAATATAATAACTTATTTAATTAGTCTACTAATATTATTAATAATTAATTAGTTAATTAGTAATTATTAATCATTAATTGTATACTAATTAATTATATAATTTGTAATATAATTTTTAAGTATATAATAGTTTATTAGTTAATTAGTAATATAATTATAAATTATATTTATTCATTATAATTAATAATTAGTAATTATTAAAAATTATTATGTAATAATTTATTAGTAAATTGGTTATATATAATAGTTAATTAGTGAATTAGTAATATAATTATAAATTAAAATTACTCATTATAATTATTAATTAGTAATTATAAAAAATTATTATATAATAATTAATTGGTTATTTAGAAGTATAATTATTATTTGTAATTATTCATTATAATTATTCATTATAATTATTAATTATTTATTATTGATTATTAATTATTATTTATTATTTAGATAATTTCAAATATAATAATTAATTATATAATTTTTAATTGTAATTAGTTAATTAGTAATATAATTATTAATTATTTAATAATTAATTAGTTACTTAGTAATATAATTATTAATTATATAATAATTAATTAGTTAATTAGTAATATAATTATTAATTATATAATTAGTAATTAGTTAATTAGTAATTAGTTAATTAGTAATTGTTAATCATTAATTACATAACAATTAATTAGTTAATTAGTAATATAATTAGTATGTATATAATAGTTAATTAGTTAATTAGTAATATAATTATAAAATGTATTTATTCATTATAATTAATAATTAGTAATTAATAAAAATTATTATATTATAATTAATTAGTTAATTGGTAATATAATTATTAATTATATAATAGTTAATTAGTTAATTAGTAATATAATTATAAATTATAATTATTCATTAAAATTATTAATTAGTAATTATTAAAAATTGTTATATAGTAATTAATTAGTTAATTATTAATATAATTATTCTTTATAATTATTCATTATAATTATTCATTATAATTATTCATTATAATTATTAATTATTAATTATTGATTATTAATTATAAATTATTAACTAGTTAATTTGTAATATAATTATTAATTATATAATTACTAATTGTATAATAATTAGTTAGTTAATTAGTAATTATTAATCATTAATTATATAATAAATAATTAGTTAATTAGTAATACAATTAGTAAGTATATAATTGTTAATTAGTTGATTTTTTTTAAAAAGGTAACGCTTTGGTCAAAGACCAAAGCACAATTTATTAATAAAAAAAGGTTACAAGAGTTGGAAAGATGGGATTTTTTTACAATCTCTATAAAAAAGATAAGATAAATCAGCTAGCAGAGTGTCCAGCCAAGTCATGCTCTGATGAACTCCTTTGTTAGCAAGAGCATCAACAACGACATTCGCTTCACGATAGGCATGAGTAGCAATGTAATCAATCCCATTAAGCGTCTTCAAGAAATTCATCCAGCGTGTAGTGAGCGACCATGCCAAATGAATGATGCCATTCCAGATGGCATGAATGATGGTGGTAGAATTGCTTTCAATCCAAAGCTTTCTCCAACCTCTTTGAAGCGCAAAATCAACAGCGTGAATGACTCCAAGAATTTCTGCCTCCAGAGATGAAGAGTGGCCACATCCAACATAGAAGCAACCCTGACACTGGCCAGCTGAGTCTCTGAAGATAGCACCACAACTAAAAGGGCCTAGATTGCCTTTAAAAGTACCATCAACGTTCACTTTGATCCATCCCGGCATCGGAGATTGCCAGAATACTTCAAAGGAGCGTTTGGGCTTAGGGTAGATTCCAGGAACACGGAGATGACGAAGGATCTCAAAGTCACCAACCGAGTTGTTGCAATAGTATTTTTGAATTGAGGTGGCTTCATGAATCGCAATAAGAATCCGAGATTTTCCTGCATTGAGACTAAATGAGTGATTATTATGAATAAGATCATTTCTAACGTACCATATCTCATGCAGGAGTTCCGCCACTGCCGCAAGAAAGATATTTTTAACCTGTAAAGAAGCTTCATGTCTAATACAGTTTTTAAAAAATAAAGAAATAGAGTCAGTTAAGATCCATCTGCAATTGAATAATTCAAAAACATAATTCCATAAGGCAGAGGCCGTCGCACAAGATAGAAAAAGATGATCAACATCCTCCCTGTGTTGATTACACAAGCGACATTTAGAACAAAGTTGAATGCCGAATTTTTGCAGAGTAATTTCAGTAGGCAATCTATTATGTGAAATGCGCCAAATAAGGGTGTGCCTAGAAGGTTTAATCCAAGACTTATTAAAATTACTCATCCCTAAATAATTAGATTCATTATCAGAAAAGTTATGCTTATAATAGTTTTTAGAGTCTAGAATGCCATTTGGAGCAGGTTCCCAAACAAGGAAGTCCCCATCAGAAGAAAAGGAATGATTATCAATAATCTCTACAATATTACCAGGGATATCATGTCTATGTAATTGTAAGGCATACTTTACAGACTTACTAGTATCATCAGGAATAACATTGGGTGGTAACAGTGATATCAGGGGGTTACCACACCATTTGTCACACCAAAAATTAATGGAAGAATCAGAACTGACCATCCATCTAGAATTTTCCATGATCCTATGGTATGAGTCTCTGATATATGGCCAGATTGAAGAGTTGATGAAATTAAGATTCCCGTTTAAAAGTTTATGTAGGAATCTATGGTTCAAAGATTTAGAATCTTTAGAAGTAGAATTAATAATATGCCAAGTTAGACGGGCCTGAAGAGCACTATTGAACAACTTTAAATTTTTTATGCCAATGCCACCTTTATCAAGGGGTTTATAGCAAGATTTCCAAGGAATAGTGACAAGCTTCTTTTAAAAAATATTTCTTTTCCAAATGAAGTTTTTAATGTAAGTATTAATTTTTTTGAAGATGCCAATAGGCCATTTATAAATCATAAGGGAGTAGACCATTTTAGAAACAATGGTGGATTTGACCAAACATATTCGCCCAGCGATGGATAGGGATTTTTTTTCCAATTAGAGATTTGGTTAATAATTTGATCAATTGTATTAGCAAAGTGGCTAGCTTTGGGTCTACCCCAAAAAATAGGAACACCTAAATAAGAGAAAGGTAAGAGACCTTCTTTGATTCCAAGATAAGTGGTAATGGTAGATTTTCTTCTAACAGGAATGTTCTGTCCAAAAAAAATATATGATTTCTTCCAGGAGATAGCTTGACTAGAAACATCCTTATAGTGAGTTATGTATTGTTTGAAAACTTGAATATTTTTTTGATCCCCTTTAAGGAACAGAATGATATCATCAACATATAAAAGATGAGTAGGGGCATTTAAGTTTCTGGAAACTTGAATAGGAATAATCTTACTTTGATCAACCAGATTGTTGAGGAGCCTACTGAGCTAATCCTCGACAATAACAAAAAGGATGGTTGAAAGGGGATCGCCCTGTTTGACACCTTTAGAGAATTTGAAAAAACCTCTAGGAGTGCTATTAATCAGAATAGAGATGTAAGCTGAATGAAATAAAGTCTTAATTCTTCCAATAGGGGAATCATTAAACCCAAAGTTTTTTAAGACTTTGAAAATAAAATTCCAGTCTATGGTGTCAAAAGCCTTTCTGATATCTAATTTGATGGCCACACATCCTCCTATAGTGTTTTTATTTAAACTGTTGGTACATTCGAAGGCAATACAAATGCAGTCTTGAATGAACCTACCTTTAATAATTCCAAATTGATTCCAAGAAACTATTTTATTGCAAATAAGAGCAAGTCTATTCACAATAATTTTGGTAATAATATTATAAAGAGTGTTAATCAGGGCAATCGGTCTGAATTGATGGATCTGAGAGGCATTTTCAACCTTAGGAATTAAGGTTAAAAATTGAGCATTGATTCCATGAGGTAAAGATCCATGAATAAAAAAGGTCCTGACAATTTTACAAACATCATTGTGGATAATATCCCAATGCTTTTGAAAGAAACCATTATTGAACCCATCCAGACCAGGTGCACTGTCTGGATTGAGGCCAAAGACAGTGTCTTTAATTTCATTATCAAGTGGAATGCTTAAAAGCATCTCATTGTCTCTTTCATCCACCATTAAGGGGGTAATATCAGGTTTAAGCTCAGTATTAATTCTCGAACCATTAAAGATGTTGTAAAAGTATGAGGTAACATAGTCCGTAATGGCCTCTTCTAAATCAACAATTGAATCATTATGAATAAGCTTAGAAATAGGACGATTGACCTTTCTGATTCTTTGAAGGCAATTGTAAAATTTAGTATTACGATCGCCATCTGTAAGCCATTTAGTCCTAAACATTTTCTTACGAATATAATTATTCATTATAATTATTAATTAGTAATTGTTAAAAAATATTATATAATAATTAATTAGTTAATTAGTAATATAATTAATCTTTATAATTATTCATTATAATTATTCATTATAATCATTCATCATAATTATTAATTATTAATTATTTATTATTAATTATTAATTATTAGTTAGTTAATTTTTAATATAATTATTAATTATACAATTATTTATTGTATAATAATTAGTTAAATAACTAGTAATTATTAATCATTAATTATATAATAATTAATTATTTTATTAGTAATATAATTATTAAGTATATAATATTTAATTAGTTAATTAGTAATATAATTATTAATTATTTAATAATTAATTAGTTACTTAGTAATATAATTATTAACTATAAAATAATTAATTAGTTAATTAGTAATATAATTATTAATTATATAATTAGTAATTAGTTAATTAGTAATTATTAATAATTAATTATATAATAATTAATTAGTTAATTAGAAATATAATTAGTATGTATATAATAGTTAATTAGTTAATTTTATGAGAAATATAAAGTTGAGGCTCTTTTTATAATTAGTTAATTAGTAATATAATTTAAATAATAATTAATCATTATAAATATTAACTAGTATTTATTAGAAATTAATATAATAATTAATTTGATAATTAATAATATAATAATTAATTATATAATAGTTAATTAGTTAATTTGTAATATAATTATAAATTATAATTTTTCATTATAATTATTAAATAGTAATTTTTTAAATTTATTATATAATAATTAATTAGTTAATTAGTAATATAATTATTTTTTATAATTATTCATTATAATTATTAATTATAAATTAGTAATTAATAATTATTAATTAACTAATTAAAATACTTTATTATATGTTTAATTCATATTTAAAGTTTCATTTATATTTGTCTTATAGTTTGTATTTTATAGGTTTTCAAAGACACATACTTGAAACATTTTTATGTTTCAAGTAGGTGTCTTTGAAAGATTATAAAATATTTTTCATCAACATTTTTTTTGATTTTTTTTATTTTAAACTATGTGTTATATGTTTAATCCATGTTTTATGTTTCATTTATGTTGGTCTTATAGTTTATGTATTATAGACTTTCAAAGTCATGTACTTGAAGCATTTTTAAGATTCAAGTATGTGTCTTTGAAAACATATGAATTTCTTTTCGATTAAAATTTTTTACAAAATAATTATTATTTTCAAGTATTGGAAATATATTTAATCCATTTTTATGTTTTATTTATGTTGGTCCTATAGTTTATATTTTATAGGCTTTCAAAGTCACGTACTTGAAATATTTTTATGTTTCAAATAGGTGTCTTTGAAACATTACAATTATTTTCCATCAACATTTTTTAGGAAATTATTTTTGTCTTCAACTATTTATTATTTGTTTAATCCATGTTTTAAGTTTCATTTATGTTGTTCTTATAGTTTATATTTTATAGTCTTTCAAAGCCACGTACTTGAAACAGAATCCCACTTTGAAAATGCAAAATGTTCTACGCAGGAAAGAAAGAACTAGAATCCCACATTGGAAATGGAGAATGATTTTTAGGGTAAGTCATCTTATTAAAGGGAGCCCTGGGAGAGAGCTTCTATCAGAATCTAGATTATTATAATGGAAGTACTGCTGGATTTTAAATAGTAGATAAATTCTGCTGAAAATTTTATTTTTATTTTTATTTTGTTTTGTTTGGTTTATATATATATAAAAATAAACCAAACAAAACAAAATTAAAATTAAAATTAATTTTTTTTATTAAATTTTTTTATTTGTTAAAGTAGAAAGGCGGCATCGTAGATGTTGCCTTTGTGTTTTAGTTTTAAAAATATTTTTAACTTAGTCATTTTTATAAAAAATATTTAAAAAAAAATTTATTTAAAAAAAACTTCCTGATGGACTAAGCATAGCCTCCCCAACAACTAGGTAACCCCTACCTTGATCGAGTTGAACATGATACAACCCCTACCTTGATCCAGTTGGACCTGATACACATTGGATGATAATGACACTTCATGGGCTTTGTATGACTCGAAATAGGTTTTTGTGGGTTAAGTGCAACTCAAACAAGAATTACACGAGATATGAGAATATTTTATTTAATGAAAAGTAATTAGTTTAATTGATTTAATTTATAAATTATATTAAATTAATTAAAATTAATTTTGGTTGAAAATAAAATTTTAATACCACAAAAATAAATTTAATTTTGGAATTAAATTAAATAATTTAATTTATTTAATTTTTGTAATTAAAATTAAAACAATTACTGGATCATATAGAATTAAATTATTTTAAATTAACTAAATCGTTCATTTTAATTAAATAACCTCTTACTTTAATTTTTATCAATTTAATTTTTATCATGCATTTATTTTACCTATTGACTAGTCTTGAGCAATTGATTGACATATGTATGTATTGTTTAATTAATTAATTTATTATTTAACTACATGTGATGATTGTAAATAATTAATTATTTTTGACGGTCTTCGCATCATCTTATTTTTGGTCAAAATGTATAAGGATTTACATGTCCAATTAATTTGCATTTTCTACTCATGGAACCTCCACGCCTGTGTGTGTGAACATTTGTATTTTGATAAAGAATATATATGTCCTGGATCCCGACAAGAAGATGTGGTACTCATGATGAGATGTGTATCCGACCAAAGCTGATGTGGCACTCCCAACGAGATGTGGACGCACTAGATGGGGGAAGAGATGCATCATGATTCCAACTATGAATCATGTATGATACATCTAGTTTGTGGTTGGTTCATTGAGTTTAAATGGATCAACCAATTTTAGATGCTCAAGACCAGTCAGGTAGTTTTTTATAATTTTTTTTATTATCTAATGCATTTTCTTGACAGTGGGAAATACAAAAACTAATCAACTATAAAACACATAAATAAGTGACAAATGTTTTTCTTGTTAATATTGAGTTGTGAGAACAAAAACATAAAATGAACAAGATTAATAGAAATACATTACATTTTTCGAGAAAATCATAAAACCCGTAATAAAAATATTAAGTCGTTAAACTCCTTCCATCATTTGAATTTGAAAAATATATGTGTCTGGGGTGCTCGTCAGCCAATGTTGAGGGTGTGTCTCACTACTAGGGATTTCTTATGAGATTGATGGGTTGACTTAACTAGAGTTGGAAAAAAATTAGTATCCAATGAAATCTTGAAACAACATTAGTGGAAATTGTTGAGTTAGTCATTTCTTTGATTTTAGAAGCTGATACTTTACTCAACATATCAAAGAACCACGAGTAAATGTGGTCGGTCAATCAAACACCTACCTAAAACTCTCCATGTAGTGGCATATCCAAATCTTGTAGATTATGTGGAGAGGTTCACGAATCCTTGCCACTATAATACTCAAGAGATATAGTATTTTGATTCTAGTATAGAGGGTTCCTAGAATTTGATAAAATAGTGAGAGATGTGAAATGATTTAATTAATCAATCAATAATTTCTAAATCAGTAATCAAAGATTAATGTAAATTATGTTTGATTTTATTTTATTAGAAAATAGAAATTAATACAAAAAAATACACTGTAATAATTATGGACAATGTAAATGTCCAAACCAACATGAATTTTTATATGTAGTACTGACGCTTCCTCACAATACTACGATATCATAAATTCATTGCGCTGCTATCCCCAATACCTTTTAATCCACCTCAGGAAGAGAGGGTGTAAAAATACTTACATGACTCTTGTATAACACATATAATGGTTATATCATAATGTTGTCATCAACGTTCTATGTTAATTGTGTCACGACCTGTCCATCGGGGCCCGTATCGTGACTACCCCAAGCCCGCCTTCCATTGGCCAGGGGCTGGAGACTAACACCAAAGGCGTAAATCCCTAAACTAGGAAATAATTGCCTTTATTACTATAAAAAAACACACTATATTACACAGTTGGATGAAAAACACTAAGTAAAACTGTATATAATAGAAGTACTGGAAAGTAAAAGGGGCCGAAAATACAAGCCCAACAAGAAAGTACAAGTACAACTGAAGAAAAGTAAAGCATCTATTGGGCCATCCTCCAGGGTTCCTACCTGAAGGGTAGGTACATATGACCTCCTCATCACTCTCATCCGTCCGTCTCCTCCGTGTACCATCACACCGAGTGGTCCACCTCTAGGTACCGTCTAGTCCTGCAACTCTCTGCCTCAGTCAGCGCTATCCGTCATCTGAAACCAACACAACGAGGTGTGGGCATAGCCCGTGAAAGGGTGAGTATAACGATACTCAGTAGGGACCCCGATGCCCTCAAGGTCTCACAAAATCCAACAAGGATAAACCACAAAGTATGAAATCAATGGATAACCATTACTTAGGTATATGCCCATACATATTCCTAAGTTATCTAGTAACCCATCTCAATAATGAGGAAAACAAAAAAGTTGTAATGCCTTATCCCCAGTTACCCAGAGTCGGTGCATTGTTACATAACATTGGCATGATCACAATAAAGATCATGTCTCGAAAGATCGATTAGTTTAGTAGTCTTGGAAACACTAGATATATTCATAAGTCTTACATTACATTATAAACTCAAAAAAACTACAACAACAACTTTTCTTCATATCCCATCATACTGTCCCTACAGGTCATTCATAAATTACTTCTTCACATCTTGAGAAAAATAAAACATTAAAAGGGGTGAGCTCGGATGCTCAGTAAGGATAACAATATAGCAAAAACTTTCATAAATAAGAATAAACATTTAAGGTAATGTATAACTAAAACAAAAGCCTTTTAAACATGAACTTCAGCATAATATAGAAAATATAAAATTAAATAATTCCATTTACTTATTCACATGGATATTCTACTATTCGAATAATCACATGAAATATCAATAACCACTTTCATAATGATGGAATGCATAATTCCAGACTATCATAACCACATAGCCAAGGCCTCGTGCCAAGACTACAAATAATATTTTGTCAAGGCCTTGTTCCAAGACACTAGTTTGTCTCATGAGACCTACCGATGCATTGAGGAGCTATAGCGGGCTCCACCCGTCACTTATTAAGTCCAATGCATTCCTCATATGAACATATTTAAACATAACATAAACATTCGTATTAAAACTAGCATACGAAATGTCAATACTTTCTTCATAAACCATGAATGGTATAAAAATAACACATCCACAGTCAAACATATCACAAAACTATAAATACAATATGGATGTTTTCTATCATAATAAATCAACTCCAAATAAACTTAAAATCCATCAAAGGATGTTGACATAGATGAAATCAAAACTCTTTTTATAGAAATATCTCTTTTTATTTTGAAATCATTTAAGAGTCATATATTTATAAAATAAAACATTTTATTTGAAAATATTATTATAAGCTTGTAAGGGAAGCTTCGACGATTTCATAATGGTGGAAAATAGCCGCACCCTCCGTATAAGTTAAAAAAACATTCTTACCTTAATTCTGTTGAAAAGGTTAAAAAGGACATTGTTTGGAAAACGACAGAAATATTCATTAATAAACTTCTTATAAAAGTCAAAAAGGGTATAAATGACTTTATACCATAGTCTTTAAAATAGTAAGAATGATTTGTAATACATTTTTAAGAAACATGGATGTGGATGATAAAGAGGTCCCAGTAGATAATTACGTATAAACAATCTCGGATAATGAAGAGATTGTAAAATAAACCCTTACCTTGTAGTTTTCCTTGGTTAAGGGTAGGTTAACCTCCTTTATAATGGTGAAATAATTGTTATTAAATTATACAAGAATCATATACATTAATATAATATCATATATGATCTTTTAACATTGATTTCTTAATAATATCTTAGTATTATCGTTGTTTCAGGTGTTAACTTACTCGTTTTATTTTATATATTTTGTTACGTAAGCCGTGTTTGTCAGGGATAGGTTGTATCTTATTCATATCCAGAATGATATAAAGTCCTTAAACATTATTTTTAAATCATCAAATGATAATTATACTTGAATGGATATGATGGATAATGAATCTCATCGCGTTCGTGGAGACGGTAGTCCGTACGTACGCATGAGCAACAATATCATTCTTTTGATATTAAAATAATATATAATTGGATGTTATATAATATATAAATAATCATTATCATGTTATATTTATTTTTTACATGAATTACACATCATTATTTTACCCATTCAAATAATAATTTATTGAATAACAATTACACCACGACGTAGAGACGGTAAGCCGTACGTACGCACGTATGGTGACATGTCATTCAAAGGATGGATAGAATACTGAATATGGTTGTACCATATTTATAATAACATCATAGTATATATAAGATACTGGAGTTATTATTTTAGAATGGGAATAACAAAGAAAGAATAAGTTGAAGAAGAAAGGAACTTGATAAAAAGGTGGTGAAAACATTACCTCTTCTTCGGGTTCTTCCTTTTGATTTGATCAAAAGGGCTCCATAGGTTGGATTTATGATCAAAATAAGGCCTATAAGTTGAAGTGAGGGAATATGAGAGAGTATTTGTGCAGGATTTGGCCGATCCAAAAGGCTTTGAATGTGTGAATTAGTGAGAAGGGGGAGTGCCCTTTTATAAGAGGGGTGAGGGGCACCTTTGGAAAAGCTAGAAATATTATTTTATAATAAAACCATATTTGGTTAATAATGGCTCCAAATTGTATTATTTAAATTTAATTTTGTGTATGGGTTGAAAACCACTCAACCAATAGAATTTAGATAGGTTTGGTTCATTATATTGACCTATCTTTTAGTTTTAACTCTTAGTTAATTAGTTTGACACTTACCATGTCACTTTGTATTTTTATATTATATAGTTAATAAACTTACTATATACTTCCAAGAGACCCCAAAGTGGTCCATTAATGATACACCTATCATTATATAAGTCTCTTGGCTGAACCTTATATTTTTAGGAATTGAATATAAATTAATAATATAATATTTGTTTTAAAAACTCTTTTATGTCAATTTTGACAATATTGTGTATTTTGTTTTTGATAAATTCATAACAGCATTATTACTTAGAAAAAAATTTATATAATCAATACTAATATGTCATATTAATCTATAAAAATATTTTAATTCATAAAAAGTCTCAAATTACATTTATTTGGATATTTATAATATCAATTATTTTAATATTTTGTTAATTAGGTAATTACTGCATCACCATTGTGTCATAAATAAATTAAATTATTTAATTTCTAAAAATTATAAATAAAATAAAATTATGTATGAAATCTTTTTATCTTTCTAATTAATATTTACAATTGAATTTATCTTATGTATAACCCTATATTATAAATGTTTTAGAAAATAAACATTGATTTTAACTCTTTTAACTCTTCTTTGAATTAAATAATAATAAATGTCCTAATTTAATCCAAGTGGACCTAAATGATAATATTTTATTCCTAAGGTTGTTTTTGGTCGAGATACACTTGTTCAATAGAATTAGGACATGTGTTAGGGTAATATGAATATCATTTTTACCCTTAATTACCCTATTTACTTTTAACCGTGGTAAATAAAGGTAAAAAGTTACAATTCACAAAAAATTATTTTCATCTCAATGAACCACATTTTAATCCTTGATATTAACCGTGTCTCTCGGATTTTTGAAATTCCACTCACATAAGTGGTAAAATTAAGTTTTATGTGATTTTCCAAATTCTCCTAGGAGGTGGGTAAAAGACGGTGAAAAGCTCAATAAAATTTTTATAAATCTAAAATTATTCTAAACTAACTCCAATGAATTACATTGAAATTATATAGGTATTATGTATCTATTTTGACCTTAATTAAATTTAAATAAAATAAATAATTATTTAAATAAAAATTTGGTTTTAAACTATAACTCAGTGTTTTTTCACTATTCATCAAAAATTGAAAGTTTTCAGAAAAATACCAAAAATTCACCCTAGGATAATTTCGATACTCTGAATCCAAAAATGAAGTTCATTTTGAAAGATAAAATTTATAAAATTTCAAAAAGTGGGTATTACTATTCATAACGGCTAGTTTGATTGGCTGTGGTGTGTGTGTTAGAACTCGAAGTTGCGTACAACACACGCTACTGTATTATTCAAAGGAAAGAATACTGTGGAAGCTTGGGGCGTTATATTCTCCCCTCCTTTAAATAATTTCATCCTCGAAATTTCTAGAATACTACCGCATGAAAAGACTCGGGTGGTTCTTTATCGTAATTTCCTCGGGTTCCCACGTTGCCTCTTCCATATTATGGTTTCTCCACAAAACTATTGCCAGACGAGTCGTCTGGTTTCTCAGTAATTGTTCTCTCATATCAAGAATCCTGACGGGCTCTTCACAATATGACCGATTGGGTTCCAGTTCTAATTCCTCTTAGGTGAGTACATGCGTCGGGTCACGCATGTATTTCCTTAATAGTGATACGTGGAACACGTTTTGAAATTTGGAGAGACTTGGAGGCATTTCCAAACAGTAATCTACAACCCCAATTCATTCTAGAATTTCGAAAGGTTCTATGTACCTAGGACTGGATTTAACCTTCTTACCGAAATGTATAACTCCCTTCAATGGAGATACCTTCAAGAAAACATAATCTCCTACATGAAATTCCAAATCTTTCCTTCGGTTATCGGTATATCTCTTCTGCCTACTTTGAGGTGCTTTGATGTGGTTTTGGATTACCTTTACCTTTTCCATTGTTTCCTCCACCAGTTCTGGGCCTACAAGTTTCCATTCACCAACGTCATCCCAACATGTTGGTGTGCGACATCTCTTTCCGTATAACGCTTCATATGGTGCCATCTGAATACTTGAATGGAAGATATTGTTATATTAAAATTCTACCAAAGGTAAATATTGATCTCACATACCCTGAAAGTCAAGCGAGTAGGATCTCAACATGCCTTCTAAGGTTTGAATAGTCCGTTCTGATTTTCCATCTGTTTGAGGGTGGTAGGCAGTGCTCAATTGAAGTTCAGTATCCTTGGATTTCTGAAGACTCTTCTAGAATCTTGAAGTAAAATGGGGATCATGATTAGAAACAATCGATAGGGCTACTCCATGAAGTCTCACCACTACATTAATATATATTCTTGCTAGACGTTCCAGTAGTAGATCTTCTCTTATAGCAGGAAAATGTGCTGACTTGGTAAGACGATCAACAATAACCCATATTTCATCATTCCTTCTAGGAGACTTTAGTAGTCCCATGACAAATTACATCGTAATATTGTCCCATTTCCACTCCGGTATGGGAAGAGGTTACATGACTCCTCCAGGTTGTTGCCTTCCAGCTTTCACTTGTTGACAAACCATACATCTTGGTACAAAATCAGCAATCTCCCTCTTCATGTTGTCCCACCAAAAATGTTTCTTCAAGTCTCTATACATTTTGGTGCTCCCAGGGTGTATAGAGAAATTGGAACTATGAGCATCGTCCAACAATTATCTTTTTAGATCAGATATATCGGGAGCACAAAGTCTCTTCCCAAACTTCAAAATTCCATCTTCATACACAAAGTCTCTCAATCTCCCATCATTCACAGCTTTAATATTCTTTTGAAATTCTTCATCATCAGTCTGAGAACACTTAATCTTTTCTAGTAAAGATGGTTTGGCAACCATTTGAAAAAGAATTGATGTTTCACCTTCCATGGTTATTCCCATGTCCATCTTCACTAGATCCATGAAAATTGGATCCCTTTCAATTCTCATATTGTTCAAAACTCCATGATCTTTTCTGCTCAAAGCATCTTCCACCTTATTTGACTACCCCGGGTGGTAGTGTATCGTAAAATCATAATCCTTGAGTAATTCAAGCCATCTCCTTTGCCTCATGTTGAGTTCTTTTTGTGAGAAAATATACTTCAAAATCTTGTGATCAGTATAAATCTCACATTTTTCACCATAGAGGTAGTGCCTCCATATCTTCAAAGCAAAGATCAAAGATGCTAACTCAAGATCATGATTAGGATAGTTTTGCTCATGAATTTTCAACTGTCTTGATGAATAGGCAATAACCCTATCATTCTGCATAAGGACACAACCAAGTCCTTTCTTTGATGCATCACTATAAATAAATAACACATCATTCCCCGATGGTAGATTCAATATAGGAGCATTGACTAATCTTCTCTTCAGTTCTTCAAAACATTCTTCACACTTTTTTTTCCAAAAAAATTCAACCCCTTTACGTGTGAGCTTTGTTAATGGGTTATCCAACTGGGCAAAATTATGGACGAAACATCGATAATAACCTGCTAATCCAATAAAACTGTGTACCTCAGTTATACTCATAGGTTCTGACCATTATTGGATTGCCTTGGTCTTAGAAGGATCAACAAATATTCCATATTTAGAGACAATATGGCCAAGAAAAGAAATATCCTAAATCCATAATTCACACTTGCTAAACTTCCCATATAATTCATGTCTTCTCAGAGTCTTCAGGATAATGCACAAGTGATTTTCATGATCTTCGTAGCTTTTGGAGTATACCAAGATATCATCAATAAATACCACCACAAAATCATTGAGATATTCCTTGAAAACTCTATTCATTAGATCCATGAATACAGAGGGTGCATTAGTCAGCCCAAAAGGCATTACCGTAAACTCGTAATGCCTGTACCTTGTTCGAAATGCTGTCTTCGAAATGTCTTCCTTCTTTAAACACAACTGATGGTAACCAGATCGAAGTTCAATCTTTGAAAGTATTGAGCTCCATGCAATTGGTCAAATAAATCATCAATGCGAGGTAGGGGATACTTGTTCTTTATTTTTATTGCATTGATCTCCCTGTAGTCGATACATAACCTCATAGATCCATCTTTCTTTTTAAAAAAAAGAACAGGGGATCCCCATGGATAAACACTAGGGAGAATAAATCCCTTATTACTCAATTCCTCTATTTGTTTCTTTAGTTAAACTAATTCCACAGTGGCCATTCTATAAGGGGTCTTCAATATAGGCCTTGATCCAGAAATTAAATCAATGGAAAACTCAACTTCTCATTCTGGAGGATGTCCAGGTAAATCTTCTGGAAACACATCTACATATTATTTCACAATAGGTACATCCTCTATTTGAACATTCCTTTTCTCACCCATAGTCATTTCATTCTCTTCCTCCCCAATAATTGAATTTATTTGAGCTACTGGGGGTGGATCTAGATAAGAATTAGGTGGTGACGATTCTGCTCTAAAGATAAGGGGTTCCTTATCATCATCATCAACAATCGTAACCTCCTTCTTCTTACAATAAATATTCACATCATGGCCCAAAATCCAATCCATACTAAGGATTATATCAAACTCAATCATAGGTATTCCGATGATATCAGCGGATAAAGAACATTTATGTTCTCTAATGGGGATTGATTCACAAAACTTTGTTGCAATGATACTTCCCTTAAGAGTTTTAACTTACAACACCCTTGTTAAATAAAATTGGAAATATCTAATTTTCTTAGAAAACTGGGAAGATATGAAACAATACGATGATATATAATCAAATAATGCATTTTCTAAACTCGAGGAGACCATTAAATTACCTGCCACCACGTCTTTCAGAGCTTCTACCTCAGTAGTAGTGATAACATAAGCTTGGCCTTGATCCCTTGGCCTTTTATGAGGTAAGTTCCCATGGCGCTTAGGAACTTCATTTGCATAATGTCCCATCTCCCTGAAATTGTAGCATTGTACATCGGTAGCTTCCTTCTTCCCCTTGCAATCACGATTTTGGTGGCCTTTTTCACCACACTTGTAACAAACTCACATTCCTTTTAAGCAAGTACCGGGGTGCTTCTTCCCACATTTACTGCAGGATGGATATTCAAAATTTCCCTTCTTCCCCTTATTTCCATTCCTAGATTGATCAACAAATCTCTTCTTCTCTTGCTTTGCTTTAAAGTCATAAGACTTAAAGAATTCCCTTTCTGTCTTGATAGCACATGAGAAAATGTCTTTGTACGACGAGAAGGATTGTGAGACTAATTCTCGACGGAGAAATGGTTTTAACCCATCAAAGAAACTATCAATCATACTTCTCGGGATACATATATAATCTCCAGCATACCTTGCTAACCTCATAAAGTTATCCTCATACTTTTCGACATTCTCATCCTCCTTTTGTCTCAGACACATAAATTGCCTTTCCATATCTGCTCGATGGTCACGAGGAAAGTATTTTTCTAAAAACAGACCTTTGAACTCCCTCCATTCCATATTTGATACTTCATCATCTTCCTTCATGTTTTGAATCAATGACCACCATTGATCGGCATCTCCAGCGAGACAATAAACTTCCATGAAAACTTTTTCCCTTTCACTACTCCCCAAAGCCTGAAATATTTTCTCTAGGGAACTTATCCATTTCTCAGCTACTAATGTATTTATACTCCTATTGAATGTTGGTGGTTTCTGCCTCATAAAGTGATCTAACATTGATCCTCCATGCTATGGATCAGGGTGCTCCATACAGGTAAGTTTATTATTCATAACCTGAGTGAGTTCTCCCAGTATGGTGATTAGTTGATCAACACCAGTTGCATCACCAGCTCCACTATAATTATCTTGAGCAGGAGGGTAATCCCTACATGGAGTGCGTGCATTGATATGGTTTCCATTTCTTCCACTAGGAGCCATTTCTAAACAATGGAATAAACTAGATCAGTTTATGAATCAAAATACATAATTCCATACTTATAAAACACTTAACATAAATTAAACTATTTATGGATATAATCCATAATCATAAAAACGTTTTCTTTGAGGACGTATATACTCATAAACCCTTCATAATTATTTGTAAAGAAAATGAGAGTTATCCTAAGCGTATCCCCCGGGAGTGCCGTAACCAAGAGTGCAGCAAAGCCTGTTGTCGTGCACCGGTTGTCGTTCGAGTCTAGCTCAAAGCGGTGTTTTCGGGTTTTACCCCTAGGTACATTTGTGCCAGAGCTACCTCTACCTGCTTGTATCCAGATAGGGATTTATTGCTCGGAAAACTCACAAAATCTCTACAATACCAAAATTCTAGGAAGTTCTTCTATACTAATCCTCAAAGTAAATCTTAAATCTACGTGCTCTAATCAGAGTTTATCTAAATCTAGCTTCCAAGGTTTGTACTAAAATTCCTATGATACTAAATCTAATTCCCCAACCCCAGTTACCCAAAGTCAGTGCATTAGTACATAACATTGGCATGATGACAAGAAAGATCAAGTCTCGAAAGACCGATTAGTTTAGTAGTCTTGGAAACACTAGATATATTCATAAGTCTTACATTACATAATAAAATCAAAAAAACTACAATAACATATTTTCTTCATATCCCATCATATAGTCCCTATAGGTCATTCATAAATTACTTCTTCACATTCTTGGAAAAATAAAACATTAAAATGGGTGAGCTCAGATGCTCAATTAGGATAACAATATAGCGGAAACTTTCATAAATAAGCATAAACATTTAAGGCAATGTATAACTAAAACAAAAGCCTTTTAAACTTGAACTTCAGAATAATATGACAAATATAAAATTAAATAATGCCATTTACTTATTCACATGGATATTATACTAGTTGAATAATCACATGCAATATCAATAACCACTTTCACAATGATGGAATGCATAATGTCAGACTATCATAACCACATAGCCAAGGCCTCATGCCAAGACTACAAATATGATTTTGTCAAGGCCTTGTGCCAAGACACTAGTTTGCCTCATAAGACCTACTGATGCATCGAGGAGCTATAGCGGGCTCCACCTGTCACTTATTAAGTCCAATTCATTCCTCATATGAACAGGTTTAAACATAACATAAACATTCGTATTAAAACTAGCATACGAAATGTCAATAATTTATTCATAAACCATGAATGGTATAAAAATAACACATCCACAATCAAACATATCACAAAACCATCAATACAATATGGAAGTTTTGTATCATAATAAATCAACTCCAAATAAACTTAAAATCCATCAAAGGATGTCGACATAGATGAAATCAAAACTCTTTTTAGAGAAATATATCTTTCTATTTTGAAATAATTTAAGAGTCATATATTTATAAAATAAAACATTTTCTTTGAAAATATTCTTATAATATTGTAAGGGAAGCTTTGACAATTTTATAACTGTGGAAAATAGCCGCACCCACCGTATAAGTTAAAAAAAACATTCTTACCTTAATTCCGTCGAAAAGGTAAAAAAGGACCTTGTTTGGAAAACAACAGAAAGATTCCTTAATAAACTTCTTATAAAAGTCAAAAAGGGTATAAATGAATTTATCCCATAGTCTTTAAAATAGTAATAATTTTTTTAATACATTTTTAAGAAACATGGATGTGGATGATAAAGAGGTCCCAATAGATAATTACATATAAACAACCTCGGATAATGAAGAGATTGTGAAATAAACAATTACCTTGTACTTTTACTTGGTTTAGGGTAGGTTAACCTCCTATATAATGGTGAAATAATTGTTATTATATTATACAAGAATCATATACATTAATATGATATCATATATGATCTTTTAACATTGATTTGTTAATAATATCTTAGTATTATCGTTGTTTCGGGTGTTAACTTACTCGTTTTATTTTATATGTTTTGTTACGTAATCCATGTTTGTCATGGATAGGTTGTATATTATTCATATCCAGAATGATATCAAGTCCTTAAACATTATTTTTAAATCATCAAATGATAATTATACTTTAATGGATACGATGGAGAATGAATCTCATCGCGTTCATGGAGACGGTAGTCCGTATGTACGCACGAGCGATAATATCAATTTTTTGATATTAAAATAATATATGATTGGATGGTATATCATATATACAGAATAATTATCATGTTATATTTATTTTTTACATGAATTAAACATCATTATTATACCCATCCAAATAATAATTTATTTAATAACAATTACACCATGACGTGGAGACGGTAAGCCGTACGTACGCACGTATGGTGACATGTCATTCAAAGGATGGATAGAATACTGAATATGGTTGTACCATATTTATAATAACATCACATCATATATAAGATACTGGATTTATTATTTTATAATGGGAATAACAAAGAAAGAAGAAGTTGAAGAAGAAAGGAACTTGAAAAAAATGTGTTGAAAACATTACCTATTTTTCGGGTTCTTCCTTTTGATTTGATCAAAAGGGATCCTTAGGTTGGATTTTTAATCAAAATAAGGACTCCAGGTTGAAGTGAGGGAAGTTTAGAGAGTATTTGGGCAGGGTTTGTTCGAGCCAAAAGGCTTTGAATGTGTGAATTAGTGAGAAGGGGGAGTGCCCTTTTGTAAGAGGGGTGAGGGGCACCTTTAGAAAAGCTAGAAATACTATTTTATAATAAATTCACATTCAGTTTCTAATGGCTCCAAAGTGGATTATTTAATGGTTAAGGTGGGGATGGGTCTAAAACCACTCAACCAATAGAATTTAGACAGTTTTGGTTCATTATATTAACCTTATCATTTAGTTTTAACTCTTAGTTAATTAGTTTGACACTTACCACGTCACTTTGTATTTTTATATTATATAGTTAATAAACTTACTATATACTTCCAAGAGACACCCAAGTGGTCCATTAATGATACACCTATCATGATATAAGTCTCTTGTCCAAACCTTAGATTTTTAGAAATTGAATATAAATTAATAATATAATATTTGTTTTAAAAACTCTTTTATGTCAATTTTGACACTATTGGGTATTTTGTTTTTAATAAATTTATAACAGCATTATTACTTCGAACAAAATTTATGTATCAATCCTAATATGTCATATTAACCTATAAAACTATTTTAATTCATAAAAAGTCTCAAATTACATTTATTTTGATATTTATAATATCAATTATTTTAATATTTCATTAATTAGGTAATTACTGCATCACCATTGTGTCATAAATAAATTAAATTATTTAATGTCTAAAAATTATAAATAAAATAAAATTATGTATTAAATCATTTTATATTTCTAATGAATATTTACAATTGAATTTATCTTATGTATAACCCTATATTAAAATTGTTTTAGAAAATAAACATTGATTTTAACTCTTTTAACTCTTCTTTGAATTAAATAATAATAAATGTCCTAATTTAATCCAAGTGGAACTAAATGATAATATTTTATTCCTAAGGTCGTTTTTGGTCGAGATACACTTGTCCAATAATATTAGGACATGTGTTAGGGTAATATTAATATCATTTTTACCCTTAATTACCCTATTTACTTTTAACCGTGGTAAATAAAGGTAAAAAGTTACTATTCATCAAAAATTATTTTCATCCCATTGAACCACATTTTACACCTTGATATTAACCGTGTCTCTCAGATTTTCAAAATTCCACTCACAGAAGTGGTAAAATTATGTTTTATGTGAATATCCAAATTCACCTAGGAGGTGGGTAAAAGACGGTGAAAAGTTCAGTACAATTTTTATAAATCTATAATTATTCTAAACTAACTCCAATGAATTAAATTGAACTTATATAGGTATTATGTATCTATTTTGACCTTAATTAAATTTAATAAAATAAATAATTATTTAAATAAAAATTCGATTTTAAACTATAACTCAGTGTTTTTTCACTATTCATCAAAAATTGAAAGTTTTCAGAAAAATACCAAAATTTCACCCTAGGATAATTTTGATATTCTGAATCCAAAAATAAAGTCCATTTTGAAAGATAAAATTTATAAAATTTCAAAAAGTGGGTATGACTATTCATAATGGCTAGTTTGATTGGTTGTGGTGTGTGTGTTAGAACTCGAAATTGCGTACAACACACGCTACTGTATTATTCAAAGGAAAGCGTACCGTGGAAGCTTGGGGTGTTAAAAAAGTCATTGACTCAACTCAATAAGGATTTTTATTATCGAAACCATGACTTCTAGAGAACTCCCCCTCTATGGAGTATAGTGGGCCTGTCGCGACACCAAGGTGCTTCTCACTAACCTTGGACTGCTGAGGTACTCCTCCTGTCGAGTACCGCAGGTCTGCTGCCAACTACCAGTTGCTCCTCCACTGTGGGTATGCTGCCAACTAACAGGAGCTCCCCCTAATAGCCTGCATAGGTACTCCTCCTATCGAGTACCGCGGGTCTGCCGCCGACTACCAGGCGCTCCCCCGCCATAGTTCTTCTGCCAACTACCAGGCGCTCCCCACTAGGCTAGTCGAATCACTCCGAGTCGAAACGGTGAAGCAGTCGTCAGGTCTGCCAACTACTAGGTCTCTGCACTCTGTCTTCTCATCACTAGAAGTATCCACTCCATGAGCTACTATGAAATACTTCAACTGTCGCGAAGTTCTACGAAGAAGTATCTCAAAGGCCTTCCACATCATAGTGGTCTCAATGCAACAAATGACGCGTCAATTGGATGCTCGGTCTGTTAGTTATTTACATTTTAGTCCCAGGGGACCGGTTGGATTCGAGCACAATCCAACCTGACTGTATCTCAACTAAACCTCAAACTCCAGTGGGGTATACTCAAAGGGACGACTATGCTCCAAGAATACCAGAACTGCTGACAGTTCATCAAACGGACGTCTGGTGCCAAAGTTATGGCCAAAGGAAGTAAATGGTCGGTAGTTGGCCCAGGTCTGATCTAACCCGGTCGGTCCAACTCGGCCCAACCCATTCTGGGCCGACCCTGTCTGGGTCAACCCGGACAAACCCATTGGGTCTGACCCGTCCTGTTAGGTGGGTTAGCCCGCTAAGCTCAACCCGGTCCGTTGGGCCCAGCCCAACAGACTGCAGGGGCGGTTCGGCCTGGAGCATTTCAAGGGTGTGGCCCGGCCCGGCTCAGCCTGGAGGGCGTCACAGGCCCGGTTTGGTCAGGGCACCATGAGGGGGCCGGGACAGCGGCCTGACCCGGTGGCCGTGAGAGAGCCGGGACGTCGCGGGGGCGCCGGGTAGGGCGCGGGGGCACCAGAAAGGCCGCGGTAGGGGTCGGCCAGGCCGCGGGAGGGAACTGGGGGCACTGAGAAGGGCACAAGGGCGCCGAGGAGAACGCGAGGCAACGTGCGGGGGCACAAACAACACGTGGGGGTGCGGGAAGCGCGTGGGGGCGCCGAGCAGTGCATGGGGCAGCCTACTGGGGTGCGGGTAGCACGTGGGGCGCCGAGCAGGGTGCCGCAGGGCACCGGGGGCGCCGCAGGGCAGGCCACAGGTTCGGCCAGGGCACGTTCCGGGTAGGCCGTGGGTAGGCGGGTCAGGCACCGCTCGGCCGGCAGTGTTCGGCCAGGAGCACCGGTGCGCCGCGGGGCGGCGCGATTCGTGGAGGTCACGGGTAGTGCGGTCTTCATCGTTGTCACCTTCGTTGCCTCTTGCTTCATCGCCAAGCCGAAGTTCAATCAAAACAAGATCAGCGGAGGGGTCGGGCCATGTTGGTTTGGCCCGCACCCTCCGCATTTAGGGTGGTAACAGTTGGTTCTGAAGAACTAATCACAAAATTCCACCCGTAAATGATAATCATCATCGTTCTTTGATTCTTAAAAAAAAGGAGAACATGGAAATTTAAAGAAACTAAACCCCTACCTTTGATTCACCACTCGACATTCATTTACAGAGTTATAGGAAGAAGACGAAGTCATCATTCGTCGCATCCTCCGCACACTTCCACTTCCGAGTTTTGTCGGCCAAGGAAGACCCTCCACGTTGGTAGGATCCAAGGGAGGAAGTCGAAGGAGGAAATCATCACCGGTGTTCGTCACGTTATTCATTAGGAGAACTTCTTTTCTCTCTAGCTTTCCTCCTCCCAAGCTTCACCAAATTCCCAACTAAAATAATAGAGGAATGGTTTTTCTATTATTTTTTTGGCACAACAAATCAAAAAGGAGAAATTAATTAACCCGAATCCACCAAATTAATTGCACGAGAGGTGTCATATTTAATTTGGAGGATGTCAAGAGTTGCCTAATAATTAATTCACACATGTTGGCACAGTTAATTAGGAGAGATGGAATAGAAATTCAAAAAGGAGAATTTGGAAATTGATTGGGGTGGTGGTGGCACCATTAATTTCTAAGGGAGCGGGCTTCATTAAGGTGAGGGGTGGTCAAGGAGTTTCTCCACCTAAAATGGGGTGCTCCAAGGGGTTACAAGCCCGGGTGGTCCCCACCAAAATTATCCTCCCAAGGGAGGTTATGTTTGGGTGGGCCCCACCACAATAACCTCTCATAGAAGGTTATGGTGTGGTGACCTCCACCTCCAACCTCCACTTGGAGAATTTAACCACCCAAACTCCAGATGGCGGATAAGATAAAATAAACTATTCACTCACTTTATTTTATTAATTTTTTTTATAAAAATCCAAAAACTAAGTTTTATCCTTGACTAACTACCTTCGAGGTGAAAGTATTCTTAAGAGAATACCGGTGCTGTGAGTTCAACGGTGCCCTTAGATTTCAATTCTGAGTATCGGTTCAAAAGTTATAAAATCATGCTCATATGTTTACTGAACGTACCTAAACAGAACTTCAAAAATTGATTATGAGAACATTGGCCTCAGAATCAAGAATCGTAAAAATTCACGGACTCATAAAATTACCATGTACTTATAAAAAGTCCATGGGATTTCTGGGTCTTTACATTCTCCCCAACTCATGGATTTACATCCCCGTAATCTATAACTCGAACTATGGAAATAAATGGGGGTATTGAGCATGCATCTGAGCCTCCCTCTCCCATGTGCTCTCCTGTAGGTTCCCGTGCTACCAGTGAATGCACACCATAGGTATAGACCGTCCACATAGGACTCACTCATGTCGATCCTCAATATCCACTAGAACCTTCAAAAAAGTCTCCCCATTATCGACGTCCAGTTCTCCATGGTTGATGATGTGTGAAGGGTCGTGCACGTATCTCCTTAGCTGGGATACGTGGAAGACATCGTGCACCTGGTGCAACTGAGGTGGAAGAGGTAAGCGGTAATCCCCCTTGCCCACTTTGCTGAGGACCTGGAAATGTCCGATGAATCGCAGAGACAACTTTCCGCCCAAACCAAATCTCTGTAGACCTCTTCGAGGTGAGACCCGTAGAAAGACGTGGTCACCATCCTCAAACTCTAGAGGCCTCTATCTCCTATCAGGATACTACTTCTGTCTACTCTGTGCGGTCTTCATCCACTCCTGGATGATATGCACCTTCTCTATGGTAACTCGTACCATCTCTGGTCCCACTAGTGGTTACTCCCCAGGGTCAGTCCACCACAAGGGTGATCTGCAAAGTCGCCCGAACAAGTCCTCAAAAGGTGCCATCCTTATGGTGGAGTGATAGATGTTATTGTAAGAAAACACGACCAAAGGTAATTGATCCTCCCAACTATGACCGAAGTTGAGGACACATGCACGTAGCATGTCCTCGAAGTTCTGAATGGTCTGCTCAATCTGACCATCTGTCTGAGGATGGAAGGCGGTGATCAAGAGAAGTTGTGTCACGAAATCTTCCTGCAACCCCTTCCATAGCTAGGAAGTAAGTCACGTGTCACAGTAGAAGACAATAGAGGAAGGTACTTCATTTATTCTCACAATCTTCCGCACATATAGGCGTCCCAAGCTCTCTACTAAACCCTACTCTCTGATCGGTAGGAAGTGGGATGACTTGGTCAGTCGGTCGACGATCACCCAAATCGAGTCGTAACCCCTGGATGTACATGGAAGACCCATCACGAAGTCCATGGATATCCCATCCCACTTCCACTCTAGGACCTCTAAAGGCTGAACCAAGCCTGCTGGTACCTTGTGATCTTTCTTTACTTGTTGGCAAGTGAGGCACCTTGAGACAAACTCTACTACCACCTTCTTCATACCTGGCCACCAGTGCTATCGTCTAAGATCCCGGTACATCTTTGCCACTCCTGGATGTACCGCTAGAGGGGATGTGTGTAACTCCCTCAACACTTCCTCCTAAAGTGCCACTGGTACCAAGGTACATCCTATGAAGAGGATGATGTGATCCCCACCTTCAGAAAATCTATCAGGTGCCTGCCCTGTGGATATCTGATCACATCATGTCTCGTAGTCAGAGTCCCCATGCCGCACCTCCATGACTCGCTGAAGAAGTGGGGGAGTGACCGTAAGAGACTTTAGATAGGCTACTCTATCTCTCTCCACAAAGGATATCTGTAAGGCATCCATCTACTCTGTCGCCTCTCCTAGCAGCTGTATACCAGATCTCCTGCTGAGAGCATCTGCTACAATGTTCCCCTTCCCAGGAGTATAGACTATCTCAAAGTCAAAATCCTAGAGGAACTCGAGCCATTGCCTCTATCTCAGGTTCAGGTACTTCTAAGAGAAGATATACCTATGAATCTTGTGATCAGAGTACACGATAAAATGCTCACCCATTAGATAGTGTCGCCACATCTTCAAGGAAAAGACTATTGCGGCTAACTCTAGGTCATGGGTAGCATAGTTATACTTGTAATAACTCATCTTCTGAGAACCATAAGCAATCACTACTCTCTCCTGCATCAGGAAAAACCCAAGTCCATTCCCTGATGCATCGCAGTAAACTATGTACCCTACACCTTCCTCTGGAAGCCTCAAGATGGGGGCACTAGTCAGCCTCTACCTCAGCTCCTGAAATCTCTACTAGAATCTCTCTGACCACATGAAAGGGTTTCTACTTCTTTGTCACGATTGATAGTGTTGATGAAACTCTGGAGAAGTCTGGAATGAATCTCCGGTAGTATCCAGCCAAACCTAAGAAACTTCGTACCTTTGTCACACTCCTGGGTGGCTCCCAAGCAAGTAACACCTCAATCTTTTCTGGATCCACTGCAACTCCAGTGTCTGAGATGACAATTCCTGAGAAGTGAACCTCTCAAATCCAAAACTGGAACTTTGAGAGCTTACCATAAAGATGGTGCTCTCGGAGTGTGTCCAGTACTACCTACAAATAGTAGGCATGCTCCTCCTCAGTAGTCGAGTAGATTAGGATATCATCGATGAAGACTACAACAAACCGATTGAGGTAAGGCCGAAATATCCTATTCATGAGACTCATGAACACTTCTGGAGCATTTTTTACGCCAATGGGAATTACCAAGAACTCATAGTGGTCATACAGACACCTGAAGGCCATTTTCTGCACATCCTCGTCTTGAACTCTGAGCTGGTGATAGCCTGATCTATGTTCTATCTCTGAGAACCACCGTGATCCCTTCAGCTGATCAAAGAGGTCGTCAATCCTCGGTAGTGGGTACTTGTTCTTCATGGTCACCTGGTTCAGGTGACGGTAGTCAACACAAAGCCTCAAGCTCCTGTCCGCCTTCTTGGCGAACAGAATCGGGGCTGCCTAGGGAGAAACACTCCGCCAGATGAATCCCTTTCCCTGCAAGTCCTCTAGCTGTACTTGTATCTCGCGAAGCTCAGTGAGAGCCATATGATATGATGGAGTGGATATCGGTGCCGTCCGAGGGTATATTTCAATGTAGAAGTCTACCTCTCTGTGAGGAGGTATTCCTAGAACATCGTCAGGGAAAACATCTATGTACTAGTCCACCACTACAGGATAAGTCAGACTCTCTACATAAACTGCTCTGAGGGTAAGTCAAGACAACTTGTGAGTGATCGGTTTCACCCTCCTCTGAGTAAGTCCTTCTTGTACTGCAAAGGTTCCCTTCTCATCGTTGAAGGTAAACCTACTCCCATCCGTGCGGACATAACACACTTTTCACCTAATACAGTTAATCTGAGCATGGACTGTCGATAACCATTCCATACCCAAGATAATGCCATAAGGCCTCAACGCCACTATGAGTAGATCCCAGCCAAAGATCTCACCTCCAAGAGTAATCTCAAATGGCTGGAACTAGTGCGTAATCATCGAGTCTTCTCCCATAGAAGTCTCTAGCCATAATAATCGAGCCAACATCTCCTTCAGAATCTCCGAGCTCCGAACAAGGGCAGTGGCAATGAAAGAGTTATTGGAACCTATGTCTATAAGAACTACAACTAAGGTGTAGTAGACACAAATTATACCTTGAATCATATCTGGAGCACTATGGTCGTACGCTTCAGTTGCATGAAGCTAAGATCTCCCCTGTCAACCCACTCCCTGCGGTCGGGGAGGACCTTCTGGTGGTGGGGGTGGCAACACCTTGAAACGTTGTCCACTGCTAGCTACACGTCCAGCTCCTCTTCCACCTCTGCCTCCTTCCTGCGGACCTCCTCGATCGAACCTATGCATATGCCTGGGAGTCCCCTCAACTTTCTAATGACCATTAGATCGGCGGGTCGGACAGTCATGAGCCATGTGACCAAGCCCACCACATTAGTAACACTGACTGCTCCTGGCATGACTGGACCTGTCTCCACTCAGGGTGCCCCGCACAACTGATCCTGAGTCATGTGGTCAACCACCTGTAGGTCTGGTCCTCTTGGACCTCTACAACATCTGTCTACTGCCAGCTTCAGAAGACTCCGTTGTGTGTTGGCTAGTGGTGGGTCTTGCTACTGGAGATTGCTCAACAAGGAAACTCTCCACTAGGAGGGCTCTCTCTATCACCCCCACATACGTCGGGATGCTGAGTGAGATCATCAGATCTCTGATCTCTCGCCTGAGCCCCTTCTCAAAGGTCCGAGACTGGAAGAATGGGTCTCATACCATATAAGTGGAGTAGAAAAAGTGGTCGTTGAACCTCACTGAGTACTGTGCTACTGTCATGCTACCCTAATGTAGATGCAGTAGCTCCTGTATCTGCACCGCTCAAAGGGTGGCTATGACAAACTCCGCTCAAAACAGGATCTTGAAGTCTATCCATAGTAGTGTCGCCTCATCATACACATGGAGCATCAGGCTCCACAATCTGCCTGCTGCTACCAGAAGGAGGCCGGCATCAGGGATCACCATAAAGTTTGCTGGTGTCCCTACTAGCCTGAAGACTCTCACCATAGCCTCCAACCAATCCTTAGTCGCATGTGGGTCTGTCTCTCTCCTGAACCTGGGTGGCCTCTAGCACTGGAACTAGTGCAACGTGCTCAAGCGGCATGCATCTTCTGCTACTGGGGATGGTGGCATCGGTGCCCCAACGGGAAGTAGTACCGCTGGTGCCTCCGCTGGAAAGGGGCCCTGCACTGAGGCCTTGTTGCTCGGTGGGCTGTCAGTGCGTACGACTCTCGGGGCTCTAATTGGTCATCCACAGGGAGGTATCCTAAAAGAAATAGATGTGACATGGTCAAAAGATTGTACCTGGTGAGCTGACCGAGTTGAGATGAATTAAAGAAAACTTTTGAAAACACACACGCAATCAGTGTTTTCATGTACTGAGTCGGAAATCCGAAGTCAGGGTCCTGGTGTATGGATACGTCGGCCGCCCGCACCAACATTGGACTCCCTGAACTGAAAACCACACTTAGTACCCTTAACACTATTGATTCACAGAAAATAAATATCAGAGTCCTAAATTTTGCAGTAGAACCGACTCCTCTGATACCAATTTGTCATAACCCGTCCCCCGGGGCCCGTATCGTGACTACCCCAAGCCCTCCTTCCATAGGCCAGAGGCTAGTGACTATCACCAAAGGCATAAATCCCTAAACTGGGAAGTTATTGCCTTTATAACTGTAAACAAACACATCATATTACACAACTAGAAGAAAACATATAAGTAAAACTGTATAAAATAGAAGTACTAGAGAGTAAAAGGGGCTGGAAATATAAGCCCAAGAGGAAAGTACAAGTACAACTGAACAAAAGTAAAGTAGCTAATGGGTCTTCCTCTGGGGTTCCTACCTGAAGGGTAGGTACAGATGACCTCCTAAGAACTCTTTTATGTCTGTCTCCTCCGTGTACCATCACACTGAGTGGTCCACCTCTAGGTACCGTCCAGTCCTGCTACTCTCTGCCTCAGTCAACGTTGTCCGTCGTCTGCAACCAACACAACTAGGTGTGGGTATAGCCTGTGCAGGGGTGAGTATAATGATACTTAGTAGAGACCCCGAGACCCTCAAGGTCTCACAAAATTCAACAAGGATAAACCAAAAAGTATGAAATCAAAGGATAACCATTACTTAGGTATATGCCCACCCATATACCTAAGTTATCTAGTAACCCATCTCAATCGTGAGGAAAACACAAAAGTCATTGACACAGCTCAACCAGTATTTTTATTATCGAAACCACGACTACTGGAGAACTCCTCCTCTTTCGAGTACAGTGGGTATGTCTCTTCACCAAGGTGCTTCTCACTAAACTTGGACTACTGAGGTACTCCTCCTGTCGAGTACTGCGGGTCTGCTACCAACTACCAGGCGCTCCTCCGCTGTGGGTCTACCGCCAACTACCAGGCGCTCCCCCTAATAGCCTGTAGAGGTACTCCTCTTGTCGAGTACCGTAGGTCTGCCGCCAACTACCAGGCGCTCCTCCGTTGTGGGTCTGCCGCTAACTACCAGGCGCTCCCCACTGGGCTAGTCGAATCACTCCAAGTTGAAACTGTAAAGAAGTCATCATGTCTTCCAGCTACTTGGTCTCCTCACTCTGTCTGCTCGTCACTATAAGGATCCGCTCCACGAGCTACTGGGAAATACTCCAACTATAGTGAAGTGCTATGAAGAAGTATCTCAATGGTCTTCCACATCATAGGGGTCTCAACACAAAAGATGGTGCATCAATCAGACGCCCGGTCTGTTAGTTATTAGCCTTTAGTACCGGGGCCCCGGTTGTATTTGAGTATGATCCAACCTGACCGTATATCAACTAAACCCCGAACACTAGTTGGGTATACTCAATGGTACGGATATCCTACAAGAATACCAGCGCTACTGACGGTTCGTCAAACGAACATCCGATGCAAAAGTTATGGCCAAAGGAAGTAAAGGGTCGGTAGTGGGCCCAGGTCCGGTCTGACCCGGTTAAACCGACTCGGCCTATCCCATTCCTGGCCGACCCTGTATGGGTCAACATGGATATACCCGTTGGGTCTGAACCGGCCCGTTGGGTGGGTCAGCCCGCTAAGCTCAACCCGGTTCGTTGGGCCTGGCCCAGCGGACTGCGGGGGCGGTTCGGCCCGGGCTCGAGGCCAATTCGGCGTGGAGGGCGCAGCTGGGCCGGTTCGGCCAGGGCACCGTGAGGGGGCCGGGACACCGGCTTGGATGGGTGGCCGCAAGGTAGTCGGGATGTCACGGGGGCACCGGGTAGGGCGTGGGGGTGCCGGGGCGCTGGGTAGGGTGCAGGTGCACGAGGCAGCGCGCGGGGCACCGCACGGTGGAGCGGGCAGCACGCGGGGCCCCACACGGGGGATCAGGCAGTGCACGAGGCGCAGTGCGGGGGCGCGGGCGGCACACAGGGGTGCGGGCGATGCGCGGGGCACCGTGCAGGGGCACAGGCGATGCGCGGGGCACCGCGCGGGGGTGAGGGCAGCACGCGGGGGCGCCGGGCAGCACGCGGGGGCACCAGTAGCGCGCGGGTCGCTGGGTTGGGCGTCAGCAAGGCTGGGCAGGGTGCCGCAGGGCAGGATGCGGGTTCGACTAGGCCGCGCACCAGGAAGGACATAGGTAGGCGGGTCAGGCGCTGCTCAGCCGGCGATGTTCGGCCGTGAGCACTAGTGCACCGCAGGGGTGACATGATTCACAGAGGCTGCGGGTAGTGCGACCTTCATCGTTGTCACCTTCATTGCCTCTTTCTTCATTGCCAAAACAAATTTTAATACAAACAAGATCAGCGGAGGGGTCGGACCGTGTTGGTTTGGCCCACACCGTCTGTGTTTAGGGTGGTAATAGTTGGTTCTCAAGAATGAAGAACAAAATTCCACCCGTAAAAGACAATTATCATCGTTCTTCGATTCTTAAAAAAAATAACATGGCACTTTAAATAAACTAAACCCCTACCTTTGATTAATCGCTCGACATTTGTTGACGGAGTTGCGAGAAGAAGATGAAGTCATCATTCGTCGCGTCCGCCACACACTTCCACTTCCGAGCAGTGTCGGTCGTGGAAGACACTCCACATTGGTAGGATCTGAGGGAGGAAGTTGAAGGAGGAAATCGTCATCGGCGTTCTTCGCGTTCTTAATTGGGGGAACTTCTTTTCTCCCTATATTTCCTCCTCCCATGATCCACCAAATGCACAATGAAAATAATAGAGGAAATGTTTGTCTATTATTTTTTTGGCACAACAAATCAAAAAGGTGAAATTAATTAACCCGACTCCACCAAATTAATTTCATGAGAGGTGTCACATTTAATTTGGAGGATGTCAAGAGGCTCCCAATAATTAATTCACACATGTTGGCGTAGTTAATTAGGAGATATGGTACAAAAATTAAAAAAGGAGAATTTAGCAATTAATTGGGGTGGTGGTGGCACCATTAATTGCTAGGGGAGTGGGCTTCATTAGGTGAGGGGTGGTCAAGGAGTTTCTCCACCTTAAATGGAGAGTTCCAAGGGGTTACAATCCCGGGTGGTCCCCATCAAAATTATCCTCCCAAGGGAGGTTATGTTCGGCTGGGCCCCACCACCATAACCTCTCATAGGAGGTTAAGTTGTGGTGGATCCCAAATCCAACCTCCACTTGGAGAATTTAACCACCCAACCTCCACATGGAAGATAAAATAAAATAAAGTGTTAGCTCACTTTATTTTGTTAATTTTTTTTTATAAAAAGACAAAAACTAACTTTTATTCTTGACCAAATGCCATCGAGGTGAATGTCTTATTAAGCGAATATTGGCGTTGCGAGTTCAATGGTACCATCAGATTTAAATTCTGAGCACCGGTTCTAAAGTTATAAAATCATGCTCGTACGTTTACTAAACATACCCAAAAAAAACTTCAAAAATTGATTCCGGGCACACCAGGCCTAAGAATCAAGCACCGTAAAAATTTACAGACTCGTAAAATTTCCATGTATTTAAAAAAAATCAACGGGATTTCCAGGTCTTTACAGATTGTGGTTACAAAATTGAGACATTGATGATTTCAGATGTACTATCATCTCTAAGAAACATGTGAGGAGTAAGTAAAGAGAGATATGAATGGATGATATTACACTGGTTATATGTATACATGAAAGGAGGAAACCAATCATTAAAGACAACCCATTCATACATATTTTCACCAAATTATTCCAATTTTTTTTAAGATTAAAAAAGATCATGATATAGTATACTCTTCATAACCTTTTAGAAATGGTTTTTCATGTAAATAAAAAATTAAAGAAAGTAAAATCATTAATTCTTATGGTGAACAAGTTCAAAATCAATGTGAAAAGACCAATGGAAAGAGTGATGCCAAAGGAACATTCAAAAAATCCTTCAAAGAAAGAGGTATTAAACTGGAGGTTATTAATTTTTCAAATCACGAAACAATTCTATAGAAGTTAAAATGCAATAATCTGAATTCAACAAGAAATAAATCACTTCTTTTTTAGATATACTCATCAAATACATGTAATGTTTCTATCATACTTCTTGGGAATTAAATATACTATTCCAATCACATATGTGTATCAAAATATAGTAAAAAATTATATATAAAAAATTACAATAAGTAAGGTGTATTCTCTAAGAGGGTGATAATGTTTTCTTTTTTATGTCAGCGGTGAGAAGTTGTAATGTCCCTGACCTAGGATCCAATAAAGTAGTGCCCCAAGCCGATTCATCACATGACCTCAAGCAGACCTCCCCATATGCCAGAGGTTACTAATTAGCGGTAAGGGTCTAATAAGTCATGTGGGGAGACTATATCGTTTTTACCAGAGTAAGCCACATAATAACTCATTATAAACAGTGGAATAAGATGAAAAAACCAATAAATATACAAGTCAGACATCTCCCAATTGGGTACAAACCATAATTCATCATTAACAATGTCATGACATACTAGTAGTGCAAAGTGAATAAAACCCAAAAATAAGACAAACGACCAAATCCCTAAATGGGTATCGACTTTATGTACATCCCATGCCCAACTCAACATCCCAGAGTAGGTCCTTTTCCCTTATCTAGACCTACAACCAAGAAATATGCTCGGGTACCCAATGGATGCCTGAGAAGTGTGTGAGTACAAACTTAGTAGGCCACCACCAACAATGTATACCAAATATCCAGTCTAATAGATAGTGCATGCAAGTACAGAATAATTGGTAAGTAATCAAGGAACAATTTGGATACCATTCATTAACAAGGTTCATTTTATTCATGCCTAGCACTTATCCCAATTTATTTTCTCATACCATCTTTATTACATAATCAATTTTTTTTACACATGCCCTTTGGGTTGTGCACACATATCGTCTACAAAAGGTTCTAAGGAAAACAATAACAATGCATAGGGGAAATAAGTCAAGTCCCTATCTCTATAGGGATACATATCTCACATCAACACATTATCCTCACCTCGAAGCCTCGGTCTGGGTTTAATGCAACTATTATGGGAATAGATCCTTTGTCCCCTTCCCTTACCCATGCATTTTTTGGGTGGAGTTTAGAGCCTCAGCCTAACTCAACCCATGGGTATAAAACCTCATGTAAATACCCCACTCTACCAATCCATGTTCACATACTTTTTTATCCTATCACCACAACCATACCATAACAAAACCAGGCATATAAAATTCCATTGGAGATCAAAATACATAACAAAAAACATGAATATTTATACTATTCCAAACCCATAAATACATTTACCATTTACAATTCATATCCATCTATCCAAATTCCCATTCGTATGCCTTAACCCTTTTAGTGTACTCAAAAACCCCTATGCCTTATCCAATACTCATCAATTACCAAATAATAACCCATTTATCTCATTTATAATTTCACAAGCATTCACCCACTTATGGACTACAAGTAAAATTATTATCTCACAAAGCACAACCACTTTATTACCCTCATCCATTTAGGAAGACCCCATAATTCCCATGTATTAACCCAATCAATAAATTCATCCGTTTTCCATTCCACTAACCAATTACAAGTTCACCATCTTTTATGCACAAATCCTCTTAGGCCTTTCTAACCAAATCATGTTAAACAAATGATATAATCTCATTCGAAACAACTCACTCATTTTCATGTCATGCCAAACAACCCCTTATGCCCTTAGAAACCAAGGCACAACTATCATATGACAACCCTACTTTTATTACAAACTTAAACATGTTTTATTAAATAAAACGTCACTTGATACAACAAAGAAGATCGAGAAGTTTAGTGTATTTGGGGCTTAGGATCATTACATAAAAACTTAAAACATGAAATACAACATCTTTATTAAAAACTTCCTTTACATGACCACTACATTCCTTCGTACTTATCATTGGATGGGATAACCTGGGGACATGCATAAGAAAAGGGTGAGCTATAAAGCCTAGTAAGGGAGTACACATGGAATAACATGAGGAGTAAAATACATGATAGACAATAGGAATATCAATAGATCATAATAAAAACATGAACATAAAGTCATGATAAATCATGATAATCATAACATGGAAATGTGGCAACAACACTTAACATGGAATTAGCATGAGCCAAGGCTCATTGCACATGGAGCATGAGTAAATCCTCATTGCACATAAAGAACGAGTAAACCCTCATTTCACTTGAATTAGCATGAGTCAACACTCATTGTACATGACTTATCATGATACTATAATTTACCAAATGAATTGGAGCGCTATAAGGGCACACCCTTCATAAACATTTCATTTCATGCATAAGTGTGCCACATGGATCATAAAAATTGGATTCATAAAACGTAATCATTTATTCCATGATAAAGGAATGTGGAATTCATACATGAAACATTATAATCAATAAGTAAATGTGCATAAAGGTGAATACCCTTGATGGAGAAATGGGCATGGTATTCACTACACAATGGCATTGGCTTAGAAAATCGATGTGATTTCAACAGCGTAATGGCGTGACATAAGAATTCATAAAAACAGTTGATGGGAGAGAAAGGGGTTCCTCATCATATTTACATGTAGTGGACAGTAAGGAGGTCATATAGATACATGTACCAACAATTGTAATGGAAATTAGATTCATGATACAAAAATATTTCTTGAATGTAGAAGAGGAGATGGAAGTTCCTTTCAGAATTTCGGCATAGTAACAGGTGTCCATGGGAGGAATTTAATGAGAGAGAAAGGGGTCTCCCATCATTCAAACATAAAGAGGGAAGTATGAGGGAGGTGCGAAACCATACCCCAACATTCATAATTTAAATTAAAAGGGAAAACAACTTAAATAAAATTGGACAAAAATGAGAAAGGAAGAAAAAACCCTTACTTGGAAGTGTTCTTCCAAAGGCTAGAGAGAGGATTGTGAGAGGCTTCTTGGGAGATTGGGGAAACTTGGGAGGATTATAGAGAGATTAGGGAAGAGTTTGGACGAACTCCAAAGTCTTTGAGTGAGGAGGGAGTTGAAGCTTGGGTGGGTTTATATAGGAAAGGTGAGAGAATTCTTTATTATTTAGGTTTGGGACCCCTTATATTAAATTAATCCAAACCACAAACCATCCCATGGTTTTTTCCCATGGTTTTTGGAAAAGGGAAGAGGAAAACATTATTTTATAAGGAAAAATTCAGAACTTCTAAAAATATTAGGGTTTCTTATGTGGAGGTGAGTCACACTCCCATGGAAATTAATTTAAAAAGACAAGGTGTTTAATAAGTCTTGAGGGGTCCATTAATGCTTTGAAAAGTAATCCAAACAAACCCAAAATCACATTATTTTAATGGTAAAACATATATTGGCCGAACATAAATATTATAGTATTTTATTACATCACTATTGGGTCATTATGATGTCATAAAACACATTATATATTTAAACGGTATTTAATTTTTACTCAAAAATTTGACTGTCTCAGAAAATTATGAAAAATTCACTGTTGGATAATTTCGACCTCCTGATTCCAAAAATAACATTTATTTTATCTAAATAATTTTATAAATATGTTAATTTTCACTTTTAAAATAAAAATTGACATTTATCGAAAATTCACGGGTTTTGACAAAAATGGATTTCAAACCTTAATAAAAATTATAATTGAATTCACACAATTATTTGATAATTTATATATAATAAAATTAATCTAATAATAATAATAATATTTTATTAAAATATTATTTAATTAAAAAATCTCTTAATTTAATAAAATAGATTTCTTAATTAAATAATAACTAAAAACACCATTTGTACTTTTAAAAACTATTTATAATGTATCAATAATGAAAAAAAATTATATTCATTATTATATACAAAAATAATGTAAATGAAAATAGTACTATCGATTAGTTACATAAACCCTTAAAACAGCCGCATAAGACCTAAGGGTAAGGTGTGCGATGGTGACAGACTCTTGGGGTGGCTCAGATAACATCGCTCGAGTGGTAATTTCTACCAACTTCCATTATTCCCGTAGACGGTCCCATTCAAGCTTGACATGATGAAGCTCAGCTTGGGCTTGGTCAAGATCGAAGCCTAAGGACGCCACCTCTTTTTCGAGCTCCGATAAATGGGCTTCGTATGGAGAAATTATCTTGGATGAGGCCATCGCTTCTTTTTTTCTGAGTAAATTTGGATTTGTTAAGGCCCTATATTTATACTAATCATGTGATCACTGTTCAACGACTATATTAGCAATGGTCAAAATTCTTAACATAAAAACAATGAAGTTGAAATTTTATATAAACATAAAGAGACATTTAATTAGATCAAGAGGGATTTCCATTAATGAAACTTTGGGTCATTACAATATTCCCCCCTTAAGAAATTTCGCCCTCGAAATTTTCCTTTTCCCACACTAAAACAGATGTGGGTAACTCAGCTTCATCACTTCCTCCAATTCCCAAGTCGCTTATTCAAACTTGTGGTTTCTCCACAACACCTTGACGAGGGGCATTGTCTTATTTCCTAGAACTTTTTCTCTACGATCTAAGATCTTCACTGGTTGCTCCTCATAAGAAATATCATCTTCCAATTGTACCACCTCAGAAGAGAGTACATGTGAAGGGTCCGGTATGTACTTCATTAAGAGGGATACATGAAAGACATCATGTACTTTGGCCATAGTAGGTGGAAGTGCTAGTCGATAGGCCATAGCCCCAACACGATCAAGAATTTCGAAGGGGCCGATGTACCTTGGACATAACTTCCCTTTCTTTCCAAACTCATGACCTTATTCCACAGAGATATGCGTAGAAAAACCATGTCTCCAACTTTAAACTCAAGGTCTCATCGATGATTATCTGCATAACTCTTCTGTCGACTATGGGATGCCTTGATATGCTGCTGAATGGTTTTCACCTTCTCCACTATTTCCTCGACCATTTCTAGTCCAAGCAGCTTACGTTCACCGACCTCATCCCAACATGCCGGCGTTCTGCACCTTTTCCCATACAGGGCTTCATATGGTTCCATTTGGATGCTCGAGTGGAAACTTTTATTATAAGAGAACTCAACCAGAGGAATATGTTGATCCCATCCTCCTTTAAAGTATATTGAGAACGCTCTCAACATATCTTCAAGTGTTTGGATAGTCCACTCTTATTGGCCATTAGTTTGAAGATGATAGGCTGTACTGAAGTTCAGTTCAGTATTCAGAGCATGTTGAAGACTCTTCCAAAACATAGATGTGAATCTTGGATCTCATTCAGACACAATAGATAGTGGTAATCCATGCAACCTTACCACTTCCCTAATATATATCTGTGCCAGTTGATCCAATGAGAAATCCTCCTGAATAGAAATGAAGTGTGCGGTATTTATAAGACGATCCACAATAACCCAGATTGCATTGTTGCCTTTGGATTTCCTTAGAAGTCCAGTGACAATGTCCATGGTGATGTTTTCCCATTTCCATTCTGGTATGGGCAATGGTTGCATGATCCCCTTAGACTTCTTCCTCTCTAACTTCACTTGCTGACACACTAGGCACTTTGATGTATATTCAGCAATCCCCTTCTTCATATTATCCCACCAAAAGTTTCCTCAGAGATCTCGATACATCTTTGTTCTCCCTGGGTGAATAGAGAAATTTGAACTATGTGCATCATCCAAAAGTTCCTTCTTCAGCTCCGAACTTGATGGATCACATAGTATTTTCCCAAACCACACAATTCCTTCTTCATTAACATTAAACTCCGAGGATTTCCATTTTTTGATATCTTCCACTTTTTCTTGAATTCCCACATCATCCTTTTGAGCATCCTTTAACCTTTCCAAAAGAGATGGTTGAGCAATCATTTTTGAAAGAATTAATGATGTTCCCTTCTCTATGATTCCCATGTCCATCTTCATCAAGTCTAAGAAGATTGGATCCTTATCAATTCTCATCATTGCTAGAATCGCTGAATCTTTTCTAATTAGGGCATCCGCCACCTTGTTCGCTTTCCCAGGGTGGTAATGGATTGAACAGTCATAATCTTTGATGAGCTCTATCTATCTTTTCTAGTGCATATTAAGCTCTTTCTGTGTGAATATATATTTAATACTCTTGTAGTCAGTATATATCTCACATTTCTACCCATAGAGATAATTCTTCCAGATTTTCAAGGAAAAGATCACCACCGCCAACTCCAGATCATGCTTTGGATAGTTTTCCTCATGGATTTTCAACTGCCTTGAGGCCTAGGATATAACTTTATCATTCTACATCAACACACATCCTAATACCTTCTTCGAAGCATCACTGAATACCAAAAAAAATTCCCCACTTGTGGGTAAAGTGAGCACAGGCGTAGTGATAAGCCTCATTTTCAACTCCTTGAAGCTTTCTTTGCTTTCATCACTCCAAGAAAACTTTACTCCCTTTCGAGTTAGATTGGTAAGAGGGTTGGACAATCGTGAGAAATTTCTCACAAATCGTCGATAATATCCAGCTAACCCAAAGAAGCTACGGATATCCGTTACCGATGTTGGCCTCAGCCATCCCTCAATTGCATCTATTTTGGAGGGATCCATAGATATCCCATTTCTTGTGATGATATGTCCCAAGAATGAGACCTTTTTCAACCATAACTCACACTTGTTGTACTTTTCATAGAGCTTCTCCTTGTGCAAAATCTCTAGTACAGTTCTTAAATGCTCCTCATGATCCTCCTTGGTTTTGGAGTATATTAGAATATCATCTATAAAGACTACCAAAAATTTGTCTAGGTAATCTCTAAAGACTCTATTCATTAAGTCCATGAAGATTTCTGGAGCATTAGTGAGTCTGAAAGGCATTACTATGAATTCATAGTGCCCGTATCTTGTGCGAAAAGCAGTCTTGGGGATATCTTCCTTCTTCACCATTACTTGATAATATCCCGAGTGCAAGTCCACCTTGGAGAAGTATTGTGCTCCACTCAGCTGATCGGACAAGTCATCAATATTTGGGAGAGGATACTTGTTCTTTATCGTGATTTTGTTAAGTTCACGATAATCAATGCAAAGATGTATTGACCCATCCTTCTTCTTGATAAAGAGGTCTAGTGCACCCCATGGTTAAGCACTTGGGCATATAAACCCTTTATCCAGATTCTCCTATAGATGTTTCTTCAGCTCTTCAAGCTCTACAACAGCCATTCAATATGGAGTTTTGGATATTGGTAAAGCACCGGGTATAAGTTCAATTGAGAATTCAATATCTCTTCTAGGAGGAAGACCAGGCAGTTCCTCGGGAAACACTTCAGCGAATTCCCTCACAATAGGCATTTCTTCAAGGATGGTTTCTTCCATGGACTCAATCATCTGAGCCAGATACGCATGCTCATAAGGCAGTAATATCCATGCTTGATATGATTGAGCTAAAGGAGATTAATCTTCCTCCTTACACTTATAAAGAATCAGGGGTCGATTCTCCATATGGAGTGTGATTTCCTTCTCCTAACAATTTATGTTGGCTCTATATAAGGAAATCCAATCAATGCCAAGAATTTCATCAAATTCCACCAGAGGGAGTATGACGAGGTTCGCTAGTAAATTCAATCCACAGATTATAACAGGGGAGGACTTAATTAATGGGATGCAATGATTTCCCCATTTATCATACTCACCGACATCTTTACTTCCATGATTTGGGGTGGTGCTGGGATTGTTTTACTAAACTTTAGAGATATAAAAGAATGTGTAGAACCTGAATCAAAAAGTATGTTCGCTATTCATGAATGAATAACTAGCGTACCTATCACCACTTCGTTGTCGGGGTTCACTTCGGCAGAAGTGATGGAAAAATATCTTCCTTGCTGCCTTGGAGGTTGTTGGTTGACTCTGAAAACCCTTGGATTAGGGCACTGATTTGAAAAATGACCCCGTTCTTTGCATTTGTAGCATTTAACAACACATTGAGGTTCTAATGGAGAATTCCTCTCCTCTGTCGCAGCTGCGGGTCTTTCTTTCTGACAGTTAACAGCTAGGTTCCCTTCTCTTCCACACCTGAATCATTTCCTCGTCCCCTTAAGGCAATTTCCAGGGTGCTTCTTTCCGCACTTTTGGCAAGTGGGGTGCTGGATCTTCTTACCACCGTTGGATTTATCCATCGGACCGCCAAAATTGAATTCTACCTTACACTTCTTGTCCCCATGATACCCCTGTGATTCTCCGATCTCCATTTCTACCTTGAGGGCACATCAGACAATTTCCTCATAGCTGTCGAAGTCCCGGATCGCTAATGCTTTCCGCAGGCTAGGCTTCATCCCACTAAAGAAGCGGTCAACCTTGCATTATGGGGTAACGACAAAGCCAAAAGCATATCGTGCAAGCCTTGTGAAGTTTGACTCATACGCTCTAACAAATTCTTCATCTTTTTGCTTGAGGGAAACGAAGTCCCTTTCCATATTATTCCAGAGGGTGCGCGGAAAATATTTATCGAAAAACATCTTCCGGAAATCCTTCCATTCCAACGCCTAGATCTCCTCCTCAGGCTTTTTATTTTTTGTCAACATCCACCATTGATCAGCTTCACCCTCCATACAATAACCCACTAGGAGAACCTTCTCTTGTTTAGAACATTGAAGGATGGAGAAGATCTTTTAAATGGAGTTGATCCATTGTTCAGCGATCTTGGGATCAGATGATCCACTAAAAGTAGGAGGCCTTTGTCTCATGAATCTCTTGATAGCGACTTGTTCTTTATTAGGGGGGTTTGGATGTTCCTCTTGACCCATATTTCTATTCAATGCTTTAGTTATCTAAGAGAGAAGCATGACAAAGTTCGTGATTCCCGCTCCCATTGAATTGGGCATCTCATTAGTACAGTCATCACACTGATCTTCACATCGGTTGTTAGCCCGAGTCCTCTTATTACTGTCCATTGGCTGGAATAAAAGGAATGTTATGGGGTAACACATAAAGGGTAATCCAAAGACAAAAGCTGATGACTTATAAATAAACTTTTATTTCCTTTACTCGTGAGACTATAGGCTTCAATCTAGGATTTTCATGATCTACTTTCTAACATATATTCTTAGGGGCATTTTTTTAATTCCATTAATAAGGGTTCATACTAAGATTGTGAATTTATCAGAACATATCCCCTGGGAGTGTCGTAACCAGGAGTGCATCATGGCCCATTTTCGTGCACCAGTTCCCATTTGATTCTAGCTCAAAGCAGTGTTTTTGAGTTTTACCCCTAGGATACATCTGTGCCAGAGCCGCCTCTACCTGCTCGTATCCAGACAGGGATGTATTTGTTTGATAATCCACATACTTAGTACTTACCAAAACTTAGAAATGTTTTTATTATACATAGTCTTGTCTTTAAGGCTTTACTAGGGTTTTCTAATCCTAATCCCAAAAACAACTAAACCTATCCTCTGATACCAACTATGACAACCCTGCTTTTATTAAAAACTTAAACATGATTTATTACATAAAACTTCACTTGATAAAACAAAGAAGATTGAGAGGTTTAGTGTATTTGGGGATTAGGATCATTACATAAAAACTTAAAACATGAAATACAACATCTTTATTGAAAACTTCCTTTACATGATGACTACATTCCTTCGTACTTAACATTGCATGGGATAACCTGAGGACATCCATAAGAAAAGGGTGAGCTATAAATCCCATTAAGGGAGTACACATGGAATAACATGAGGAGTACAATACATGTTAGAAAATAGGTATATCAATAGAGCATAATAATAACATGAACATAAAGGCATGATAAAGCATGATAATCATAACATGGAAATATGGCAACAACACTTAACATGGAAATAGCATGAGCCAAGGCTCATTGCACATGGAGCATGAGTAAATCCTCATTGCACATAAAGCAAGAGTAAACACTTATTTCACTTGAATTATCATGAGTCAAAACTCATTTCACATGAAGTATCATGATACTATACTTTACCCAATGAATTGGAGCGCTATAAGGGCGCACCCTTTATAAACATTTCATTTCATGCATAAGTGTGCCACATGGATCATAAAAATTTGATTCATAAAACGTAATAATTTATTACAGGATAAAGGAATGTGGAATTCATACATGAAACATTATAATCAATAAGTAAATGTGCATAAAGGTGAATACCCTTGATGGAGAAATGGGCATGGTATTCACTACATAATGGCATTGGCTTAGAAAATCGATGCGATTTCAGCAGCGTAACAGCATGACATAAGAATTCATAAAAATGGTTTATGAGAGAGAAAGGGGTTCATCATCATATTTACATGTAATGTACAGTAAGGAGGTCATATAGATACATGTACTAACAATTTTAATGGAAATTATATTCATGATACAAAAATATTTCTTGAATGTAAAAGAGGAGAGAGAAGTTCCTTTCAGAATTTCGGCATAGTAACAAGTGTATATGGGAGACATTTAATGAGAGAGAAAGGGGTCTCAAATCATTAAAAAATAAAGAGGGAAGTATGAGGGAGGTGAAAAATCATACCCCAACATTCATAATTTAAATTAAAAGGGCAAAACAACTTAAAAAAAATGGACAAAAATGAGAAAGGAAGAAAAAACCCTTACTTGGAAGTGTGCTTCCAAAGGGTAGAGAGAGGCTTGTGAGATGATTCTTGGGAGCTTGGGGCACCTTGGGAGGATTCTAGAGAGAGTAGGGGAGAGTTTTGACGAACTACAAAGGCTTTGAGTGAGGAGAGAGTGGAATCTTGGGTGGGTTTATATAGGAAAGGTGAGGGAATTCTTTATTATTTAGGTTTGGGACCCCTTATATTAAATTAATCCAAACCACAAACCATCCCATGGTTTTTGCCCATGGTTTTTGGAAAAGGGAAGAGGAAAAAATTATTTTATAAGGCCAAATTCCGAAATTCTTAAAACATTAGGGTTGCTTATGTGGAGGTGAGTCACACTCCCATGGAAATTAATTTAAAAAGACAAGGTGTTTAATAAGTCTTGATGGGTCCATTAATGCTTTGAAAAGTAATCCAAACAAACCCAAAATTACATTATTTTCATTTTAAAACATATACTGGCCGAAAATAAAGATTATAGTATTTTATTACATCACTATTGGGTCATTATGATGTCATAAAAGACATTATATATTTAAACGGTATTTAATTTTTACTCAAAAAATTGACTGTCTCAGAAAATTATGAAAAATTCACTATTGGATAATTTAGATGTCCTGATTCCAAAAATAACATTTATTTTATCTAAATAATTTTCTAAATATGTTAATTTTCACTTTTAAAATAAAAACCGACATTTATCGAAAATTCACGGGTTTTGACAAAAATGGCTTTCAACTTAATAAAAATTATAATTGCATTCATAAAATTATATGATCATTTATATATAATAAAGTTAATATAATAATAATAATAATAATAATAATATTTTATTAAAATATTATTTAATTCAAAAATCCCTTCCTTTAATAAAATAGATTTCTTAATTAAATAATAACTAAAAACACCATTTGTACTTTAAAAAACTATTTACAGTGTATCAATAATGACAAGAAATTATATTCATTATTATATACAAAAATAATGTACATGAACATAGTACTATCTATTAGTTACATAACCCCTTAAAACAGCCGCATAAGACCTAAGGGTAAGGTGTGAGATGGTGACAGACTCTTGGGGTGGCTCGGATAACATCGTTCGAGTGGTAATTTCTATAAACTTACACTTTTCCCGTAGATGGTTCCATTCGAGCTTGAAATGATGAAGCTAATCTTGGGCTTGGTCAAGAGTGAAGCCCAAGGATGCCACCACTTTTCCGACCTCCAAAAAATGGGCTTCGTATGGAGCAATTCTACTGGATGAGGCCATCGCTTCTTTTTTCTGAGTAAATTTGGATTTGTTAAGGCCCTATATTTATACTAATCATCTGATCACTGTTCAAAGGCTATACTAGTAATGGTGAAAATTCTTAACATAAAACCAATGAAGTTGAAATTTTATATAAACATAAAGAGACATTTAATTAGATCAAGAGGGATTTCCATTAATGAAACTTTGGTTCGTTACATATCATCATTCCATTTAAAACTTAATCAACCGTTAAAACATGTTCTTCATGGGTTCCACATTATTACTCGACATCCCTTCACTTATCCCTACCCCTATATAGGTCTGTAAATGTTGGCGCACCCTATGGGTGGCCCTAAAATGGTCAGGTCAACCTATACTCATCCCATGAAGAGCATGAGGGTTTCACTGGTCACTTAGAAACCCTCTATTATGAAACACTCCAATAGAACGAATAACACAATTAGGGACAATGAAGAACACAAGCTTCCATGAAAAAATCTAAAATAAAACTATGGGATAATACATGTAGAATTCCTACCTCGACTTTGATGATGAACACACTCTTAATCGTAGATTTAGATCTGGATTCAAACACCCTTCAATAATTAACCTAGGTTCCCCAGAAAAAAAGAGGGTTTCAGTGCTTCATAAAAAACATGGGAGAAACTAAAAACCCTAATCTAGAAAAGAGAAGCAAGAGGAAGATTATACTTACCGGAAGCTTTGATCCACAACTGATGAGACTCCAAATGACCTAGAGATGATGGGGATTGAGCCATGGGAGCCCTGGACGATTTTGGGATGTCACTAGGTTTTGAATAAGTAAAAAGGGAAAAAATAACAAGTGATCCATAAAATCCCGTAATGAAAATTTTGTAATTTTTACAAATATTTTGGGTTGCATGGTTTACTCCCATGATTTTCCAAACTATGTGTAAACCGTGCAGATTCTACTGTCTGAAATCACCCCCTTGGTAAGGTTACCTGGGCTTCCTGCATAGTTTTCACTAACTATCTAAAAACCATGTAACAAGCCAAGAAACTCCTTTTTCATCCTCTTTCATGTCCTGAACCTCGAAACACCCCCAAGCCTTCTCATCAACTTGGGAAACACTTATTTCAACCATAATAAAGGGTTTAAACTAAAACATAATCATGGATATCATTTAAGAAGAAAAATATGGGATCTTATAGATGCACATGAATTGTATAATGCCAAGTGAATTTTTATAGTAGATCTTCTATTAAGTATCACTATAAAAATAATATCATGTGTCTAATAGACACAAGGTGAAATTATTCAAGTCCAGGAATAAATGTTTTTTTGGTGTTTAATACTAAACCAATTGTTAAATAATACTCGAATCATAGGCAATACATGATGAATATAAAATTTAAGACTAATATACCAAGTTGTGGAAATATAAAGAGTGCTTATTCCAACATCATGTCTCAATCTGTATGGTTGGTATGTCCTGGTTCTCATTTAAACTATTGGAACATCCCTTGGTTGTCCTTTATAATAAAGGATTCCATTACTATCCCCTCTTCTCTGCGAATGATGCCTATCTTGGATTTGAAGGAGAATCCTGCTGGCTTTGATATCATACCTAGTAATCTTCGCTCGAAGATTATTAATTATGATTATGTTGACACTGACATATTAATCTGGAAACCTGCTCTTTGTGGCTCTTTTTCCAACAGGGAGTGTTATAATATACCGTGTTGTGGTTTTTCTGGATTTCCTACATGGTTGGATGGTTTTCGCAAGACTTTCATACTCCCTAATGATACATTGTTAATCTGGAGAATTTAGAAAAACAGGCTGCCCATCTAGTGTGTATTGCAGCGCACATGAATAAATTTGGCTTCAGTATGTCACTTTTTCCTTAACAATGATGAATCACTTTTACATCTATTTATCCAGTGTCCATTTTCTGCTCGTTTATGGACCTATGTTCAAACTAATTTTCACTACTGCCTTGATCTATGCTCCGTTGATTTGCTATTAAGTTCTGCCTTGAAGATTGATTTCAGTGATCAAATCCAATCTTTGTTTATTGCTGCTACTATCTCGGTTTTTTCTTATATCTGGAAATCTCAGAACAATTCTGTTTTCAACAACACCAAGCCTTCTTTCCGGGATGGTGTTTCAATGATACACCGAAGCATTAATCTTGCCTCGATGAATCAAACGAGAGCCATGAACAATGATGTTTCTGACTTTGTCCTTCTGAGAACTCTTGGTGTTAGTAGCGGGTAAAGGAAGCCCAAAATGGTCAAGTATATTTGGTGGATTCCACCAATTTCAGAGTGGTTGAAAGTTAATGTGGATGGAGAGGCCTCTGGCGCACCGAGACCTTCTGGGTGTGGTGGAGTTTTCCGAACCCCTCGGGGCTTTATTAAAGGCTACTTCTTCCATTATGTGGGGTATGCTCATGCGATTGAAGAATAACTGTGGGCTATGATTAAGGCTATCAGGTACGCAGTTCATTATGGTTGGCGTAGAGTTTGGTTAGAGTCAGATTCATCTATTGCCGTGTATATTTTGAAAGATTGTTCTCGGAATGTTCCTTGGAGGATGCTGTCTACTTGGATCTCCTGCCTCAGTCTTGCTGAATGCTTATGCCTTGATGTCTCGCATGTATATCGAGAAGCTAACCAGGTTGTTGATGCTCTCTCCAAAAGGGCCATAATGGAGTTTGGTTCTAGTTGGTCATTTGTTCTGCCCTTTTATTGTGACACCTTGGTTAGCAATGATAGGTATGGTGTTCTGTATACACGTCTTTGAAAAGCTTCATGTTTTTGAGTTGTTTTGTATTGATTAATCTTTTTTATAATACTTTGTTGGTAGCAGGTTTCTTCCTGCCTCTAGAAACTTTTGGGTATACCTATTATGGTATTTAGACTTAGTGGAGATAAACAAATTAGGTATTATCAACATATATACATATTTACTTTTGGACAAAGAAACCTTTAGAAATAAAGGTATTCCAAAAATCATTAGAAATTAGTTCGATGAGAGAGAATGGATCATTCCATGGTTTAGATAGTGGTATGTATACTTAGGAAATTCCATTCTATAACTAAGGAATTTGAATGTGTATTATGGTATTAACATTCTTATAATATACGAGTTACTTTAGGCTGTACTACCTAAGAATATCTTTACCAATAATTTATCAATCATTATAATGTAGTGTGGAGTAATTCTAAAACGTACATTACCTTATCTATATTAGAGATTTTATGTAAATTATGTGTATCGATGATGAATCCTACATGATATAATTGATCAATATAATGTAGTGCAGAGTAATTCCTAAATGCAATTTTCTATATACACATCAGGGTCATGATGAAAGTAAAAGGAGAATCAATGTTAAAATTTATTTCCATTAAAACTACTTCCATTATTTCCAAAACATTAATAAAAAATAAAGATGTTATCCCATAATGATAAGACTAACATTAAGGGAAAATGGATATCATATAAGTCATATTATGATGGAAATACATTATATCATAAGAACATGTGTTTATATGCAAAGTGTTTGATAGGATATAGAAAAACATGCATTAAGAAAAATACAATGCATATCTAAAGTAATTATCCTAAAAGTATATTAGGATATTATATAAATTCATATGACAAAAAATTGATTTTCAATGTTATTAACTATATTTCTATATAAGGGTGAATATCTCAACTTGAGATAGTGGGATAAAGATTGACTTAGCTTTAGTCAATGCCAGAAATTCACATATATATGGTATAGGAACATATTCCACATGATATGTGGAAGATAAATGTTCCAGAGACACATAATGTGTAGAAATAATAATACCATAGTGATAGTTTTGTATTCACCAAGTCTATTGATACATTATTCATTGATAATAATAATTTCTATAAGTAAGTATTGTATGGAAATCATCTATGATGGACAAGAGTAATTAAAATTCAATAGAGGATTCCTTGTATCAAAGTACATGGGGTTTTTAATTATAATTGCTATGGTGGGTATTCAAACAAGATGATATGTGGATGGTTGAACAGGCTGGAGGTCGTCACGGCCCTCAAAATTAAATTTATTAACCTACACTAGTATAGTAGGGCAGGGTCGATCCATAGAGAAGGCAGATGATAGATTCTTAAGGTCTTAATTTTATTAAACTTCACTGTTGTCAGCAGTGAAGTGAGGACACCTTCTTATTTTTTATTATTTTTATTAATATATTGATGAAATGGAAACAGGATGGGGAAACAAGTATTTTCTACAAGGAAACTAAAACTTATACTAAGTACTATCAAACTAAGTAATATAGAAAACTAACATTTAACAGTAAATATAAAGGAGATCAAATCAACAAAAAGTCACTCTGGAAATCTAATCTACTGGTTAAAATAATTGACTTCTTCACAACATTTATTGAATCACTCCTCAAGAACTTGATAAAGAATCTCCCTTGCCAAGGAATTCAATAGGCAAAAGACTAGGTTTTGGAGTTCTCCACACTAAAACTTAATCGAACTTCTAAGATGTTTGAAAAAGATCAAATTTCGAAATTAACTCGCCATAAATTTCCAAAATTAATGATATTAACGTTCTGAAAGATGCATTCAAAAACAACCTCACCAGTCAAAATTGAAGTATAAATTTTCAAATCAATTGAGAGGTGAATCAACTGAACAAATAATCATAATTATATCTCACTGATAGATGATGATTCTGAAAAATATAAGTAATTAAAGAATTCTAAGATATAAACCAGAAGAATTGAATTCCAATGATGATAAAATATTAATCTATGATCATCATGATAAAATAAGTGAAAAAATCTGAGAACAGAGTACAAAATTAAGGACAGAGGGAAGAAGAACTCCCCAAATACAACTCTGCTCTCGAGCTCCTTGGCTTTGTGTCCACTTAATCATCTACCGGGAATCACTGATCTCCAATGTGTGTTCATGGAATGAGAATGAGAGTCTCCTCAAAATTCTGCTGCTTTCTCTCCTTTAATACCTTGCTTTCATCTACTATATGTCACTGCTCGATCTCCACCGACTTGGAAAGTTCTTCACCCACGCACTGCAAAATGTGTGTGTTTCCGCGACAAGCACGTCGCATTAGTTTTTCCCTCATAACCAACTCCGGATTAGTCAGTAGGAAGCACTTGGATGTGTTTCCACCTCTTGAATGAACCTGCACACAATAATAACAAAATGAAATAATTAAAACTCAATAAAAGTAATTAATATGTTACAGTTATTATTTTATGTTTACTATTATAATACTTATTTAATGTTAAATAATAAATATCTTAAAATGATAATTATTATCTACTCTTATATTATTTATAAAACTATCCACTTAACATTACTATGGTAATACATAACTTGATTAATAAGTTAATTTAATTAAGTTAATAAAAACTAACATTTTTTAGTTTAACATATTTAACTAATTTATTAAAATTTGACAACATGAGTAAATACGTAATTGAAAATTTAATGTTTAAGATTGAATTAATAATTTATTATTACTATTTAAGAAATTAATTTTCTATATTAATTCATTAATTATTTTATTTTAATAATTAGAATTTAATACTTTATTTTTTTATTTTTAAATTAATAAGTATATTTTATAGTTTATTTTTAATTATATAATTATACTATAAACAATTTATTAATTTATTATTAACAATTATTATTAATTTAGTTTGAAATTTTAATTTATAATTTATCAATTTATTATAATCGTTTTTAAATTATAACTTTTATAAATTATTGTATATTTATTTGACTTGGTAAAGTAAACTTTAATGTAAAGTTTACTTTACTTTAACTTTACTTTTTTTCCTTTCTCTTTTTACTTTACTTTTACTATTACTTTTATGTATTTATTATTATTATAATTATATTTTTGTGTGCGTTATCATCTTCCTCCTCCCCAAAATTTTCGGCACACAGGGGTAGGGGGAGGTTTTTCATTGGTGCCGCAAAACAGGGATGTCGCCCTTAGTGCAATGACTCCTCTCCAGCGGCGTGGCGCGACCCTCGGCTCCAATAGGATCCCGGTGGTTTCGACTCCTCAAAACTGCAGACAAGAGCAACCCACGACGACATGCTCCTCATCCTCCAATCGCCGCACACTTCCCTTCTTCTCCTCTGTGCAAGAAACGGTCGCGGCTCGGATCAAGTGGACCTCCCTCCAGCGGCGGATCCTCAGCAACTCAACTGCTGCGGCCTGGTTCTTCCTCAGCTCGGCTCTCCTTGCAGCGGCGGGCAGCAGGGGAGCCATGGGTGGTGCGGCGCATCCTAGATCCAGCGGACTCCCACCTCGTGGGTCCTCAATGAGGAATGGTTTACTAGCCTAACTGTGAGGTTTGGGGGAATTGAGAGGTAACGGTGAGGTTGGCAGCAGCTACCTCTGAGGAAAATAAAAAGATGTAATGGTGAGGTTCTGAGGATAACCGTGAGGTGGAAAAAAACAAAGGTAATAGCGGTGAGGTAGAAATTCCATGCAAAGGTCACTGATACGCTAATATAAAAATGAACAGTCGCGCGAGGTCACTGATATAGAATAAAAATTAAGGACCTACTGTTACAAATAAAATTAAAATAAAAGAAGTCACTGGTACAAATAAATTAACAGGTCACCAGTGGGTAAAAGTCTACCGATGCAAATAAAGGTCATCGATAGATCAACGAGAGGGATATTGGTAGGCAGTAGGGTAACAGTGAGGATTAAGGTGAGAGAATTCCACCGATAGAAAAGAGTCACGTAACTTAAAAAAAACAAAGGTCACTGTTACGCAACAGTGAACTTTTTACAATAAACACACAAATAAAACATAAAATTAAAACTAAAATAGACTAAATAAAAAAAACTTAAAATAATTAATTAAAATAAGTCTAAATACCATGAATTCAAAACAGAATTTTGAGTTAACCATTAAAACATTAAAACAATTAATTGACCACACTTAATTTATTAACTGAATAATTATTAAACTAAATTTATAAAATACTTAAATTAAAATAACTATATAAATTAACTAAAAAGTAGAAGAAAATAAAAATAAAAGACAAGGTGACCCAAAGGTTACTAAAAGTCATAGTCTACCTCACCCATAGACTAAAACCAAATAAAAATTGATTAATAACCAATCTGCATACATAAAATAATATAATTAATGTTTAAAAACTCTTAATTAATTATTTAAACAACTAATCGAACACATAAAATTAAAAGAGAAGTAATTAATTTAATTTAAAACAAAAATTCTTCCTTAAATGATTATCATGATACATTAATCAACAAGTCAACATATTCTAATGAAACTTAATTAAAAGATAAAATATTAAAATAAGGTCTAAGTTAATTAAGTTGAATTATGTTGATTAAATTAAAATAAATGGATCAGTGGTATAAATTAATTAAAAGCTACCATAATACATAAAAGAGAGCTACTGGTAGGAAAGAATAACAGTGACAAAGGTTACCGGTATAAATAAGGTCACTGTTACTTCTCAAAACTAACTACCGTTAGAGCAAAAGTAACCTTGCTATCGGTAGCTTAGCTACTGGTAGCCTAGAAAGCGGTAACTATGTTTCTGGATATATAAACTTTTAAAAATTAAAATTAAATTAATTAGAAAACTCAATAATTATTAATAATAAACAGATAAATATGAAATACACAAATTGAAAATTAGTTATATTAAAAACAAATAAAGAATAAATTAATTATTTAATGGTCCATAGTTACATAAATTGTTATAAAAAATGAATATTTGACAAATTTAATTATACAAATACAAAAGTAAAAATATTTATCATAAAGTGATTAAATAATTAATTAGATCATTAAAAATCAAGTAAAAAGATGTGGAAAAACTATGTAAAAATAGAGACACATCAAATTCCCCCACACTTAAACATTGTTTGTCCTCAAACAATCGCATGTTTTATTATCTTTCAAAACAAAAGTATGATATTCATGATTTCTCTCAAAATGTAACATGTCCAACAATTTGTAATAAAGGAAAAAAACATGTCACTAGGCTTAGAAAATTAATCGTTCAAATGAACCTTGCCAAGAACCAATTCTCAAAGGTAGTCAAAAGGGGAATGAACCAACAATAAATGAAAATGTCATGCCTCATATGTGATACAACTTAATGACTAATTTCAATCTAAACTTAGGTTCTAAGTCCAAGAATGATAGGAGATAAAATATCAATGTAATTAATAACTTAACCAAGGAACTTTGTACTTTGACTTTTTCACCTAAGTTCCAAAAATAATTAATTTTTTTGTGAATCACCTCAATGATACAACCTAAATTATTTCCATAAAAACCAATTGATCTCTTCTTCATCTGGAGTTCATCATTCCCCTCACCCTAATGAGCTCATTTTTGACCATAGACACTTTATTTATTTATACCAAGACATGTTTCATTGTGCTAATCATTGTGCAATGCACTTATTAAAAGTGTACATAGGGATTATAGTAAACATAAACGCATCCAGCATCTAGGGTCTCAGAGACTCACTGTGGGATCCCAGATGTCCAAATTTCTCCAGTTTCAAAAGATTTATATCAAAAAATCATTTACATTGGCACATTAAATAAATTACTTTTAATAATTAAAATAAAAGAATGAGGCCCCTAGAATACGAATCAAACTTCCAGTTCCAAGATTTATGATCATAATTCCACAAATAGGGTACCCATATCAATTCCAGAAGTAGGTACTAAACTGAATTTCCATCAAATCACTAAGTAAGAACACTCAACAATCATCCAAACTCATTAATTTCATATTGAAAGAAAATCATAACTACCAATTAGATATCATTCAAAGGCAAGACCCCAATGAGAAACATTGAACAACCTAAAATTATGAAAGAATTTTGTAAAAATATGACCCATTATTTTAATAAGAAGAAATAAGTGAAGTAGGAATTGATGGGCTTTCAATTAAGCACACCTTAGCACAGTCAAGAATTGACCCCCTCCTTCACACTTAAAACCTAACTTTGTCTGCAAAGTTGACTTCTAAATATGGAGAAAAACAATTAATCAATTAAGGATCAAAACATATTTTCAATTTAGTAGATATATGACATGTAAAAAAGGGTCTCAATAACATTCAAAAATATTGTTTGCCACAATGAATACATTATCTGCAGGTTCATTAGTAAGTACATGTATTAACAATTATGTCCAATGACAAAGATTTTCAATATAGCTTAAGAGATATCATGTAATTTGTGGGTGCACAATGAATTGGGTGTAAGAAAATTTAGCAAGATGTATTCAATTAGATATTCAATAAAGCAGACAAATTTCATGCTAATCACCCCACATACTAAATGGTTCCAAAGAAAAAACAAAACTACCATCAAGCATGTACCCCCCCATACTTAATTTCATGCAGTGAATGGGTTTTAAACAATGAATTTCAGTTAACAGCAACAGGAACATGCAGATTTTTAATTCAAGTTAGTGACATGCATCAAAAGTTTTTTAATACAATTTATACAGCAGATCTTCAGTAACATGTAGCAGATTTTTTTTAAAACAAGCAAATTTTGTTTTAGCAAAAACAGGAGCAGAAATTTTTTTCTAAGGCATTAAGGAGTAGAAAAATGAAATGTACAAATTATGAATTGAGTACTTCCCTGAATATATTTGTCAATTTCCATCAAGTATAGGAATTCCACTCCTAAAATGACACAACAACAGCATCCTAGAAACACAGAGCATAAAAACCAGGAACAAATAACCAGTATAGACAGTGCAAACAGAAGGCAACATGGAAGCACTTTATTCAAAGTATAACAAGAACAAAGTAAAAAAGAAAACAAAAAAGAAAGAACATGGGTTGACTCCCATGAAGCACTAAATTAAAAGTCTTCAGTTAGACTTTATTTAATTAAATTTTTTTATTGAAAAAAAATGAAAAACCATGGGTTGCCTCCCATGAAGCGCTAGATTTATAGTCCCCACCTGGACTCACCTAGAAACTAACCGTAGTAACTAGGTGGATGTCGTTTACTCAATAGGAACCACCACATGTGTTTGGCTCAATTATTTTTAACATAAAGACGAACATTGTGGGCTCCCAAGCTAAACACATCCAAAATCTCATAGCATGAATTAACCCCTACGTAGAACCCTTTGAAAATTGTGGGTATAGTGCTGTCCACTTCCATATGTGTTTCAGAGTATTCAAAAGTTGAGTTCACATGAAGGGAAAACATAGTACAAGGTTCCTCAAAGGGTGTGGTATTATTTTCATGGCTTTCTCTCTTAACCTCAACACTAACAGGTTCACAATCAATGGTGCAAATGGGTAAATACTGAATAGTAGGATCAAGAGAGGATTCAATAACGTTCTGAACAGAATCATGTACAATGGAACTCAAGTGTGATTCCCCCACTGAACTACTATCAATTTCATGAAAAGACTCAGCACCCTTCACAGTTGAGGACGTAAGCGACAAACAGGGAAGATAATTTATTTTATCATAAATAGATTCAGATTTAACAATGTTGTAAATCTATTCCAAAAGATCCCCATCTATTAACTCACACTGAACATCTACTTCTTCTATCAAATCAGCTCTTCCTAACTCAAGTGTGTGCTCAACCTCTTTTTCATATTCAAATTCAAAAGGGTCACTTTACAAAACCAAGTCATTTGAGTGTTGCAATTCAATTTTAGGAGAAGAATTGTACAATTCAGTTTCAATAAATTTAGTTTCCAGAATGTTTAAATTAAGAAAATTATCCTCAAGTTGGTTAACATTATTTTCCATTTCATTACACAAAGTTTCAGATAAGTTATTACTACGAGAATCGAGAAATGAGAACTCATCAGTTAGTGTTTCTTCAAATGTCATTCCCTCATCCTCATCATCTAACAACATTTCAGAGATTATTGGGTTTATAGTTTCAAAACATGGAAGAGAAGTTTTCAATTGTGGTTCAAATATTTCAGATTCTGTGATTTACAGTTTAAGGTTCTCATTCAGATTATACCCAATATCAAGTTCAGACTCAATGTTCAGAATTTCAGAAATTTTGGGTGAAGAGCTTTTAACATTCAAATATTCAGTTTCAAGTTTGACTTCAACCCAAGTGACTTCATTTTCAAAACTTCTAAAAAAGTGTTTTTACTTTAAAGTAGGAATTATGAAGAGAATTGGGCATTATTTTTCAATCTATTTTAATTCAGTTTCAAAATTGTCCATCTCAACTCCATTAAAACACTTTATTGGATTTTCAATGTTTTTTTCTTGAATTTTTGAGTCAGTTATTTCCAAATTTGGTTCAAAAGTATCATATTCTTCAGAAATAAAATGTTGTTGTCCAGTCTCATAGTCACTCTATTCTTCCACTTGATTTTCAAATCTTTTGAAGACATTTTCTTTTTCATTTTCTTCATATTATTCTTGTTATTTAACCATTTGTTTTAATTCCAAGAGAATATTTTCCAATTTTTTCATTCTTTGATCTCTCTCTTGAGAATATCTAAGTTGTATTTCATGGGTTTTAGTTAACTAATTGTTCCAATTATTCTCCCTAGCATCTAGTTTGGTTTCTATTAATTCTAGTGAAGCTAGGAATTCAGGATTAGATTCAAAATTTTCATTTTATTCAATATAAACATCCTGTTGTAGCTGGTTATAGACACACTGCTAGGCAGTATTTCTATAATTTCAACAACACACACAATAAGGTTCAAGTTTCTGATTCCAGTCCTTATAATGTTCCATTTTTTTAAAACTAAAAATAGGTGAGTTTAAACAAACAAAGTTTCACAATTGATGCATATTTTTAATGTTCAACAAAAGCAGTAGGTTCCCATTCACAGTTTTTTTAAACATATTTTTTTAAATGTTTTTTTTATGTTTTTGTTATGTTTCTTTTAAACCCTAGACTCTCAGTGCGTTCCTTACCTGACAACGGCGCCAAATTTTGAACCAGCTAGAGGTCGTCACGACTCTCAAAATTAAATTTATTAACCTACACTAGTATAGTAGTGCAGGTTCGATCCACAGAGAAGGAAGATGAGATATTCTTAAGGTTTTAATTTTATTAAACTTCACTGTTGTCAGCATTGAAGAGAGGAAACCTTCTTAATTTTTATTTTTTTATTAATATACTGATGAAATGGAAACATGATGAGGAAACAAGTATTTTCTACAAGGAAACTAAAACTTATAATAAGTACTGTCAAACTAAGTAATATAGAAAACTAACATTTAACAGCAAAGGCAAAGGAGATAAAATCAACAAAAATTCACTCTAGACATCTAATATACTGGTTAAAATAATTGACTTCTTCACAAATTTTATTGAATCACTCCTCAAGAACTTGCTGAATAATCTCCCTTGCCAAGAAATTCAATAGGCGGAAGACTAGGTTTTGGAGTTCGCTACACCAAAACATAATTGAACTGCTAAGAAGTTTGAAAAATATCAAATTTGGAAATTAACTTTCCATAAATTTCCAAAATTAATGACATTAACGTTCTGAAAGATGCATTCAAAAACAACCTCTCCAGTTGAAATTGAAGTATAAATTTTGAAATCAATTGAGAGGTGAATCAAATGAACAGAGAATCATAATTCTATTTCGCTGATAGATGATGATTCTGAAAAATATAAGTAATTGAAGAAGTCTAAAATATAAACCAGTAGAATTGAATTCCAAATCTGAGAAAATATTAATCTATGATCATCTTGATAAAACAAGTGAAAAAAATCCGAGAACAGAGTATAAACTTAAGGACAGAGGGAAGAAGAACTCCCCAACTACAACTCTTCTCTCGGTCTCCTTGCCTCTCTATCCACTAAATCATCTCCCAGGAATAAATGCTCTCCAATGTGTGTTCGTGGAATGAGAATGAGAGTCTCCTCAAAATTCTGCCACTTGCTTTGATTTAATGCATTGCTATCATGTCACGAACCGAATCTGGTCGCCTTCAAAATCGGCACCCGACCTGGTCCATGGCAAGACCCGAAGGGCATTCCCAATCCTCACGGGCTGGAAGAAGTGCCTGGGTATCATAAAATGAGAATTGGGAATGATTTACCCGAGTTTATAAACTTAAAACAACAAACGAAACCAAGGAACCAAAACAGGATTTTTCAAACAAAAACATCTTTTAAAAAAATTCAGAACTGAATTACACAAATTTAAACAATGTATGAAGACCATTACAAATGTAAAAAACCAGGAAAATATATCCCAAGAACCTCCACATGGAAAGAGGCACCTCCCTCAAGCCATCCCCACAAGACTTCACCACCAAGGACCAGCTAGAAACCCGAACCAATGGTACTAAAAACTGTACCCAACCTGCGACAAAAAAAATAACCAAGTCTACTTACACCCAAGAGTGTAAGTAGGGTGTGATCCAATGCCCAGTAGGATACCACCACTAAGAGATTCCATGTGATAAACATTTAAAGACGAAAAGCATGCAAGTTTTCAAAAACATAAAAAAGCTAGTTACAATTTCTAAAAGATGCGACTTTGAATAAAAACAGTTTTCAAGTGGGTTATTTTAATGGGTTAACACTTTTAAAATAAACACCAAATCTACTGAATTTTCCAGCCAAATGTACAGTATGCCGACGGTAAGTATAAAGTAAATAATGAGCACAAGCAATAGGAAATAACCCCTAGGCACTAGCTAGCTGTGTGTCTCAGGTACCACGTATCTCAGTGAGATTAACCATCACAAATATACATTCTCATGCACGATACACTAGTATAGAACATACCCATAACCTAGTGGTCCCCAATCATCATCATCATAGTTTAGTTAGAGTTGTAAATGTCAATCTTGCTAAGTGAAACTGAGGCCAAACCCCACGGATTCACTAGCATACTAGTACACGTCCACCCACCTAGATACCCATGTTTTCCCCTTGCGCTCAAACAAGTTCAACAAGTCAAGAAATATACATTGAACATGAAAATATCATTTCTAAACCACAAATTCACCAAAAAGCCCATATGTATACCACACAAGTCACAAAAATCCATTTTTCATTCAAAATGATTTTGAAGTCTGACTCACACCAAAATAGCCCACAACACATTTCAAATTTCTTCAACACTTCCACAAAACCATTAAACAATTTTATAAAACAATTATAATATATTTAAACTCATATAACTGCCCAAAAACATTGAAAATAACACTTCTTTCATAATAAAAAATTCAAATTTTCACATCACACTCACACAAAACACTGCACATCAATTTCACATCACTTTCACACCTCAATATCTCCTTCAAACAATTTAATAAAATATTTCCAAGATGATACATATCACATAACAGACTTTTCAAAAATTAATTGTACCTTTTAAAAATATACTCCTACCAAAACAGTTTGCTGATATAGTTTCACCTACTACACAACTCACTAAACCATTCAAAACTTTCATAAAACAATTATAAGGAGTATACCCAAACTTTGCACATAGAACCCATTTCAAAAACCACTTTTTAAGCCAACATCACACCAAGACCCTACCAAAACATAATTGGAAGCCCAATCAACATGTAATAATTCACTTTCAAATGTTATATAATCACTTTGAACAATATCACAAAAGATACCCATGAGAACACACAAATCCATAAAACACTTTCAAGGAGTATAACAAGGTTATACACATAAAACCATTCAAAGACACCCCCTTTTTTAGGCCCACATGACACTATATCATTACCCAACCAAAATTGGCAGCCCTTTTCAACAACTAATAAATCACTTCCACATTTTACAAAACTACCACAAGATATAACACATGAAATACATTTGAAAAATACACACTTCAAGCAAAAATGTAACTTTAATACCAAATGATTTACTATTGCTACCAAAAATGGTTTTCTCATAATAGACATCATATAAGGAATATGCAAAATTATTTAATCAAGCAAACTAACTCATCATTAAATGGTTACCCATGGAATCACCTACCGAAATTGTCGAATCCCACAAAACATGCTGCGAAACATCAACCACACCACCCCGGCACCACAAGGATGATAGATCCATCCCTAGACCACAAATTTTTACCAAAAAGACCCATGGTTAATCCCTAGGTACTAAACCTAGGCTCTGGACACTTTGGAACATCAAGGAAGAGGGATGAAATCCTAAGGAAATGGAAGAAGTGGAAGGGAGGAACACTCACCGTGAAAAATCTTGAAGAAATTACCCCAAATTAACCAAATGTTGAAACTCAAAGCAGAAAATTCTGATATTTAGTCTCTCCTGATGAGGAGGAGGTCATGTGGGGACTGAAATGGGGGGAAAAGAGTAAATATTGAAGGAGATATGAATGAATGAATTTACCTCTTCAAATATGCCCGATTTTAGAAACCCTAATAAGTTCAGCACTAAATTACAATGAATAAGAGCTCCAAAGAGAGACGAGAGAGATTGGGAGCAAGACTGGGTTCAAGGGGCGCATTTGAGGCTTGGAATCACCGAAAAATCCTTAAAATTGAATAAGTTATTAATTAATCAAGTTTTATTTTTAAAACTGGAATTGGGCTTTCAGGCAGGCCCAATCCCTTAAATAAAAACCCATATACACCTTGGTTATGGATTTATAAAGGCTCCAAACTACAATGGTGGTGTTAATATGTCAGGGTAGACCATTTCAGAATTGGAATGGGTGAAAAATATTAAAAAATTAAAAACTTATAAAAGAAACAATATTTATTTTTAAATCTGGAATTGGGCTCACGGTTTGGCCCAATTCACGAAAACTCACCCATTCCACCATAAAAGCTTGAGAAAACCCAAAAACAAAGGATAAATGGAAATTAAATTAAATTTAACTTTAAAATAAGTCATGTATGTGATAATTCTCCCGCCCATGAAAACTTTCCGCCCCAAAAAGTCACATCAAGGCCAAAGCAACAATCAAACCCAACTAAGAAACCAAGAGGCACTCCCTTGTCAGGTTTCACCCCCAAAGGCCAAAACACCTCCACTGATCAATTATTGAAGGATTACTCTAACAAAAAAAGTTTACACCACTTTCCTTAAATGATCAATCACATTCATAATTTATCCCAAAATAAAACTCATTAAACACTATCCGAACAAGACTCACGCAATTCACCCAAATGAACAACAACATCGTAGAAGGTTACACTTACCTTACTTTAACTAGACCATTGGGTACTCCCCAATCCCATAGTTTACTAAAGGAAGATGTAGGTAGCTTGATAGATCTGAATGAGACTACCTACCACCAAGCCACGACCATGGTTAAGTCTGAGTTACTGGTATGGGGGAACAAAAATAACCTCCCCACCATGAGAACCAACCATCTTAACCGACCAGCATGAGCCAGTACATAAAGCCCCCAGAATTTAAAGATTTGGGACGACCACATGGTCAGTCTACATGGTTTGGGAAACCATGAACTAACAGTGGGGATCCTTCTATCTATAAGGTTTTTTGGGGCATGGTCACTACTATCCAAGTGCAAATCGTGTGCCCAACCTGTCTAGCCAAACATCAAACCTTTCTCCAAAGACTCAATGGAAACCAAAGGGGGATCAGATAACATTGGGTGATGACATGGGTAAAAGGCCCTTTACCTATTTCCAATGAACATGAACAATAGAAGAAAGATAATGAGACCATAGGTTTAAACTCTTCCTATCTTTCCTACTGAGGATAAGAAATTTTACAAGGGTTTAAATGACCCTGGGATTTCCCCTGACTACTAGTCAGCTTCTGTTCGAGACCTATGGCTGGAGCTCAAATGATTGAAGCATCTTCAACCTCGCAGTTAGGCTTTGGAACCCCCCCCCCCCCCCGAATGAGAATTCCTCTTTCGGTGTAACCAAAAACTACACTACAATCCCCAATAATTTTTCCAAGACATAACAAATTCCAAACTCACTTTACCCTAACCCGATATTTCACTGAAACAAGGGCTTATAAGATGCACACACATCACACCTTGTTTGTTCGGGTGAGAAACAATAGAATTAAAGAACACCTATACTCACCTTCCTCTAAAATGGAATATTATTTTTCCAAGGGAGACATTCTCCCAACATAACATAGACTCTCATATGATTTCCCAACTTTCACCTTTACGGTCAATTGATCACATGATATCATAAGGCATCACCGAGCATGACCATTGCGACTGATATAAACAATTCATGGAGAGGGGCCTTATACAACAACCCCAAACAACACAGAATTCTAGATAATGGCCACAATATCCTATCGTGACCATATTTCCCACACTGTTGGTTTAACATAAACTCATGCTTCAAAGAAACTGTGAAGAACCCAAAGGCCCTCTTAGACGACATCGAGACACTCATCCCCACTAACAACCCTAGACCACTTCCAGCTTCGACAAATAAGGAGACTTAAGAGGCTATGGTCTATTTCAACCTTACATGATCACTATCCCACTACAAGAGGATACACAAAACCAAGAAAGTAAAGGGTGTAGAATCAATCTAAAAATCTCAAGAAAAAGATTCCTTATATTGATCAACTGGAGGATCTTCAAATGGAGAAACAATCCGGTTTGCACTTCAGTTGTGCACTATCCTTTAATGGGGTGTACCTTATCCAATGATTGAACCCAAGGACCCAACCAAGATGGTCCATTGGTCAAGATATACCACAAAACAGATCCAAACACATGAATGGAACCACCATAAATGTGTCTCAAAACATTTTTCAAAAGATTCCACTAACCATCCCTACAACACAACTTACTGACCAAACCCAAACCCAAAACATAGTTCAAATAGGAGGGGTTCTTGGACTCAAATCATCCCACAACATCAACTTTTTTAAAAACACATAATATAATCCATCACAAACAATTCATCGAGACATCATGTTTTTCTTTAAAAACATTTCTTGAAAACAAACGGTTCAGCGGTTAGCGTATCCACCAATGGTACCCCATGGGCCTTACACATGGATGTTTTTGTGCCACACTGGGCACCCTCATCATATCCATCCTGACACTCATCCAGTAGTGACATCAATCATACATCATCCCATATAACCCCATGCATGTGGTTGCCCATGGAAATACCAAAGGTTAAAACAAAACATTATTTCCACATTTCAAAACCAAAAAAGTCAACCAACACATCCTTTTTCATAAAACCACTAACCAGGAGATCAAAATCCCAATTCAAATATTACTAAACGTTTCAGAAATACACAAACATTTGGACAAGAACTCACTTTCATGTTATTCAAATCAATTTCATATCATCTTATCCCATTAAAACACCCTTTGATTGTTTAGAAAACTCTATTGGAAACACTTTTTCAAAACCAACTTCAGTATAGTTTGTACTTTCAAAAAGAGGTATAAGCACACCATTTTCCATTTGAATATAATTATGAAAATTCAGTTCCACCATTCCATAAATCAAACCATTCCATCTTTATTTTAAAATCATTTAACAAAAACTTTACACTTCTTAAAACCAAGTCACTTTAAAACCAAAGTTCTAAGATTTCAAAATTAAAGAACACAAGACAATGTGAGAGGAAACTAGTTTTAGTGGGTGACTTGGACATATGGTTGGAGGCCATATTCCAATCACTTCACTGTAATAGAGAGTGTTCTAGGGAATATCCCTGGCTCCATATGGCTTTCCAGACCTTGCGAGCTCACTGAGACCATTAACCCAACTCTCTTTTCATTTCCCCTAATCATCCTTAAACCAAGAAAACCAAGGGACTCTGAAAGGTCCCGACTTCCCTTGGTGACCTGAATGATGTCATGAGGTTTGGTGATAAGCCACACTACTCATAACCAAAATTCCAAGTCCCAACATTCCTAACTCCAGACTATCCCGACTGTTCCCCAAATAACATGACCCAAAGAGAGCGAACCTGCTCTGATACCATTTTGTCAAGAACCGAATCTAGTCGCCTTCAAAATCGGCACTCGACCCGGTCCATGGAAAGACCCAAAGGGTGTTCCCGATCTCCACGGGCTGGCACAAGTTCCCGGGTATCATAAAATGATAATTGGGAACGATTTATCCGAGTTTATAAACTTATAACAACAAACGAAACCAAGGAACCAAAACTGGATTTTTCAAACAAAAACATCTTGTACAAAAATTCAGAACTGAATTACACAAATTTTAAAAATGTATGAAGACCATTACAAAGGTAAAAAACCAAGAAAAGATAGTCCAAGAACCTCCACATGTCAAGAGGCACCTCCCTCAAGCCATCCCCACAAGACTTCACCACCAAGGACCTGCTAGAAACCCGAACCAATGGTACTAAAAACTGTACCCAACCTCCGACAACAAAAATAACCAAGTATACTTACACCCAAGGGTGTAAGTAGGGCGTGAGCCAATTCCCAGTATGATACCACCACTAAGATATTCCATGTGATAAACATTTAAAGACTAAAAGCATGCAAGTTTTCAAAAACATAAAAAAAGCTAGTTACAATTTCTAAAAGATGCTACTTTGAATAAAAACAGTTTTCAAGTGGGCTATTTTAACGGGTTAACACTTTTAAAATAAACACCAAATCTACTGAACTTTCCAGCCAAATGTACCGTATACCGATGGTAAGTATTAAGTAACTAATGAGCACAATCAATAGGAAATAACCCCTAGGCACTAGCTAACTGTGGGTCCCAGGTACCTCGTATCTTGGTGAGAGTAACAATAAAAAATATCCATTCTCATGCACGAGCCACTAGTAGGGAACATACCCATAACCTAGTGGTCCCCAATAATCATCATCATAGTTTAGTTAGAGTTGTAAGCGTCAATCTTGCTAAGTAAAACTGAGGCCAAACCCCACAGATTCACTAGCATACTAGTACACGTCCACCCACCTAGATACCCATGTTTTCCCCTTGTGCTCAAACAAGTTCAACAAGTCAAGAAATATACATTGAACATGAAAATAACATTTCTACATAAAAAATTCACCAAAAAGACCATATGTATACCACACAAGTTACAAAAATCCATTTTTCATTCAAAATGATTTTGAAGTCCAACTCACACCAAAATAGCCCACAACACATTTCACATTTCTTCAACACTTCCACAAAACCATTAAACAATTTTATAAACCAATTATAAGATATTTCAACTTATATAACATCCCACACACATGTAAAATAACACTTCTTTCATAATCAAAAATTCAAATTTTCACATCACACTCACACAAAACACTCCACATCAATTTCACATCACTTTCACACATCAATATCTCCTTCAAACAATTTAACAAAATATTTCCAAGATGATAGATATCACATAACAGCCTTTTCACAAATGAAATGGACCTTTTAAAAATATACTCCTACCAAAACAGTTTGCTGATATAGTTTCACCTACTACACAACTCAATAAACCATTCAAAACTTTCATAAAACCATTATAAGGAGTATACCCAAACTTTGCACATAGAACCCATTTCAAAAACCTCTTTTTAAGCCAAAATCACACCAATACCCTACCAAAACAGAATTTTCATCCCAATAAACATGTAATAATCCACTTTCAAATGTTATATAATCACTTTGAACAATATCACAAAAGATACCCATGAGAACACACAAACCCATAAAACACTTTCAAGGAGTATAACAAGGTTATACACATAAAACCATTCAAATACACCCCCTTTTTTAGGCCCACATGGCACTATATCATTACCCAACCAAAATCGGTAGCCCCTTTAAACATCTAATAAATCACTTCCACATTTTACAAAACTACCACAAGAGATAACACATGAAATACATTTGAAAAATACACACTTCAAGAAAAAATGTAACTTTAATACCAAATGCTTTACTATTGCTACCAAAAATGGTTTTCTCATAATGCACAGCATATAAGGAACATGCAAAATTATTTAATCAAGCAAAATAACTCATCATTAAATGGTTACCCACGAAATCACCTACCGAAATTATCGAATACCTCAAAACATGCTGCGAAACATCAACCACAACACCCCGACACCACAAAGATGATAAATCCAGCACTAAACCACAAATTTTCACCAAAAATACCCCTGTTTAAACCCTAGGTACGAACCCTATGTTCTGGACACTTTGGAACATCAAGAAAGAGAGATGAAACCCTAAGGAAATGGAAGAAGTGGAGGGGAGGAACACTCACCTTGAAAAATCATGAAGCAATTACCCCAAATTAACCAAATTTTGAAACTCAAAGCAGAAAAACCTGATAGTTAGGCTCGAATGATGAGGAGGAGGTCATGTGGGGACTGAAATGGGGGAAAAGAGTAAATATTAAAGGAGATATGAATGAATGAATTTACCTCTTCAAATCTGCCCGATTTTAGAAACCCTAATACGTTCATCACTAAATTGCGATAAAGAAGAACTCAAAAGAGAGGAGAGAGAGATTGGGAACACAACTGGGTTCAAGGGGCGCGTTTGAGGCTTGGAATCACAGAAAAATCCTTAAAAATGAATAAGTTATTAATTAATCAAATTTTATTTTTAAAACTGGAATTGGACTTTCGGGCAGGCCCAATCCCTTAAATAAAAACCCATATACACCTTGGTTATGGATGTATAAAGGCTCCAAAATACAATGGTGGTGTTAATATGTCAGGTTATACCATTTAGGAATTGGAATGAGTGAAAAATATTAAAAAATGAAAAAGTTATAAAAGAAACAAAATTTATTTTTAAATCTGGAATTGAGCTCACGGTTTGGCCCAATTCACGAAAACTCACCCATTCCACCATAAAAGCTTGAGAAACCCCAAAAACAAAAGATAAATGGAAATTAAATTAAATTTAACTTTAAAATAAGTCATGTATGTGATATATCATCTACTGCATGTCACTTCTCGATCTCCACCGACTTGGAACGTTCTTCACCCACACACTGCAAAATGTGTGTTTTTCCGCGACAAGCACGTTGCATTAGTTTTTCCCTCGTAACAAACTCCGGATGAGTTAGTGGGAAGCACTTGGACACATTTCCGCCTCTTGAATGAACCTGCATGCAATAATAACAAAATAAAATAATTAAAACTCAACAAAAGTAATTAATATGTTACAGTTATTATTTTATGTTTACTATTATAATACTTATTTAAAGTTAAATAATAAATATCTTAAAATGATAATTATTATCTACTCTTATATTATTTATAAAACTATCCACTTAACATTACTATGGTAATACATAAATTGATTAATAAGTTAATTTAATTAAGTTAATAAAAACTAAATTTTTTTAGTTTAACATTCTTTAACTAATTTAGTAAAATTTGACAACTTGAGTAAATAAGTAATTGAAAATGTAATATTTAAGATTGAATTAATAATTTATTATTACTATTTAAGATATTAATTTTCTAGATTAATTTATTAATTAGTTTATTTTAATAATTAGAATTTAATGCTTTATTTTTTATTTTTAAATTAATAAGTATATTTTATTGTTTATTTTTAATTATTTTTAATTATATAATTATACTATAAACAATTTATTAATTTATTATTAACAATTATTATTAATTTAGTTTTATATTTTAATTTATAATTTATCTATTTATTATAATTTTCTTAAAATTATAACTTTTATAAATTATTGTATATTTATTTGACTTGGTAAAGTAAACTTTAATGTAAAGTTTACTTTACTTTAACTTTACTTTTTTGTTGTTTTTTTCCTTTCTCTTTTTACTTTACTTTTATTATTAATTTTATGTATTTATTATTATTATAATTATATTTTTTTATGTGTTATCATCTTCCTCCTCACCCCAATTTTCGGCGCACAGGGGTAGGGGGAGGGTTTTCTTTGGTGCCGCAAAACAGGGACGGTGCCCTCGGTGCAGCACCTCCTCTCCTGCGGCGTGGCGCGGCCCTCGACTCCAACAGGATCCCGGTGGTTTCGGATCCTCAAAATGGCGGACAACAGCAAACCGCGACGGCGTGCTCCTCATCCTCCAGCGGCTGCACACTTCCCTTCTTCTCATATGCACAAGCAACAGTCGCGGCTCGGATCAAGTGGACCTCCCTCCAGCGGAGGCTCCTCAGCAACCCAGCGGCTGTGGCCTGGTTCTTCCTCATCTTGGCTCTCCTTACATCGGCGGACAATAGGGGAGCCATGGGTGGTGCAGCGCATCCTAGATCCAGCGGACTCCCACCTCGCGGGTTATCAATGAGGAATGGTTTACTACCCTAACAGTGAGGTTTGGGGGAATTGAGAGGTAACAGTGAGGTAGGTAGAATCTACCTGTGAGGAAAAGAAAAGGATGTAACGATGAGGTTCTGAGGATAACAGTGAGGTGGAAAAAAAAACAAAGGCAATAGCAGTGAGGTAGAAATTCCACGCAAAGGTCACTGATACTCTAAAATAAAAATGAGCAGCCGCGCGAGGTCACTGATATAGAATAAAAATTAAGGGCCTACTGTTACAAATACAATTAAAATAAAAGAAGTCGCTGGTACAAATAAATTAACAGGTTACTGGTGGGTAAAAGGCTACCGATACAAATAAAGGTCATCGATAGATCAAAGGGAGGGCTTCTGGTAGGCAGCAAGGTAACAGTGAGGATTAAGGTGAGAGAAGTCCCCCATTAGAAAAGAGTCACCGTTAACTTGAAAAAAACAAAGGTCCCCGTTACGCAACAATGAACTTTTTAGAATAAACACACAAATAAAACATAAAATTAAAACTAAAATAGACTAAAAAAAAATTAAAATAATTAATTAAAATAATGCTAAATACCATGAATTCAAAACAAAATTTTGGGTTAACCATTAAAACATTAAAATAATTAATTGACCACACTTAATTTATTAACTGAATAATTATTAAACTAAATTTATAAAATACATAAATTAAAATAGCTATATAAATTAATTAAAGAGTAGCAGCTAATAAAAATAAAATCCAAGGTGACCCAAAGGATACATAAAGTCATAGTCTACCTCACCTGTAGACTAAAACCAAATAAAAATGGATTAATAACCAATCTGCATACATAAAATAATATAATTAATGTTTAAAAACTCTTAATTAATTATTTAAACAACTAATCTAACACATAAAATTAAAAGCGAACTAATTAATTTAATTTAAAACACAAATTCTTCCTTAAATGATTAGCAGGATACATTAATTAACAAGTTAAGCTATTCTAATGTAACTTAATTAAAAGATAAAATATTAAAATAGGGTCTAAGTTAATTAAATTGAGTTATGTTGATTAAATTAAAATAAATGGCTCACCGGTATAAATTAATTAAAAGAAACCGTAATAATTAAATGAGATCTATTGGTAGGAAAGAATAACAGTGAAAAAAGGTTACCAGTATAAATAAGGTCACTATTACATCTCAAAACTAACTATCTCTAGAGAGAAAGTAACCCTGCTATCGGTAGCTTAGCTACTGGTAGCCTGGAAAGCGGTAACTATGTTTTTGGATGTTTAAACTTTTAAAAATTAAAATTAAATTAATTTTAAAACTCAATAATTATTAATAATAAATAGATAAAGATTAAATAAACAAATTGAAAATTAGTTATATTAAAAACAAGTAAAGAATAAATTAATTATTTAAGGGTCCATAATTACATAAATTATTATAAAAAATGAATATTTGACAAATTTAATTATAAAAATACAAAAGTAAAAATATTTAGCATAAAGTGATTAAATAATTAATTAGATCATTAAAAATAAAGTAAAAAGATGTGGCAAAACTATGTAAAAATAGAGCCACATCAATGGTACAATCATGGTACCAATAAGGCATGATTGGTGATATGAAGTCATTATGCCTAAATTCATTAGAATTTTACAAGTCATAACTAATTTATATGATCATATTATTGATCATTGGATGTCAAAACCATCAATTATGGAAGGTGTATATAAGAAACAACTAGAATGGGATGATAACATTATCTAATGCCAAAAAAAGATGAAATTTTTTGAAATTATGTTTATGATTGAAGTAAGAAACAAGATCATAGAATATTCATTTGGGATGAATATTTTCTCCAATGACCCATATTTTGAACTAAGGTATGAATAGTTAGTTTTTCAATTGGAATAACTTAACAATAACTAATAAAATAAATACAATTAGGTCACAAGAGTGCCCTAGGATCTTTCAGAGCTTGGATCTCTGAAATGGAAAAAACATGCTAGGTTATACCATTTGTCTGCAACCTGGAAACCTAGGGAACATGATCACATTGCTAGTTGAAAGTGGGGAACATAGACTTTGCATACGGTAATCACATGGTTATTTAAACCATGCACCTAACCCTATGGTTCAACCATTTTCTATAGGAAATTAATGCAATGTTGGCACACAATTAGATTAACTGTGCACCTAAAATGTGAAAAGTAGGATTTTGGGGATAATTAACATTTTTAACCCAACATAAAACTTAATCCTTATTTATTTATTCTCATACCTCTAAAGGATATAACTTATCCACTTACTCATCTTTTATCTCAAGAACACCTCGAAGCGGGGCTTTGATCCAACTCTCACCTCGTGTGTCCATTTCTAGATTCATCGGACTCTACGAATCCACATCGCTGATCTCCCTTAGTCTATCTAATACTTTGTAGGTTTATCTTTACATAAATTGTGCTATTTAGTAGTAGGATAAATTTAACTATTTTTAGGTCATTGGACCATTTCTCATATCTCCTCTAACCTACTTCAAATAAGAGGTTGATATCGAGCGAGGTGTCATCTATGACCCAAAGGTATTTGGTCAAATTGTTTTCCAATTATGTTTATCCATTTTGTAGATAACATAATCGTTCTATAAGATAGCCTTGGCTGATCATATTTAATATATTTATTATTTCATGTATAATTTTTCCTTGTGAATTAATGCAAGCTTAATGGACCTTGATTGGTGGTTTATAGATCACACACACCACATATTCCCACCCCTTGGGTGTGCCCTTGAAATTTTCCATTTTGGCTAATTGGTCCAATTTTCTCGGAGCACCCAATTGGATATCGACCTAACTTTTAAATGAAATTTACCTTTAATAATGTGTAATTTATTGAACCCAAGACACCTCTTAGGTGTTTTTACCTCTCATAGGTTGAACTTCCCACATGGGCATATGTAGTGTTACCCATGGCACATTACCTTGAAACGTAAGCCTTTGAAATGAAATTGTCATGTTTTAATGAGACAAATGAAATGGCAATGGTGAATGAATTGATTACAATAGATTATGAAATATGGTATCATCCTTTTATTATATTTATCATGACACCTTCCTTTGGTTTTTGTCTTTATAAATGAAATTGTCATGGTTTGATAATTGGAATGGCTGATTCAAATGAAATGGATACAACATGTTGGATTGTTTTATTAAAGTGAATCAAATGGTTTTGAATAAAATATCCCAAAGTATGGTAAGACCATTCCCTACCTTTGTTTATGCCAAATTATTCTTTTCAAATGTAATCATTATATGGAATTGAACTTGTATATGATATGATTAAGTGGTTGTGCCTTAAGTATTATGTAATAAATGGATATGAATCTTATATCTATATAAGGGATATATTAAAGGAATGTATGGGTGGTTAATTCACTTTGTAGTTATAATAATAATATTCCTTTATATATTCTAGGAAATATGGTAAATGATTCAGCTGGGCAGGGTGACCTATGCTCCCTTACATCAGGTGTTGAGCATTACAACTCACACGAGTGATAATATATGGTCTATGGGACTTTGAGTGCCACATTATATTTTAGAGTGTTTCCATAATGTGAATACTCTCCATATCGAGTGAATTAGTATGGAAACTCTCACTCTATAGGGGTGTAGGGTATGTACCCTATCTTTGGTGTTTTTAGGCTTGTAGACTGGTCATGGATTGCTCTGAGTTACATCTCGGTCCCGCCATCACTAGAATTCCAGGTATATGGTCATTATGTGTCAACACACACATGGCTCATCTAGGTGGATGAAATATATAACTAATATATATATATATATATAATGTATTACTATATATATATAGTGGATGAATCAGACATTCCAGCCACTGGTTGAAGCAGGTAGACCTTCCAGGTGTCCTTTAGAATCCTGAGTGGGTGGTTATTTATTTATTTTAGTATTTAGTTTATTTATTACACATTAAAAATGTTTATTTATGAGAACCTACTTAGATTACACGTAGACACTATTGGTGCTGGCCTACTAAGATATATTTCTCACACCCTACTTGGGCTACCTTTGGCACTTGAGAAGACTTTCTTCCTTTAGGTGCTAATAGGGGAATGCAACCTATTATAGGTTTCTGGTATTTATTTCCTAGCTGAAGTTTAGGAACAGAGGACAGAGCATGCGCTCAAGATTCTAGTGGAGCATTTTTTTGTTCATTTATTACTTTTTGTATAGCATGAATGTATGTATGTTATCCTGTTCCCACAATTTTATCAGCATGTCATGCATCATGTATTGAAAATACCATTGTGGACTTTGTTGTATTATTTCATTTGTTCAGTTATCTATTTCATACACTACTTATTTCTTTAGTTGTCTATTTATAATCCCATTATTTGTTGATTATAAATGTTAATATTATGATTCTACTATTGAATTTTATATTTTGTATCTTCTCTACTACTCTATCACGAGGGTATAATCTCCCCACCATACCACCTTAGACCCTCACTACTAGTCATCAGCCTTTGGTATACAGGGAGGTTTATTTGAGGCCATGTGACCCACCCGCACAAGGCATGGGTTAAGTGGACCCCAGGTTGGAATGTTACAAAGTGGTATCAAACAAGTTCTTTTCTTGATTACTATTTTGAGACAATAGATTGGGGATAGGAAACACATGGAACTTGGTCGTAAGATGTGATTGGGAAATAAGAACACATGTTTGGGGTATTGTCCGAGTTTTCTAATTAAAATTGTTGTTATTATTTCTCTTGTTATGGTTATTATGATTTCACCTTTGGTTGATTCACATAATTTATGATGTTATCGATATTAGTGATATTGAAATTCATATTTCTTTATTAATCCCAATGAAATAAGGGATTTTCATTATGACATACATCACTATTAGAATGGTATGATAAATAATACATGAATTCTTTCCATGTAACATTTGTTTTTAGTGTAAATTTTTCTTGTTACATATTAGTTTATCCTTGAGTTTATGTTGAATTGTGCTGACAATTTTGTATGTATTGAAAAAAACATAATTGATACTTAATGTGTCTTCCATAACCTAGCAATATTTTCTTAAATAAGTTAAAATAGACACCTTAAGTATCCAATTATGGAATGATGAGATATGGACCATTGGATGCATGAGATGGAATGTGTTATCATGTGAGTTGAAAGGATTTCATGTTTTGATTCATAAGGTGTATGGGCCCTTATGAATCAAAAAATTAAAAACCATCTGATTCAACCATCTTAAGGTATTTTAAATGTTTAATAATTACAATTTAAATTGGAAAAGAATTTTGAATTGAAATGTACATCTTGCATATGTATGACCTAGAAACATATACCAAAACCCAACCATTGTAGTTGGTAGCGGGGTATCTTCTAGAGTTCTTATAGCTTGTTATGGTCTCTTTCTATCATTTATACCTGACTTTGGAAGTAGGCATAAAGGCATGATCATTTCTATATAAATGAATTATTTATGTCCTAGTTTATTATCTATAATTGTTTCAATTTCATAAATCACTTATGAGACTTTAATTTGGAATTGTAGCATTATTCTACCATGATACCATCGAGTTGTGTTCCCTGAAGGCAGTGAAGATCATGTCCCTAATGTGGAGGGATAAGAGATTCCAGTCATTCCTTCTATTGATCCACCTATGGATCCTTTTCTAGTTCTAGATGTGGGTGTCGAAACCCACTTCTAAGAGGGGTTTCAATATATTCTTCAGGGTATGTAATGAGTCAGTTGACCTGCCCCAAACATGGTAGAGTTTACTTGTGAGTTTCAAAAGCATTATCCTCCCACCTTATGAGAGGATGGTGGAACTCATGCTGTAGAGTCTTGGATCATGGTTATCCTATAAATATTTCATCATCTTGAGACACCTCTAGAGTGGAGGGTTAATCTAGTGGCTTATATTATAAGTGAATCAGCTATGATATGGTGGGATTTTTCACCCAAGTGAATAAAAAATGTGATATATTTTTTGTTGAATTTCAGACCATCTTCTACTACTAATACATTTTCCAGAATCTGAAGGTCAATAGAGCTAGTGAGTTGATGGATCTACAATAGAGAAGTATAATAGTTATGGAATACTCTACCTATTTCACAGAGCTACAAATATTCACTCATTTTCAATCTTTTGATGATCTTATGACAGCTAGGTTATTCTAGGGTGGACTGGACTATGCCATCCGATCATAGGTCAATGTTTTTAGGCTGGATACTATTTTTAAAATCATAAAATTGGACCTAATTATAGAATAAAACTTGAGGGATGCTGAATGTGTGAGCCAGGGAATTTCGGTACCTAGGGATTCCATTTTTTTATTTCTCTAGGATAAAGAGACACCTTGAGACTACTGGTGGAGGTAGAAACAATTAGGCTCATTTCATAAATAGTCCAATCATCTATAACCAATGTGGGAAGATTGGGAATGTCAGATCTTAGTGTTTGTGGGATCCAATTGAGTGCAAAGATTATAGAAGGATGTGTGATCTCCAGTATCCCTACTGTCATAACCCGCCACCACCAAGATGAGGTAAGGGACAAAAAACTACCATACCCTTCCTTCTTTATGTTGAAGGAGATATAATGACCCCTGAGTCCCGCCTTCAGTAGGCCCCGGAGTGGTTACGAGCACCAAAAGTATAGAATAACATGTAATATGGAAGAAATTACCCTTTTTATTTAGTAGTATCGGGAGGTAAGATGGTGAGAGTCCAAAAAACTCCAAAAATGATGGTAAAAGTAAATCCAAAACCCATTCTCATATGTATGTTCAATGATAAACCCATACCAATTACAAGAAAACTCTATAGGGAAAGTACCAAAAGAAAAGAAAAAAGTAATGACAATTATCCCAATGTCTGAGCTAGTACGGTCTCACACAGTCCCCGAAGTCCTCCTGGAAACCTGAAAGTAGTTTTATATACGTAGGGTGATTGTACAAGTATAATCAGTAGGGAAACCCCAAAGCTCTCATGAACAAGTGGGGATGCATTCTAATTCCCCATGAGAAAATAGAGACAACCAAAACACTTAGCAAGGAAACTACCCACACAGCCTCACCAAGGCACACTCCCCCAAATAACGCAAGTCAGGTACGTAATAGAAATAGCACATCAATTTTTAGGTACCCCACACCACTTTCCCACTGGTTATTGAAGACACCCTATGCTTCAAAACTCCTCTTCTATTTTCACTACAGTCCCACTACTGCCCCAACAACAACCTTGTAGGAAACTTCAACCACGTATCCCACCCACATACACCTGGGCCACCATAACCATACCTAACCATGAAAACAGAAACATGGTCAAGAATAACTACCACCATGCCCGAAGACACCTGGGCCACATCCCGAAGACACTTGGGTAACAAACAGCCTTGCACATGCCTGGCCCAACCACCACAACATACGCTACTCAAATAGTCTTGGGATATAATGGACCTTAGGCCATCACAACCTTCTCGAAGAGTCTTGGAATACTCAGAAGAGGTAGTAGAAAGGAGCTAATAACCATACACCCAATAGGATGTTGGAAAAAACACCCTCCCCCATGAAATGGGGGTTTTTGGAATGAAGTGATCAACATGGGTGGGGTACGAATAAGAAACTTAAGAACTAAATTTATACATATAGGTAAAAAATCACTCATCCTAACCTACAATTCCAGAAACCATCCCAAATAAAAACAACCTCATTACTATATATTCATACAAAAAATCATAACAACCAAAACTAGAGCACCAACCATTCTTGTTTTCGTGTTATTTTGATTTCATTATAAATTAATTCTCCCCTACTGGGAAACTAACAAGAACATATACAAGTCATTACAATCCTGGACTAAAGAAGGATACAACCATACAATAATTTAAGCATTCAGACCTAGTTCTCTTGTAATGTCACAACAACAAAAGGGATATGTGAGATCCCACGATGCACTTGAAACAAACAAAGCCCCAACATACGGCCCCACATGGCCTCATATCCACAAACCAACAACTTAACAACAGGGAATCCCATCCCTATCCACATCACCCCACAAGAATCAAGATGAACATCCTTGGTTATTAGCAGAGCAAAACAAGGAAGTTTTCAGGTTTAACCACAACATTTATCAAGTTCCTTCCTCTTTTTGGTTAACCGGGGGATCACACAAGGATTATTATACATTGGGAAACCATTTAATCAATTGAGTTTATGTGATTAACCATTTTCTATGTTACGTCCATTCAATCACAAGTTTATACAGAGAAATTTTGGTTCATTAGTTTTCCAAAAAGGACCATCAACGACCACTATTTTCAGTGGGAATAAGCCCATACAATTCACAACATATGAAGGAAAATAAAAGAGTACAACAAAATCATCCTTAAACCCACCCATTCATTCTTTAGAAACCACTTATTATCTTCATTTAGGTTGGGTTTCATCCATTCCCTGAGAAAATATTATCATACCCACCCGGCATGATACATAGTAAGATAGATAAAGGAGGACCCTACTTGGATGATCAACTATATAAGTTTTCTCTTATTGTGCCAAGAACTGGTGACGCAAGACTTGTAGAAGAAGAACACAAAGAACTCCATGAGTGAGTAGGAAAGGTTCCAGAATGGGTGCACAATTCTTCTCTATAAGAGGTAATCCAAAAAAACCAAGGAGAGGAAAAGAGAATATGGAAGAAGAAGAAGATATTTGGTGATAAATGGTCAGATCCTGGAGTTACGGGATAAGAAATCTTGAAAAAATTTAAAGGCATATCATGGTTTCTTCATGCGGTTGGGCGGTTACACGTGATGGAATTAATTGACATTTAATAATTATCCTCGAAGATGGTGGGGATAATGGATATGAGTTAATATATTTCCTTTAAATGGAGAAAATTCGTAACAGGGGAAAAACACATAATAGGGGTGAAACAATAAAACAAGATAAGGGTGTGACACTGAGGGAAATGGCCACATGTTTCGGTGGATCAAGGGTTTCCCAAATATTGGAGTTTTAAAACATCTTTTACTACCTTTAAAAGGCTTTTAAAGGGTATTAAAACACTTCTATGTCAAAAGATACGTTATCATGGAAAAACTAGATGGTTTTCGAAAAACAAGGAAGGACTCACTATTAGGTGAGTCACTGTCACCCTAGAACCATCGCCATAGTATTGTCGTCATTCCATCATCACCCTAGAACAGCTTCCCTAGAACTACCACCTTTTCATCGTCACTGTGGCACTGTTGTTGTGGCACCATCAGTGCCACCGATGCCGATCAGTGCCACTGACACTCATCGGTGCTAATGACCCCCATCAGTGCCACTGTTTACCCCTCAATGCCACTGATGTCGATCATTTCCACTTAAACTCATCGGTGCCACTGATGCCCATGGGGGCCACCAATACCCATCCGTGCCACTGATGCCCATAAGTGCCACCATTCACCCCTCGATTCCCCCGATGATGATCAGTGCCACCGACACTCATCAGTGGCACCAATGCCCATCTGTACCACCGTTCGTTCAACCCTAAATTTTTTAAAAGTAATGGACCATGAGGGTCTAGGCCATTACATCAGATACCCCTCAAACTGCCCTCATCCTTGAGAATCCAAGTGTAAACCTAAAGAAAAGAGAGGGGTCCAAACAACCACCTCATAAGATACCTCTTGGGAGTAAACCCCCTTGAAATATAGGAACACCTCCCCCTCATACTGATCAACTATATAGGCACTTACTCTCCCCTTCCTTAAGAAACCACAAAAACATGTAAAGGTTATACTATCCAGTCATATGGATTAGGGAGCCCCTTTCTCCATGTAAAGATACTGTCTTCTTTGGGAAACACTAACTCACCCACATAGGTTTAATTTCATCAACTTTAATGTGTCTTGATTAGGGATCAGGTTCTCCCCTCCCCATAGTCAGGACTCTTCACATATATTCAGAGAACATGGGAAACTACACATCTCATAGTTAACAAGGTCAAGAACTACGTCACAATCTGGTACAAAACAAAATAGATCAAAACTAAAAATAGTTATGGGTATTGGGAACACATTTGTGCCTCCTGCTCCCAGGTACTCTCCTCAAGGCCACCATGCCTCCATAACACACAAACCAAGGGAATGGTTCATCCATGAAGCACCTTCTCCTCATGATCTTTGATCCCCACTAGTTTCTCTATGAATGTCACATCATCCTTGATATTTAGATTTCTCCATTCGAGGACGTTCGAATCATTGTGTAGGTACTGACAAAGTTGAGACACATGGAAGAAGTCGTGCACCCTCAGTAGTAGTGGTGGTAGTTCCATCTAATAAACCACTTCACCGACCCGCTGTAACACCTCGAAGGGTCCGACGAACCTGGGAGAGATCTTACTCCCCCTACTGAAACTTTGTTTCCCATGCCAAGGGGAGACCTTCAAGAACATGTGGTCCCTAACCACAAAATCCAGGGGTCTCCTCCTATGATCGACATACGACTTCTGTCAGTGTTGAGCTGCCTTCACCCTCTCCTATATAAGTTGAACCATCTCTGTCATGCTCTGCACCACCTCTGGGCCAAGAACACCTGCTTCCCCAACCTCTGTCTAGCACATGGGTAAGTGATACTGATTTCCATACAAGGATTCAAATAGATCAATGACAATGGTAGAGTGATAGATATTATTGTAGGAAAACTCTACCAGAGGAAAGTGTCATACCCACGATCCTCTAAAGTCCAAAACCCATGCCCATAGCATATATTCCAACATTTGGATGGTCTTCTCTATCTTCCCATATTTCTGTGGGTAGAAAGTTATACTAAGGAATAGCTGGGTGCCAAATTCATGTTTCAATCCCTTATAGACTCGTGAGGTAAACCGGGTATCCCGATCCGAGACTATGAACCTTGGAACGCCATGAAACTGCACCACCTTGTCCACATACCTATGTGTTAAGGCATCCACTACACTCTACTCTTTGATTTCTAGGAAGTGAGATGATTTTGTCATTCAGTCCACCACTACCCATATTTCATCGCAACCTCCTCGAACCCTGGGTAGTCCCATGACTAAATCCATTGATAAGTCATCCGATTTTCACTCAGGGGAATCTAAAAGATGTAATAGACCTCATGGTAGGTGGTGTTCAAACTTCACCTGCCAACACATGAGGAACTTCACCACAAAATATTCCACTTCTTGCTTCACCACGTGTCACCCAAATTGACCCCTCAAGCTCTAATACATCTTGGAAAATCCTGGGTGTACAACCATGGGTGAGTTATGGAACTCCTTGAGAAATCTCTCATGCATCGTCTTCGGGAAAAACAACTTTCCATGAAAAATCATCTGATTCTAATCATCTTTCGACCATAATTCCGAAGCATTGACCAGGATAACATGATCACGCATCAATTCAGACTCTAAATCCCCCCTACTAAGACTCCTCCACCCACTACAACAAAGAGGACTATACTGTCATTTGAAATAGACATCCACTACCACCATCGTCCATTGCACCCAGGTTTAAGGAAACCAACTCCCCCATCACCTTCCAAGAATCTGATGATTCTTGAACTACATCCCTCTATGAATTTCTACTCAAGACATCAGCCGTCATGTTCCCCTTTCCTGAGTTGTAGGAGATCTTGAAGTCGTAGTCCTGAAGAAACTCCATCCACCTCCACTGCTGCAAGTTCAAGTCCCACTAGGAGAAGATATACATCAATCTCTTGTGATCCGTGAAGACCATGAAGAATTCCCTGATGAGGTAATGCCACCACAACTTCAGCGCGAACACTACAACTATAATATCTAGTTCATGGTTGGAATAGTTATGTTCATGAGGAAATAAATGCCAAGATCTATAAGAGATCACTCCCCGCTACTGCATCAGCACACACCCCAAGCTTAGGTCTGAAGCATCACAAAACACTTCAAATGTTATCCCTTCTTCTGGAAACCTCAGTACTGGGGCACTGAACAACTTCCCCTTCAGATAGATGAATGATGCAAGGAACTTCTCACTCCATACAAAAGCCTGGTCTTTCTTGGTCAAGGCTGTCAAAGGTGTTGCAACTCAAGAGAAGTTGGGAACGAACCACCAATAGTAACCTGCTAGACCTAGGAAACTACAAACCTGAGCTACATTATTTAGTACTACCCAAGAAACAATCGCCTCGACCTTTGACAGGTCCATTTATATTCCCTACTGGGACACCATGTGTCCTAATAAGTGCACCTATCGTTTCTATAACATGCAATTGGACAAATTCCCGTAGAGATGGCGCTGTCGGAGGACCTCTAAAACCATCCTAAAATGCTCTTCATGATCCTCCTCTGATCTTGAGTAGATCAGGATTTCACTGATAAACACGACTACGAACCGGTCCATATATTCTTGGAAGACAGATTTCATGAGCCCTATGAACATTAATGGTTCATTTGTAATGATGAAAGGCATGAACACAAACTCAAAGTGCCCATATCTGCACCTGAAAGAAGTCTTTGAGATGTCACCCTCCTTCACCCTCAACTTCTGATATCCTCATCATAGGTCGATCATAGATAACCATCCTTCCCCCTTCAATTGATCAAAAAAATTCATTGATTCTTGGAAGGGGGTAATGGTTCTTGAATGTCACCTAATTCAGCTTTTGGTAGTCTATACACAGCATGATACCACCGTCGGACTTTTTTGAGAACAAGACTGGATCACCCCATGGTGATGTTCTCAAGTAGATAAAACCATTATTCATTAGATCGTAAATCTAAATCTGTAACTCCTACAAATCATAAGGCGCCATCCAATAGAGAGCCATCAAAATCGAACGGGCATAGGGTTGCAAGTCTATCCCGAACTCAACATCATGTTGAGGGAGTAGTGTCACCACATCTCTAGGGAATACATCTAAGAAATCACTAATGATTCTCAGAACATCCACCATATTTGTATCTGCTGACTCCACTGACAGCTCAACTAATAATGAGAGAAGGGGCACCACTCGTCAGTTTCCCTCCTAGAAACCCGCTCGTCGATGTAAGTTACACGTTGGATGCCCATATCTAAAAGCACAACCCTTACCCATAAGTAGTCGACAATGGCATAAATAGAGAATGGACACTTGATTCCCAAAATGACATCATATGGCTACATCTATAGAAAAAGAAGGTCCCCAATAGACTGATGTGGCCCCGCCATCAGCCTACATCCCCAGAAAATATAATACAAGCTAGTCTGACCTCTGACTGGAATACTCAATACCAGGGGAACTAGAAGTCTCTATGTTTCTATACCAAGATCATGAGCTAGATTGGTTTCTAAAAAGGAGTGCGAATCTCTTGAATCAAACAAGTCACATAAAAGAGTACTAAACAAACTAATCTTACCTCAAACGATCTCTATCCTTACAAGAGCTGCAACCTCTATGGCGTCAAACTGCCCATGCCTAACTCCCCCACCCCTCAGCTGTGTGCCGCCTCCCCGACCATGCCCTGGTCGAAGTTCCCGAGGAACACGCTGAGGTCAACCTCCTCCTGTGACATCTACTCTCGGAGGAGAGAGTGTCTATTGTCTCTATTACGACTATTGAAATGGCCTAGATGGAAACTACTACTGCTGAGGGGGGCTCTATACCTTTCCACCTCCACTGTACTTCACTCGGTCTGGACACTGATTCTGAATGTGGCCATGACTACCATAGATAAAGCACCTCGATCGTAGGATCACAGAGAAAGGGAGAGGATTGTGATATCAAAACTGGAATTACTGAGGCCTACTCCCCATCAGCTGATACCTAGATAGAACTGATGCTGGAGGCTTGCTGCTAATGGAATTCTCCTTTGAAAAGATCAACTAGCTCCCCTCACACGGCACACCTCCAATCCTGTGCATCCTCCCCACCACTTTAGCCTTATTCTAAACCTCTAGGTATGTCGGTAGGATGAAGGGGGTAACAACATATGGAAGAGAATGTTAGAGTTCCTCCTAGAAACGTCTAGCTCGATACTCCTCATCTAGAAAGAGGTCTGGAAAAAAATGAAGGAGATACTTGAACATGATCCCCAATTCCATCATCGTCATACTTCCATGTTGGAGGGAGATAAAATATTTCCTCTTCTCAACCTTCATTGTGGAAGAAAATAATTCCTCCTGGAACTCATTCTTGAAGTCTTTCCAAAAAAGATCAAATTCCCTCTTCTCCCTAAGGTAGAGCATCCAACACTGACGCACTGCTCCCCTCATCCAACTCACAACCATATGAACCCAGTACTCAGCCAGAGCTCGGATCAAGCCGAAATATATCTCCAAATCCTCAATCCAGCTTTCAACCTCCATGTCTAAGATGATTCCATGGTACTTCCCAAGGTTCTGCTATTAAAAGGCATGAAGCGTCTTTTGCCACTGGTCATCCTACTTATCTCGATCAATCCTCTACTGATCAGTCAAATCAGACACCTAGGCCTCGATTGAGCTCACTACTCATGGTCATCGTCTAGGTTCCATAACTGCAAGGTAAAAAAGAAATGCCTAAGATCGATTAATTTATAGAATTTATTTTAAATTTTGATTAAAATTGTTATTAATTTTAAATTCCAAAAACACCCAGAACACATACGAACACAAGTCATTATGATGCATGTACCTTTCCTTGGCTCTCTACCCTATAATCAGTATAGCCTCTCCTAGTCATTTGGTAGGCCTAGAGCCATTGCATCAGATCACAGGGGGGTCTAAAATATCGTGTCCTATCTGGTCTTCCCTAGCTTATTTCATACACCAAGACTTTCTAACACTCTTTCCCTACCATCCCATGTAATCTTCATTGTGCCTAACTCCGAACCCCAAGCTATCTCTCAACAACCTTCCTTTGATACCATTTTGTCATGGTCCACCTTCACCAAGATGATGGAAGAGACAAAAAACTACTAGACCCTTCCTTCATCATTATTGAAGGATAGATAATGAACACTCGAGTCCCGTCTTCAGTAGGACCTGAAGTGGTGACTAGAACCAATGGTATAGAGTCACATGTAATATAGAAGGAATTAACCATTTTATTTAATAGGATCGTGAGATAAGATTGTGAGAATCCAAAAAACTCCCAAATTGAAGGTAAAAGTAAATCCAAAACCCATTCCCATATGCATGTTCAATGATAAACCCGTAGAGAGTAAAAGAAAACTCCAAAGGGAAAGTACCAAAAGAAAAGAAAAAATCAACAAAAAATATCCCAAAGTCTGAGCTAGTACAGTCCCAAATGGTCCCCAAAGTCCTTCGAGAAACATGAAAGTAGTTTTATATACGTAGGGTGAGTATACAGGTATACTCAGTAAGGAAAACCAATTGGTCTAGTGCACAAGTGGGGAGACATTCTAATGCCTCATGGGAAAATAGAGATAACCAAAACACTTAGCAAGGAGACTACCCACCCAGCCTCATCAAGGCACACTCCCCAAATAACATAGGTCATGTAATTAATAGTAACAACACATCGATATTTGGGTATGCCACACCACTTTCCCACTAATTATTAAATACATCCTAGGTGACAAACCTCCCCCTCCATTTTTACTACAATCCCACTGCCGCCACAACAACAAACTTTTGGGATACTTCAACCATGTATCTTGACCATAGATACCTAGGCCACCATAACCATATGTAACCACTCCTACAGAAACCTAGTCCAGAACAACTACTACCACGCCCGAAGACACCTGGGCCTCATCCTAAGGACACTTGGGAAACAAACATGCATGCACATGCCTGGTCCAACCACCACAACATACCTTTCTCTAAGATTATTGGACTATAATGGACCTCAAGACATCACAACCTACCCAAAGAGTCATGGAATACTCGGAAGATGGAGAAGAAAGGAGATAATAACTGGACACCCAATAGGATGTTGGAAAAAACACCCTTCCCAATGAAATTGTGGTGTTCAGAACAAAGTGATCAACTTGGGTGGGGTGAAAATAAGAAACATAAGAACTAAATTTATACATATAGGTAAATAATTACTCAACCCAACATAAGAGTTCTGAAACTATCCCACACAAAAAAAAAATCATTACTATTCATTCATACACAAAATCTTAACAACCATAACTAGAGAACCACCCATTCTTGTTATCATGTTCAAGTGGTTTTGTTAGAAATTAATTCTCCACTACCAGACACCTAACATAAACATCCACAAGTCATTACAATCCTGAACTGAAGAAGGAGAAATCCAAACAACAATTTAAGCAATCACACTCAATTCTCTTGTAATGTCCCAACAATAAAAGGGATCTATGAGATACCTCAATGTACTAGAACCAAACTAAGCCCCAACATATGAACCCACATGGCCTTAGATCCACAAACCAAAAAATAAACAATAGGGGATCCCATCCCCATCCATATTACCCCACAAGCATCAATAATAATATTTGTGATTATTATCAGAACAAAATAAGGGAGTTTTAAAATTTAACTACACCATTTATTAGGTTCCTTCCTATCATTTGGTTAACAAGGGTGATCACACAAGGATTATTATTCATTGGGAAACCATTTGATCAACAGAGTTTACATGATTAACTAGTTTCCATGTTATGTTCATTTAATAACAATTTTATACAGAGAAACAAAGGTTCATTAGTGCAGAAGAAAGGACCACAAATGCCCGCTATTTTCAGTGGGCATAAGCCCATACAATTCACAACATATGAATGAAAATAAAAGAGTACAACAAAATCATTATTAAACACAGCTCTTCATTATTTAGAAACCATTTATTATCTTTGTTAAGGCTTGGTTTCATCCATGCCCTGAGGAAACATTATCATACCCACCTCACCTGATACATAGTAAAGAGAGACAAAGGAGGACCCTACTTGGATGATCAATGATTGAAGTTTTCTCTTCTCATGCCAAGAACAGAGGTTGTACGACTTGCAGAAGAGGAACTCCAATAACTCCAAGAGTGATTAGGAAAGGTTCCAGTATGGGCACAGAATTCATCTCCATAAGAGGAACTCTACCAAGTAAAGGAATAGATAGTAGGGAATAAAAAGATAATCTTCGGTGATAAAAGGTTAGATCATGGAAGTTACGAGATAATAAATCTTGAACAGATTTAAAGGTTGATCATGGTTTCGTCAAGCAGTTGGGAAGTTACACATGATGTAATTAATTGATATTTAATAATTATCCATAGATATGGTAGGTATAATGGATTTTAGTTAATAGATTTCCTTTAAATGGAGAAAAACGCGTAACAGGGGAAAGAAACGTAACATGGGAGAAACTGTAAAACATGATAAGGGTGTGACACTGAGGGAAAAGGCCACAAATTTTGGTGGCTCAAGGGTCTCCCCACTATTAAGGATTTGAAACATCTTTTAATACCTTTAAAAGGATTTGGAAAGTGTATGAAAACACTTTTACGTCAAAAGATATGTTACTAGGGAAAAACTGGAAGGTCCTGGAAAAACAGGGAAGGACTCACCATTAGGTGAGTCACCGTCACCCTAACACCGTCGCCATATCACCACTGCCCTAGAACCATCTCCTTGGCATCGTCGCCCTGAAAAAGTTTCCATGGAACAATCACCCTAGAATAGTTAGTGTCACCGATGTCGATCGGTGCCACTAACGCTCATCGGTGCCACTGAGGCCCATCGGTACCACCATTTGCCCCTCGGTGCCACCATTGTTGATCACTGCCACTGACATGCATCGGTGCCAGCGATGCCCATCGGTGCCACCTACGCCCATTGGTGCCATCGATTCCCATCGGTGCCACTGTTTCCCCTCGGTGCCACCGATGCTGATTGGTGCCACCTACACTCATCGGTTCCACCGACACACATCGGTGCCACTGATGCCCATCGATGGTACCGTTCGTTCAAACCTAAATTTTGGAAAAGTAATGGACCAAGAGGGTCTGGGCCATTACACCTACAGTTCCATGAAAATGGGGATCTACACCTACTCCTCAGTCAGGATCAGGGTCAGTTAGATGACGAAAGATAGGTAGCTAGAATACCACCAGTTGATCTGGCCAATGTGGCAGTTGAGACAGATGAATTCAGGCATATTATTCTCTTTTACAATAGAGTAGGATTTCTCAAGGAATCCAGGTAGTGAACCAGGGCTGTGGTATAGCCCAATTAATTATAGTGCAAACTATACTGAAGGATCAGAGCACTGGACCTTACACTGGGCGAGGTACCATCCTAGTATCCTCCACTTTAGCGCATGCTTTGTTTGACACAAACACATCTCAATCATTAATATCCAAGGAAATCACTGAGATTATAGGACTCAATGTCAATTTCTTCCATGGATTTATGATGCTAGACACACCATTAAGTATCCATTTATAGGGCATTATCTACTTTCAGAATTATCCCCTTAATCTAGGTGGTTAGCTTTTCATGTGGAATCTATATGTCCTCAATATGGTGGGCTTTGATTAATCATCATAATGGATTGTTTAGTTCTCTATTGTCCCCACATTGACTACTATTTTCAAAGGGTGATGTTGAAATCACCATAGGGTGGTAAACACATGTATAATGGGGAATGGGATGCTCATGCTTCATGATCAAGACCCAAGAAGCAGAGTATGGGAAGTGTTACAAAGTAGATATCTAGTATTTTTTCATTACAACCATGGGTTAAAACCTAGTGTCTTTGCTTCTGTAGTGTATAATTTTAGAGATACATTTCCTAAAAACTTATCTGGTCTACCTCTAGTGTGCGAGGTAGTGTTTACCATTGATCTTGTGATAGGTGCAGTACCAGTGTATAAATTAGAGGATCTTGAGGCTAAAGGTTTCATACACCCCAAAAATTCTCATCGAGATTCACCTATCATTTTCACCAATAAGAAGAATGGTACCATTAGGCTTTGTGTGGATTACCGCCATTTTAACTAGCTCACTGTAAAGAATCGATATCCTCTTACTAGAATAGATGACTTCTTTGATCAGATCTGAGGATAAAGAGTGATTTAAATAATAGATATGAAGTTGGGATATCATCAAGTGTGTTCCAAGACATTATACATACCTCACACAGCTTTCAAGAGGAGGCATGGTCTATAAGAGTACCTGGTTATGTTTTTTGGATTCACAAATGTACCTATGGTCTTTATAGATTTTATGAATCAGGTTTTCCACCCATATCTAGATTCATTTTTGGTTGTCATTGTTGATGATATCATGGTGTATTCACTCTTCAGACATGACCATGTAACCCATCTCGATAATGTGATGAGTACACTAAGAGAGATTATACTCTATTCTTAGTTCTATAAATTCCACTACTTGATCGACAAAGTCTACTTCATGGGCCACATCATTTAAAAATATGGATTTTCAGTAGACCTAGAGAAAGTGAGAGTTATATTTTATTCGGAGAAGGGTAAGAATTTATTTGACTTTAGGTGTTTCTTGGGTCTTTACAAATGTTATAGATTCTTTATCCAGGATTTATCTCTCCTTATAGCACCTCTATTGTATTGACAATTAAGGGTGTGAAATTTATATGGTTTGAAGCATGCGAAGAATCCTTTTAGGAGTTAAAGAGAAGATTTACTTCAGTATTGATACTAATTATTCTAGAGCCAGGAAGGGACTACCCTGTATACTATGAAGCATATAGTAATGGGATAGTAGATATTCTGATGTAGGATGAGTGAGTTATTGCATACGAGTCTCATCAGTTGAGGCCTTATGAGCAGAATTACCAAATTCATGGTCTTGAGATCACTATTGTTTTATATGCCTTATGCTTTTGGATACACTATCTAATGGGTGAGCATTTTGTGGTTTTCACCAATCACAAAAGCCTTAAGTACATATTTACATGGTGAGATATGAATCTGATGAAATGCAGGTGGGGTGAGTACCTACAGTCATTTGATTTCAAGAATGCCTACACTCTAGAAAAATGAAATTTTGTGGTCGATGATCGGAGCCAAAATACTCAAACTTGGGTAGTTTTAGAATCTAGTGATTAATAGAAGATTATAGACTTATTCTTAGATATTCCCATTGAGGTTCAATAAGACATTGTTTAAATTATCCTCTTAGCCTTAGAAATTACTTATAATCTTATGGAATGTGTAATAATGAGATAGTTATCAGATCCCAAGGGCCTCATCCTATACGAAAGTATCTCTAAAGATGATACATATTCTGTTTGGACTGTGTATGGGGATGATACCTTATTGTTCCATGGTCCTATGTGGTTCCCATAAGACATCAAAGAGTAACTAATTTTTCAATTCCATGCCACATCATTTTTGGTTTACCCTGGTGTCATGAAAAATTATTGATATCTACAATGCTAGTACTTGTGGCCTAGTATGAAACATGGGATTGCTAGTTTCATCACTCGATGTTCCACCTATCAGCAGATGAAGGTGGACCATTGGGGTCTAGAAGGACTTCTACTACTGTTGTCCATTCCTTAGTGCAAATGATATGATTTTTTGATGTAATCCATGACTGGTATACCTAGATCACCTAAGGGAAATGATGTGGTATGTGCTTTCATTGATCATATGATGAAGGTCACACACTTCCTACCTATGAGAGACACCTTCTCAGTAGATGATCTAGGAAGGATTTATGTTAGAAAGGTTGTACATATTCACAGAGCACCTCATTCTATAATTTCAGATAGATACACTTGTTTCAAATCACGTTTCTGGCTTGGGTTATAGAAGGCCTTGGGTATGCTGGTACTTCTGAGAACTACCTATCACCCATAGATTAATGGATAGATGGAGCATAAAATCTATCTTCTAGAGGAAATACTCTATGAACGTGTACTTGGATTTGAATGTTCTTGGGTGAAACACATTCCTCTAGTTGAGTTTTCTTTAAACAATATATTTCAGGATACCATCGAGATGGATCCCTATGTAGACTTATATGGTAGGCCTTGCAGCTCACCTCTGTGCTAAATAGATGCAAGATAATCATCTATTCTTAGAAAATGTCTCATTCAAGAGACTTCAATGTAGGTCTAGTTGAACATGACGCCCATGTTGATAGCTCAATCCAAACAACAGTCTTATGTCAACAGACACCAACGACCTTTTGAGATTGAGGTTAGAGACTAGGTTTTATTGCAAGTCTCACCCAGGTTGGGTCATAGTCTTATTTGGAAGTATGGTAAGCTATCACCGAGGATTGTTGGACACTATGAGGTTGTGAAATGGATTGGACTAGTGGATTACCAATTGGATATTAGTCATAGATACTGGTCCATGCATGATTTCTTTCACGTATCTCAACTTCATAGATAATATCAAGACCCGACACATGTATTTCATCCTGATGAGGTTGAATTGGATATGGATGCTTCTTTAGAGGATTATCTAGTGCATATAGTGGATCAGATCATAAAGATGCTCTGAGGAAGGCCCATTCCTCTAGTATGGGTGATATGGAATCAAAAATTCATACAGGATGAGAACTAGAAAAGGGAATAAGATATACGATCTCAATGGCATAAACTCTTTTCTGAAAGTACCTATTTACCCTAAGAATGCCAACTCGGGGATGCGTTACATTAAGGAGGGGAGGTTTTAATGACTTATATTTTGAATGAAGATTTTGATTGTTAGTTTTTCAATTGGAATACCTTAAATCTCCCTAATAATGATTTTTAATCAATCTAAGGGGGTCATGAAAGCATCCGGGGATTGTTAGGATCCTGGAGTTCTAAAATGCAAAAAACAGGCTAGGGCGAACAATTTTTCTATAACCGTGTGACATAGGGCGCACAAACATGTTTCTAGTTGAAGGTGGGGGACATAGCCTTTATGAAAAATCTATGCATAGTTAGTCAAAACATGCACCTCACCGTGTGGGGAACCCATTACCTATAAGAAACCATGCATGGTTGGCCTATGGTTTGACCAACCTTATGCCTAAACTATGCACCATAGTATTTTGGGAAAAAATTACCATTTTTCCACCAACCTAAACATTAAGCCTCATTTATTTATTCTCTTCCCAATGGATAGAACTACTCCCTGTACTCTTATTTGATCTCAATAACAACTCCATTATATATTTTAATCCAACTCTCACCTTGGGTGTTAGTTTACCTATCCATCAGAAGCTATGAATCCTTATCACTGAGCTCCCATAGTATTTCTAATCCTTTATAAGTTTATCTCTCCATTAATTGTGCTATTTGGAAGTAGGCTCATTTTCCCGATATTCCTGGAAATAGACTATTTCTTAAATCCCTTCCAACCATCTTTGAATATGAGGTTGATATTGAGTGAGGCATCATCTTTGGACCTAAGGTAGATGGTCACATTGTTTTCCCGTTGAGTTGCACCATTTCGTTGCTAATATTGTTGTGACATATACCGAACTTGGCCTAGTGTCTTTAATATTTGGATTACTTCATGTCTAATTGATCCTTGTGTCCTAAAACAAAATAAATGTCCCTTTTAGTGGTTTTGAAATCACACTCACCACATATGGCCACCCCTTATGTGTGCCATTGAAATTGGCCATTTTGGCTAATTTGTCCAATTTGCACAAAGCACACAACTAGCTATTATCTTGACTTTTAAAAGAAATTTTCATTGAATCAGGGGTAATTCATTCAACCCAAGGTCCCTATTAGTTGTTTGACCCTCTAATAGGTTGAATTTCCCAAGTGGACATATTCAACGTTACCCATGGAACCATACCTTTACACGTAAGCCATTAAAATGAATTTTCCATATCTTAATGAGATAAATGAACTAGTTATGGAGAATGGAATGATTAGAATGGTTTATGAAAGAAGGTATCATCCTGTAATTATATTGACCATGACACCTTCCTTTGGTTTTGAGCTTTACAAATGAAATTGTCATGTTTCGATAATTTGATTGGTTGATTAAAATAAAACGGCTAAAGCTTGTTGGGTAGTTTTATTAAAGTGGATCAAATGGGTTTGAATGAAAAAACCCAAGAGATTATGAGACCATTACCCCCTTTGTTTATTCCTTGAAAAATGTTTATTTTGAAATGTAATGGTTTAGAGAAGATGAATGTGGATATTATATGATTAATAGGTTTTGACTTAAGTATTATGTAATAAATGAATATGAATCTTATATCTATATATGGGATATATTAAAGAAATGGATGGGTGGTAAAGTCCCATGATGGTTATAATAATAATATTCCTTTCTAGAGGCTGGGAATGATGGTAAGTGATTCATCTGGGCATGGCGACCTACGCTCCCTTACATCGAGTGTTGTACATTGAGACTTACAATAGTGATACTATATGGATGATGGGATTTTGAGTGATACATCTATCTTAGTGTGTTACCATGAAGTGCACACTCTCCATCTCGATTAAAGTAGTACAGAATCTCCCACTTTATTGGGATGTAGAAAATGTTAAATATCATTGGAGGTTTTAGGATCTTAAACTAGTTATGGATGGTGGTGAGTTACATCCCGATCCATCCAACACTATAATTCCAGGTATATGGTCGTTTGGTGTTAGTTCACACTTGGATAATATAGGTTGATGAAATATATACTTACACTATATATATGTATATAAAGTATTATTATATATATAGTGTCTTGATTAGACATTCGAGCTATGAGCTGAAGCAGGTAGAACCTAAAGGTATCCTTTAGGAACCTAAGAGGGTGATTATTTATTTATTTCCACATTACCTTGCTTTCTTACTTATACCTGAATATTTTTAGTTATGAGAACCTACTACGATTATACGTAGCCACCGTTGGTGGTGTCCTACTTAGATTTATATCTCACACCTTACTTGGGCTGCCTTTGGCACCCGAGAAGACTATCTTCCTATAGGTGCTAATTGGGGAAAGCTCCCTACTACAGGATGCCAATATGTATTACTTAGCTAGAGTTTAGAAAAAAAGGACTGAGCATGCACTTAAGATACTATTGGATCAATTTATATAATTTTAGTTCATTTCATATATCATAACTGTATGCATGTTCCCCTATTCCCTTTATTTTATCAACATGCCATGCATCATGTTTTGATACTTCCATTGTGGATTTTGTTGTCTTATTTTAGTTGCTCAATTATCTATTTCTTCCTATACTTATTTCTTCATTTGTATGTTTATTATTATGCAGTTTTTTTATTCGGAATGTTTATACTATTATTCCACCGTTGAATGTCATCTATTACATCTGATGTTCTACTCTGACATCAGGGTATAGTCTCCCCACCACACCACCTTACACCCTCATTTCAAGTCATCAACCTCTAGCATACAGGGAGGTGCACTTGAGGCCATGTGACAAACCATCTCAGGTCACATGTTAAGTGGACCCTAGGTTGGGATGTTATAAAGCGGTATCAGAGTAGTTTATTTCTTGCTTACTATTTGGAGACAATAGATTGGAGATATGAAACATTTGGAACATGGTCATAAGCCATGCTTGGGAACCCCAAACCCATGTACAGGGTAAAGGATAAGTTTCTAGAATCAATTTTTTTCTCTTCTTTCACTTTTTATTGTTGTTGTGATTGCACCATTGGGTTATTCATGTGATTTATGATGTTATCGAAATTGGAGATATTGAAATTGTGATATCTTTATTAGGCCCAATAAAATGAGGTCTTTGCATTAAGACATGCATCGCTGTAGGCATAGAATGATTAATAGGCCATGGATTATTTCCATTACACATTTTTTCAGCGTGCATTTTCTCGTTACATATTTTTTATCCCTTGATTTTATATTGAATTATTCTGCACTTTTGTAGGTATTGGAAAAAAACAAAATTGATACTTAAAGTTTCTTCCATAACCTAATACTATTTTCAAGAATATATTAAAAAATACATCTTAAGCAGTCAATTATATAATGTTTAACTATGGACCATTGGTTTCATGAGCTAGAACATGTTATGGTGTGAGTTTAAGGGATCCCATGTTTTTATTCATAAGGTGTATGGACCCTTATTGATCAAAAAATGGAAAACCTTTTGATTCAACCATCATAAGGTATTTTATATGTTTAACAACCATAATTTAAATTGGAAATGTCATTTGAATTGAATTTTCCGTCTTTCATAATACTAACCTAGAGTCTTATATCCAAACACAACCTTAATAGTGGGTAGTTGGGTATCTTCTAGCATTCACATGGCCTGTTATGGTCTCCTTATATCGCACAGACCTAGATTTTTTTGTAAACAGAGAGGTGTGCTCATTTATATAGGAATGATTTATTCCTATCACAGTTTCATTTCTATAATCATTTCAATTTCTTAAATATATATTTTTGGATATTTTCATTTGGAATTATATCATTACGCCACCATGATGTCCTCAATTTTCACACCCTGAAGGAAGTGATGATCATTTCACTAAGGGGGCAGGATGAGTGTCACCATTAATTCCTCCTATAGAGCAACCTATGGATCCTATTATAGTTTTAGAAGTGGGCACTATAACCCAATTATGAGAGGGTTTTTTGTATATTCTTTAGGGTATTCCAGGTTTCAGTCGACCTGCACAGAGCATGTAAGAGTTGACTTGTGAGTTTTAGAAAATTCATCCTACCACTTTCTAGGGGTAAGGATAACCTCATGTTTCAGGGTATTGGCTCAAGTGGATCTGATATATATTGAAACATTTCAAGAGGCCTCCAAAGAGTAGATTTAATCTAGTGGATTATATGCTACATTACTCACCTAAGAGATGGAGGTATGTTTTCACCTTGGCGGATCAACAAACTGATATGGGTTGGGATGAATTCTAGGCTATCTTCTATGACTAATAATTTACCTAGAATCTAAGGGATGATGGGGATAGATAGTTTATAAATCTGAAATAGAGGAGTATGGAAGTTATGGAATACTATGCCAATTTCAAAGAGCTATAACAATTCAATCCTTCTCTAGATAATGACAAACTTATGACTATCAGACAATTCAAGGATGGGCTGCGTTACTCCATCCGACCATAGTTCAAAGTGTTCAGAATGAAGACTATTTCTGAATTCATCAACCATGACCTAATTAATGAACAGATCATGAGGGATGAAGAAGTTTAAATCCAGGGAAATTCGAAACATAGGGAATCTAGTGGTTCTTCTTCTGAGATAATGTGACTCTTTGAGACTACTCATGGAGGTACTATCAGTTAGTCTCCTCACACAGATAGTTCTCTCATTTATCACCAATGAAAGAAGGTTGGACATATCGTATCTCAATGGCTGCATGACCCATTTGAATGCAGAGGTTATGGCAGGATTGGTCATCTCCATCACATCTACACCTACTCCTTGATCAAGATCAGAGTCAGTAAGATCATGACAGATAGGTGGATAGAATACCACTGGCTGATCATGCCGAGGTGGTTGTCAAGGTAGAAGTAGTCAGGCTTATGATTCTTAGTTCCAATAGAGAGGTATTTCTCAGGGTAGTCATGTAGTGACTCAAGACTATGTTATAGACCAGTTACATGCAGTCTAGTCTATTCCATAGGAGTAGAATGGTGGACATTCTACTGTATAAGGTACCATCCTAGTTGCCTCTACATTAGTGTCTACTTTGTTTGATACACACACATATCACTCATTTATATATAAGGAAATCAATGAGAGTCTAGGCCTCGATTTAGGGTTCTTCCATGCTGTTATGATGCTAAACACATCGTTAGTTATTAATTTAGAAGACATTATCCACTATTAGAATTTCCCCCTTGATATAGGTGGTTAACTTTTTGTGTGGAATATATATGCCCTTGATATGATGGGATTTGATATAATCATCATAATGGAGTGGTTAGTTCCATATAGAGACATTATTGAATACTATCATCAGTGGGAAATTTTTACATCACTAGAGGGTGTTAAGAATGTGCATATGGGAGAAAGGGATGTTAAATATTCGCTATTAAGACCCAAGCTACAAAGGCTAGGAAGTGTTACAAAGAAAATGACAAGTCATATTCTTAATGACCAGGGGTTAAAAATGTTTTATTTCCCTATATAGTAGAGCATTTCAGAGTTGTTTTCCCTAAAGACTTATCTTATCTAACTCCGATGAGAGAAGTATATTTTACCATTGATCTTGTGCAAGGAGTATAACCAGTTACCCTTCTTCCTTATAGGATTAAACCTAAGGTGCTTTTGGAACTCAAGAAGTAATTGGAGGATTTAGAGGATAAAGGTTTCATACACACCAAAACTTATACTAGGGATACACCTATCATTTTATCCAAGAAGGATGATGGTATCCTTATTCTCTCTATGGATCACTACCGTTTGAACCATCTCACTATAAAGAATTGCTATCCATGATTTAGAATAAAAGACCTCATTAATTATCTCCAAGGAGATAAAGTTTTTTTTCAAAAATAGATCTGAGTTTGGTCTATCATAAGATGTGTTTCCAGACCTCATACATACATATCGCATCTTTAAGGAGAAAGTAAGGTCTATACGAGTACTTGGTTATTTCATTCGGACTCATGAACACACGTGCGGTCTTTATGGCTCTTAGGAATCAGGTTTTCCACCCATATCTGGATTCATTTGGGGTTTTCTTTGTTGATGATATCTTTGTGTATTCATGCTCCATACATGACCTTTTAACCCATATTGTGATCATACTGAATACAATAATAGAGAATCATCTTTGTGCTAAGATCAGTTTATGCCACTTCTAGATCGAAAAAGTACACTTCTTGGGTCACATAATTTGATAATTAAGAGTTTCAAAAGACCTAGAGTAAGTGAGAGATGTAGTTTCTTGGGATCATCCCAAGAATTTATTTGATATAAATAGTTTATTAGGGATTGCTGGATATTAAAGATGCTTTAACTAGGATTTATCATGGATTTCAGTGCTACTTATAGTCATGACAAAGAAGGGTGTGAAATTAATTTGGTTAGAATATTGCAAAGAAACCTTTCAGGAGTTGAAGGGAAGACTAAATTTAGTTTCGATATTGATTTTACTAGATCTAGGAAGGACCTAAACTATAAAATTTGATTCTTTAGGTATCAGTATTGGATATATTTCGATACAGGACAAGCGAGTCATTGCGAATAGTTCTTGTCAGTTGAGACCTCACGAGATAAATTACCTGATGTATGATCTCGAGCTTGCTGCTATTGTACATGAATTATGTTGTTTAATATACTCTCTAATTGTTTAGAATTTTTTTGTTTACACAATTCAAAAAAACCTCAAATAAATATTTACACAAAAATATTTGAATCTCAAGCAACACAGGTGGGTTGAGTACCTAAAGTCATTTGATCTCAAGCTTGCCTACACTTAAGGAAAAGGAAATTCTATGGTTGATGCTCTGAGCTGGAAGACTCAAAATCAGGAGGTTCATGAATTTAGTGTTGAATTGAAGCTTATAGACTTATTCTCAGAGATTCACAATGAGGTTCATGAGGACCCTGGTAATATTATCCTCTCATCCTTAGTAGTGACTTCTACTCATCTAAATGAGTAATAATGACATAGTTATCTAATATTGAGGTCATCATCCTATGGGAAAATGTATTTGATGATGATACAAATTCATGTTACACTATGTATAGGAATGATACCTTATTGTTCCATGGGAATTTGTGGGTCCTAGAAGACATCACAGAAGAACTGATGTGGGAATTCCACGCCTCATTATGGTTTGTTCATCCTATTTTCACAAAAATGTATTGAGTTATACGACACCCATACTGGTGGCCTGGTATGAATGTGTGATTGATGGTTTCATCACATCGTGTTCCAACTTTTAGTGGGTGAATGGGGAATATCAGTTTCCTATAGGGATTCTACAACCTTTACCCATTCTTGAGTGGAAATGGGACAATGTTTCGATGGACTTTATGAATGGTCTATGCAGATCACCTCGTGGAAATTATACGGGATGGGTTTTCATTGATCATATGATGAAGGTCACTAACTTACTATCTGTTCATGTGGAATTTTTGGTATATGAGCTCAAAGTATGTACATTAGATAGGTTTTTCATCTTCATGGAGATCCCCCTTCTATCGTTTCAGATAAAGATACTCAATTCTACTAATGGTTCTAGAAGGGGTTACAGAAGGCCTTCCCATGAAGGTACTTATGAGCACGACCTATCACCCATAGATTGATAGAAATATGGAGTGTATGATACATATTCTAGAGGGAATTATCTATGCATGTGTAGTGTACTTTGGGGGTTCCTTGGAGAAACACATTACTCTTGTCGAGTTTCTTATAACAATAGATTTCAAGATACTATCGAGATGGACCCTTATGAATCATTATATGGTAGGATTTATCACTCACCTCTGTGCTAGATAGAGGTAGGGGAATTTGTTTTTCTTGGACAATGTATCGATTAGGATACTTTAGAGCAGGACTAGTAGATCAAAAACTGCATGTTGGAAACTCAGTACAAACAACAGTATTATACCATCAAACGATGAATACCTCTTGAGTTTGAGTTCAGAGACTGGATTTTTTTGTGAGTCATGCCTAGGTTTGGGCATAGACGTATTCAGATTTAGGGTAACATATCACCAAGGTTTTTTGTACCCTTTGAGGTTGTGAAACTGATCAGACCAGTGGATTACCAATTGGATATTCCTCAGAGATACTGGTCCATGCATGATGCCTTTTATGTATCTTAGATTTGTCGATAATATCTAGAAAAAACACATGTCTTTTACCCTGATGAGGTAAAATTGGATATGGATGCTTCCTTTGAGGAGTATCCAGTTCATATAGTGGATCAGATCGCAAGGACACTCTGAGGTAGGTATATTTCTATGGTACGAGTTCTATAGAATAAAAACCACAGACAAGATGATAAATTGGAAAAGGAGTATGATAAGTGATATCAATGGATATAAATCTTTGCTAAAAGTACCTATTTACCTTTATAATTCCATCTCAGGGACATGTTGCTTTAAGGAGGGGAGTTTTTAAGGACCCTCCTTTTGAAAAATCGTACAGATCTTCATTTTTTCAATTGGAATACCATAAAAGACCCCAATAATGTTTTTTAATAAATATAAGAAGGCCATAAGAGAATTTGAGGCTTGTTATGAGACCATAGAGTTGAAATGGGAAAACAGGCTTGGCCGCATGGTTTGTTTACATCTATGAAACCCAGGGCACATAGCCATGCGACCAGTTATAGGTGGGGGTAGATCCTTTGTGCATGGTCTGTGCATGGTTACTCAAATTGTGTGCCAAAAAATGTGTGGTTTTATTTCCCTATAGGAAACTATACATGGTTTTTTCACAGTATGACTAACCGTACTCTTAAACTATGCGTAGAAGGATTTTGGGGAAAATCTCCATTTTTATCCTACATAAAATTTAAGCCTTATTTATTTATTCTCCTCTCTTAAATAGACACAACTTCTCCTCTTCCTCCTCTTTGAGTTTAGGAAAAAATATAAGCTATACATTGATCCAACATTCACCTCAGGTGTCCATTTGTTGATATGTCAGAAGCAACGAATCTGTATCGATGAGCTCCCATTTACTCTCTAATCCTTTATTAGTTTATCATTCCATATATTACCATATTTTTATGTAGGATAATTGTACCTTTTTTCAAGGAAATGGACTATTTCTCAGATCTCGTCCAAACATCATCAAACTTGAGGTCTATTTCGAGGGAGGATTCATCTATGACCCTATGGTATGTGGTCACATTGTTTTCCCATTGAGTTTCTCTATTTTATAGATAACACTGTTTTTCCATATGCTGAACTTGGATAAGAATATTTAATATGTCGATTAATTCATTTCTAATTGATCCTTGTGTCTTAATACATTATAAATAGAACTTTTTTTTGGGTTTAAAGATCACACTTACCACAAATGGACACCCCTAGACATGCTATTGAAATTGGAAATTTTGGAAAATTGGTCTAATTTTCCTGTAGAACCCAATTGGATATAAAATTAAATTTTTAATTGAATTTCACTTAACATATGTGTAAATAATTGATCCAAAGACACCTCTTATGTGTTTTTCCCTCTCACTGGTTGAATTTCCCATGTGGGAATATGCCTTGTTAACTATGACACCTTACCTCAAAACGTAAGCCTTTGAAATGAAATTGACATGTCTTAATGAACTTAATGAACTAGTTATAGTGAATGGAATGATTATAATAGATTATGAAATATGGTATCATCCTTTAATTATACTGATCATGATACCTTACTTTGGTTTTGAGCTTTATAAATGAAATTGTCATGTTTTGATAATTTCAATGTTTCATTAAAATGAAATCATTAATGCATATTGGGTTGTTTTCTTAAATTGAATCAAATGGTTTTGAATAAAATGATCCATGTAATTGTATGACCATTACCCCCTTTTTTTATGCCACGTTAAATTCTTCTTTTGAATTGTAATGGTTTATCTAAAATTGAAAATGTCTATGATATGATTAAGAGGTTATTACTTAAGTATTATGTATTAAATTAATATGAATCTGATATCTATATATGGTATATATTAAAGTAATTTATTTGTGGTAAATCCCCATTCCAGTTATTATAATAATTTTTATTTATAGATCTTGGGAACAATGGTAATGTATTCGACTGGGCATTGAGACCAAAACTCCCTTACATCGGGTGTCGAACATGGTGACTCGCACGAGTGATACTAAAAGAGAGATGGGATTTTGAGCACCAAATTAAATATTAGAGTGTTTCCATGGTGTGAACACTCACCATCCCTAGTGTAGTAGTATGGAATATCTCACTCTATAGGGATATAGGGAATGCACCCTATTGTTTGAGCTTTTATGATCATAGATTGGTTATGGATGGTTGTGAGTTACATCTCAGTCCAACCAACACTAGTATTCTAGGTATATGGAAATTAGGAGTCTACACAAAGTTAGATCATATAGGTGGATGTAATATATAACTAAGATATATATATATATATAAAGTATTATTATTTATATTTATTTATATATAGTGACTTGATTAGAAATTCTATCAATGAGCTAAAGTAGGTAGACCCTCTAGCTGTCCTTTTGGAACTTGAGAAGGTGGTTATTTATTTATTTCAGTTTTTATTTTCATTCTTAATTACACCTTCACACTATTTAGTTATTAGAACATACTCAAATTACACTTAGAAACCATTGGTGGTGACCTATAGAGAATTAAATCTCACACCCTACTTAGGCTACCTTAGGCACCCAAGAAGACTACCTGCCTACATGTGGTGATAGGGGAAAGCACCCTAATATAGGTTAATGAAATGTATTTATTAGCTTTATTTTAGGAGAAAAAGACCGATAATGCACTCAAGATGCTAGTAGAGCAGTTTTTGTTCTTTTTTACTTTTTGTATAGCTTTACTGCATGTTTGTTCCCCGTTTCCCTCTATTGTATCATCATTAAATGCATCATGTATTGCCATCTCCATTGTAGATTTTGTTTTATTATTTCAGTTATTCATTTATCTATTTATTACACTCCTTATATATTTAGTTTTCTATTTAGAATTCCATAGGTTTTTTATTATGAATGTTAATATAATGTTTCAACTGTTTAATGTTATCGGTTTTATCTACTATGCTACATTGAAATGAGGGTATGGTCTCCCCACCGTACCACCTTACACCCTCGTAGCTAGTCGGCATCCTCTGGTGTATAGGAAGGAAATTTTAAGACCATGTGACCCACCAGATTAGGACACAGGTTAAGTAGACCGTAGGTCAGGACGTTACATTATTCAAGTGTCTACCAAAGGATAGTGGGAGAAGCACTGCCTTCCAGAGTAAAATATGTTTGGTAACATATGTAAAAAATTATGTCACTTACAGTTAGCTAAGAACAAGATGAGAGAAACTCTCCAAATATTGAATTAATGTAGCAACAAAATTTATAGATAGTAGAGTCTACTGAGGTAGATATAATGGTTTCTTAGACCAAGTCAAGTGTACATATACTAAAAAACTATTGAAAAATACAAGTTGAAAAAATTTGAGAGATAATTTTTCTAGATTAACATAGAATAAATATCTCCAAGAAGAAATGAATGGTCATAGTAGGAGATTATAGTGATGATTTTTATTCCATACACTTCAATGATGTATAGATCACATATTCCATGATATTTATAAAAAAATTATTTTTTAATAGAAACATTATGTTAGGAAAGTATCAGTCATATATAACAAAATAGAAAGGGAAGCAGTCAGAACTATCCAATTTTCCTAGAGAAGGTACAAATGATATATATACCTAGTATGTAGAGAAGAAATGATACATTTATTAGGAGACACAAACTAGTCTTCCTTAGATCAATTTGATATAAAATCATAGTCAGACAAAGGGAATGAGTGAGACACGATCATACAAGACAGTGGTATCTATATCTAAAAATAATGAGTACAACTTCTAAAGAAGCTAATAAGTAGTCATTAAATTCAATGATTTTTTATAATTTTTAGAATCAAACCTAGTCAGTAAAATAGTATCCTTATGATAACTCTATAACTAGTACTAACCAAGATGTTATGCTTTAATAGTGGTACAAGGACATTAACTTTGGGTTTACATCTCTTGAGAAGTTTTAGTCTAGGTGATAAGGTAAGACATAGAAGAGTAGAAACATATCAGATACATGGAAGACCCAATGACTAATTTCACGACTTAACAAAAACATGATATTAATCATGCGAGATCTAATGATGATAGATATAAATTTGGGTATAGTACAAGTGAGAGTGTTTTAATTGTGGGTTCCCTAGACCCAACTAAACATTAATTTTGATTACCATACCTTGTATATAGTGAGAAATGAATGATGTAAACTTTCCATTATATTGTATACATTTTGGTGTCCACCATTTAAATGGTATTGTCCATATAATAATTGTCATACCAAAAGGTTTTAGTATATCCCAAGATATAATGAGGAACTCTAGATACTATAAAACTAATATTAAATGATTTTCATATGGTTTAGATACATAATACTAAATAGATGTAACGCCCCAACCCCAGCTACCCAGAGTCGGTGCGTTACTGTGTAACATTGGCATGATCACAAAAGATCAAGTCTCGAAAGACCGATTAGTTTAGTAGCCTTGGAAACACTAGATACATTCATAAATGTTACATTACATCATAAAGTGAAAACCTACAATAAAAAAATCTCCTTAGTCCACACTCATATCCTCTTATGACTATCCCTGCAGGTCATTCATAAAATACGTCTTCACATCCTGGAAAATATTAAAAGATTGAAAGGGGTGAGCTCAGATGCTCAGTAAGGATAACAATATAGCGGAAGCTTTCATAAATAAACATTAACATTTTAGGCAATGTATAACTAAAACAAGAGCCTTTTAAACTTGAACTTTAGCATAATATGGAAAAAGTAAAATTAAATAATGCCATTTACTTACTCACATGGATATTCTACTAGTCGAATAATCACATGAAATATCAATAACCACTTTCATAATGATGGAATGCATAATTCCAGACTATCATAACCACGTAGCCAAGGCATCGTTCCAAGTCTACAATAAGATTTTGTCAAGGCCTCGTGCCAAGACACTAGTTTATCTCATGAGACCTACCGATGCATCAAAGAGCTATAGTGGGATCCACCCGTCACTTATTAAGTCCAATGTATTCCTCATATGAACAGGTTTAAACATATCATAAACCATAACATAATCATATCACATAAAACATGAATAAAGGAAACATAACACTTCCACATTTCAATCACAAGATATCAATACAACACATTGATATAATAAAAACACTTTCAAAACCATTTTCAATACAAAAATAAAAGAAACGTAAAACATGGTATTTATTTTTCTTTTTAAAAAAGGTATGACTTGTAGAGGAAGCCGAAACTCAAATAATGGTCACGGCAGCGGAGAAGTCATTGTCGCCGCATACGTACAACAAAAACATTCCGTTTTTTCATTTAGTAAATGCTTCGTATAAAAAATATTCCTTTTGAATAAACGTAAAATTCAAAGGGGTTTATACACCGTATAAAAGAAGGTTGTGTATAAAACCAAATATGCATCTATGAAAGGAGATTGAGATGAAGTCCCTCACAAAGATCATTTTTTAAATAAAATAGATCTATTATGTGCATTCACTATATGTACACATAAAGAAAGTACAAATACAATATAGTACATAATAATATCATGACATAATTTGAAAGTAGGAGATTAACCCAAATAATGGAAATTGGGTTAAGAAGTTCCCTTACCTCGTGTCCGAATTCACTCGACCGTTCTTTGATCTCCTGAATAATAAACTAGAGTTAATTTATAATTTATTAAGAACCATTTTCAAGTTTATTATTCATTTTATATCAATTATTACCATGTTATGAACATTATTTAATTATTTATGGTAATAACGGTCGTTTTGACGATCTTAGGTACTTGAGTCAAAAATAAAATTCTTATAATTACAATTTGTTCATGTGGAAATATATCCATTATATAAATAATTATATTCATGATGTATATATCATATACATCATATATATCCATTATATACATTCATTTATAATATTACATAACATTTAGAGGTAAGAAATGAAATGCACCGTTCATGGAGACGGTAAGCCGTACGTACGCATGAACGCTACTTTCATTTCTATTTCGTATTTAATGGAATGAAGTTATAATTATATAAAGGTATAATATAATTACAGTATAATATAATGTATAATACCATTTACTCCATCCTTTATACATCCCACATATGGCATTAACGATTCAAATCACTTTGAGGGGGCGATAGTCCGCACTTCCTAAAATGAAATTATCGCGTTTACCCATAATGGAAATCATAATGTATGCCACAAATGAGAAATAAAGAAGCATAAGGAAAACATAAAAATAATATATATATCATATATGAAAATAGTGTCATCAAAATGGCCACCATTAGAGGTGTTAAAATAATATTGAACAATCATCGTTTCATGAGGCAATATTTCGCCACCCACAGAAACAGTATGTTCATTTACCATTAGACGAAGGTGTGTGTAAGTGTAAAAAAAATCCTTATCATAAAAACATCCTAGTATATTTTAGATACTGGTTTTGTTACAAAAGAAAGGAATAAAAAGAGTTTATGGGGTTGGAGAAGCAAAATAAAACAAAACAACATTAGAGAAGACATTACCTTAAAATCGGGTAACTCTTTTGATTTGAGACAAAAGCTTCCTTGGGAAGAATTATGCCCAAATTTAGGATTCTAGGAGTAAGGGAGGGAAGTTGGGAGATTATTTGGGTAGAGGTTTTCCGAGCCAAAAGGCTTTGAAAGTGTGATTAAGGTGGTAGTGGTGGGGGCCTTTTATAAGTGGAGAGGAGGGGCACTCTTGGAAAGTAATGAAATGTCACTTTATTATATAATAAGTTTCGGATTTTAAAGGTCCCACACTTATATATTTCTAGGATAAGGTGATAGGGGTTATAAATATACTCATAAAATAGGTTTTTTACAAGTGTAAGTCTTAGATTTTACATTATGTTTTCATTTTATTTAAATTGTTAATTAATGAGGTAATCGCTGCATGATCATGGTGTCATAAATAATTTAATTTACTTAAAGTCTAAAAATTATAAAAAAAATATCATGATGTTGGAAATATTTTTATCTTTCTTATTAATATTTATAGTCAAAAATATTACTTGTATAACCTTACTTAAAAATTGATTTAGTAAAATAACTCATGTTTGTCACATTTTTATTTTAACATTAAATAAAAAGTTTTTAATGTCATTTTCCTACCAAAGTGGCTCCATGGGGTCCCCAAGTTGACCCATGGATTGTCTTGGTCTGCCATGACTCATCCAATAGGGGTAGGAAAAGTTTAAAAGTCATTTCATATTATTATATCATTATCTTTACCTTAAATTACACTAATTACCTTTAATCGCGATTAATTAAACTTAAAAATTACTATTCACCAAAAAATTATTTTAATCCCATTGAACCAAATTTTACTTCCTAATGAAAACCATGTATGTTTTATTTTTTAAAATCAAATCACAGAAGTGGTAATGTTTCATTTAAATGAAAAATCAGTTTTTTAACTACCATTTAGTGGTTTCACTATTCATCAAAAATTGAAGTTTTTCAGAACAATGCCAAAATTTCACCCTAAGATGTAATTGTTATTCCGAATTCAAAAATGATTTCTATTTTTCAAAATTCTAAAAATATAAGTTGCATTACTTAATTTTATAATTAATTCCCACTGTCACAACAAATAGCGTGTTTTTAAGAAACAATATATATCAAAAGATTGACAATTGTTTATGTCCAATTTCAATGTTAAATTAATTATAATGACCACAATTGGATAAAATAGAAAAAATATATTATAATTATACTTTAAAAGCAATCAATAGTATAATTCATCACTATAAATTATTTTGATTAAAAAAGTTGTTTTTAAGTATTTTTCACTATTCATAAAAAATTGGAAGTTCTCAGAAAAATACCAAAAATTAAACATAGGCTAATTTCGATATTCTGAATCCAAAAATGAAGTCCATTTTGAAATATAAATATATATATATATATATAATTTCAAAAACTGGGTATTACTATTCATAATGACTATTTTGATTGGCCGCGGTGTGTTAGAATCTCGAACTTGCGTACAATACAAGCTATTGCATTATTGAAAGAGAATCGTATCGTGGAAGCTCGGGGTGTTACATTCTCCCCTCCTTCAATAAATTGCATCCTCGCAATTTGAAATTTTTCTTTGAAAATAAAAGGTTGAAAATAGAAAATACCTTTGTGGAAAACCCACATCGAAAATAAGGTTAATAAAAATATAACTTTAAGAGAAAGAAAGATAAGTACAAAGGTCACCCGGGATAGCCCATACTAGGATTCTATGAAAATATGGATATGGAAAAAAAAACCATCAAGGTCTGATGGAGAGTTGTAGAAAACTGGATTAAGAGAAAGTTTACCATAAGAAAATCACAAACTTGTGATTGGTTAAACGGTCATTGAATCCCCAGTTGGAAAAGTTAACCGACAACATTTTTGTTTTAAGTTACCTTTTATAAAGTTGAGGAATTTATTTTGGAGATTTACTAAGAACGTAAGGGAATATATATACTAGTCATGTAGACTTTCATTCTTTAATAAATTTTTACCACAAACCCATCTCTCACTCCAAAAGCTAATAGATTTCAAAAATATTATATTTATCCTAATCGTACAAGGTTCAAAATATTAACACACACCATTTAGATTAGAAAAACTATTTTGTAATAACCAGGGACTTCCTGTAGGCCAGTGGTAGGTAATAAAGGCCTGTCGCACTATTGTTGTGGGTTCGATTCCTGCAGCTTTGTCCGACGCGACGGGTTATGCCCCCCCTGCAGGTTGTCCTTTTCCTAAAAATATAGTATTATAATATTCCAAAAATAATCTTTAGAAATGTTTTAACCTTAAACAATACTATTCAAAGTTCAAATTAATCCATACCAACCTTTATAGTTATCCAAAATACCTCCGTCCAGACTTTCTCTAAAATTTCCTTAAATTCCAAAATCAATTGTAACATTAGATTCCCCAAACAAAGTAAGGTTTCTCTTATTGTCACATACTGAAAATATGATTACCTTCATCATATTAAAACCTTAATGAAAACAACAAGTACTGTAGTACAATCCTTATATATATCACATTATTCACATAACCATAATCTAGTTCTTGATCCAAAAATACAAATATAATAATTATTAAACTTCATCTATAGTAACAGCATAAGCTTGGGCTTGATCCCTTGGCCTTTTCTGAGGTAAGTTTCCCTGACGCTTAGGACATTCATTTGCATAATTCCCCCTTTCCCTACAATTGTAGCATTCAACATTGATAGCCTCATTCTTTCCCTTGCAATCACGAGCCTGGTGACCTTTTTCTCCACATTTATAACAAACTCCCATTCCTTTTAGGCAAGTACCAGGGTGATTCTTCCCACAATTATCACATAATGGAAAATCCTTCTTTCCCATTTTCCCTTTATCTGTCTCTTGTTCCACAGTTCTCTTCTTCTCTTTCTTTACTTTGTTGTTATAAGACTTAGAGAATTCCTTTTCCGTCTTGACAGAACATGAGACTATATCTTCGTACGTTGAGAAAGATTTTGATACTAAAGCTCGATGGAGAAATGGTTTTAACCCATCAAAGAAACGATCAATCTTACTTCTTGAGTTACGTATATAATCTGCAGCATGTCTTTCTAACCTTGTAAGTTAGCCTCATAATTTGCGACATTCTCATCCTCCTTTTGTCTCAGACTTAGAAATTGCCTTTCCATATCTTCTCGATGGTCATGTGGAAAGTATTTTTCTAAGAAAATCTCTTTGAACTCTCTCCATTCCATACTTGATACTTCTTCATCTTCCTTTGTATTTTGAATCAATTACCACCATTGATCGACATCTCCAGTGAGGCGGTAAACTGCCATGATAACCTTCTCCCTTTCTCTACTCCCCAAGGCATGGAATATTTTCTCTAAGGAGTTTATCCATTGCTCAGCTACTAATGGATTTGTACTCCCATTAAATGTTGGCGGTTGTTGCCTCATGAAGCGGTCTAACATTGATCCTCCACATTGCGGATCAGGGTGCTCCATACGAGTAAGGTTATTATTCATAACCTGAGAGAGTTGTCCCAGTATGGTAATAAGATGATCAGCACCAGTTGTATCTCCAGATCCACAATAATTATCTTGAGCAGGAGGGAAATCCCTACACGGAGTGCGTGCATTGATACGGTTTCCATTACATCCACTAGGCGCCATTTCTAAACAATGGCATAAACTAGATTAGTTTATGAATAAAAATACATAATTCCATACTTGTAAAATACTTAACATAAATTGAACTATTTATGGATATAATCCATAAAAATTTTTCTTTGAGGAAGTATATACTCATAACCCTTCATAGTGGTTTCTAAAGAAAATGAGAATTATCCTAAGCATATCCCCCGAGAGTGTCGTAACCAAGAGTGCAGTAATGCCCATTGTCATGCACCAGTTCCCATTCGAGTCTAGCTCAAAGAGGTGTTTTTGGGTTTTACCCCTAGGTACATCTGTGCCAGAGCCGCCTCTACCTGCTCGTATCCAGACAAGGATGTATTGCTTGGAAAACTCACAACATCTCTATAATAACAAAATTCTAGGAAGTTATTATATACTAATCCTAAAAGTCTATATTTGGGCTATGTTCTCTAATCAGAGTTTTTCTAAATCTTGCTTCCAAGGTTAGTTCTAAACTTCCTCTGATACCAACTGTAACGTCCTGACCCCAGCTACCCAGAGTTGGTGAGTTATTGAGTAACATTGGCATGATCACAAAAGATCAAGTCTCGGAAGGAAGATTAGTGTAGTAGACTTGGAAACACTAGATACATTCATAAATGTTACATTACATCATAAAGTGAAAAACTACAATAAAAAAGTCTCCTTAGTCCACACTCATATCCTCTTCTGACTATCCCTACAGGTCATTCATAAAATACTTCTTCACATCCTGGAAAATATTAAAACATTGAAAGGGGTGAGCTCAGATGCTCAGTAAGGATAAAAATATAGCGGAAGCTTTCATAAATAAACATTAACATTTTAGGCAATGTATAACTAAAACAAAAGCCTTCTAAACTTTAACTTTAGCATAATATGACAAAAGTAAAATTAAATAATACCATTTACTTACTCACATGGATATTCTACTAGTCGAATAATCACATGATATATCAATAACCACTTTCATAATGATGGAATGCATAATGCCAGACTATCATAACCACGTAGCCAAGGCCTCGTGCCAAGTCTACAATAAGATTTTGGCAAGGCCTCATGCCAAGACACTAGTTTGTCTCATGAGACCTACCGATGCATTGAAAAGCTATAGCAGGCTCCACCCGTCACTTATTAAGTCCAATACATTTATCATATGAACAGGTTTAAACATATCATAAACCATAACATAATCGTATCACATAAAACATGCATAAAGGAAACATAACATTTCCACATTTTAATCACAAGATATCAATACAACACATTTATATAATAAAAACACTTTCAAAACCATTTTCAATACGAAAATAAAAGAAAAGTAAAACATGGTATTTATTTTTCTTTTAAAAAAAGGTATGGCTTGTAGAGGAAGCCGAAACTCAAATAATGGTCACGGCGGCAGAGAAGTCGTTGTCACCGCATACGTATGACAAAAACATTCCCTTTTTTCATTTAGTAAATTCTTCGTATAAAAAATATTCCATTTGAATAAATATAAAATTCAAAGGGGTTTATACACCATATAAAAGAAGGTTGTGTATAAAACCAAATATGACTCAATGAAAGGAGATTGAGACGAAGCCCCTCACAAAGATCATTTTTTAAATAAAATAGATATATTATGTGTATTCACTATAAGTAAACATAAATAAAGTACAAATAAAATATATGACATAATAATATCATGACATAATTTGAAAGTAGGAGATTAACCCAAAGAATGGAAATTGGGTTAAGAAGTTCCCTTACCTCGTGTCCGAATTCACTTGACCGTTCTTTGATCTCCTGAATAATAAACTAGAGTTAATTTATAATTTCTTAAGAACCTTTTTCAAGTTTATTATTCATTTTATATCACTTATTACCATGTTATGAACATTATTTAATTATTTATGGTAATAACGGTCGTTTTGACGATCTTAGGTACTTGAGTCAAAAATAAACTTCTTATAATTACACTTTGTTCATGTGGTAATATATCCATTATATCCATAATTATATTCATGATGTAGATATAATATAAATCATATATATCCAGTATATACATTCATTTATAATATTACATAACATTTAGAGGTAAGAAATGAAATGCACCGTTCAAGGAGACGGTAAGCCGTACGTACACATGAACGCTACTTTCATTTCTATTTCGTATTTAATGGAATGAAGTTATAATTATATAAAGGTATAATATAATTCCAGTATAATATAATGTAGAATACCATTTACTCCATCATTTATACATCCCACATATGGCATTAATGATTCAAATCACTTTGAGGGGGCGGTAGTCTGCACTTCCTAAAATAAAATTATCGCGTTTACCCATAATGGAAATCATAAAGTATGCCAAAAATGAGAAATAAATAAGAATAATGAAAACATAAACATAATATATATATATCATATATGAAAATAGTTCCATCAAAATGGCCACCATTAGAGGTGTTAAAAGAATATTGAACAATCATCGTTTCGTGAGGCAGTATTTCGCCACCCACAGAAACAGTATGTTCTTTAACCATTAGATTAAGGTGTGTGTAAGTGTAAACCAAATCAATATAATAAAAAAATCCTTGTATATTTTAGATACTGGTGTTGTTACAAAAGAAAGGAATAAAAAGAGTTTAAGGGGTTGGAGAAGCAAAATAAAACAAAACAACATTAGAGAAGACATTACCTTAAAATCAGGTAACTCTTTTGATTTGAGCCAAAGGCTTCCTTGGGAAGAATTATGCCGAAAGTGAGGCTTTTAGGAGTAAGGGAGGGAAGTCGGGAGTTTATTTGGGCAGAGTTTGGCCGATCCAATAGGCTTTTAAAGTGTGAGTAAGGTGGTAGTGGTGGGGGCCTTTTATAAGTGGAGAGGAGGGGCACTCTTGGAAAGTAATGAAATGTTACTTTATTATATAATGAGTTTTGGATTTTAAAGGTCCCACACTTATATATTTCGAGGATAAGGTGATAAGGGTTCGAAATATACTCATACAATAGGTTTTTGAAAAGTTTAAGTCTTAGATTTTACATTATATTTTCATTTTATTTAAATCATTAATTAATGAGGTAATAACTGCATCATCATGGTGTCATAAATAATTTAATTTATTTAATGTCTAAAAATTATAAAAAACATATCATGATGTAGAAAATATTTTTCTATTTCTAATGAATATTTATAGTCAAAAATATTACTTGTATAACCCTACTTAGAAATTGATTTAGTAAAACAACTCATGTTTGTGACATTTTTATTTTAACATTAAATAAAAAGTTTTTAATGTCATTTTCCTACCAAAGTGGCTCCATGGGGTCCCCAAGTTGACCCATGGATTTTCTTGGTCGTCCATGACTCATCCAATAGGGGTAGGACAAGTGTAAAGGTCATTTCATATTATTATAACATTATCTTTACCTTAAATTACACTAATTACCTTTAATCGCGATTAATTAAACTTAAAAATTACTATTCACAAAAAAATTATTTTAATCACATTGAACCAAATTTTACTTCCTAATGAAAACCATGTATGCCAGATTTTTGAAAATCAAATCACAGAAGTGGTAATGTTTCATTTAAACGAAAAATCAGTTTTTTAACTACCACTTAGTGGTTTCACTATTCATCAAAAATTGAAGTTTTTTCAGAACAATGCCAAAATTTCACCCTAAACTGTAATTGATATTCCGAATTCAAAAATGAAGTCTATTTTAAAAAATTCCAAACATATAAGTTGCATTAATTAATTTTATAATTAATTCCCGCTGTCATAACAAATAGCGTGTTTTTAAGAAACAATATATATCAAAAGATTGACAATTGTTTATGTCCAATTTCAATGTTAAATTAATTATAATGAACACCATTGGATAAAATAGAAAAAATATATTCTAATTATACTTTAAAACCAATAAATAGTATAATTCATCACTATAAATTATTTTGATTAAAAAAGTTGTTTTTAAGTATTTTTCACTATTCATAAAAAATTGGAAGTTCTCAGAAAAATACCAAAAATTAAACATAGGCTAATTTCGATATTCTGAATCCAAAAATGAAGTCCATTTTGAAATATAAAAATATATATATAATTTCAAAAAGTGGGTATTACTATTCATAATGACTATTTTGATTGGTCGCGGTGTGTTAGAATCTCGAACTTGCGTACAATACAAGCTATTGCATTATTGAAAGAGTAGCGTATCATGGAAGATCGGGGTGTTAAATTCTCCCCTCCTTCAATAAATTGCATCCTCGCAATTTGAAATTTTTCTTTGAAAATAAAAGGTTGAAAATAGAAAATACCTTTGTGGAAAACCAACATCGGAAATAAGGTTAATAAAAATATAACTTTAAAAGAAAGAAAGATAAGTACAAAGGTCACCCGGGATAGCCCATACTAGGATTCTATGAAAATATGGATATGGAAGAAAAACAAACCATCAAGGTCTGATGGAGAGTTGTAGAAAACTGGATTAGGAGAAAGTTTACCATAAGAAAATCACAAACTAGTGATTGGTTAAACGGTCATTGAATCCCCAATTGGAAAAGTTAACCGACAACATTTTTGTTTTAAGTTACCTTTTAGAAAGTTGAGGAATTTATTTTGGAGATTTACTAAGAACGTAAGGGAATATATATACTAGTCATGTAGACTTTCATTCTTTAATAAATTTTTACCACAAACCCATCTCCCACTCCAAAAGCTAATAGATTTCAAAAATATTATATTTATCCTAATCGTACAAGGTTCAAAATATTAACACACACCATTTAGATTAGAAAAACTATTTTTTAATAACCAGGGACTTCTTGTAGGCTAGTGGTAGGTAATAAAGGCCTGTTGCACTATGGTTGTGGGTTCTATTCCTGCAGCTTTGTCCGACACGACGGGTTATGCCCCCCCTGCAGGTTGTCCTTTTCCTAAAAATATAGTATTATAATATTCCAAAAATAATCTTTAGAAATGTTTTAACCTTAAACAATAATATTCAAAGTTCAACTTAATCCATCCCAACCTTTATAGTTATCCAAAATACCTCCGTCCAGACTTTCTCTAAAATTTCCTTAAATTCCAAAATCAATTGCAACATTAGATTCCCCAAAAAAAGTAAGGTTTCTCTTATTGAAACATACTGAAAATATGATTACCTTCATCATATTAAAACCTTAATGAAAACAACAAGTACTTTAGTACAATCATTATATATATCACATTATTCTTATAACCATAATCTAGTTCTTGAGTCCAAAAACACAAATACAATAATTATTAAACTTCATCTATAGTAACAGGATAAGCTTGGCCTTGATCCCTTGGCCTTTTCTAAGGTAAGTTTCCCTGACGCTTAGGACATTCATTTGCATAATGCCCCCTTTCCCTACAATTGTAGCATTCAACATTGATAGCCTCATTCTTTCCCTTGTAATCACGAGCCTGGTGACCTTTTTCTCCACATTTATAACAAACTCCCATTCCTTTTTGGCAAGTACCAGGGTGATTCTTCCCATAATTATCACATAATGGAAAATCCTTCTTTCCCCTTTTCCCTTTATCTGTCTCTTGTTCCACAGTTCTCTTCTTCTCTTGCTTTACTTTGTTGTTATAAGACTTAGAGAATTCCTTTTCCATCTTGACAGAACATGAGACTAAATCTTCGTACGTTGAGAAAGATTGGGATACTAAAGCTCGATGGAGAAATGGTTTTAACCCATCAAAGAAACGATCAATCTTACTTCTTGAGTTACGTATATAATCTGCAGCATGTCTTGCTAACCTTGTAAAGTTAGCCTCATACTTTGCGACATTCTCATCCTCCTTTTGTCTCAGAATCAGAAATTGCCTTTCCATATCTTCTCGATGGTCATGTGGAAAGTATTTTTCTAAGAAAATATCTTTGAACTCTCTCCATTCCATACTTTATACTTCTTCATCTTCCTTTGTATTTTGAATCAATGACCACCATTGATCGGCATCTCCAGTGAGGCGGTAAACTGCCATGATAACCTTCTCCCTTTCGCTAATCCTCAAGGCATGGAATATTTTCTCTAAGGAGTTTATCCATTTCTCAGCTACTAATGGATTTGTACCCCCATTAAATGTTGGCGGTTGTTGCCTCATGAAGAGGTCTAACATTGATCCTCCACATTGCGGATCAGGGTGCTCCATACGAGTAAGGTTATTATTCATAACCTGAGTGAGTTGTCCCAGTATGGTAATAAGTTGATCAGCACCAGTTGTATCTCCAGATCCACAATAATTATCTTGAGCAGGAGGGAAATCCCTACACGGAGTGCGTGCATTGATACGGTTTCCATTACATCCACTAGGCGCCATTTCTAAACAATGGCATAAACTAGATTAGTTTATGAATAAAAATACATAATTCCATACTTGTAAAATACTTAACATAAATTGAACTATTTATGGATATAATCCATAAAAAGTTTTCTTTGAGGAAGTATATACTCATAACCCTTCATAGTGGTTTCTAAAGAAAATGAGAATTATCCTAAGCATATCCCCCGAGAGTGTCGTAACCAAGAGTGCAACAAGGCCCATTGTCGTGCACCAGTTCCCATTCGAGTCTAGCTCAAAGCGGTGTTTTTGGGTTTTACCCCTAGGTACATCTATGCTAGAGCCGCCTCTACCTGCTCGTATCCAGACAAGGATGTATTACTTGGAAAACTCACAACATCTCTATAATATAAAAATTCTAGGAAGTTATTATATACTAATCCTAAAAGTCTATCTTTGGGCTATGTGCTCTAATCAGAGTTTTTATAAATCTAGCTTCCAAGGTTAGTACTAAACTTCCTCTGATACCAACTGTAACGTCCTGACCCCAGCTACCCAGAGTCGGTGCATTATTGCGTAACATTGTCATGATCACAAAAGATCATGTCTCGGAAGGCCGATTAGTTTAGTAGACTTGGAAACACTAGATACATTCATAAATGTTACATTACATCATAAAGTGAAAAATTACAATAAAAAAGTCTCCTTAGTCTACACTCATATCATCTTCTGACTATCCCTACAGGTCATTCAAAAAATACTTCTTCACATCCTGGAAAATATTAAAACATTGAAAGGGGTGAGCTCAGATGCTCAGTACGGATAAAAATATAGCGGAAGCTTTCATAAATAAACATTAACATTTTAGGCAATGTATAACTAAAACAAAAGACTTATAAACTTGAACTTTAGCATAATATGGAAAAAGTAAAATGAAATAATGCGATTTACTTACTCACATGGATATTCTACTAGTCGAATAATCACATGAAATATCAATAACCACTTTCATAATGATGGAATGCATAATTCCATACTATCATAACCACGTAGCGAAGGCCTCGTGCCAAGTCTACAATAAGATTTTGTCAAGGCCTCATGCCAAGACACTGGTTTGTCTCATGAAACCTACCGATGCATCTAGGAGCTATAGCGGGCTCCACCCGTCACTTATTAAGTCCAATACATTCCTCATATGAACAGGTTTAAACATATCATAAACCATAACATGATAGTATCACATAAAACATGCATAAAGGAAACATACCATTTCCACATTTCAATCACAAGATATCAATAGAACACATTGATATAATAAAAACACTTTCAAAACCATTTTCAATACGAAAATAAAAGAAAAGTAAAACATGGTATTTATTTTTCTTTTAAAAAAAGGTATGGCTTGTAGAGGAAGCCGAAACTCAAATAATGGTCACGGCGGCAGAGAAGTCGTTGTCACCGCATACGTATGACAAAAAACATTCCCTTTTGTCATTTAGTAAATGATTCGTATAAAAAAGATTCCTTTTGAATAAATATAAAATTCAAAGGGGTTTATACACCGTATAAAAGAAGGTTGTGTATAAAACCAAATATGCCTCAATGAAAGGAGATTGAGATGAAGCCCCTCACAAAGATCATTTTTTAAATAAAATAGATATATTATGTGTATTCACTATAAGTACACATAAATAAAGTACAAATACAAGATATGACATAATAATATCATGACATAATTTGAAAGTAGGAGATTAACCCAAAGAATGGAAATTGGGTTAAGAAGTTCCCTTACCTCGTGTCCGAATTCACTTGACCGTTCTTTGATCTCCTGAATAATAAACTAGAGTTAATTTATAATTTCTTAAGAACCTTTTTCAAGTTTATTATTCATTTTATATCACTTATTACCATGTTATGAACATTATTTAATTATTTATGGTAATAACGGTCGTTTTGACGATCTTAGGTACTTGAGTCGAAAATAAACTTCTTATAATTACACTTTGTTCATGTGGTAATATATCCATTATATCCATAATTATATTGATGATGTATATATCATATAAATCATATATATCCAGTATATACATTCATTTATAATATTACATAACATTTAGAGGTAAGAAATGAAATGCACCGTTCATGGAGACGGTAAGCCGTACGTACGCATGAATGCTTCTTTCATTTATATTTCGTATTTAATGGAATTAAGTTATAATTATATAAAGTTATAATATAATTCCAGTATAATATAATGTATAATACCATTTACTCCATCATTTATACCTCCCACATATGTCATTAACGATTCAAATCACTTTGAGGGGGCGGTAGTCCGCACTTCCTAAAATGAAATTATCGCGTTTACCCATAATGGAAATCATAAATTATGCCAAAAATAAGAAATAAATAAGAATAAGGAAAACATAAACATAATATATATATCATATATGAAAATAGTTCCATCAAAATGGCCACCATTAGAGGTGTTAAAAGAATATTGAACAATCATCGTTTCGTGAGGCAGTATTTCGCCACCCACAGAAACAGTATGTTCTTTAACCATTAGATGAAGGTGTGTGTAAGTTTAAAACAAATAAATATCATAAAAACATCCTAGTATATTTTAGATACTGGTGTTGTTACAAAAGAAAGGAATAAAAAGAGTTTAAGGGGATGGAGAAGCAAAATAAAACAAAACAACATTAGAGAAGACATTACCTTAAAATTGGGTAACTCTTTTGATTTGATCCAAAGGCTTCCTTGGGAAGAATTATGCCCAAAGTGAGGCTTCTAGGAGTAAGGGAGGGAAGTTGGGAGTGTATTTGGGTAGAGGTTGGCCGAGCCAAGAGGCTTTGAAAGTGTGAGTAAGGTGGTAGTGGTGGGGGCCTTTTATAAGTGGAGAGGAGGGGCACTCTTGGAAAGTAATGAAATGTTACTTTATTATATAATGAGTTTCGGATTTTAAAGGTCCCACACTTATATATTTCAAGGATAAGGTGATAAGGGTTCGAAATATACTCATACAATAGGTTTTTTACAAGTGTAAGTCTTAGATTTTACAATATCTTTTCATTTTGTTTAAATCATTAATTAATGAGGTAATACCTGCATCATCATGGTGTCATAAATAATTTAATTTATTTAATGTCTAAAAATTATAAAAAAAATATCATGATGTAGAAAATATTTTTATCTTTCTAATGAATATTTATAGTCAAAAATATTACTTGTATAACCCTACTTAAAAATTGATTTAGTAAAACAACTCATGTTTGTGACATTTTTATTTTAACATTAAATAAAAAGTTTTTAATGTCATTTTCCTACCAAAGTGGCTCCATGGGGTCCCCAAGTTGACCCATGGATTTTCTTGGTCGTCCATGACTCATACAATAGGGGTAGGACAAGTGTAAAGGTCATTTCATATTATTATAACATTATCTTAACCTTAAATTACACTAATTACCTTTAATCGCGATTAATTAAACTTAAAAATTACTATTCACAAAAAAATTATTTTAATCCCATTGAACCACATTTTACTTCCTAATGACAACCATGTATGCCATATTTTTGAAAATCAAATCACAGAAGTGGTAATGTTTCATTTAAACGAAAAATCAGTTTTTTAACTACCACTTAGTGGTTTCACTATTCATAAAAAATTGAAGTTTTTTCAGAACAATGCCAAAATTTCACCCTAAATTGTAATTGATATTCCGAATTCAAAAATTAAGTCTATTTTAAAAAATTCCAAACATATAAGTTTCATTAATTAATTTTATAATTAATTCCCGCTGTCACAACAAATAGCGTGTTTTTAAGAAACAATATATATCAAAAGATTGACAATTGTTTATGTCCAATTTCAATGTTAAATTAATTATAATGACCACCATTGGATAAAATAGAAAAAATATATTCTAATTATACTTTAAAACCACTCAATTGTATAATTCATTACTATAAATTATTTTGATTAAAAAAGTTGTTTTTAAGTATTTTTCACTATTCATAAAAAATTGGAAGTTCTCAGAAAAATACCAAAAATTAAACATAGGCTAATTTCGATATTCCGAATCCAAAAATGAAGTCCATTTTGAAATATAAAAAAATATATATAATTTCAAAAAGTGGGTATTACTATTCATAATGACTATTTTGATTGGTCACGGTGTGTTAGAATCTCGAACTTACGTACAATACAAGCTATTGCATTATTGAAAGAGAAGCGTATCGTGGAAGCTCGGGGTGTTACATTCTCCCCTCCTTCAATAAATTGCGTCCTCACAATTTGAAATTTTTCTTTGAAAATAAAAGGTTGAAAATAGAAAATACCTTTGTGGAAAACCCACATCAGAAATAAGGTTAATAAAAATATAACTTTAAAAGAAAGAAAGATAAGTACAAAGGTCACCCGAGATAGACCATACTAGGATTCTATGAAAATATGGATATGGAAGAAAAACAAATCATCAAGGTCTGATGGAGAGTTTTAGAAAACTGGATTAGGAGAACGTTAACCATAAGAAAATCACAAACTTGTGATTTGTTAAACGGTCATTGAATCCCCAGTTGGAAAAGTTAACCGACAACGTGTTTGTTTTAAGTTACCTTTTATAAAGTTGAGGAATTTATTTAGGAGATTTACTAAGAATGTAAGTGAATATACATACTAGTCATGTAGACTTTCATTCTTTAATAAATTTTTACCACAAACCCATCTCTCACTCCAAAAGGTAATAGATTTCAAAAATATTATATTTATCCTAATCGTACAAGGTTCAAAATATTAACACACAACATTTAGATTAGAAAAACTATTTTGTAATAACCAGGGACTTCCTGTAGGCTAGTGGTAGGTAATAAAGGCCTATCGCACTATGGTTGTGGGTTTGATTCCTGTAGCTTTGTCCGATGCGATGGGTTATGCCCCACCCTGCAGGTTGTCCTTTTCCTAAAAATATAGTATTATAATATTCTAAAAATAATCTTCAAAAATGTTTTAACCTTAAACAATACTATTCAAAGTTCAACTTAATCCATACCAACCTTTATAGTTATCCAAAATACCTCCATCCAGACTTTCTCTAAAATGTAATTAAATTCCAAAATCAATTGCAACATTTGATTCCCCAAACAAAGTAAGGTTTCTCTTATTGTCACATACTAAAAATATGATTACATTCATCATATTAAAACCTTAATAAAAACAACAATTACTGTAGTACAATCCTTATATATATCACATTATTCTTATAACCATAATCTAGTTCTTGAGTCCAAAAACACAAATACAATAATTATTAAACTTCATCTGTAGTAACAACATAAGCTTGGCCTTGATCCCTTGACCTTTTCTGAAGTAAGTTTCCCTGATTCTTAGGACATTCATTTTCATAATTCCCCCTTTCCCTACAGTTGTAGCATTCAACATTGATAGCCTCTTTCTTTCCCTTGCAATCACGAGCCTGGTGACCTTTTTCTCCACATTTATAACAAACTCCCATTCCTTTTAGGCAAGTACCAGGGTGATTCTTCCCACAATTATCACATAATGGAAAATCCTTCTTTCCCTTTTCCCTTTATCTGTCTCTTGTTCCACCATTCTCTTCTTCTCTTGCTTTACTTTGTTGTCATAAGACTTAGAGAATTCCTTTTCCGTCTTGATAGAAAATGAGACTGTATATTCGTATGTTGAGAAAGATTGTGATACTAAAGCTCGAAGGAGAAACGATTTTAACCCATAAAAGAAACGATCAATCTTACTTCTTGAGTTATGTATATAATCTGCAGCATGTCTTTCTAACCTTGTAAAGTTAGGCACATAATTTGAGACATTCTCATCCTCCTTTTGTCTCAGACTCAGAAATTGCCTTTCCATATCTACTCGATGGTCATGTGGAAAGTATTTTTCTAAGAAAAGATCTTTGAACTGTCTTCATTCCATACTTCATACTTCTTCATGTTCCTTTTTATTTTGAATCAATGACCACCATTGATCGGAATCTCCAGTGAGGCGGTAAACTGCCATGATAACCTTCTCCCTTTCACTACTCCCCAAGGCGTGGAATATTTTCTCTAAGGATTTTATCCAATGCTCAGCTACTAATTGATTTGTACCCCCATTAAATGTTGGCGGTTGTTGCCTCATTAAGCGGTCTAACATTGATCCTCCACGTTGCGGATCAGGGTGCTCCATACGAGTAAGGTTATTATTCATAACCTGAGTGAGTTGTCCCAGTATGGTAATAAGTTGATCGACACCAGTTGTATCTCTAGATCCACAATAATTATCTTGAGAAGGAGGGAAATCCCTACAGGGAGTGCGTGCATTAATACGGTTTCCATTCCTTCCACTAGGAGCCATTTCTAAACAATGGCATAAACTAGATTAGTTTATGAATCAAAATACATAATTCCATACTTGTAAAATAATTAACATAAATTGAACTATTTATGGATATAATCCATAAAAAGTTTTCTTTGAGGAAGTATATACTCATAACCCTTCATAGTGTTTTGTAAAGAAAATGAGAATTATCCTAAGCATATCTCCTGAGAGTGTCGTAACCAAGAGTGCAGCAAAGCCCATTGTAGTGCACCAGTTCCCGTTCGAGTCTAGCTCAAAGCGGTGTTTTTGGGTTTTACCCCTAGGTACATCTATGCTAGAGCCGCCTCTACCTTCTTGTATCCAGACAAGGATGTATTGCTTGGAAAACTCACAACATCTCTATAATACCAAAATTCTAGGAAGTTCTTCTATACTAATCCTTAAAGTATATCTTTGGGCTATGTGCTCTAATCAGAGTTTATCTAAATCTAGCTTCCAAGGTTAGTACTAAACTGCCTCTGATACCAACTGTAACGCCCCGACCCCAGGTACCCAGAGTTGGTGCGTTACTGCGTAACATTGGCATGATCACAAAAGATCAAGTCTCGAAAGACCGATTAGTTTAGTAGCCTTGGAAACACTAGATACATTCATAAATGTTACATTACATCATAAAGTGAAAAACTACTATAACAAAGTCTCCTTAGTCCACACTCATATCCTTTTCTGACTATCCCTGCAGGTCATTCATAAAATACTTCTTCACATCCTGGAAAATATTAAAACATTGAAAGGGGTGAGCTCAGATGCTCAGTAAGGATAACAATATAGCGGATGCTTTCATAAATAAACATTAACATTTTAGGCAATTTATAACTAAAACAAAAGCCTTTTAAACTTGAAATTTAGCATAATATGGCAAAAGTAAAATGAAATAATGCAATTTGCTTACTCACATGGATATTCTACTAGTCGAATAATCACATGAAATATCAATAACCACTTTCATAATGATGGAATGTATAATGCCAGACTATCATAACCACGTAGCCAAGGCCTCGTGCCAATTCTACAATAATATTTTGTCAAGGCCTCGTTCCAAGACACTAGTTTGTCTCATGAGACCTACCGATGGATCGAGGAGCTATAGCGGGCTCCACACGCCACTTATTAAGTCCAATGCATTCCTCATATGAACAGGTTTAAACATATCATAAACCATAACATAATCGTATCACATAAAACATGCATAAAGGAAACATAACATTTCCACATTTCAATCACAAGATATCAATACAACACATTGATATAATAAAAACACTTTCAAAACCATTTTCAATATGAAAAAAAGAAAAGTAAAACATGTTATTTATTTTTCTTTTAAAAAAAGGTATGGCTTGTAGAGGAAGCCGAAATTCAAATAATGGTCACGGCGGCGGAGAAGTCATTGTCGCCGCATACGTACGACAAAAACATTCCCTTTTTTCGTTTAGTAAATGCTTCGTATAAAAAATATTCCTTTTGAATAAACGTAAAAGTTAAAGGGGTTTATACAACGTATAAAAGAAGGTTGTGTATAAAACCAAATATGCCTCAATGAAAGGAGATTGAGACGAAGTCTCTCACAAAGATCATTTTTTAAATAAAATAGATCTATTATGTGTATTCAATATAAGTACACATAAATAAAGTACAAATACAAGATAGGACATAATAATATCATGACATAATTTGAAAGTAGAAGATTAACCCAAAGAATGGAAATTGGGTTAAGAAGTTCCCTTACCTACTGTCTGAATTCACTCGACCGTTCTTTGATATCCTGAATAATAAACTAGAGTTAATTTATAATTTCGTAAGAACCTTTTTCAAGTTTATTATTCATTTTATATCACTTATTACCATGTTATGAACATTATTTAATTATTTATGGTAATAACGGTCGTTTTGACGATCTTAGGTACTTGAGTCAAAAATAAACTTCTTATAATTACACTTTGTTCATGTGGTAATATATCCATTATATCCATAATTATATTTATGATGTATATATCATATACATCTTATATATCCAGTATATACATTCATTTATAATATTACATAACATTTATAGGTAAGAAATGAAATGCACCGTTCATGGAGACGGTAAGCCATACGTACGCATGAACGCTACTTTCATTTCTATTTCGTATTTAATGGAATGAAGTTATAATTATATAAAGGTATAATATAATTCTAGTATAATATAATGTATAATACCATTTACTCCATCCTTTATACATCCCACATATGGCATTAATGATTCAAATCACTTTGAGGGGGCGGTAGTCTGCACTTCCTAAAATTAAATTATCGCGTTTACCCATAATGGAAATCATAAAGTATGCGCAAAATGAGAAATAAAGAAGCATAAGGAAAACATAAACATAATATATATATCATATATAAAAATAGTGTCATCAAAATGGCCACCATTAGAGGTGTTAAAAGAATATTGAACAATCATCATTTCGTGAGGCAGTATTTTGCCACCCACAGAAACAGTATGTTCTATAACCATTAGACGAAGGTGTGTGTAAGTGTAAACCAAATAGTTATCATAAAAACATCATATTATATTTTATATACTGGTTTTTTTACAAAAGAAAAGAATAAAAAGAGTTTAAGGGGTTGGAGAATCAAAATAAAACAAAACAACATTAGAGAAGACATTACCTTAAAATCGGGTAACTCTTTTGATTTGAGCCAAAGGATTCCTTGGAAAGAATTCTGCCCAAAGTGAGGCTTCTAGGAGTAAGGGAGGTAAGTTTGGAGAGTATTTGGGAAGAGTTTGTCAGAGACAAAAGTCTTTGAAAGTGTGATTAAGGTGGTAGTGGTGGGGGCCTTTTATAAGTGGAGAGGAGGGGCACTCTTGGAAAGTAATGAAATGTTACTTTATTATATAATGAGTTTCGGATTTTAAATGTCCCACACTTATATATTTAGAGGATAAGGTGATAAGGGTTCGATATATACTCATACAATAGGTTTTTGACAAGTGTAAGTCTTAGATTTTACATTATCTTTTCATTTTATTTAAATCATTAATTAATGAGGTAATCGCTGCATCATCATGGTGTCATAAATAATTTAATTTATTTAATGTCTAAAAATTATAAAAAAAATATCATGATGTAGGAAATATTTTTATATTTCTAATTAATATTTATAGTCAAAAATATGACTTGTATAACCCTAATTAAAAATTGATTTAGTAAACCAACTCATGTTTGTAACATTTTTATTTTAACATTAAATAAAAAGTTTTTAATGTCATTTTCCTAAAAAAGTGGCTCCATGGGGTCCCCAAGTTGACCCATGGATTGTATTGGTCTGACATGACTCATACAATAGGGGTAGGACAAGTGTAAAGGTCATTTCATATTATTATAACATTATCTTTACCTTAAATTACACTAATTACCTTTAATCACGATTAATTAATCTTAAAAATTACTATTCACCAAAAATTTATTTTAATCCAATTGAACCACATTTTAATTCCTAATGACAACCATGTATGTAGGATTTTTGAAAATCAAATCACAGAAGTGGTAATGTTTCATTTAAACAAAAAATCAGTTTTTTAACTACCACTCAGTGGTTTCACTATTCCTCAAAAATTGAAGTTTTTTAGAACAATGCCAAAATTTCACCCTAAGCTGTAATTGATATTACGAATTTAGAAATGATGTCTATTTTAAAAAATTCCAAACATATAAGTTGCATTAATTAATTTTATAATTAATTCCCGTTGTCACAACAAATAGCGTGTTTTTAAGAAACAATATATATCAAAAGATTGACCATTGTTTATGTCCAATTTCAATGTTAAATTAATTATAATGACCACCATTGGATAAAATAGAAAAAATATATTCTAATTATACTTTTAAACCACTCAATAGTATAATTCATCACTATAAATTATTTTGATTAAAAAAGTTGTTTTTAAGTATTTTTCACTATTCATAAAAAATTGGAAGTTCTCAGAAAAATACAAAAAATTCAACATAGGCTAATTTCGATATTCCGAATCCAAAAATGAAGTCCTTTTTGAAATATAAAAATATATATATAATTTCAAAAAGTGGGTATTACTATTCATAATGACTATTTTGATTGGTCGTGGTGTGTTAGAATCTCGAACTTGCGTACAATACAAGCTATTGCATTATTGAAAGAGAAGTGTATAGTGGAAGCTCGAGGTGTTACATTAGATACAGTTGATGTATGATTATTAGGTTTTTGGGGCTCATAAACATTGAGACTTATCCTCATGAAGTTATCACTTGTTTATATCCACTATTTGTGATCATGAGGATTGACCCTCCAATAGGAAGACCACATGTTTTATGTGTCATTAGTTATTCCTATCTACATACATGTGTATCTATCTCCTAAATTTATATTATTATCAATATTTTCCATTTGATCATGTTGTTGGATGAAAGATAAAAATAATGATAATGAAATCATGGCAAGGTAACATGTGTTGGGTGAGTCATTGGTGGTATGACATTGGTTGAATGATAAAAATAGGATTTTTTACTTCTGAGTCGAGTGATTAATATCTTCAGAATGGTTGATTAGGATGGTAGTACCTTCATAAGTCCATTTCCAAGGCTATTAAGGGTAAATCCATCCAGTTAGATCAATAAATAACAAATCAATAAAGGATAAGGACACAAGTGTGAATCGTGATTTATCAGATATCTAAAGAAAAAGATATTATATCACACACTATGTGGTCATAGATTGGTAATCGTTTCTAGGACTATTACTTGTCTCTTAAGGGGCCTTGATGGGTTTCTAGGCTCCACGCTTGTTCTGTGAATAATATTAACTAATATTGAGATAAAAACCTGGAGGGTCACACACCATAAAATATTAAATAATCTACCCTATTCAACTAAAGAAGTAAAGAAGATGTGATGGCCCCCACTGAAGTGTCTAAGAGTATTCTAGTTTTATCAATTACCAATAAATAAATAAATTCATTTTTATTCAAGTGAAGGATAATTGGGTTGAGTTTATTTATTAAAAGTATTTACAAGTGTAAGTAAATACAGGAAAAATATTTTTTGAATGAATATTATGTTAATATTTTAGGTTTATTTAATATTATCGAGAATTAAGTGTTTAATTAAATGGCTATGTTTGGTCACCAAATATATTATATATATATTATAGTTATTTCATAAAATATAAATAATATTTTTTTGATGAAAACTAATCCATCATAATAATTATTTTTTATTATTTAGTGGGAATTGATTTTATGGGGCTGGAAACCCTTTAAATATATTTTCTAAACCTACTATTTAAGTAAGAGATATGAGCTCATTCATTGCAATGTCCATTCCAAAAAAATGATACAATATTTATTGTCCTACCTTCTAGAGAGACAAAGTAAATATCTAAGTGTCAATATAAGCATGCCATCATCATATCAAAGGTAAAAGATAGCGATGATCATCACGATGATGGAGGATTCATCAAAGATCTGCACAAGAACCTATAATTTGATGAATGAAGATATCACATATTATTATAGCATGTATAGAAAATCTATAAGGGTTAGGCTTTAGTTCATTCAAGCAATGATTACTAGTGACATAAAATTTCGAGTTCCACTATAGATCAAAAGAAGTATTTTTAGTTCAAATTTTTTTCCATTTTTTAATTTATGTGAGATCCTTGGACCATAACAGGGCTTGGATCATGAGAGATGACAAGTTATGTCATCCTGGCAATGAAAAATTTTAAATAACAAACTCACTGGATTCCTCTGCATGCCCTGATACCAATTTTTTTTTCTAGTCCAAGACAATATTTACATACAAGAGTTGGTCAAACTCTATATATGGGTAAACCTATTTATATCAATTAATGAACATAGGGGATTATAATATAAGGTTAATAGTATGTGAACATTATCATAAATTAAAATAATAATATATAGTCCCAAATAAATTGACGATTCAGATTCTGAAGCGGCCTAGGAGGGTCGGATGACGCGACACATGGGATGGAAGTGCATCAGGAATTTTCTCAACCAGCCCCAGAAGGAATGGCTGAAGGGGATCTTGAACTTATCAATTGTGAGGATATTTGATCAAGTATTGTTAGTTATATTTTGATTATTATTATTCACAATTATTATTACTCTATCCACACACATGAACAAAAAAATATAAAATTAATTATAGAATATTTTTGATATTTTCTATGGCTACCTTGAGTGCATTCAAACATAGTATCTAATCAAGATAATAATTTATAATCACATATTTTTCAAGGACTACAATAATCAATAGGGAATTCATTAAATCTATGTAAAGGGTATTATCCACAAGCTGACAGGTAGTCAAAGTGTATGACCTATGTTTTTATGGATTTTATTTTGGATTTTTTCTCAAATTTTAGTGTTGAAAGAAATGCTCATCAGAAATTGATAGTTTTTTTCAATAATAGTTACCATTGTTCTATTTAAATATAAATATTTTAGGTTCTTTATGTTTAATCTTTTCATTCATTGTTATGTTGGAATGAGGTAAGTGAGGAACCTATTGTTGGCTTGAGTATGGTGCATGTGACTTATGATTGGGTCCAGTTGAATAAAATTCAATTGGAGGATAATCTATGTTGGAAATGATCATATAATGATTAGAGGTGATGAAACATATAGTTCAATATTTTCAATTGAGTTTTCTTGTAGGTATCTCCTTATATAGGACATTAATGTCTTCATAAATAGGGTAAATTGGCACTATTGTTCATAGGGCCATTCTAAGTCATAAATAGTATCAATATAGTGGCCTACTATTTGTACATCACACCATGATATTGTGTTATGAATAAAATGTTCAATTTGAATCATATTTCAAGGTTCAAACCTAGACCTACACATATGATTGATGGTAAGGATGTTGAATTGGAACTAGATGCATCATTTTTAGAGAAGCCAATATAGATTGTAGATTAGAGAAAATGAGTTTTGATGGGAAATATGATACAATTTTCTTAATTTAGTTGGAAGAACATAATAATCTCATTTGAGACTTAGGAAAAAATCAGATATCTAGGTACAATGGCTTGTGTTGTTTAAGAAGGACCAATAAAGACACTTTTCAAGGATGAAAAGACATTATGTGGTGAGATTTGTGATATCCTTGAAAATAAAAGGTATATTAATTTAAATGTTGACAAATATTTGTTGTTTTTTTGATGTATGATAGATATATTAGTGGTATGGGAATTTAAATCTTTTGATCTCATGGCACCAACAAGTATTTGGAGCTACTGGTGTGCTATCAGCTAGCCAATGGAGGTGGAAAAATCCCAGTAGGAACCAAGGAACCACCAACCAACTAGTGGAAGAGGAAATTGTCTATGTTTCCTCCTAGAGCTACCAGACATCCAATTGAAAACCACCAGTCACTTGATGGACTCATTGGACAGCTTTTGTGTCCCACTGGCCAGCTGTTGGTTCCCAGATGTCCTGGTCATTAATACCCATACATAATTTCATTATAAAATTATATTGAGATATATACATCTACTTTTTCAACCATAAATCATATATAATGACCATAGGAGGTCACTTTTAAGATAATTTGATCTCCCTTTCCCCTATATTCATAATTTCAATCTTAGATCAATTTATTAGGCCCTAAATTGTATGTTTCAATGGTTCTATCCTAAATCATCTCATTCTATTGAGACTAATAATAGATATATGTTATTTTGGTTAGACCTATGTATTTTACTATGATCTAATTTTGTATTCATGGTTGATTTATGGATAAACATCAATTATAGATAATTTCAATCCCTTCCTTGAATGGATCTAGATCTATAATTGGCAGTGGTTCCGGTTTGTTCATTTTATCCACCCCTAGTCATAGTTCACATCATTGTTTTTGAAAATTGATTCTATAATACATTTTTTGATTAATTGGTATTGGTTCCAGGGAGAATTTTTTCTTAGTCATGTTTCATTAAAAACTCATAGAAATTGACATCAACACACCAAATATAAGATTTATTTACAATATATTACTTTATTATAGATCTGACTAGAATTTTGGGCATGTGTCTATGCATGTGAATAAATTTAAATGTTATATGATATGGTATGCTTCTGATTTTAATATGGGGTATGTGTGTGACCTATGAGTCATATACATTATGTAATGTTATTGTTCCCTTCAGTGTTATGCCCTATTTTGTGTGAATACTTAGCCTATGCATGTTATATTAGATGTTGAAGTGATATGTGGATATTCATGGATTTGTTACCCTAAGTGGGGGAGTATATGATATCATGTCACATATCATTGATGAAGATGGGGCCTACAAACAAGGTAGGGGCACAATAACCATGTAGCCTAACCAAAGATAGAAGATTGGATATGATGACCTTTTATCCAGACCAATGAATGACTTTCAAGAATTTATACCTTGTGTAATGTCCAAAGATTAAGATAGTGGAGTGATGAACTTGTGGACCAACAGAGTAGAGGTAGGGGCCTGATGGACTTGTGTCCTAAATAGAGGTTTTTCTCTAGGTGTGAGGAACTTGTGGCATGACCAGGGGCTTAATTATTTATAGGCCTTGATTTGATATATGTGTTTTACTTTTGGATTCATCTAATAAGTTATAATATATGATATATTAGTTCTATAATGAAACTAATATAGGTATGGATAGAGCTCATGGTATCCATGTTAGTGAACAATCACTCATCATATGTTTGGTTTATTATTTGTGAATTTACATAACATCATGACATACACCTTTATGTATAAGTGAAATATTTATTATGAACTCTTTGGTGGTGTACTACTAGATTTTTTCTCACACCCTACATAGTAATATCAATCCAAGTGCAGATTTCATGGTCTGAGATCCATCCATGGAAGGTAACTATGTTCGGGAGCTATATAGGTGGAGACTGGAGAAAAAAGGTGATATTGGGATAGACTCCAGATTATCATCATAGTGTTTTAGTTTTTTCCTTTCGTTATAATATATTTTTTGACATAGCATATCATGATTGTTTTATTTTATATTATGTAACCCCGAAGTCATTTAATATAGAATGATGATATTATTTTATTCTATCTTATCATTTTCTAGGATGTTTATTTATACCTTATAGTGATTATAATGTATGGAATTTGTTACTATGATTACAGTCTTTCAATGGAATCATTAAACCCCTTTCTAATAGTCGGTATCCTCTTACATATGAAGAGATGTGTACGAGGTTATGCGACACTCCATCTTGGACCACATGATTCTATATATTATTCAATGAATATATTCATATATTACATCACAATTTAAGTATTATCAAGGACGGTCATATAATTTGTATTAGTAATTTGATCTAGATATTCATATTTATAAGTAAATTATATATATGAAAGGGAAGGATATCCAGAGGAGTTTCATAACTCTACTTGAACTTATATAAAGATGAAGGATGGGTTTGATATGAAAATATATTTCCCTCCTATATAAGTTGATGTCAGATCTCTAGAAAAGATAAAATCAAAGAAAATTATAGCCTATAATTCTAAGAAATAGAGTATATTTGAGTTTTCATGTTTATTGTACACATAAATGTTAATTAGGTATGATTTATATAGTTTAATAGTAATGATTTCACCACTTGGTGTTTTTATCATTAACTCAATATCCATGTCTTGGGGTTGTCTTTGAATAATTATAATATACATTAATGACAAGAATGAATTAGTATAGCTATAATCATAAAATAATTTTAAAGATCATAATGGATAATAATCAATCAAATATCTATTTGATTCAAGATATAGTTATTTACTAAAATCATAATAATTTTATGTATGAGAATACAAAAATTAATAAGTATATAATTGGTAAATGATGGAATTAAAAAGAATAACTCAGAAATGGTTTCTATATCTTATATTATACATTTTAAAGTTTCAATATAGGCCATTAAGGATGTATTTTTTTTAACATGTTCCTTAAAAAACAATTCATTTGTTTGATATCAACTATATTATCTCAATTCTCATATACATAATTTTATAAGAATATTAACATAATTGATCATAAAACAACTATTAAATCTAATGGTCAAATATATTAATAATATTTGATACATATAATATCATCTAAAATTAAACTAAATCTTATTTATTTTAATCACCATAATGTTCTACTAAGTCTCATTAAAACACTATTATTGTATATCCCTAGGGTACACAATGGAATAAAATGATGAGCTATGACTCCAAGTAAGGAAATAATAAGAGTAAAACATGATTATGAAGTAATACATTTAGTCATGTGGCACATAATGGTATTGTAAAATATATGGATTGTAATAATGGACAAATAAATTAATTTAAATAATATCATAATATCATGTTACCAAATATTATTGTTAATTATATAAATCATGAAATCATAAGAATAAGTATATTCTTACTTCCAAGACACTATATTATAGTACTATTACCTGTGCACAATATATGGTATCTCACGAGTTGAAATCATTACCTAATGAATTAGAGTGATCTGTATTTCTATGAACACCTGTCATATTATAATATGCCCATGAATTTGTGTTCCAGATAAAATAATTAAAATATACATAAATAATAATCATGAGAAAACCCATGTGAAGAAAATATGTTACATAATCATATATAAAAGCATAAAAAATGTTATATAATAATTATTAGCAAAAAATAAGGCATTAAATATTTTTTTAAATTCATCATTGAGTAAAAAATTATGGGTTATTAATATGGAGCTCAAGTGAAGGAAATATCATAACAATATGAGATATGAGTTGGTATAGAAATTAACATCCTAAATTATATTTTAGGAAATGAGTAAAGAACCCTTAAATAAGGTAAGTGAATAGTTTTTTCCATAATAATATAAACGAAAGAAAATATTTTTACTTAAATTAGTGAGTTTTATTAGAAATCATGGATGATTAAACCCTATAAAAGAGTAATACAAAAAAATGAATAAAAAAGGGAAGTTCCCATTAATCAGGTTTATTTAAATAAAAGATTAAGAATGACACTATGAAAACTTTCATATACACAAAAAAGGTATAGAAAATGGAGTAGGTATATATTTAAGAAATATATATATAATATACGAATTGAATTTAATGATAATATAGAAGATTTGTAAATAGAGAGAAAAGATAACCCAAATGAAAAAGGTTGGTTTGGGAGTTCCCTTAAATTAGGTACTGGTTCACTTAGATTCTCCTATAATATATAGAATTTATGAGTTAATTATGTTATATTAATACTATAAAAACTAATGATTGTTTAGTTTATATATTAATATTATTTTTTTACCATATATTATTCATTTATAGTGAAGTTAATTATATTTTCAACCACTTGTTATTATTCTTTCAACTTCTCAAAAAATTATATTGTATATTTAAAATAGTCAATAGTGTTTTCATTTAGTTCCATAATATATATAATTATATAGTTATTATGTATTTAAATTATATTATCATTAAATGTATATAGTTGAATTGTCGGTCTCTAATAGTTTAAGATTGGGAGAAGTACATAAATACATTTATTTTATGATTTTGAAATGCCTATTATCATTTTTTATTAATATTATTAATAAAATTCACAACATATATTCAAAAATAATAATTATTTTGAAAATATTATATTTTTTCATTTAATTCATTTTTAATACCCTCCATGTAAGGTGGTAATTGATTTTTTATAACATCACCCATATATACTATTTAAACCAACCATTATTAAGAATATATAATTATATAATTGATATTAAAAGACATTAATATTCTAAATGTCACAAAGAAACAAAATATTGTTAAAAAATATAGAAATAAGGAAAAATGAATGAATAGTTAAAAATGCTTTAGAATAAGTAACTCATTTTCCTCCTTGAGACGACTCTTTTGATAATCAACTATGAACTTTTATGGACGGTCTTTTCATGAGACCAAAACCTATTTAATATATCTATAACATTTATGGATTTATTTTCCTGAAATACTTCTAGTTTAATAATCTTAAAGTGTGTGTAGAAGTGGGGTGGTGAGGGGTAATATTTTTAAAAGGAGGAGAGGGGTGTTTTTCAACAAAATATTCCTCAGTTTATTGTTTTTTCTAAATACTACCAATGTCAATGATTTTATGACTATATATAGTAATATAATGATATGATACCATGATAATGGATTATTACATCCTTTATTTTGAAAAAAATCGTGTTTTTTAATATAATGTAAAATACCATATTTTATGATATTCACTATTCATCTGAAATTAAAATTCTGTAAAAAATATAATAAATTCATAATATGGTAACTTTAAAGGGATTATTATAAGTTTGAAATTAATTTTACAAAATTATACATTTAAAATTGTTTATTTTAATATATAATTCTCATATAAAAGTTATTTTTCTATTAAATATTACAAAATAAGTTATACAAAAAATGCCTATATATTCATTCATATTTTTACATTGATTGAGAAATTTTTTAATTATATTTTGTTAATTATATTTACTTATATAATTGATCATAAATAATTTTTTTTATAAATTTAATTCATCATCTACCATAATGTTCATTTTACAATTCCGAAAATGAGGTTACTATTCTATTAGTGATGCTTCATTTCCATTGGTCATATTTCCAAAAATTATCTCTCCCATTTTCAATGGGTATAAAGGCCCTATACATACAATAAATATAAAACTTATTATTCATTCAATAATCACTTATATTAATATAAATATATGATAATCCTTATTTTTATACCATTTATTATATTACAATTTTTTGGTTTCTTTTCAATAGTATTGTTCTCGTCATGGGTAATTATAAGAAACTACGATACACTAGATTATTTATGTTTGGTTGTTTTTATTTTATGAATTTATTATCCAATTTTATTATTCTCAATTTTATAAAATCAATTTATGCTTAAAATTTGATAGTTTGTGTTAATATAGTGAAATAATATCTTTTCATGTTATGATATTCCTAAAAATAATTTATAAAAACATATACTGGGAAAGAAATTTCATATTGGAAAATTATGGGTCATCAAAATTTAATATTTTTTTTAAGATTATGTGATAAAAAATAATGTAAATTTAGATTTGATTATGGCATTGAATTTGGAGACAAACACCCTCATTGGATTTTTTTTAAATATTGTTAATATATTCATTATAATAGAAAATAATGTTGACATAATCTGTGACACCATATTTAATCTACAGGTGGATAGTTTCAAAGAGTAATTTAACCTTGATATTTATATTGGGGAACACTAAAAACACAATAATAATGATTTTATGCTATTAATTACCTAGTTATGTTGATATATCATTAGAATAGAATCATTAGACATATCCCTTTTAGAAAAACCATGTAAATTATTTCTATCATTTAATTTACTTTAAATATTTTGAAGTTATGATTGATCAGTTTGAATTGATAAATTCATGGTGTCCTTACTAACAAGATAAAAATGTATGATTGATATGAAAAATTTAACTCACTAATTCAAACCCTTTTAGGGTGTTTTGGGATTTTTTTTCAATATATGGTGTTTGTATTGAATTGTAATACCTTTTTTAATCTGTCTATAATTACTTTTAAGCATAGATAATGTCATTAATATAAATATATTTCCTCTCCTTAATGACTGTATTTTTTTAGATTTGGATAAAATTTTAATGATATAATTTATGGTCTCTTGGGATTAATTATTTCTCTATTATAATATATATGATTCATGTAAGTTATCTTATAATGATATCCTTGAAAAAAGAAAATAAAATATAACTATTAATAGTAATGGAATGACATGAAATATAATATATTGAGCTCAATCAAATCATATTTTCCTAAATGAAATATTTTTAATTATTAGAATATATATTTTAGACAATTTATCCAATATATATTAAGGGGGAAAAGGTTATAGAGGTGACATCGAAAGTTTTTTTAATAAGTTCAATTGCATAAAGTTGCATCTGATTGAAAATATTTATGGATTATTCAACCACATAATTGAGATTTTTAGATCCATTAACTAATGTTGAGATGAAATAAATGATTTTGATATTTTAAATAGGTTTTAATGGATATTTATACTATTGTAAAATCTGAAGGATTCAGTGTTTATTGAAATATATTTTGTGTATATTTCACATAATTAATTGAAAAGTAGTTTTTCTACATAAGATATTCATGTGGAACTAGAATTAGTGAAAAATAATTCATATAATGTGATAAAATTTAATGAAATTAAATAATAATTACATCAATAAAAGTGTGTATATAGAATAATATATAGATGATAATACCTCTCACTAGTGGTAAGAAATTTTACGTGAGTAAATTTAAGACTCAAGATAGTACAATTATTTCCTTGTATAAAATGTTAAATGGCTGTGAACATAATATTGAGGTTTACATAGAGGTTTGATGATGTATATAGGTACTAAAAAAATCCAAAATAGATATTCTACCTAGACGATTTATAAAAAAGTTAAAGTAGTTAAGGATAAAGTTTATGTGATAGATTTTGGTTTGAAATAATGAAGAGAAATATGTTATTTATCATAAATAATGTGAAATTGAATTTATGTTAGATTTGGAGAAATCATTAATGGTGATTTAAAAATTAATATTATAAAAATGAAGAGAAAAATGAATCAAAAGGGGTTATTGGCCACAATGTTGATCATGATGGTGCGCTCATATAATCAGAAATTTAATGATAGAAATATAAGTAAATTATATTATTATTAAAGGATTCAATATTTTATGTTGACCAAATAAATTCCAAAAAATATCTAAAATACGGAGAGTTTATAAGATCAAATTAAAGAAATAGAAATCCCAAATATGTAATTGACTTCAAGAAAAATATCATGAAAAGGATAAGGTAATTAGTGACCTTAACAATTGTATTATGTTGTATGTAAAGTATATATAATTATTAAATGAATATGTGTTTTCTCCTTAAGATAAATTTTTAATAAGAAATGAAACATGGTGGGTTGAATTATAATCATTAAATTGGGATATTATTGAATATAAAAGTTAAAGAAAAAACTAAAACAGTCATATGGATATTTGATTTCTGATTAAGTGATCAAAGATACAATAATATTAGAAAAATTATAATTGGATTTAAAGGTGATCCATATAAAAATTATGGATCTAGATTAATAGAAAATGTATACAAAATTATTATAGAATGTTGTACAACTCAATCATTAGGATTAAATAAAAAATTGATAAGTCACTCGAAGGTAGTGAACATGTGGAGTGATGGTGAAACAATATTCATGTAAATAAAGTGGTAACATTATGGTTTCCTTGGTTACATAATGACCCATTGTTATGTGGAAATAATTTATTTAAAATTTAAATCATTTGGGAGTCAAAAATGAATTATGAGAACATACCCTACACTATAATGATGAAATAAATTCTTAAACATTATTTTTATTTCCCTAAATTTAGTTATAATTATTTTTTTATTTTTGGAAAATATAAAATAGAAGTAAATATATTAGAAACCCTAGGATAATAGATAGGTCACCAATTAACTTAACACTTTTAGAAAAAAATTCTCTACATTGGTTGAAGAGTAGGATGATTGGCTCACTGTATATGTTGAAACTAATTATAAGAGCTAAATTCTTATATTTTTGGAACTTATAATTTAATTGAATAATGATATGCTGATTTGGATGTTTATATTTGTTTTCTAACTAAGTAAATCAAGAAAAGAATGTAACATGTACTCTTAATAGTGTCTGTTCATCCAAAATATGGGTAACGTGAGTATGTTAATCAATGTGAGTGTCAATGTTGATGGAATATTTTTTTGGTAATAATGGATACATAAATATCAAAAAATTGCTTTAAAATGTATTTATATATATGAGTTGATAAACCTATAAGTAATCTACATTTTCAGGATTCAACAAAGACTATGTAGAAAGGGTCTATATTTGGACTCTAAAATCAAAGTCATATTCAATTATAAGGGTGGCCTTATAAAAGGAAAGGATATAAATTCTTTGTTCAAGGATAAAGGATAAATATATTTCTATAATGAGTGGATTGTAAAGATAGGAAATGTTTCCCCATTGTGTAAAAATATAACAAAACATGACATAGATAAAATATCTTTACAAATAAATAATTTATGATATTTTTCTCAAATATTAATTCTATTATTGATTTTATAAATCATAAAATAGATTAGGAGAAAGTGTGTAATAATTATATGATAGGGATGATAGTGTGAAATCACTATAGTCCAATAATAAATTAGCTTCAGAATTTATAAATTTGGTTAAAACTAATGCATTTATTACCAATTCACTTATGGGAAAATGGAAATATAATCAATCTATATTGTTTATTGATTATCATAGAAATACGGGATGTGTACAATTAATGAAAACTAAAATAAATGTGATGGATTTTATCAGAGGTTATTAGAGATGTAATGACATTTAAATAAACAAGAAGATCAAAATTATTTGATCAAAAAAAAAAGAACATAGTACTCTTCTACTAAAGTAAATGATTATATTCATGAATAAGGGGTAAATCTTGAGATATCATCTATATGATTTCCAAAACTGATTGAACTAGTTTAAACGTGAAACAAAATGATAAAAAATATATATGTAAAATAATACCTGTGAGTGGTATCTCATGGAATAATAGAAATTATGTGGTGAATATGGTAGTTTATACATAAAATAAAGCTTTGATAAGTCTCGTTGAGAAGAAAATCACAACTAAAACCAGGGGAAAACATATAAAAACTATAAAAAACCCTTAAATATTGGGTATTTTTTTATAAGAAATAATTAAATTAACATATCCATGTATAATGATGTAGTTTATGTATGAGTGCTTATTTGTTACATAAAAAATATAAAATCGTGTTTTTTCTTTGATAAGATGCACAAAAATATTTTATAGAGAAATGATTTTAATGTTATTAAAGAAAAATATGATTAATATATTGAAATCCAATTTTGGATGAAATTTATGAAAAAATAATGGTCATGACATAAATTTTGGGGGACATTGAGGTCTAACACGTGATCAATATTCAATAGTTAAATTAAATGATTAATTAGGTGCTTATTTTTATAAATAATATACTCAATGAAAGATAATGTGGGTTGAAATTTATGAGTCCAATATCATTTATGACAAGAATTCTCCTACACTAACTAAATTGAGGAAAATATTATAGGACATTATAGTATTGTCATAGGTGGAACCGACTATATTTTTGGACATTCATAAATATGTATCAAGGCTTAAATCAATGAATGAGAAACTCAATAAAATATAATATAATCAAAGATAATTGCTTGTGATGATTCCTACTAATGAAAAAGGCATTGGAATAAAAATAGTGTTTATGAATCATTATTAATATAATAGGAATGTGATCTGAAAAAATATCAATTTTTTTTCAATGGAATGGGAATGAAAAAATTAGTGTTATAAATGATCAATAAATTTTTTAACTAATGGAATGTTTTGAATCAATTTTACAATTGTATATGGTATGAATTCTGAGAGGTATCAAGGTATACCAAATTGATGAGAAGATGAAATTCTAGAATAAGGTTCATAAAAAATATTTTTAAATCTAAAAACTAATTCTATTTTTAATTTATGATTTATAAAGAAATCTATATAATTTAGAGAATGATTTTTATACTTAATGAAACCACAAAGGGATTGGTATGCTCAATTTGATTATTATTTGAACAAGATGAAATTTAGGAGTGGTAGTATTGATGAAAAATTTCTATGCGATGAATTTAGATATGGATTATTTTATGTTAATCTTCTATATTGATGATAAAATTAATAGTAGAAATAAGAAGGGATAATTTGAAGATTTTAGGAAATTTATGCGATTGGAGTTTGAGATTTAAATGACTGGTGAACTCATATATTTTATGGGGTGAAATTTAATAAAAGGGTGAGTATACTATTATCTTATAAGAAAATTATAAAAAATATTATTGAAGGAAATTTAATATACATTATTTCAAGAAGATTTTGACTTCAATAACAGTTGTAAATGAACTTATAAAGTATGAAGATATAAAATCTATATATCTATAATTTTATGGAAAAATAATTTAAATCTTATTGTATATGATGGATATATGTCTCCATACTGATTATGAATCTTTATTGGTTGAAAGTTATCAAATAAATACTAATATAATGATTTATCATCCTCAAGAAGTTACCTAGTGTTCTTCCTTGAATAACATGGGACATTGAGCTTGAACATCTCATTCATATTCCCATGCTTCCATTTGGATACACTACTGGAAAGGGAGGTTTTCCCAACGCCTATGTACCAATGGTTTTCTTAAACCATTGGTTTATATTACCTTTACCAAAGGTTTGAGTAAACCATTGGTAAAGTCTTGTTATAATTAGATTTTACCAACAGTTTTTTAAAACCGTTGGTAAATTTCTACTCTACACCAACGGTTCAATAAAACTGTTAGTATAGAGTGGTTTTAATGATAATATACCAACAGTTTTCAATACTGTTGGTAAATTATTTCTTTCCGAACGATTTTTAAAAATCATTGGGAAATTTTGGCCCCAATTTGGTAGAAGCTCGGGCTCCCCCATTTCATGCAACTGTAGAACTAAACAGAAGTAGGGAGTAGGATTTTGTTTACCCTACTGCCGAAATTCTTCAATATTCAAAATTTCTCATTTCATCACTTGTAATCTGTAAGTATACCTTCATTTTATTATTCTGCATATACTATTATGGTTTTATGTTTTCATTTCGGTGAAGCGAAGACGTGGAAATACTACTGCAGAAATCCTTGACCGGGCAGTTGTCTGGTTCGATAAAATTTCATCTTTGTTTTTGAAAAAATTGTATGAAAGCTGGCCCTTTTTTATCTAGACTATCACTTATTTGAAGATTTGGACTGTTAAAACCCTATATTTAGTCATGGGAATAGAAACATGAAATATTTCCCATTATAATAATTGATTTTAATTGGGTAGTTTGGGTTTTTTGTCTTTGTTTTTTTAGTATGGTTTGGGTGAGGGAAAAATGGAAGAGAGAAATTATTCTGCCTTTATCTCAGATGGATTATTGACCTATGTAGAGTCTGAGTACATAGTTCAATATCCACCATGTGTGGTGGTTCTTATTTGGGTTATGACTCACTGCCATGTCACTAGGTAAGTCATTACCATTAGTTCATCACTTTAGTAATTTTCTAGGAGTTGTGCCTTGTTTCAGTATCATTTTTTATGAGTGAACATTAAAGGTGAAAAATAATTTGTAATGGAAAATGATTTCATTCAAATGGGTTTGGATTGAAGAAATGGGAATTAAATTAAAATGTTTTCATTTTAAAATTTGGTGAATTACTTAGTTCTAGACTTCTAATCTGTAAGTGATACATTCATTTTAATGTTATGCATATACTGTTTTGGTTTTCTGTTTTGATTTGAGTGTGTATGACTTTTGTTTTCTAGTTTATTTGGGTGTGTGTGTTGGGATTTTAAAGTGGCACAGATATAGTGATTATATTATGGGTTTGGTCTATAGGGATAAGTATTAAAGTGAATCAAATTTGATTCAAAATAAATTATGTGTTAATATCATCCATAAATTTTCAGTTCTTAGAAGGCTTGGTATTACTGGGATTTTTTTTTAATATCATCCATACTCCACATGATTCACATCATGGTAAGAATTTTTGATGATGTTGTTGAGATCATAGAGAAAACTCATACACTCCAGGTTGTTTATAGTTCCATGGATAGTCATGAGTGATAATTGGCTTCCTAAGATGACAGTAATAATATAACTTTAGGGTCAATTAAATATGGTTCTCACTGTATGTTGTATATTATGTCTCTTTCTTGGCCAATACTCACTTTTATGATGGTGGGGTTATTTCCACTAGCCATGATGGCATGTGTAGACATCCATAACAATGTTAGATAAGTCACAAGTTTAATTCAATAATCTTGTTATCATTGACATACTTTATTATTAATCTCAAATTTAAAAATAAATGTTTTTGTTTATACTTTATGAAATTAAACTTTTTTACTAGCCATGAACCATATATTAGTGTATAATCCTAAACTTTATCCACCCATGGGGTGCGCTTGAATTGGGGAACTAATTGGGTAATTAAAGGTATGACCATAGAGGTGCCAAGAATGAGTTATTGAACATGAGTGAATGATTTTGGATGCCTATAACACATAATGGGACATGATGCATGTGCCTCTTATATGATACCTAATGAAAATGAATAGAAATAAATTTTAATTTAATTTTCGAGTACTTGTTCTTTGATTAATGATTTAGAATTCCTTGAAGAAACCAACCAAGGATTCATGTAAAAAATATATCTTTTAATTCCATTTGGAAATCCCCTTGGATTCATGATGATTTGGTTTAGAATACCTTGTGGAAATATATATTGGATTCATAGTGATTATGATTTAGGAAGCCTTGGGGAAGTCCCCCTTTGATTCTAAACTAGAGGCCTCTCTCTTTACATAGGGTGGGAACTCCTTCCTCCCTATAAATCCATCTGAAGTCAATCAATTAGTATATCTTTACATTACTTTAATAGTTCACTACATCAACAAGAAACTCTTTCCTTTATCGTTTACTTAATTATATTTTCTATTAAACTTCAATATCATTGAATTGTTTATGATGAAATTAATTATAATAATTCTTTTATAGAATGGATAGAAGTTGGATGTAAGAAACCAATCGGATCTCAAGCGATTTTCAAAAAAATTTGGAGAGATTTTTAGATTTTTCATTTCACACTGCTTCAGATAGTGGTCGCATACACATCCCATGTTCCAATTGTGTTGGCAGACCTTGGTTGAGCAATGAAGATGTCAGATACCACATAAAAAAATATTGTTTTCAAGAAAAATACTTTGTGTGGTATCACAATAGGGAGAAAATGAAATCTCAAATTGTTGATGATCAAAATGAAAGGACTGGAATGGAGAATTTGTTAGATGACTGGTTTCTATTTATCTTTTATCATGAAAAAGAAAGGATTCAGACCCAAGAAGGCTTTTATATGATCACACATGATGCGTCTAATGAAAATGATAGTGTTGCATGGGTGAAAAAAATTGAATGATGCTTCCATGAATCCAGTATATCGATAGTGTAATAAAATGAAAAAGCTGGAATTTTTAATCTAATAGTTTCATGGGAAAACTATGTATGGGATTTCTAATACAACAATCGATTAAATTATTACCTTCTTAAAGTATTTACTTTCATAGGATGCAGATATTCCCTCAAACCACTCTATGGCATGGAAGTTAGTTTAGAAACTTGGATTTTCAAGAAACAAAATTCATGCTTACCTGAAAGATTGTAGTTTATTCTAGGAGGAAACCGATGAACAAAATGATTGTATAAAACATGGCACATCCCGCTGGAAGTAAAAATATGATGGAACACCATCCCGCGTACCATAGAAAGTAATGTGGCACTTTTCATTGATCCCGAGACTTCAGAATTTTTTTATGTCTGATGACATATCAATAAAAATGAGATGGAATGATACTGAGAGAAAGAAGGCTAATGATGAGTTGGTTCACCCTGTAGATAGATTTTCATTGAAGATATTTGATGCTCGATATCCTGATTTTGCAGTTGACATGAGTAATGTGAGTCTGGGTCTTTCATGCGACGATTTTAATCTGTTTGGGTAGATGCTTACTTCACACCACACATGGCCAGTTTTTATACACATTTATAATCTTCCCCCATGGTTGTGTATGAAAAAACCTTTCCCTTTCATGAGTATACTCATATCTGGACCTTCTGATCCCAGCATTGATATTGACGTATACATGCAACTTTTAATAAAAGAGTTGAAACTTCATTGTGATGTGGGTGTGCGCACATACGATGCATGTTCAAAAGATATATTTCATATGTGTGCTATGCTTATGTGGACGATAAATGATTTTCCGGCTTATGCAATGATATCTAGATGGAGAACGAAGGGAAAACTGTCATGTCTTATTTTTATGAAGAATACAAGATCCAGAAGACTGAAACATCGCTGTAGTTTCAGTTTTATGGGACATCGAGGATTATTTCCATTGGACTATCCATATAGAAATAATCATAAAATATTTGATAATACCACATAGATAGATGATCCACCTCAGTTTATTTCTAGAACTAATGTGCTTAATGAATTGAAAGATTTTGGTTTTTCATTCGGGAAGGGTCAAATAAAATCTAGAAAGGAAAAGAATGTTTTCACTGAAACCTATTACAATTGGAGGAAGATGAGTATCTTTTTTGATTTGCCTTATTAGTCAACCAATTTGTTACATCATTGCTTATACGTAATGCACATTGAAAATAATATATGTGAAATGTTACTTTCGATATTTCTAAATGTTAAGGGAAATACAAAATATGATTTACAGTCTCGGAATGACTTGGTGGATTGGGGCATCAGACCAGAATTGCATCCTGTGCAAATTAGTGAAAATAAATGTCCATTTTCATGTGCTTCTGATGTGATGACACCTATGAAAAAAAAATAAATTTTTGGATGTATTAGAGACTATTATAGTTCCTGATGGATATTTAAGAAACATATCTAAACAGGTCAACAGAAGTGAGTTGAATCTAAAATCTTTGAAGACTCATGATTATCACGTTCTTCAGCATGAGTTGATTCCAACAGCAATCTATCATCTTTTGTCCAATAATGTAAGGGTGACTGTTATTCTATTGTTCCATTTGTTTAGAGATCTTTGTGTTAAGAATTTGTCCAAGTCGTTCTTGAAAAAAATGTTGACAGATGCCCCATTAATTTTATGTGAGTTGGAGAAAATATTTCCTCTATCATTTTTCACATGCATGCTCCATCTGACTGTCTATATTCCCACTAAAATAATTCTCAGGGGACCTGTTTCTTTTTATTGGATGTATCCAACTGAAATAAATATGTACACATTAAATTAATATGTCCGAAACAGGAATCATCCCAAAGGTTCTATCGTGAACGGTTACTTGGCTCAAGAATGTTTGGATTTCTCAATGTATTTGTCTGATATTACTACAAGAATGAGCAGACCAATGAGAAATGAAAAATAACAATATTAGAAAATTGAACCGAGTTTTCCATCACTTCATAAAATAGGAAGAATTCATGGATCATGTACATTGAAGACATTAATCCTTGAAGAGCGGGAGATGAAACATCGCACAATTTTTTTCAAATGTGATTTGTTTGATGACTACATCAGGTAACTAAATTGAATATGTATATATTACATATATATCTGTTAAACTATTCATATTTTTTATCTATTGGGAACATAAAACAATGATAAAAAGAAATCATCGTTCTTTATCTTTGAGAAGGAGGGATAATTTTCAAAGCAAAGAGTTTTCTGCTTGGTTAAAATTGAAGGTAAAAATATTACTATTTAAAATAATTAAATCAATAATTAATTAAGTTTAATATTTATTTATATTTTAGGTATTGAGTTTTCTTGCTGACTCTGTCTCTGAAAAAATTAGAGCTTTGGATTTTGGTCATAATACCATGGTTCATGACTGTAAATCAATTGTTATCAATGGGTACAAATTTATTGTCACTTAATGGGAAAAGAACATGAGAAAACAACATGATGGTGTTATGGTTACTACCACAACATATTATTATGCCAGTGCATCAGATAGTAGACCGGAATTTGAAAATGTTGGTTATTATGGAGTTGTTGAAAAAATAATAATGTTGGATTATTACTCTAATGGACGAGTCACGATGATGAAATTCCATTGGTTTGATTAGATGACAAGACATGGAACATTTATTGATGATTTTGGATTTCGAGTAATTAATATGACTCACACTCTTGCTACCGAAGAACCATATGTATTGTCATCAATGGATAAACAAGTTTTTTTATGTCAATGATCAAATTTTACATGAATTTGGTGTCATAGTTGAAGTAATTCCAAGACATATTTTTTATGATGGTGATGATGGAATTGAAAACATCCCTACTACCATTGGAACCAATACATTTATTTCTTTTGATGACTCAAATAGATCAATTGTCAGAGTTAACTCTGAACCTAAAGTTGTGGTGGGAAATATATAAAATTAAGCATTCATGTTCTCAATTATTTTGGTTTACCTTGAGTTGGGTTGTTAAGGTTGGTTCTATTCAAGTTGATTTAATATTGAAACCTGCATCATCTACCTGACCTAAAGAAATTACATTTTTCCTTAATTTTGACAATTTCTTTTCCCTCTTATTTATTTTGTTTTTTGGGTTACACATTAGCTATCCTTTTCTATTTACTTCCATATTTGTTTTCAAATGCAAGAAATGAAACAAATTGAAGATAGGCGACAGAAACATATTATGGAAAACAATCTTCACATGTTCGATCTGGGCATTCCACCACTAGTGCCTAGAATGAGTATTTTATTTCAAATATATTTATTTAAATTATATATAATGTCATGTGATTAATTTTTTAAAACATTTTTTCAGGATCCATCTACTAGGCGACAGTTATTTGATGAGCAGTCGAGTAGTGGTCCCAGCACTCGGGGTGTTCATACGATGGGGGATGGTACAAGAGCTAGATGATATGGTCGGCATACCCGATTAGACCCTGCCCCTCCCACTGACATACCATCCATCCCACATTCTGATCCCAGTGTGCCATTAGGGAAACATGGGATATTTAAGCCTCCCATGTTTTCACCACCCTTTACATCTGACCCTCCTCACCCATCTGTACCATACACGATGATGATTCACACTCCCCATCTATCATTTGTCTAGCCATCCCTGTCATCTTCTTTTACTACTGCTTCGATCTCTCTAGGATTTTATATTCTATCTTCTTTGACTCCTGCTCTACTAGAGTCTTTCCCTGCGGAGCATACATTGGGACTCACTTCATCTGTACAGGGTGTTCCTTAAGTTTCTACGGATCCAGTGGTGACCATTTATCAGACTACCGCATGTATACTTATACAACCCCAACAAATTGTTGCACCATTAATTATTTTTATTAAAACCTATATTGATAAATATTTGTTTTTATTTCATAAAAGATACATATACTGATTGGAGGTGGGGGAGGGGGTGTACACGCATGTGTGTGGTGTGGAACCGCCACACGCAGTTGATGGTGGACTACAATGAAGATAGTCAGATGATTGAAAAATCAGGGTAGCAATGTCAGAGTTTTTTGGCGACGCTTGACAAATACTTTGACATGATTTCTGTCAGCCCACTCTCATGGAGACAACAGCCATATGAAGTCAAGGATAAAGCCTGGAAAGAGACATGGGTAAAAAAATCAGTTTTATTTAATGTAATATATTAATTTTTGTATTTATATGAATTAATATTTTGGTTTTAGTTGTGGTTTAATTTCCCCAATGGTGAGGGTGCACGACCATCATGTCTAAAATATTTAGGCGAGATTTGGAGAGGTTATAAGCATGGGTTGTACATTGGCCAGCATGATAAAGTGGGCACAAATTAAGAGGCGGTCCCTATCATGGATTATTGTGCATTATAACAATATCGACAGATGATTACTCATTGGGCGACTAGCCAATTTATGGTATTAATCAAATTAAAAGTATTTAAATGAAAATTTTCATGTTTTTCGTTAATACTAATTATTGAATTTTATTGAGGATGCATCTGGAATAAATAAAATAAACATTGATGCTAAGAAATACGTCCACACATTGGGACGTACTACAATGCCAGATCATGAGATACAACTAGTATGACATTTTATAATCTTTCTTTATGACTTGTGCTTTCAATTATTTTCCTCTGTAATTTATTCGATTTATAAAGTTGTTATATAATTTTAGTTATGCAATTACTGTTTTTTGTATCCTATTTTTAATTATGGTTTCCAACTTTCAATATCATTATAGAGGCATAAATTTAATATATAAGGACATGTGCCTCGAGCAAAACTATTTTGCTTGAGTAGAAAGAAGAAAGATGAAAGTGCAGTTAATGAACTGACTCAACAACAGATTGTAAGATTTAATTTGTAGATTTAAAATTTTAATCTCTATTTTGTAACTTAATAATATATTTATATCTGTAATAGGCTACTTTAGAGGCCCTTGATTCACAAGAACCTGACAATTTTGGGCCAAATGACCACTTACATCAGGTGTTGGGAGATGGGAATCCTGGTATAGTATGCTACCAGCCTGGGAAGTGTATAGTTCTAACGAGGTATTGGACCTCCTCAGGTACGAGTTGTAGTGCCAACGAGTTGCAGCAGGTTAAGGCACAGGAAGAACAGGCTGAAAAAGCGCCACAGACATGGCAGCACAGTCTGCTATGGCGAACACTGCATTTATGAAACTGATGGAAGCTTAACGTCCAACACATGCACCAGAGGCTATCACTACATGTGAGTAATATATATCATGGATTAATTCTATATATGGTGCACCAGGTGGCAGTTTTAGTTGTAGTCGAGACGATGGCGAGGAGGAGGATGAGGCGGAAGAGGAGGAGGCTGAGGAGGAGGTTGAGGCGGAGGAGGGTGAGGAGGAGGATGAGGTAGAGGAGGGAGATAAGGAGGCCGAGGATGAGTACAAGGGAGAGGAGGAGTGCAAGGACAATGATGGGGATAATGATGAGGATGAGGGTGAGGGTGAATAAGATGGTAATGATAGTGATTGTGATGAGGGAAATATTGATCAGTTACATTTTTGACTGATATTACTGACCTTTGATGTTTACTGATTTTTTGTGCCAAAATATATGTGTGATTAGGTAGGTCACATTATATTTATTTTTTTTATCTATAAATAATAAAACTTAGTTTTATGATTTTTTGTGAAATCCCCCTATTCTAATGAAATTTTAATTTTTTAGAAGTTGATATAATGAAATTATTTTTTTAACCTTGAAACAATTTTCCATCCCATGAACCTGAGATAGCCCCCCTGAAAGCCCCCCGGACAACCCCCACCCTCCTCCCTGGACCCCAAACAGCCCCCTGGACAGCCCCCCACCATCCTACCTGGACCCCAGATAGCCCCCCCAACCCCCCAGACATCCTCCCCAACCTTCTTCCTGGACCCCGGACAGCCCCCCTGGATATCCTCCCCACCCTCCTTCCTGGACCCCGGACAACCCCCCGGACAACCCCCCCCCACAGAAAGCCCCCCGGATAGCCTCCCCACCCTCCTTCCTAGACCTTGGACAGCCCCCCACCCTCCTCCCTAGACCCCGGACATCCCCCCCCACCCTCCTCCTTGGACCCCGGATATCCCCCCCTTCCATCTTCCCTGGACGTCAGACAACCCCCGGACAACCCCCCAGACAACCCCCAAACAACCCACCACCCTCCTCCCTACACCCCGGACAGCCCCCTAGATAGTCCCTCGGACAGCCCCCCACCATCCTCCCTGGACCCTGGACAACGCCCCCCCAACCTCCTCCTTGGACCACAGATCCCAATCTAAACTCTCTTCATGATTCACCCTAAATTCCAACAAAAAAGAGGGTTTCAGAGCTTCTGAAGAAGATGAGAGATGAGTGAAAACCCTAATCGAAAAGAGGAAGCAAGGAGAGAATTGGACTCACCAAGATCTTAAATCCACACTTGATGGCACTCAAAACTCCCAAGTGACATGTACGAGTCAACCCCGCCTCAAACCGAGGCACGGTGTGGCCGGTACCACTCAAACTATCTCACTTTTTTTTTGAAATGGACAACATTTTAAATGAAAACCAAAACTGACATACAGAAAACCAACCAAACGGATTTGAATTATGTTGATAATTTAGCACAATGATCTGTGGGGAATTTTTGACGTGTAAGAGTCAACCCCACCTCAATCATAGGCACAATGTGGCTAGTACAACTCAAAGTGTTTCACTTTTATTGGAAATAGATAGCATTTTAAGTGAAAGAAAAAACTTGCATATGGAAAACTAACCAAATGCATTCGAATTCTATTGATACTTTAGGAAAACGATCCATGGGTCATTTATGACGTGTATGAGTCAACCCCACCTCAATACAAGGAACGATGTGGCCGGTATCACTCGAAGTGTCTCACTTTTATTTTAAATGGACAACATTTTAAGTGAAAACAACAACTGGTATAGGGAAAACCAACCAAACACATTTTCATTCTAATGATACTTTAGTAAAATGAGACATGGGTAAATTGTGACATGTACGTGTCAACCCTGCCTTAATCCGAGGCATCGTGTGGCCGGTACCACTCAAAGTGTCTCACTTTTATTTGGAATGGACAACATTTAAGTGAAAACAACCACTAGCATACAGAAAACTAACCAAATGCATTCATATTGTGTTTATACTTCAATACAAAGATCCATGAGTCATTATTGATTTGTGCGAGTCAACCCTGACTCAATATGAGGCACGGTGTGGCCAGTACCACTCATGGTGTCTCACTTTTATTTGAAATGGACAATATTTTAAGTGAAAATAAAAAATGGCATACAGAAAACTGACCAAAGACATTCATATTCTATTTATACTTTAGTAAAAGGATACATGGGTCATTTTTGACGTGTACAAGTAAACCCCGCCTCAATCCGAGGCACGGTGTGGCCGATACAACTCAAAGTGTCTTTCTTTTGTTTAAAATGGATACTCTTTTAAGTAAAAACAACTGGCATATGGAAAACTGACCAAACGTATTCGGATTGTGTTGATACATTATCACAATGATCCATGGGTCATTTTTGACATGTACGAGTCAACCCCGCCTCAGTATGAGGCATAGTGTGGTTGGTACCACTCAGAGTATCTCACTTTTATTTGAAATAGACAACATTTTACGTGAAAACGAAAAATGGTATACGGAAAGCCGACCAAATGCATTCAGATTCTGTTGATATTTTATAAAAATGATTCATGGATCATTTGTGATGTGTACAAGTCAATATCAACTCAATTCTAGGAATAGTGTGGCCGATACCACTCAAAGTGTATCACTTTTATTTGAAAGGGACAACATTTTAAGTGAAAACAACAACTGGCATATAGAAAACTGACCAAACGCATTCAGATTTTGTTGATACGTTAGGAAAACGATCCATGGGTCATTTGTGATGGGTATGAGTCAACCCCACCTCAATATGAGGCACGGTATGTCCGGTACCACTCAAAGTGTATCACTTTTATTTGAAATTGACAACATTTTAACTGAAAACAACAACTGGCATTCAGAAAACTGATCAAACACATTTGGATTATGTTGATACTTCAAAAAAAATATACATGGGTTATTTTTTGATGTGTATGAGTCAAACCCGCCTCAATATGAGGCACGGTGTGGCTAGTACCACTCAAAGTGTCTCACTTTTATTTGAAATGGACAACATTTTAAGTGAAAACAACAACTAGCATACGGAAAACTGACCCAACACAGTCAGATTCTTTTGATACTTTAGGAAAAGAATTTGTGGGTAATTTGTGACATGTACGAGTCAACCTCACCAGAATATGAGGTATGTTGTTTCTGATACCACTCAAAGTGTCTTTCTTTTGTTTAAAATGGATACTCTTTTAGGTAAAAACCACTGGTATATGGAAAGCTGACCAAAAGCATTCAGATTGTGTTAATACATTAGGAAACTGATCCATGGGTCATTTTTGACGTGTAAGATTCAACCCTACCTCAATCTAAGGTGCGGTGTGGCCGACAACACTCAAAGTGTCTCTCTTTTGTTTCAAAAGGACATCATTTTAAGAGAATACAACAACTGACATACAGAAAACCGATAAAAGGAAATCAGATTCTAATGAAACATTAGGAAAATTATCCATGGGTCATATTTGATATGTAAAAGTCAATACCACCTCTATCTGAGGGACGGTGTGGCTGAAACCTCTCAAATTGTCTCACTTTTATTTGAAATGGACAGGATTTTAAGTGAAAACAACAATTGGCATACAAAAAACCAACCAAATTCATTCATATTGTGTTAATACTTTAGGAAAACGATCCATGGGTAATTTATGACATGTACAAGTCAATACCGCCTCAATCCAAGGCGCAGTGTGGATGGAAACTTTCAAAGTGTCTCTCTTTTGTTTAAAATGGACATCATTTTAAGTGAAAATAATAACTGACATAAGGAAAACCAACCAAACACATTCATATTCTATTGAAACGTTAGGAAAATTATCCATGGGTAATATGTGATGTGTAAGAGTCAACCTCGCCTCAATCAGAAGTGCGGTGTGGACAGCACCACTCAAAGTGTCTCTCTTTTATTTAAAATGAACATCATTTTAAGTGAAAACAAATATTGACATACAAAAAAATGACCAAATTCATTCATATTATGTTGAAAATTTAGGACAATGATTAATGGGTCATATGTGATGAGTACAAGTCAACCTCGCTTCAATCCGAGGCATGGTGTGGCCGGAACCACTCAAATTGTCTCTCTTTTGTTTAAAATGGACATCATTTTAAGTGAAAACAACAACTGACATACAAAAAATTGACCAAACACATTGAGATTCTATTGAAACTTTAGGAAAACGGTCCATGGGTCATATGTGATGTGTAAGTGTCAACCTTGCGTCAATATGAGGCACAGTGGGGACAGAATCACTCTAAATTTCTCTCTTTTGTTTAAAATGGACATCATTTTAAGTAAAAGAAACTGGCATACAGAATACCGACCAAACATATTCTGATTGTGTTGATACTTTATCACAACAATCTATGGTTCCTATGTGATGTGTATGAGTCAAACCCGCCTGAATCTGAGGTGTGGTGTGTCCGGAACCACTCAATGTGTCTCACCTTCATATGAAATCAAAAACATTTTAAGTGAAAACAATAACGGGCATACAGAAAACTGACCAAACGCATTCAGATTCTGTTGATACTTTATGAAAACAATCCATGATTCATTTGTGACGTGTACGAGTCAATCCCACCTCAATCCTAGGCATGGTGTGGCTGGTATCACTCCAAGTATATGTCTTTTGTTTAAAGTGGACATCATTTTAAGTAAAAACAACTGGTATATGGAAAACCGACCAAATGTATTCAAATTCTGTTGATACCTTATTTTGGGTCAATTAGCTTCTAATTTACGAATTCAATCATGTATGTGTTATATAAAATGCAATTTTTTATGTATTCTTAATTCTATATAACCCACCCCCTAGACACCCCCACCCCCGTGGACAGCCCCCACCCCTGGACACCCCCACCCCCCAGGACACCCCCAACCTCTTCTATGTCATATTATATATGTGTTATATATAATCCAGAATTCTGTATGCAACATAATTAATTTTTTATGTGTTATTGATTTGTAATTCAGAAAACATTACATAATTCATTCTGTATGTATTCAATTGGGAATTCAATTATGAATTGTGTATAGCATAGGATAATTGGGTTCATATACATGATTATAATTGTGGTACATTCCATGGTTATAAGAGTATCCTATTTTTATATACTTTTCTATGCTATATAATGTCTTTTTGTTGCTATTATGAGTGTATGCAGGTGTATGTATTTGAGTGTGCAGTGGAAGAGATTTTAGGTGGCTGGTCTGCCAAATTCTGGAAATACACTATACCAACAGTTTACTAAAACTATTGGTAAAGTGTTGTACATATTTTTACCATTGGTTTTAGTAAACCATTGGTAAAACATGAAAATGATAGTATTTCCAATGTTTTTACAAACTGTTGGGAATAATCATATATACCAATGGTTATTTAAACTGTTGGGAAACTAGGATTACACTACCTTTCCCAACAGTTATACTAAAACCGTTGGTAATGGGCTATCCTAAAGACATACTTACCAACGGTTTTCCAAACCGTTGGTATATAGTATACAAATGGTTTCGTATCCTTTACCAATGGTTTGAAACTGTTGGTAAAGACATAGTTTCCAGTAGTGATATGACCATGCTGCCAAAAAACCCGAATAAGGGGAAATATCTTACTTCAAAACACCTTCTTATTCCTTTGAAAAATATGATTTAGATTTTCAAATCATGGTACATAATCTTCCAAATCAACATCATATTTATTAATCACATATGAATGGTTTGGATAATACTACAAAATCTGAGACACATGGAACATATTATGCATACACCGATATCATAGGGGATGGTCCCATTAGATGGCCACTATCCCAATTTGTTTAATGATCTTGAAAGGTCCTAAAAACCATAATGATAACACTCAATGTTTCATCAATCATTTATTCCTAAAATGATGTGACACCCTTAAGGGAACCTGATCACCCATAGAGAACTCCAAGGATCATTTCCTCTGATCAATGTATGAATGATTCATTTTTTGTGAAATCAACAACCAAATTCGAATCAACTGTAGTTATATAGAGGTTATTGTCCCCATGTTAAACTCAAGAACAACTGAAACACTCAAAAAATTATAAACAAATGGTGAGTGACATGTATTAACCTAGAGATCCTCAAAATGATGCATCTAAATCCATGAATTAAAATTGTTATTATAATAATTTTTTTCCAAGACAATCAGATCAACCCACTAATGAAAAAAATATAGAACACATTACCTAATAATATCTTAAAAAATATCAATCATATTTTATAAATTTACATATTTATATGGATGATATTACATTCTCAACTTCAACAGAGTCTCCATTTCATTTTTAAATCCTTAAAAAATCAATATAAAATGGGTTTCTATTATACTATTAAATACTAAATGAAACCACACAATGTCCCAGATATAGAGATTACCAAAATAATCCATTGTATGAGTCTCTATAATTATAAATAAATTTACCACCTTTATAAAATGATCAAATAAAACCCATAAAGTATCTTGACGTATCTGGATACTGGGTAACACTATAAAACTTTCCATCATCACATCAACCCACATCCATTTGAGTGCTGGAATAGGAAGAATAAATCCTCTCTATTGTTTATGTTCAACCTTAATTCTATATGAGGTCATAAAATTATAGAAAAAAACTAAAATGTATATCTTCATACACGTCCAACAAAATTTCACTTGATATCATGCTATATATTAGTTGATCCTGGGTACCCTACACATTATGATGAAAGACAATTCCACATTAGCTATTCAATCATAGGAGTAGGGACTACTATAAAACCATGGATGTATATCATTTTATCCATTTCCTAATACTATCTTGGTATTGGGTTATTTCCCACCAATCATTCTTGCAACATTGAACATTCCAAATCATACTTCTGGCCGAATTTCTCCCAGTTTACCATGGAAGAAATGAGAAATATTGGAGAAAAGGTCACTACCCAATGATTTTTAGTTGTAACCATTTACTAATTCTCTAAAAAACTCATCAATATATGTAATTATTCATAAGTTCACTCTCTAATATCATTTTTCTAAATACTTAGGGAAAATTTGATGACATATGATTTTTGTAGATCATATTTTATCTCAATGTGAAACATCAAAATATACTCAACCAAACACCTCCATTGAATGTTAAATACTCACTGAGAGAACATAAAACATAATCTCTAGTGGTCTTTATAAATTTAAAATATCTCTATAAAAAGATAACATATATAACACTTCTTGTCCTGAACCACAATGACTTAATCTAGATTGTGTGTAGTATAGTTCCACTTGTGGGGTCATAAGTAAAGAAAACCATAATATACTACATGAACCCTCTAAATCAGAATAGATCCCAAGGAAACACGTGAATAATTTTAATAAAATAAATATCCAACCCCAGGATTAGGTGAAACAATTATTAAAGTTTATTTCAACCTTTTATTAAGCTCTAGTAAAGCTTCTTCACACTTGTTCAGCCTTTGAAACATTGCCCCATTTTTGGTAATCATATTCATAATAACTAAACATAATGAAAATAAATGAATTAAATGCATATGGTATCCCACAAAAATAAAAAACATAGAATCTTGAACACATTACATTGTTATTCCCAAGAAATATCCACCTCTACCTTCTCTAGATCAACATTGATTTGAACCTTAGAAATCACATGTCTAATGAAAAGTACCTCTTAGATCTAAAAGCGAAACATCAAAATTTTTCCTAAATATTATTAATTTAAGTGTGTTCAATGAGATATTGAGGTGTTTAGAATGAAATTTTGAGGATTTTGAATAAATTAAAATATCATAAATGAATATAATGATTATGGAGTCTAGGTATGGGTGGAAGATCCTATTTATGAGAGCCATGAACATTGCCAGAGACTTTGTTAATCCGAAATGCATCATGATATACTTATACAAGACATATAGAATCTTAAACACTATCATTAGTATATACTCTTCATTAAACAAATTTTGGTGGTAACCATATCACAAGTAAGACTCGATGAACCCTCAAGATCCATTCAATTTATTGAACAATTCATAAATCCTTTGAAATGGATACTTATTGTTAATAGTGACCTAATTCAGATTCCTATAATCCACACATAACCAAATTTTACTATCTTCCTTCTAAGAGTGTGAAACTAAGGAAAAATAAATAGAAGTGCTCAGTCAGATAAATCCTTTCCTATCTGAATCATAAAGTAATATATTTTGTTTTTTCAACTTGGATAATTTTATATGATGAGGATGAATCAATATAGGGTTCACAATTAAAATGTTCCTAATCTAATACTCAATTTCCATGTTAGGAGGAAATCCATAGAATCCATCTGAAAAAATTAGGTTAAAGATCCACTAAAGGTGGAAGGGATTATATAATTTTTTCCTGATCTTCTATACGTACCCAACACACCATCAGGGCTATAATGTCTCCAACATGGATAAGGTTTGGTCTCATATATCATACTTCTAAATCCCACTCTCTGGTAACAAAATTTCACTCTCTATTAGGATATGAAAATATTACCATTTATTGGTAACAATAAATTTGATCTTGGTAACACATCAACAAGTCCATACTTAGAATAACAAAAAATCGAGTCATGTTAGAGATCATAGAATCATGAATATGCATGTATCTAAAAACTACTCTGGGAGACCCTATAAAACTCTATATAAAATCTTACTTATTTCACAAGGGAGTATACAATGATAAAAATTTGTAGTATAACTTAACAGAAATATATAAACCATCAATAAATTATCCAAAAATAACTGAATGGGAAGATCATGTATCAAAATCAAGTAGAGAGAATAATGGTAATCAGAAACATATCCAAAACACTCAAATGTCCCTCTATAACATTATATAGAACATATTCCACCAAAAAAAATTCATTCATCAGTTCCATGACTTTCCTAGGTCCTTTAATTATATAGAGTTTACATCCACTGATGTGGTTCCCTTATAATAATAGGGTTTGAACTCCTTGATCCCATCTATGAAAGCTTCAAACAAAATAACTAAAGATAACCCATTTTTTCAAATCTATGATGCTCCTTAAGCAATTTTAAGAAAATAATATTACAATACACTTTTACACCCAGTTATAACAACTTGTAGTATTTTCTCCCACAAAGGGAGATGGAAATCCCTTTTTTGATATGGTTATCTCTCACCTCCCAAGCATGTGTATTCTGACATCCTCTTCCTAATTCTAGAAAAGGGACCCACTATACAAAAAGTGACGCCACTCGTAGTTCCACTAAGATATGGAAGAATACATGAAACTCCATCCTTCTCCAATCCCTTCTCAATCAGGATTACCTTGCAAAGAATATCTGATTACATCATCATATAATTTTTTTTCAACTCATTCCAAAACTCTAGTTTGAAGGAAAGTAAAGAAAAATTATAAAATGATAAGAGTAAGAAGTTACTATCATCACACCATTATGAAGCTTCATAAATTCCTAAGAACATTCTAACTTCATCATGTAATGAAATAATTCCTTTGAGAATTGGTACTTAATGGTCATCTAAGTCATACCCTCACACCTCGTTGATTGACTCATGATTCAATACTATATTTTATCTAGTCAATGATGCATATTATCTATAAAGTTCACCCATTATTAATCTTAAGTTTCCACCATATTGATGATTCCATGAATGATGTCAACACAATCCTCAACATCTTATGGGCCTGAATTTCCCTAGAAAACTAGGTGATGTAGAATTTGGAAGTCTAGAGCCTAATCATACACATTTTTATCAACCTTAGGATCTCCTCCAGCATGAAGAGTTATTGTCTAAATTACTCCATCCTGAATTAGTTTCACTTCCTAGACCACTATAGAAAATTCTAGAGTGAGATTAACTACATCCTCTTATACATATGAAGGTAATACAAGAGTATCATCCTTTTAAAGGTATTCTAACCCACTAACCATAGTTATCTAATGAGATGGTGATGAGGATTAATTATTTGAAATTACAAAATTTATTCTTAGAAATCACTTACTGGACTAAATGACCACATTACATAATCAATTAATGGTCAAATAAAAAAGTGATACCTTATGGAGACTCATACTAAGTGGATACTGATGTTTATAACATATAACCCCTAATAATAACCTAAGTACTTGATACCTATATTTTATTCAAAATCATACATATATTCAACATGTTATAACCTGATTAGGTTTAAATATTATAAATTTTAGCACCAAAACATCATAAAATCACAAAACATAAATAACAATTGTTATTTAATTAATGAAACCTATAATAAAGAAAATAAATCATATTCATGAAATGAAAACCTATGTATCATATCATGGTTCTTAAAGACCAAAAAATCACATAAATTTTAACATCATGTTGATACTCAGAATCAACCTAAAATTTTAACATCTCAACCGATAATATTAATATCATACTTCAGTAACTTGAATGTCAATTACCTTTTATCTAAATTGAAATACATGTGAATCTAATACCTGAGTTCCACACAATCTATATTTGTTGACCATAACAAAAACATAATCAATAGATGGATGGGAAAGTAAGGATAACTCTATTTGATTCCACTTTGTAACACCCCAACCTGAATCGTTGGGACTAGGCCAGAGTTCTACCTAACCTCATATAATCCTCCCCATATTTAAGAGGTTCTTAAATTTTATAGAGGTCCTTAAGGGTGTTTTTGGGAGACTATTACCTTATTATAAATATGCATACATTATAATCATAGTAAAACCAAAATAAATTAACACATAACTAAACAAAATAATCGAAAAAAATAACATTATACAGTGAAAAATAACATACAAGGACCCATGATGAGGTGGGTAAAATAATGTATGAAGGCAGAAGAAAAATTAATAAAGAAAATTAAAATTATCCTAGAGTCTACCCTAGTATCATCCTATTACTCCAATATCCATATTCTTATATGATCGATGAAAAACCCTTTCCCTTTACTGGATTAGTGAATTTAAAATATGTACACACATAGTGATTTTGATGTAGGTCATGAGTTTAAACCCAATATTACACAACCTATAACAACCCATAATTTTCATACATCAATATTATATCTTATTATATGAATATAAATAACATATCATAAATATACATGATAAAATCATAAATTTCTATTATTTTGGAAGCTTGGACACATAAAGACCCAATTTATTAGAGTCTCACATTGTGTTCTTTATAACTAGAAACCTTATTAAATGTATCATTCCTACTACATTTCCTCATAACCCAGGGAATGGAAACATAAGAAATGGTAAGATTAGATGCTCAGTAAGAGTAAAAAGGGAGATATTAATGATAACATAGGCATAACAAGAGAATAATAGTATGGGGACCTGATTGTTTTTGAAATATGTACCCTATATATGATAGAGTATAATATCGAGTCTTGAAAACAAAGTAGGTAGTTCATATGACATAAAACATAAAGGAATCAAATAACACGATAAATTAGGGAAAAACACTAGAATAATACATTAGTATTTGGCATACACATAGGAATTGAAAATTATTTCCTTGGTAGTGAAGGATTATTTCTAAGACTATGACAATGTAATAGGTTCAATCCATAAACCATTATAGTAGTCAATATTTAATCCCATAATTATCATTGTGGATTAATTCCATTAATAAATTAGGATCAATACCCATTCAAGTCCTATTTATCTCATGATACATCAATCTATACCAAATGCATTTAAGGGATATATAAGCCCCACCTATCCTTGGTTATAACATGACTGCCATCCTTGGTTATAACATGAACATCGTCCTTGGTTATAATATAACCACCATTCCAGTTTATAATGTAACAATTGTCCATGGTTATAAAATAAAAAACATCACATGATTAAAACCATAAATATGTGTACCATAATATCATAAAACATTCACCATATCAAAATCAATGAAAAGAAATTGGTTTTATAAACATTCCATCATTGTATGACCAGTAGAAAAGGAATGAGTTTTATAAACATCATTAAATAATCAAAATAAACCATATATAGAAATAATTATGTTTGTATCATGGGATCATATCCCTAATAAAGTATATGTAAAATGTAGGGTTTTTTCTTTTATAAAAAATATCATCAAAACATTCTTGAGGAAAATAACCATTCAATTTTGAAATCAATTAATTAACATATAATTTTTTAAAAATATATTATGGGAAAAATTTTATTTTTAAATAATATTTGAATATTTTAATGCAATTTTAAAAACATTTAGTGTTTATGATGTCAGTAAATTCCATTCATGTAATATAAGTTAAAATAAAATCATTCCTTTTACACTTTTGTAAAAAAATCCAAAAGTACCTCATTTTGAAAAAAGGATTCTTTTTAAATTGTTTTGTAAAAATTAAAACATAGGTAAAAAATTAAATAAAAATTATAGTATAATAAAAAAATATTCAATAAAACATTTTTATAAAATGTGTATTTGGAATAAAAATATTTTTTTTACCAGAGAGAGAAAAATTGTCGATTTTACTTAAAAATATATTTTTAGTTTATCAAGAAATTAAGTTGATGAAAATGAAGTGAAAACATTTATTTTCAAGAAATTAAAAAATTAGATGAAACATAATGAGTTTCATGCGATTTATATCATAATATTTCATCATCAGAACTGAACCATAATCGATCATGATATATAATGAAACTGTAACATAATACCTAAACTTCTTTGGAAACAATTGAATCATAATTCACCTGAAATAAATAACAATATATGGATTTCTAAATCCAAATTAATTTCATTATAAGAGTCATAATATTCATTCATGGGAATTATATAAACCAAATAATTGAATAAAATGGTGAATATGGAATGTATCGTACATAAATAAAAGTTAGACAAAAATCCCTTACCTCAGGTATACCTTCTTTATTAAGTATTGGAGACTATAATAATATATATATAAATTTATTTCAGAACCATAATAATATATAAAAAACCATATGTGATATATTTATAACCTTTTATCACCCATTTATTAATAATTTATTTAGAATAACTATTCCGAGTGATATCGTCTTCATTTTCCATGTATGGTTTGGTTTGGTATTTTTGGCCGCTGTACATTTATCATGGTTCCATATTCAACATAATTTTAATAATTATATAAATATAACACATATTAACTATATATATGATTATATTTATAGGTAAAACATAGATATAGAAAAATAAATTCGAAGTTCATGGTGACAAAAGGTCGTACGTACACATGAACACAATTTTCATTTTTTCGAGGGATCAAAAGAAAGAAATATAGAAAAATAATAAAATAATAAATAATTGTTATTATATCATATATATATAATATATATTCATTAAATACATATTTATTTCCATCCATGTAAATTATAAATGAAACCCGAATCACATCGTTTCTTGGAGGTGGAAGTCCACATATACGCATGATCAACATTGTCTTTTTCCAAAATTTTGGAAGGTAATAAGGTGGATATGAAAATATCATTAAATAAGTTTAATTATTTCATAATTATTATATAAAAACATTAATCCCATCATAATGAACATCTATAAAATATGGTGATGAGAAAATAATTGTATCGCTACTTACAGTCGATAAGCCTTACGTACGCACGAACGATATTTTCACATTCCATTTAATGAAAATAAGGTTAATAAAGGTTGTTTCATAATCATAATAAAATTTTATTATATTTATCATATTTTAATTATTATTTTCAGAATAATATAACTAATTTATATTAGGTAAATTAATAATTAAGAATGTGATCGATTATGGAGATTACCTCTTTGAAATAACTCCTTTGAATTTCTTATTAAGGGATCATGGATTGGTCTTTTCAAAAGAACAAAACCTCAAAAATGTGGATAAGGAAGTTGAGATGGGATTTTTTTATGATTTTGGATCTATAAGGATTAATTTGGTGTGAGGAAGAGAATAAAGGTATCCCCATTTATAATTGAGGGGAAGTGTTATCTGGGAATTTCTTAAAAGAATAAAATATATTAAAGTCATTTCTCAAAATAAATGGTTGAAAATGGCATAAAATTGGTAAAGGGAATACATATTAGACAATATGTTATCCAGATTATCCTATTTTATTATTTTTATGATTTTTAAGTATTTTAATAAAATATTATTTTCAAAAAATATCATTATGGCCAATTTAGACACAATTCATTTAATTTGGCTTTAAATTTTTAAATACATGGTTTTAATTTGAATATAATTTTTCAAAATAACACTAATACATCATATAAATATATGAAATTAGTTTCAGAAATTAAATCTCTCAAATGTTATGTCTTTTAATATTTTTAAAATCATTATATCCATTTTTTAATTAGTTGGATAATTATGACATTAGTGTTGTATAAAAATTTAAAGTTAGTATATAACTAATAAAAATTACAAATAAATTACTATCATGAAATTAATTTCATTAATCTCAAACTATAAACTTTTTTTCAATAATAAAATTATTTTTTAATATGTGGACACATAATATATTTTAATAACCAAGAGAGTTCCATTTTGTAAATTTCTTTGTATTAAATATTATATAGGTCCTCTTAATGGATAAATGTCAATTAAATAACTAAATTTTGATCCAAAGGTGATAAGTTCCTAATTAAATTAATACTATAATAATTTGGAAGAAAATTTATAACATTTTTACTTAGTTTTAACCTAAAATAACCTAATGAACCCTTTACCAAGGGGATAAATTTTTCCAAAGTTACTATTCATATTAACCAAACAATAAAAGGGGACTATGTTAAAAATTAGAAAATTATTAATTAAAATATTAAATTTAATTAACTAAATTAAATTTCATTAACATTAAAAAAATATTTTTAAAAATAATCATGCAACACCTAATGAAAACCATTTTTTAGAAAAATACATTTTAAGCATAAAAATTATATTATTATTATCCCATAACTGGAATGAAAATTGAATGAGAATTAAAAAAATACAATTTAATATATAATATATAAATTTTATTAATATTATTATCCAATAGAAATAATTTTATTTTATTAATATAAAAAAATTGCACACATAAAGACAGGTTTTTGGGAAAAATGCTTTTTTATGTATAAAAATTTTTATATCCAAAATTTAGAAATAAAATTATTGAAAATGATCATTATTATATTTTTCAAAAATATAATAGAATTATTTTTACTTTTAAAGCATTTTTTCAAAAAAAAATTTAAGTTTGTATATTCCTATAATTTTTAAAAAAATTAGTATCTGTCACTATTCACTGGAAAATCAATCATTTAAGAAAACTATAAAAAATTCATCCAAATATAATTTTTTATGAATATTTGAAAGAAAATAATTTCAATTATTTTTCTAAAACTTCTTGAAATTAATCATAATATTTTCTCACAAAATCAATAACACGATTTTTTTAGAAGAAAACATATTTTTAAAGAATAAATAGACCTTACTAAATGTTCATTAATTATTTACTAAGATTTTATCAATACATTTATATTAAGTTGAATATATATATTTATATATAATAAAGTATTTAATCATATTCATAGGAACCAATTTAACAAATGGGTTATAACTATCACATTAAATAATAATATTTTAATAGAATATTATGGTTAATTAAATTTAGTGTTACGTGTAACAAAAACTATCAATAAAATAAAATTATTTAAAGATGAATATTTTATAAAATATCAGGGTGTCACATTAACTGCACCTTTAATAAATTATTTCCTCACAATTTTAACTTATTCTCGATAACCGAAAGTATTATTTTTGAAATGTCCTTTAATGAAAACCCACCTCATAAAAAATGTTAATAAATATTCCTCTTAAAATTAGGGAATGAGAAGAATGAAGGTTACCCAATAATAGTTTTTCAATTAGTAGAAATTGAGTGTGAAGTAAAAATATTGATATGTAAGAGAATACTAATTCAAAGGACCATAGAGAGTAATAGAGATCATGGCCAGGAGAAAGTTAAAAACCAAAATACCATGAATTATTCCATGTATAAATGAATATAAATTAGATATAATTGAATGTTTTATGATAATTTTTTTGTATTAAGATATTTTTACTAGTTTAGAGGAATTACTATACCATCTAGACTAAGATAATTACAATATATACTTACTTGAATGTATAATTTAATCCTTTAAACAATTTCCACCATAATATAATCCGTTTCTCTAAATGATAAGTATTCAAGAAGAATTTTTTTTATCCATTAAAATCTAGATTAATATTATAACTGATTAGAAAGTATTTCAAGATATGACTATAGTATTTAGGCATTAACCAAAATAAAAATTGTTTAATACAAGGTAAGATAATTCCAAAAAATAATAAACCTTGAAATAATACATTTAACTGATTTTTTTCATAATAACAATAAAATTTCCACCTAGATAATTTCAATAAATAACCCTACATCCAAAATAGAATTAATATCCTCACCATTAAAGAATGTTTTAACTATTTAGGTGATATCATACCATTTAGCTTACATATTCAAAAATTTAACTGCATTTATCCCAGTTAATGTTTCATGTAAAATAATATGTTGATTATAAAGGTTAAATATACCTTATACCAATAAAATGTCTCCAAAAGTATAATTAAAAACCATGGTAAATCACTATATAAATTCCAAACATAGTAAAATTCACCAAAAAAAATTAATCAAATTTAGATATTAACCAAAAAGGAAATCCTTAACATTATCATAAATATATTCTAAATATATCTTTGTCAATGAATAAATTTTCACCCTTAATATTATCTATATACCACTATCCAATTGATCATAATTAAAAAACATTAAATCACATACTAACCTAAAGTGTTTTTTATTCCTAAAAAGATTGTTCATCCAAAAACCCAGTAATATTTTCAAATTATCTCAAAATACCATCAGTTAAAACCTCAAATGGTGTCTAATATTTTGAACTAATGGTCATCCTTAAACTTATAAATCCATTATGGTATCCATAACTCATAAGTTAGGCCCACATGAAGACTCAATCTTTATTCTCAAAATAAAACCACAAACTATTTCCAAAAATCAAGAAAAGTAATAACTTCATAAATGATGTCATAAATAACTGTATTATCTAATAAATAAACAATTTTTAGGTTACCAATACTATCCCATCAATGTGAATATTCTCTTTATACTAACTAAACATTATCACATTTCATGGTTATTGGTGGAATTCAACCAATGGTTTCAAATCCTTACTGAAAACTAATGTGGAATAATAACTATGTGTTAATGATTCTTATATCAAAAAAATAGTTTATATAATTATTGAATCCTAATAAATAAAAAATTATAACCTTTAACTTCAATTACTGGAATATCATAGGTTCTTACTTAGTTAAGGATGTAGAATTTTAAAGAATGAACTGAATCTAATAATTCCCAGTTTCCCCATATGGGAGTCATTGAATTATTCAGAAATCAATTTCACCACAAAAACTATTTAAACATAGAAAACATATTCCCCTATAATTGAGATATTATTATTAGTTATTATTCCCACATTCCTGATAAGAATAAATTTTAAATTTCTTACCACCATGATCATTTCCACTTGAACTCCCATAAAATTTTATTTTACTCTAATATGAATTTCTATTAAGATCACCTATTTTGGTTATTGTTAATCATATATCATGAAAAATGATTAGTAATAATCATAATATTTCACATTCTAGTTCCCAAATATTTTTTTCCGCTCAAGAGGATAATCATTTCATTGTCCATTACATCCATTGTTAGCATGATGTATTATAGATTTAACCATCAATGAAAACTAAAAAGAAATGTGTATGTTTCAAACTATATTGTTACAGTAATACATGAAATGATCATGAAATATCATTCAAAATATGTTTAAATCATTAAACATTATTATATTTAACCTTGAGTTTAAACTAGATCATCTATTATCATTACCAAAACATTATACTATTATCATATACTTGGACATATCCCCAAGGTTCTCACTAAAGTTTTCTCAAACTAGTTTCCAAATCATTAATAAAACTCACCCGGATACCAAATATTGAAACTTATACTTTTAATAAATATATATTACAACTTATTAGATTCACATTAATTATATATAATAAATTTTTAGTATCTTTGGAAATATGGAAACCAAAATAACTTGTTCATAATAGTCTCCCATTATATTCTTCATAATTATAACCCTACTTAAACATCACATTCCTAATAAATTTCATTATAACATAGGGTAATGAAACATAAGAAACGATGAGATCATATTCTCATTAAGGTTAAACAATGGAGGTATGAGTGATAACATAAGTATAACAAGAGAATTAGGGTATTAGGACAAGAGCTTAAGATTATAAATCAATACCTTACATATCATTGATCATAATCTTGAGTCATGACATAACACTTGGAAGTTAATAAGACATTAATCAAAAAGGAATAAAATAAAAATGGAAATGATATCATAACAATGGAATAAAATATATATTTTTATCATTCACATAAGCATTGAAAATCAATTTCATATTAGTAAAGGCTCATCACCAAGACTAGCATAGTGGTATTGGTTCACTCCCCAAACTATCATAGTTATCAAGGTTCACTCCCATGACTGTCAAAGTGTAAAAATAGCCTTAATAAATAGGTTTCACTACTAATTATTATTCTATTTATCTCATGAGACATAAATATTTACACAATTAATTTGAGGGAGATATAAATCCCACACATCCTTGGGTATACTGTGACCACTATTGTTGGTTATAATGTAACCACCACCATTTTCTATAACCTAACCGCCATCCTTGGTTATAAAATAACAGACATATTTTGTTATAATGTAACCACCAGAATTTTTTTAAACATAACCACCAACATAAAAAGAAAATCGTAGATATGAGTTCCAAAATATCATAAAATATTAATCATATCAAAACCCATGAAAAGAAATGGCATAATAAAACTTTCATCATAGCATAACTCGTGAAAAATGGGTTGGTATCATTTAAATCGTATCATCATAAAAATAAAACATCTAGAGAAACAATAATGATGTTATTATTGGATAATATCTCTATTAAACCACAAGTAAATCAAGGGTTGTTGTCTTTGATGAAAAAATCATTAAAGAATTATTAATTAAAATGCTCTTTCCATTTTGAAATCACTTAATTTAAATATAAAAACTTATAAGATATTATGTATTTTTTAATTTACCATTTAAATGGAAAAATATAAATTAATATTGAAAAAATTGAGTGTTCATGATCCTTGGAAATTAAATTCATTTCGTATAAGTTAAAACAAAAACATTCCTTTTACACTTTTCTAAAAAAATCAAAAAGTACCACATTTAGGAAAAATGAAGATTCCTTTAAAACCATTTCATAAAAAGTAACAAATAGGCCAAAAAAATAATTAAAAACCATAGGATTGTTTTTAAAAACCTCTTTAAATAGTTTTAAGAAAACATGTGTATGGAATAAAATGTTTTCAAACAAAGAGAGAAATAAATTCGATTTTTCTAAAAATATATTTTTGGTTTTCTAAGAACATAAAGTTGGGAAAATGGAAGGAATTTTTTTTAAAAGGAATAAGTATAATATAGGATATTTCATTAGTTTATTTAGATATATATCATAATATTTCATTATCATAATTTAACTATACACTATCATGATGAATAGTGAGATTGTAACATAAAACCCTTACCACTTTGGAAGATTTTTTTATAGTATTTACAATGAATGAAATAAAATTATATGGTATGTAATTACCTATATCATTCATAATTATAATCATAAAATAAAATCATGGGAATTATACACACCACATAAAATAAGCCAGTGGTGAAAATGTCATGTGTCCCATGAAAATAAAAGTGAGAGAAAAATCCATTACAACAGATACGAATTACTTCGTATGCATTGAAAAATAATTTATAATAAATATATAATTATTATAAATAAGTTTTATAATAATAATAATATATATAATAAAATATATTCTTAACTTATAACCTTTTATCAAACATTTATTAGCAATTCTTTATTAAAATCACTGTTCTAGGTGATATCTTCTTTGATTTTCATGCGCGTTTTGGTTTGGTAGTTTTAGTAAATAAAATTTTATCATAGTTAAATAATCTATAGAATGTAAATAATTATATAAATATCATATATATTAATTATCTAAATTTTTAAAGTTATCGTTGAATGATAGATATAGATAAATGAAATACAGTTCTTGGAGATGGTAAGATGTATGAACGCATGAATACTATTTTCATCTTTTTCAAAAGTTGAAATGAAATTAATTAAAGTTATAACACAACATTAAAGAGTAATTATTATATAATATATATCATATATATTAATTAAATTCATCCTTATTACCATCCATGTAAAATCGTAATGAAAATGGAACACATCACTTCGAGATGGTGGTAGTCTATAAATACCCATGGTTAACGTTATTATTATCCAATGGTTTATAAGGTAAGAAGGAAGATATGATATAATCATTATGAAAGTTTAATTATTTCCTAATTATCATATATAATCCTTAAACCCATAATTATACCCCTCCATAAAATTTAGTGATGTGAAATGAATTGTATTGCTACGTGAAGATGTGAAACCGTATGTATGGACACATGATATTTTCACTTAGGATTTGATGAAAAGAGGGTTAATAAATGTGATTTAACATTAATAATAATGTTTATGAAAATTTATGATACTTAAGTTATTATTTTATAAATAATATAATATATTTAAATATCATATTAAGGGTTCATGGGTTGGTCTCTTTGGAAGATAAAAAAATCTTGAATGTTTATAAGGAATTATAGAAGGGATTTTTTTTCCATGGATGGAAAATTTATAATGCTAAATGTGGTGTTAAGAAGATAAAAGATTGGTTACCTTTTATAATTGATGGGAGCGACACTCTTAGAATTTCTTAAATGATTAAAATATAATATAGTCATTCTCAAGAAAAATGGTTAAAAATGATCAATAAATGTAAAATTGATGAAATTAATGACCATATATCATCCTTATTATCTTATTTTGTGAATTTTAAGATTTTAAATAATTAAATAAAAATATTATTTCCACAAAATATTATTATTTCAAATTTAAATACTATTCATCTAATTTGACTTAAAAGAAATAAGTAAAAGGTTTTAATTTCAATATAAATATTTAATATAACACTAATATGTCATATTCACCTCAAAATTTATTGGAAAACATTTAATCACTCAAATCATGAAACTTTAAAAAAATTTAAATTCATTTTATGTATTTTTTTAAAAAAATTGGAGAAATACTAAATTGGGTTTTCATAAGAATTTATAGTCATTATATAATTACTAAAAAATAGAAATAAATTTTAATCATAACAAATCCATTAATATGAAAATATACACTTAAACTCTTTCATAACCTGATTTTATACCTACATGGACACATAAGAGATATTTTTAAAACCAAACAAAGACATTTTGTATCTTTTATTTCATTAAATAATATATAGGACGTTTTCATGCAACAAATTCCATTAAATTTTCTAATTTTGAGTGTAAGAAGATAAGGATATAATTAAATTCATTCAAAAAAAAAATTCACGAAAAATTATGGCCTTATCAGTTAGTTTTAACCTAGATTAACATGATTTTCCCTTCAATAAGGTGATAAATTTTACCACAGTTTCTTTTCATATTGAAAGAAATAAATGGTTCATATATAAAAAATTTTAATCACAAGATTAAAAATATGGAATTAGTTTTATGAAATGAAATTTATATATGTGTTAAAAATTACTTTTAAAAATTAGTGAGCAACACTGTCACGACCCGCCTTCGCCAAGATGAGGGAAGGGACAACAGACTTCCAGACCCTTCCTTCTCCAAGTTGATGAAGAGCTAATGACCCCCAAGACCCGCCTTCAATAGGTCCCGGATTGGCGACTAGCACCAAGTGTATAGTATCACACATAAAAAGGAAGGCATTACCCTTTTCTTTAATAGGATCGTGAGATAAGATGACGAAACCCGACAATGCCAAGACTGTAAGTAAAAGATAAGACAAAGAAAACCACTCCCATATGCATGTTGCAAAAGTAAAATCCAGAAAGTACTAGGTGTATACAAAGGTAAAGTACCAAAAGAAAGAAAACGACAACTGCAATGGTCCCAACGCCCGAGCTAGTACAACCCTGCACGGTCCATGATGTCCTCTAGGAAACATGAAAACAGTTTTATACACGTAGGGTGAGTATAAAAGTATACCCAGTAGGGAAAACCAAAGACTCTCGTGCACAATTGGGGAGGCATTCTAATGTCCCGTGGAAAAAGAGATAACCAAACACCCAACAAGGAGAAGCTATCCAACCAAACCTCACCAAGGCACGCTCCCCAAATAACGCAAGTCAAGTAACATATAGTAATAGTATATCGATATTTGGGTACCCTATGCCGCTTTCCCACTGGTTATTGAAGACAACCTATGCATAGAACCAATCCCGCCATTCTCACCGTAGTCTCACTACCACACTCGCCCGCACACACCAGGGCCACAACCACACATCCCACCTACAAACACCTGGGCCACAACCATTATCCCACCCACAGACACCTGTTCCACAACAACCTCATGTAACCATACCCGCAAACACCTAGGTCAGAACAACCACTACCACGCCCAAAGACACCTAGGCCAGAAAGCTACCGTCACGCCCGAACACACCTGGGCCTCATCCAAAAGATACTTGGAAAAAAACCTTCCCTTAAACACCTGGGCCAACCACCACAACTACCACGCCCAAAGATTCTTGGGCTAATAATATACCTCAGGCCATCACAGCCTGCCCAAAGAGTCTTGGGCTATTCGGGAAAGGGAGCAGAAAAGGAGCTAATAACCAGCCACTCATAGGGGTGTTGGGAAAACACCCTCCCACATGAAATGGGGGTGTTCGGCACTAAGTGCTCAGCATGGGTGGGGCGAAAATAAGAAACACAAGAACTAAAATTATATATATATATATAACAAGCACTCATACCAATCTAGGGTTCCACACCTAACTGAAGCACAAATAGCCTAGTCATTTTTCATAGAAGTACAATATTCACAGTCGAGTCACAACCTATACCAGAACCAATCCCCCAATTAACCCCTTTATTGTTTTCATGTTCAAGTGACCCCATTTAATAAATTCTGCTCTACTGGGCAACTAGAAGTCATAAGCACAAGCCTAGGGGAAAAGTTATAGCCAACAACAATTTAAACATTCACACCTAGTTCTCTTGTAAATTCATATCAAAGTGAGATCCCTCCATGTATCGTAACCAAATTAGACTTCAAGATACAGCTCCACATCCCAAGAACCATGAACCGATAAGGTTTCACAACAGAAGAGGATTCCACCCCAATTCGAGATACAAGCAGAGTCACAACCAACAACCGTGCCACAACAGAGGATCCCATCCTCACCCACATCACCCCATAAGAAATCAAACAAAAAAACACACACACTACCAAACAAAGCAGGGAAACTTCCAAGTTCAAGCATATCATTTATCTGTTTCCTCTTTCTGTTGGTTAACTGGGGTGATCAAACAAGGTTTCATGTTTACTAGGAATCTATTTAATCCACCGAGTTCACGTGAATAATAAATTTCCATATTACAGTCATTCAATCATCACAAAAGACAATAGTATATTAGTGCACAGAGGGAGACCACCAACAACCAATTATTTTTAGTAAGCATACATCCAAATAGTTCACAACATAATAATCAAGGAAGAGCAGGAAAACAGAATAACAATATATCGATCACACCCCTCCCCTTTATTCCTTTAAAAGTCCATTTTTTATCTTCATTAACACTTGGATTCATCCATTCCCACATAAACAAAAGCACACCCACCCCGCATGATACACAGAAAAGAGAGACGAAGGAAAAATCCCTACCTCAAAGGTTTTTTTCGATTAAACCATGACGGTCGAAGAACGCCCAAGAAACCGGGTCGATTCTCCACGAATCCTCCTTAGATATCCACTCCTAACACAACCAAGAACAAATCTCATCATATTCGACATCTTTATGCTTAGATATACCCAAAACGGGCGTAGATCTAAGAAACCAAGAGAGGAGGAGGAGTAAATCTAGGAAAGAAGGCAAGAATGATCACATACCTCAAAGAACCAGCTTCGATTCACCAGGAAAAGCCTCCGGATCGCATACAAAATGTTTGGGAAAGGGTTTTATACCACCAAGGAAGGTTAATCCCGAGTTATGGACACTTATGGGATTAAACGAACCATTTAGAGGCAAAATAGTTCAGATCCACAATTTTAGGATCTAACTTTAAGTGCCCGAACAGTTAGTCCGCACGGTTTAGAAAACCATACGCTAACCATGCGTTAGCTTCTACCTCTCCAAACACTCCTCGCATGGTAAGTCTGCACGGTTAGCTAAACTGTGCACTAACCATGCGTTATCCACTGCCTCCAACACCATCCTTGCATGGTTTAGCCGCACGGTTTAGCCAAACCGCGCGCCAACTATGTGAAAGCTATTGCCCTTTATCTTTCATTAAAAGTCCACCCAAACGCACCCCCAAGTCACCTTTACCTCCCGACACACCTATATCACCACATTTCACAAATTAATAGACCAGAGAGGTCCAAGACCTTACATCAGATTCCTCTCAAAACATTCTTGTCATCGAGGATCCAAAAACCCACCTAAAGAAGGGAGAGGGGTCCAAAAAACTCCCCCTCAAAAGATACCTCTCAGGGGAAAACCTCCTTGTTACCAAGGAGTGCCGCCTTCTCCATCTATCTCCTGAACAACTAAAAACATGCCACTCCCCTCCACCGTGAAACCAAGAAAAACAAAAGACCAAACCGTCCGGTCATGTGGGTGAGGGGTTTCCCTTCCTCCATGTTAATATACTATCCGCTTTGGGCGGCACTAACTCGTCCGCATGGGTTTAGGCACATCCACATTAATGCGTCTTAAATAAGGATCATTTACTCCCCTCCCCACATCTTAGGACACTTCACACACATCCAGAGAAAAGGAAAACTGCAAATCCCATAATTATCAAAGTAAATCATTCCATCAACCAAGTACGAAAACAACAGAACAAAACTTAAAACAACTCTGGGTACTGGGCGCGCATCTGCATCTCTCATTCGCCGGTACTTTCCTCAATTCCACCGTGTCTCCGTAACACATGAACTAAAGGAATGGTTCATCCACGAAGCAGCTTCTCTTCACGACCTTCGATCATCACTAGTCGCTCCACGAACAATGCATCGTCCTCGATATCTAACTCTCCCCAGTCGAGGACATGTGAATTGTCATCCAGATACGGACGGAGCTGAGATACATGGAAGACATCATGCACCCTTTGTATTTGTGGTGGAAACTCTAGATGATAATCCACCTCACCGACCCGCTGCAACACTTCGAACGATCTGACAAACCTAGAAGAGAGATTACTTTCCCTGCCAAACCTTTGCTGCCCAAGCCAAGGGGAGACCTTCAAGAACACGTGGTCCCTAATGTCAAACTCCAAGGGTCTTAACCTATCATCCGAATATGACTTCTACCAGTCCTGATCCACCTTTATCCTCTCTCATATAAACTGCACCCTCTCTATCGTGCTCTGCACCACCTTCGGGCCAAGAACACCTACCTCGCAGACTTCTGTCCAGCACACGGGTGAGAGAAACAGCCTCCCATATAGGGCTTCTAACGGAGCCATGCCAATGGTAGAGTGGTATCTATTGTTATAGGAAAACTCTACCATAGGAGTTTGTAGCACCCATGATCCTTCGAAGTCCAGGACGCATGCTCCCAGCATATCCTCCAAGGTCTAGATGGTGCGCTCTGTCTGCCCATCTGTCTGGGGGTGGAAAGCAGTGCTAAGGCTCAACTGGGTTCCAAAAGCATGATGCAAACCCCTCCAGACTCATTAGGTAAATCGTGCATCCCTATCTGAGACAATGGAACTTGGAACTCCATGAAACCGCACCACCTCATCCACATACCTCCGTGCTAGAGAATTCACCGCACTCGACTCCCTGATTTCCAGAAAGTGAGCCGACTTCGTCAACCAGTCTACTACTACCCAGATGGTGTTGAAGCCTCCTTGAACCTTTGGTATCCCCATGACGAAATCCATCGAGATGTCATCCCACTTCCACTCGGGGACATTTAAGGGTTGCAACAAACCACCTAGAACACGATGTTCATCCTTCACCTGCTGACACACTAGGCACTTGGCCACAAACTCTGCCACTGCCCGCTTTACCCCGGGCCACCAAAACTGTCCCATCAGACCCTGGTACATCTTGGAAACTCCTGGATGCACCACTCAGGGAAAGGTGTGGAACTCTCCAAGGACCCTCTTGTGCATCACCTCTGGAACAAACATTCTCCCCCAGAAAAGCATCTGATTCTGACCATCCTCTGTCCACCCATCCGGAGCATCTCCTTTGCTAACCCGGTCACGCATCACTTCACACTCTGGGTATCCCCACTGAGACTCCTCTACCTGACGTAACAAAGAAGACTGCACTATCATCTAATACAGGCAACCCCTTCCACTATCCATGCTCGCATCCAGGTGTAGGGAAGACAACTCCTCCATCGCCCTCCAAGCGTCTACCGACTCTCAGACTGCATCCCTCTATGACCCTTGCTTAAGGCATCAGCCACCACGTTTTCTTTCCCTGATGTGTAAGAAATCTTGAAATTGTAATCCTAGAAGAACATCATCCACCTTGCTATCATAGGTTCAGGTCCCGCTAGGAGAATATATACTTCAAGCTTTTGTGGTCCGTGAAGACCACAAAGTGCACTCTCATGAGGTAATGCCACCACAACTTTAGTGAAAAAATGACCACTATGGGCTCCAGATCGTGGGTGGCATGATTACGCTCGTGGGGGAATAGCTATCTAGACCCATAAGAGATCACTCCTTATCGTTTCATCATCACAAACCCGAGGCCTTGTCTCGAAGCATCATAGAATACTTCATATGCTGCCCCTTCTTCTGGAAACCTCAATACTGGGGCACTAACCAACTTATCTTTCAGATAGTCAAAGGCTGCCTCACACTGCTCACTCCACACAAAAGCCTGGTCCTTTTTGGTTAAGGCTGTCAAAGGTGATGAAACTCGGGGGAAGTTGGGTACGAACATCTGATAGTAACCTGCCAGCCCGAGGAAACTACAGACCTCTTCCATGTTCTTGGGTGCTGCCCAAGAAACAACCGCCTCAAACTTCGATGGGTCTACTGCTACTCCCTTCTCGGACACTACGTGCCCAAAGAAGTGCACTTATCATATCCAAGACTCTCACTTCGACAACCTCCCATAGAGCTGGTGCGGTCGGAGGACCTCAAAAACCATCCTCAGGTGCTCAGCATGATCCTCCTCTGATCTTGAGTAGATCAGGATGTCGTCAATGAACACGACCATGAACCAATCCAGATACACTCAGAAGACGGAGTTCATAAGCCCCATGAATACAGATGGAGAATTTGTAATGTCGAACGACATGACCACAAACTCGAAGTGCCCATATCTGCACCTGAAGGCCATCTTCGGGATGTCGCCCTCCACCCTCAACTGGTGATATCTAGACTGTAGGTCGATCTTCGCGAACCATCCTGCCCCTTTCAACCGGTCAAAGAGATCGTCTATCCTTGGAAGAGGGTAGCGATTCTTGACCGTTAACTGATTCAGTTTCCTGTAGTCTATGCACAGCCTCAGACCACCATATGACTTCTTTGAGAATAAGACTGGAGCACCCCACGGTGATGCACTTGGTCGAACAAAACCTTTATTCATCATATCATCAATCTGAATCCGCAACTCCCATAGCTCCGAAGGTGCCATCCGGTAGGGAGCCATCGAAATCAGTCGAGCACCAGGATGCAAGTATATCCAAAACTCGACATCACGTCGAGGGGGTAGAGTCATCACCTCCTTAGGGAAGACGTCCATAAACTCACTGATGATCCCTGGTACCACCACCATCTCTTCATCCGCTGACTCCACTGATAGCCCAGCTAATAAGGAGAGGAGGGGTTCCTCTCGCCTGCTGCCCTTCTGGCCACCCCACTCACTGGCGAAAGTAACACGTCAGCCACCTATGTCTGAAAACACGACCCTTCCTCATAATTATTCGATGAGGGAACATATAGAGAACATACAGTCAATGCCTAGGATGACATCGTATGGTTGTATCTCTAATAGTAGGAGGTCCCTAACTGACTGATGTGGCCCTATCGTCAGTCTGCATCCTCGATAAACATATATCAAGTTAGTCTCACCTCTGACTGGTGTGCTCAGCACTAGGGGAACTGGAAGTCTCTCGGCATCTAGAACCAAAGCACGTTCCAGACTAGGTGTAACAAAGGATTTTGAAGCTCCTATATCGAACAATACGTAAGTAAGGGTACTGAACAAACTGATCGTACCTCAAATGACCTCCAGTCCAGCTGGAACTGCTGCCTCCACGGCGTGCAACTGCCTGCGCCCGGCTCCTCTGCCTCTTGGATGTCGGCCACCTCCCTGACCAAGCCATGGTTGAGGTCCCTGAGGAGCGCCCTGGGGGAGGCCTACCCCTGCAATGTCTATCCTCGGAAGAGCGGGAGCTCACTGATCCTGCTGCTTCTGCTGGAAAGGCCTCGCTGGAAGCTGTTGCTGCTGAGGCAGGTGCTGAACCTGCCTGCCACCGCCGTACTGCACTCTATCTGGGCACTGATTCTGGAGGTTCCCATGGCTCCCACAGATGTAGAATCTCGACCCTGGGCCTGAAGAGAAAGGGCGAGGGCCAGGATATTAGAACTGGAACTGCTGGGGCCTGCTCCCTGCCGGTAGAAACCTAGAGGGCCCTGATGCTGGAGGCCTGGTGCTGATGGACTTCCCCATCAATGATCCCAGCCGGATCCCCTCTCGTGACACACCTCCCAGTGTGTGCATCCTCTCCACCACTTCATCCTTCTTCTGCACCTCTAAGTATGTCGGTAGGGTGAAGGGAGTAACGACATACTGGAGGGAAGGTCGAAGTGCCTCCTCCAAATGTCTCGCCTGAGACTCCTCATCTGGAAAGTGGTCCAGAGAAAAGAGAAAGAGATCCTTGAACTTGATCCCAAACTCTCTTACTGAAATACTCCCTTGCTGGAGGGAGAGTAGCTCCTGCCTCTTATTAGCTTTCATCGTAGAAGAGAGGAATTCCGCCCGTAACTCCTTCTCGAAATCAGCCCATACCACCTCAGCCTCTCTCCTCTCCCCCAGGTAGAGCGTCCACCACTGACATGCTACTCCCCACATTTGGCTGATGGGAAGAGGAACCCAGTACTCAGTCAAAGCCTGAATCAAGCCGAAAGCTATCACCAGCTCTTCTAGTTAACTCTCCGTCTTCATGTCAGTGGTACTGCCCTCATACTTTTCGAGGGTCTGTCGCTAGAAGGCTCGAAGCATTTTTTCCACTAGTCATCCTCCTCCTCTCGATCAGCCCTCTGCCGATCGTCCACATCAACCTCCTGGTCCTCGATCTCCCGCACCACTCGTGGTCGTCTCCCAGGTTCCATAGTAGCAAGGTAAACTAGGAATTCCTAATCCCAGGTAGTGTAGAATATTGTTCTTACATTTTATTTAAATTATTTATTTATTTTTTAATCCCCAAAACACCCATAAAAATGAGAACACAAGTAATTATGATGCATATAACTTTCCTAGGGTCTCTACCCTGCAATCAGTGTAGCCACACTTGGTCGTTCGGTAGGTCCAGAATCCTTGCATCGGATCACGGGGGGCCCTAAAACCCCGTGTCCTAGCCGGTCTTCCCTGGCATATTTCACGTACCAAGGTCACCCAAAACCATTTCCCTTCCATCCCATGCAATACTTACTGTGACTAAATCCAGACTCCATTATATCTCTCAACCACTCCTCTGATACCATCCTGTCATGACCCGCCTTCACCAAGATCAGGGAAGGGAAAACAGATTGCCATACCCTTCCTTATCCAAGTTGAAGGAGAGATAATGACCCCCGAGACCCGCCTTCAATAGGTCCCGGAGTGGCGATTAGCACCAAGGGTATAGAATCACACACAAAAAGGAAGGAATTACCCTTTTCTTTAATAGGATCGAGAGATAAGATGATGAAACCCAACAATTCCAAGACTGGAAGTAAAAGCTAAGACAAATAAAACCACTCCCATATGCTTGCTTCAAAAGTAAAATCCAGAAAGTACTAGGTGTCTAAAAAGGTAAAGTACCAAAAGAAAGAAAACGACAACTATAACAGTCCCAATGCCTGAGCTAGTACGACCCTGCACGATCCCCGAAGTCCTCCTGAAAACCTGAAAATAGTATTATATACGTAGGGTGAGTATAAAAGTATACCCAGTAGGGAAAACCAAAGACTCTTGTGCACAAGTGGGGAGGCATTCTAATGTCCCATAGAAAAAGAGATAACCAAACACCCAACAAGGAAAAGCTATCCACCCAAACCTCATCAAGGCACACTCCCCAAATAACGCAAGTCAAGTAACATATAGTAATAAAACATTGATATTTGGGTACCCTACACCGCTTTACCATTGGTTATTGAAGACATCCTACGCATCGAACCAATCCCACCATTCTCACCACAGTCCCACTGCCACACCCGCCCGCACACACCTGGGCCACAACCACACATCTCGCCCATAAACACCTGGGCCACAACTGCTATCCCACCCGCAGAGACCTGGTCCACAACAACCTCACATAACCATGCCCGCAAACACCTAGGCTAGAACAACCACTACCACGCCCGAAGACACCTAGGCCAGAAAGCTACCGTCATGCCCGAAGACACTTGGGCCTCATCCTGAAGATACTTTGGAAACAACCTGAACGTAAACACCTGGTCCAACCACCACAACTACCCCGCCTGAAGATTCATGGGCTAATAATGGACCTCAGGCCATCACAGCCTGCCCGAAGAGTCTTGGGCTATTCGGGAAAGGGAGCAGAAAAGGAACTAATAACTAGCCACTCGTAGGGGTGTTGGAAAAAACACCCTACCCCATGAAATGGGGGTGTTACGAACTAAGTGCTCAACATGGGTGGGTGCGAATAAGAAACACAAGAACTACAATCATATATATATATATATAATAAGCACTCATCCCAACCTAGGGTTCGACACCTATCCCAAGCATGAACAGCCTAGTCATTTTTCATAGAAGTACAATATTCACAGCTGAGTCACAACCCATACTAGAACCAATCCCCCAATTAACCCCTTTATTGTTTTTATGTTCAAGTGACCCCATTTAATAAATCCTTCACGACTGGGAAACTAGCAGGCTTAAGCACAAGCCTAGGGGAAAAGTTACAGCCAACAACAATTTAAACATTCACACACAGTTCTCTTGTAAATTCACATCAAAGTGAGATCCCTCCAAGTATTGGAACCAATGCAGGCTTCAAGATACAACCCCACATCCTCAGAACCATGAACCAAAAAGGTTTCACAACAGAAGAGGATTCCACCCAAATTCAAGATACAGGAAGAGTCACAACCAACAACCGTGCCACAACAGAGGATCCCATCCTCACCCACATCACCCCATAAGAAATCAAATAGAAAAACACACCCACTACCAAACAATGTAGGGAAAATTCCATGTTCAAGCACATCATTTATCTGTTTCTTCTTTCTGTTGGTTAACCGGGGTGATCACACAAGGTTACATGTTTACTAGGCATCCATTTAATCCACCAAGTTCACGTGAATAATAAATTTCCATATTACAGCCATTTAATTATCAAATAATACAATAATATATTAGTTCACATAGAGAGACCACCAATAGCCAATTATTTTCATTAAACATACATCCAAACAGTTCACAACATAATAATCAAGGAAGAGAAGGAAAATAGAACAACAATATATCGATCACACCCCTCCCATTTGTTTTTTTAAAAGTCTGTTTGTTATCTTCATTAACTCTTGGCTTCATCCATTACCACAGAGAAAAAAGCACACCCACCCTGCATGATACACATAAAGGAGAGACGAAGGAAAAATCCCTACCTCAAAGGTTTTTTTGATGAAACCACGACGGTCGAAGAACGCTCAAGAAACCGGGTCGATTCTCCATGAATCCTCCTTAGATATCCTCTCCTAACACAACCAAGACCAAAGCTCATCATATTTGACATTATCATGCTTAGATATACCCATAACAGGCGTAGATCTAAGAAACCAAGAGAGGAAGAGGAGTAGATCTAAGTAGATCTTGGAAAACAAGAAAGAACAATCACATACCTCAAGGAAACGACTTCGATTCGCCAAGAAAAGCCTCTTTATCACCTCCAAAATGCTGGGGAGAGGTTCCTCTACCTCCAAGGAAGGGTAATCCCAAGTTATGACTGCTTAGGGGCTTAAACGAACCATTTAGAGGAAAAAGAGTTCAGATCCACAATTTTAGGATCTATCTTTAAGTGCCCGCACAATTAGTCCACACACTTTAGAAAACCGTGCGCTAACCGTGCATTAGATTATACCTCGCCAAAAACTCCTCACACGGTTAGCCAAATTGTGCGCTAACCGTGCATTAACCACCGCCTCCAACACCAACCATGCACGGTTTGGCCGCACGGTTTAGCCAAACCGTCCGCCAACCGTGTGAAAACTATTTCCCTTTATCTTTCCTTAAAGGTCCACCCAAATGAACCCCCCAAGTCACCTTTATTTCCCGACACACCTCCAGCTCCACATTTCACAAAGGAATGGACCAGAGAGGTCTAGTCCATTACAAACACGTAATGGAAACCGCTTTTTAGAAAAATACAATCAATAAATAAAACACAGTTTATTCACATCCCATATTTAGAAAAAATATTAAATGAAAAATAAATAAAAATTATTTATTATATAATATATTAATTTCATTAAAATCATTCAACAAAACTGAAAAACTAAATTTTTTAATATAAAAAAAAATTGCGTTGACAAAAATAGTATTTTCAGGAAAATGAAACATTGGGTATAAAAATGTTTTTATCCTAAATTAATACATAAAATTTATTCCATAGAACATAATTTTATTGTTTAAGAAATTATAGAACTAATTTTAATATTAAACCATTTTTTAAAATAATGGAAATTTTTACATTTGACAAAAAATCATACAATTCTAAATAAAAATAAGTATTTTATACTACTCACTAAAAATAAATCTTTTCAGAAAATTATTGAAATGTCATCATAAGATAGTTTTTTTAAGATGATATTAAAAATTAAGTTAATTTTAAAGAATAAAATTTATTAATGTTATATAAATTAATTATAATATTTTCTCACTAAATAGAAAATATATTTTTTAAAAGAAAACATTTTTTTGAAGTCTAAAATGGATTTACTAAAAATTGAGTGATTATTTACTAAGAATTTTTTAATGAATTTATATATGGAAGGAAATTTATATATATTTAAAAAATTGTTAAATCATAATCATACTCACTAACTTAATGTCTAGGTTTTGATTTTCACATTAAATAATAATATTTTAATGGCATATTGTATTTCATTAAATTAGGTGTTGTATGTAACACAAGCTATCAAAGAAATAAAATTATTTAAAGATAAATATTTTATTAATTATCCCAGTGTTACAAAACTAATGGATCCTTGAAATAAGTGAAATAATATATAAAATTATATTCCATTAAAATAATGTAAATGAATAAATAACTAATCATGTGTTGAGTCATCATGCACTAACGAAGCCACCAAAAACCCATGATCTACTTTCCTTAGCACTAATCCATAGAGAAATTAATAAGTATTCATTATCTATATCCTTGTTCAAAATTTATGTAATAAATCCTCATTCTCCTTAATTTAAAATTTACATCCCACATTGATGGAGTAATCATCTTTCTCACTTCATGATTATTTCTTATCTTTATAATGGTACATACGTTTCTTATTCCCAAATAATTGGAACTCTACTTATTCGTATGGATTTTACCAATTTTTGAATCTCACTAATAATTCCAAATTGTTGACCCCTTAAAACATCTTATGGGCATTCCCAATTTGGTTCAGTGTGAAATGTTTTGTTGCTAAAAAATAATCCTCTAGAGCATTAGATGAAAATAATTTCATCTATGTAACCACTCTAAGGACCCAACTATCCAATGTAGAGAATAATTTTTGTCTTAAAATATTTTTAGGATTTTACATAGGCTATAGAGAAAATCAAATGTAAGGAATAAAATATAATCTCATAATCATGTCTTATTATGAAAGGTTTCACGGGGCACACACACACCCACATGCATGTCACATCCTTAAATGGTCTCATGTGACACACACACAAACCCACACATATATAACTTAATGTAATGGTATCAAGGGATATACACAACCCCAAATATATATCACATCATTAAATAGTGTCATGGATACACAGAAACCCAAATGTATATCATACATAAAAAGTGATACAATGAACCATATTTCTAAGAACTTCCTACTTCAATAGAATCAATGAACAAAAAAAAAAAACAATTACCTCCTGGATCAAGAAAATTCACAAATTATCCCTAGAACCATTCCCAACCCATCACATGAAGATTCTAGAATCAATATATTGGAAGAATAAAATGATAAGGGATAAAATATGATTATCTTACCCAATGAGAACCACCATCCCCAAAAGTTCTATATCATAGCAATAGATAAAAAGTGGTTCTTAATAGACATGTGATCCAACCCTCAATCAAATGGATTCATACTCCCCAAGACACAACCAGTGGATGATGATAGGTGTAAGAGTATACTTGGTTTGAGAGGAAGATCTAAAAATCCTAATAAAAGAATCTCGAGCCTTCTTTGAATGGAGGATGCCTGAAGGCCTTCTCCATGGTGTGGTAAAATCCTAATACATTGTGGCAGCTCTGGTAAAAGCGAGACATAGAAATTAGGAGATTATATTATGGTGATCACATTCCAATAAAACCCATGTTAAACTATCTCCATTTATTCCACCATGATGTATCTCTAAATATCAATCTATTTTACCCCTTCCATACTCAACACCATGACTTGTTGAGCTCCATGCTACTTATTTCGGATAGTAGTGATCACAAACTATAATTCTGAACATTCCATCCTCAAAATGTATTACCAATTCATGTCCCAGTACTTATGTATTAGAGGTGAAATACTAAGGAATAACGCCTTGTAACATGACCAATCAAGTCATGTTACTAGAGGTGGTTCACTCAAACACTAAAAAACCAACACTATAGAGTGTCTCCAAACACCCAATTCCCAAAGAGAAAAATACAACACCTACCACCGTGACATGGGGACACTAAAAAAAATTTAAAACTCAACTCTAACCTCTATAACTTTTACAAAATCTCGTTTTCAAACCCCAAAACCCCTCTTACACATATCAAAATATGAACAAAGGGAAATCATGATACAGTGAAACTAAAACACAACACGCCTAAAAAATTTAGGGTGTTACACAAATGGACAAATAACTCATAATAGTTATAATAATATTAAGTTATGTTCAATGTAAACTTGACCATGGATTGGTATTTAGGGTATGAAAGGTCTATGAATTTATATCTTATTAATATATGAATTTATCCAATGAGGGTATGGTCCAAAAATTAATAAGTGGATTAGTATTTTTTATTGGGGAAATTAATGTTATATATCTTTGACAAATAATATACTAATAAATAATCATTGGATAACTAAACGATAATATATTTCAACAAAAAATTTGGACTCAATTGTTTCTGATAAATAGAATTCGAAGAAATTTGTGAATAATTAAAGAGGCCAATGGTGATAATTTATGATAAAAATTGATATCATACTTACAAAAAACCTAGAAAAACAATAATATATCATGAATAACAAAATAAGTAACAATTTTTTCAATGATAAGGTTGAACATGGAGTTATCTGGGATGAAAATATTTGAACAAAATAACTTGGGTTTGAAATATTAAAAAAACCATTAGAACCACTATATTAAATCCTGGTGTTCAACCACCACCTAAATCTTGATGAGTTTTGGAATAATTCCTCTCTTTATTTGATGCTATTTTTTTAATAGGACTACTACATTATTATCTAAAAACATAACCATTTTATTTTTTCTAAAAGTGGGACAATGTAGACAAAAACATTTTTAGTTCAATAAGTTAAATAAGATCTTTAAGGAAGAAACTTGAGAAAAAAATTTACTATTACCTATGTTGGTCTACCACAAGGGAAATGGTGTATTTATAATCGCCATATGATTGAAAATAGTGGCTAGGGAGTATATTTTTTTATTGGTGATGATTTATCCCACAAAAACTATGAGATAAATTGATGGATTTCATCCAAGAACCCAACATGATCACCTCCTACATAAGATATGTATTTTATATTATATATATAATTGGGAAAATGATGTGAAATGAAAAAAAATGATAATGGATATATGAAAAGGAATACTAAAATGATATTTTATTCATAACCATGTATTTTATACATTTTCAAGATAAAAAAAATAAAAAGTGGAGTAAGGTGAATCCAATGATGATGATTCATTAAGAACGCATGAATTTTATGACGAAATATGCATGGAAATGATAACCATATCAATTTAATAATATAGATCCCTATCTTATCATTAAATCCATACCAAAACCATGTATAGTGAAAAAATTGATATTAATGTGGATATTTTCCTTTACGTACAAGATATATGTCTTATCCTATATATAAATGATGTGTGTATGTAGGGTGTTAGAAAAGAATCTAAGTGGTAGTAGGATTCCACAACATAAACTGTACAAAACCTTAACAATGTAATACATAACAGTATAGTTTTAACTACAAATATAAGAGTAAAGATTTTAATTTATAAGAAATCGTGTAACAAAGATCTTTCATCTTCGAATTATTAATTTTAAAATAAAAACAAAATTTTAAGTTTATAAGAACTATAAATTTGAACCAATGTGAAAATATATTAAAAAAACATTAAAAAATTCATCCAAACATCATAGGGGAGAACCTAGGGAATTATGGCAGAGTCTAAGGATCCATAGATTAACCATGACTATAACTATAATAATAAATACCATATCTAATAAATTTCCAATTATGTAAAGGTTACTATTTATATTTTAATTCATAATTTGTGGTAATCTAGTGGTGGACCAGAAATAGTTTCATCCTCACTACCTACCATTTTCAAGGATTCCTTGTGACTAGGAGGGTGACCTACTAGGGAATATTTCCTCATTAACTAGCTTGGTGTCTATCCTTAGAAGCCTTCTATGTACTTAATTAATTTCCTATGATGTTTATATGTTTTGAAATTGTTTTAAAGAGTTCAAATAGAACCCATATAGTCAATTTTTTATAAAAAACTATCATGTTTCATCAAAATAAATAAATACAAGTACATTTCTTAGTCACATGTGGAATATTGATATATATATATATATAACATACCTCATAAGAGTACTTTTAATTAAACCATACACCTCATTTATTTTTGAATATTTCAATAAATTGATGCAATTAATTCAATAATTATCATGAAAAAACATTTTATTAAAGACTTTACAATTATATTTTTTAAATTCATGTATGAGTTTTTTCAATCACCTTCTATCAAAAATTATATCCAAATCCACAAGTATACATTTTAATGATACCCATTCTAAATATATTTTGGAAAAATAAATTTATAATGATATATTCAACAATTCCAGCCATAGATATTATATTAAGTGTTAAATTATATGAAATATTAATAAAATAATTACACACTCATAGTTCATTAAAAAAATGAGACACATATATTAACATTTCATTAGAATCACTTTATTTTTCATTATGTGAATTATCCACATTGTACCATTTTTATAGACCTAAGAAATCCTAAATAATTAATAAGAAACTCCGGAGAAAATGTATCAAATATTAACCATAATACCTTTAGGTGTAAACACTATGTTTTTGTCCATATGTTTAAATTGGATCCTCAAACCACATGAATGTGACACATAGAGGAATTCTCTTACTATTGAGAGAAAAAACCCATGGAATATATATAGAGACCCTGATTTTTCTTAGATTAATATTACATAATTTTAAAGAAAAAACATAATAGTGAAAAAAATTAGGATACAAAGGATTAATGTCTTGGGATAATTAGAACCATACATACCTTTTACATAATAAAACATAAAAATTTATTTAATTACTTCTACTTTAGTGGCTTTCAGATTCACCATAGTACAAGTAATCAAATGATGATATACATCAAATAAAGGGATGATATATAATCTTTATAAGAAGATAGATAATAACATGAAATATGGGTGAGCATAATCATCATTATAACATCATAATCATAATCATGAGATGAATTATTATATAATGTAATGGAATGTGTCAATGCATAAAAACGAAACATCAAGTCTTAGTGGTCAAGAACACACATAGTTGTAAAAAAAGATAGAATTATTTAATTCATATTTCACTTTATCTCATGAGAAACATAACATTACACAATTAAATAGAGTTATATATAATTCCAGTGACACACATTACATAATAAAATTTTCAAGCACTGTATAATTCTAGGTGCACCAGTCACATAATAATATTTACATAATCAGGTATTCCATATAAAACCTATATTAATATTGGATACAAAATAACAAATGGAATGAAATGAGTTTCATTTAATAAATAATAAATTCATGAATAATATTTAGGGTTCATAAATGAAATAGGGAATAACATACTTAATATAAAAATAATCAATCTTTAGTGAAGAAGGTACAATCTCAGGAAAAGTAAAAGGTGGGTATTGAGAAAGAATTTTTCTTTTGGAAAACATATTGTTTTCCATAAACTCAAGTAGAAAACATCTATATCACATAAAAGGAAATGGTAAAATAAATAAACCAAATTATATGATCATTAAATGAATATAAATATTGAAATTTGTGTGAAAGAGGAAAAACCCAAGGAAATTGATTTGGGTTCAATAATTCCCCTTAACTTATGCCTGAATGATTTATTCATTTTAATATCCTGGATAATCAATTTAAATTCAATAGTTAAAAGAATAAAAACCATTTATAAATATATTTGATTCATTATATTTTAATTATGTTTATTTATGTGATTTTCGATGAATTATAGAGTTTAATTTCTTTGTTCAGGAGTGTTTATTTTCTAGGTTTTCATGATTGGTTCTCTTATATATGAATATAGAAGTTCATATAAAATTGGAATAGTTCTATAGAATAAAAATTATGTGTTATTAATGAAATTTAAAAATATTAAATGATCTTATATGTCATTTGGATATATGTTATGGAAATTAATCATTAGATAAATAGAAAATGATAATCATTTAGGTTAATTTTGGCAGTTTTCAATCACAACAAACTCGTTTGGTTTTATCATTTAGTATTATGTATATATATTAGTTAATGAAAAAATGGGTTATAACAAAAATTTTAAAATCTATTTGAACCATTATAATGGATTTATGAATAGACTTTATGGAATTAATAGAAAATGAAAATGTATAGTCTATGATGTCAGTAAATTGACACCTCATAGGAGATGGTATCATTTTTAAAATACAAAAGACTTAAAAAAGTTTGATGATGAATATTACATTAAAATAATATAATTTCAGTATATAAAATATAATAGAGTTATCACACATATTTTTATATATAGAAGGTGGGGAGATAATACTAAAAGAAAAATAAATTAAAATAAATTTAAAGAAAAAGGAAGATGATTTTACCTATTGAATTTCTCCTCCTTGAGAACCTCCTTAGGAAAAATATTTTGGTATTTTGTTGATACCAAAGGCTCTTGGATGTGGGGGAGGGTCTTGGGAATAGTATTAGGAAGAATATTTACTAGGATAAAATATTAGAAGGTGTGAGGAGAATAGGTGGTGAGGGGTGGTATTTGTTGGGGAGAATAGGGTACTTATCCTTAGTCACTTCCACTAGTTCCCATGTTTCCTCTTCATTATTATGATTCTGCCATATTACTTTGACCAGGTGAGTAGTCTTATTGCATAGAACATTATCTATGCAGTTCAAGACCTTCATTGGCTTCTCCTAGAAAGAGGGATCATTTTTCAATTGTTCTATCTCTGAATTCAGTACATGTGAGGGATATGGTATGTACTTCCTCAAGAGGGATACATGGAATACATCATGTATATGAGACATGGTAGGTGGAAGTTCCAGTCTATAGGGCATAGATCCAATTTAGTCAAGAATCTCGAAGGGGCCGATGTACCTAGGACATATATATCCTTTCATCCCAAATATCATGATTCTATTCCATAGAGATATTGAAAGAAATAACATGTATCCAACCTTAAACACGAGGTCTCATTGACAATTATCTCTATATATCTTCATTCTAATTTGGGATAATTTGATGTTTTTATGAATGGTTTTCAACTTTTCTACCATTTCATCAAAAAATTTAGGCTCTAGTAGCTTATGTTCACCGACCTCATGCCCAAAGGCTAGTGTTTTGCTTTTTTTCCCATAAAGGTCTTGATATGGATCCATTTGGATGCTTGAGTGGAAACTGTTGTTGCAAGATAATTAGACAAGAGGAAGATGTCGATTCCACCCTATTTTGAAGTCTATAGAATATTATCTCAACATATCTTCCAATATCTAAATAGTTCACTCAGATTGGCCATCATATTGAGGATGATAGGCTGCACTGAATTTCAACTCATTGTTCAAATCATGTTAGAGACTTTTCCAGAACTTGGAGGTGAATCTAAGATCTTGATTAGATACATTAGATAGTGGTACTCTATTAAGACTTACCACTTATATAATTTATATCTATGCAATTTGATCCTGTAATAAGTCCTCTATAATTTCAATAATGTGATTTTTCTTCATAATATTATCCATAACAACCCCTATAGCATTGTTTCCTTCAGATTTATTCAAATTTTCAGTGAAAAAAGTCCATGATGATGTTTTCCCCTTTCCATGTTGGAATGGGAAATGGATTCATCATCCCATTAAAATTTATTCTTTTACCTTCACCTACTGACATACTAGGAAATTTGATGTATATTCAGTGATCTCATTCATTATATTGTCACAAAAAAATTTATCCCAGATATATCGATACTTCTTTACGCACTTTAGGTGAGTAGAGAAGGTTGATCTATGTGTGTCATTCTGAAGCTCTTTCTTTATCTAGATCATATGGTATACCTATTCATGACCAAAGGCACGTGGTCCCTACCCTAGGGAACCACCCACATGCCCGGATGGGTAATCTAACTATTGACTATCTCCACAGGCCAACACATGTCCTTTCCAGTGTGCTCTGTCCTAGTAGCTTATGTTCACCAACCTCATGCCCACATACTAGTGTTCTGCATCTTTTCCCATAAAGGGATTGATATGGATCCATTTGGATTCTTGAGGGGAAACTGTTTTTGCAAGATAATTAGACTAGAGGAAGATGTCAATTCCACCCTATTTTTATGTCTACAAAACATTATCTCAACATGTCTTCCAATATCTAAATAGTTCACTCATATTGGACCTCATATTGAGGATGATAGGCTGCACTGAATTTTAACTCATTGTTTAAAGCATGTTAGAGACTTTTCCAAAACTTGGAGGTGAATCTTAGATCCCGATTAGATACATTTGATAGTGGTAATCCATTAAGACTTACTACTTATCTGATTTATATCTATGATATTTGATCCTATAGTATGTCCTCACTAATTTCAATAATGTGAGCTTTCTTTATAATATTATCCACAACAACCCCTATAACATTCTTTCCTTTATATTTCTTCAAATGATCAGTGAAAAAAGTCCATGATGATGTTTTCCCCTTTCCATGTTAGAATGGGAAATGGTTTCATCATCCCCGTAAAATTTATTCTCTAACCTTCACCTGCTAACATACCAGGCACTTTGATGTATATTCAGTGATCTCTTTAATTATATTGTCACACAAAAAGTTCTCCCAAATACATCGATACTTCTTTACGCACTTTAGGTGGGTAGAGAAGGTTGATCTATGTGTGTCATTCTGAAGCTCCTTCTTTATCTAGATCATATGGTACACATAGTCCTGACTAAAGACACGTGGTCCCTACCCTGGGGGCCCACCCACATGCTCAGATAGATCATCTGACTAATGACTGTCCCCATAGGCCAACACATGTCTTTTCCAGTGTGTTTTATCCTGGCATCTTATGTTCAACGACCTCATTCCCACAGGCCAGTGTTCTGCATCTTTTCCCATAAAGGGATTGATATGGATCCATTTGGATGCTTGAGTGGAAATTGTTGTTGTAATAGAATTAGACTAGAGTAATATGTATATTACACCCTATTTTGAAGTCCATAGAGAATTATATCAACATGTCTCCCAATATCTAAATAGTTCACTCAGATTGGCCATCTTATTGAGGTTGATAGGCTGCACTGAATTTTAACTCTTCGTTCAATGCATGTTAGATAATTTTCAAGAACTTAGAGGTGGATCTCATATATTGATTAGATACATTCTATAGTGGTACTTAATTAAGAATTAACACTTATCTAATTTATATCTATGCAATTTGATCCTATAATAATTCCTCTGTAATTTCAATAATTTGAGTTGACTTTATAATATTATCCATAACAACCCCTATAGCATTGTTTATTTCTAATTTCTTAAAATTTTATGTGAAAAAAGTCCATGATGATGTTTTCCCCTTTCCATGTTGGAATGGGAAATGGTTTCATCATCCCCAAAAAATTTATTCTTTAACATTCACCTGATGACATACCGAGAACTTTGATGTATATTCAGTGATCTCTTTCATTATATTGTCACACAAAAAGTTATCCCAAATATCTCGATACTTCTTTACGCACTTTAGGCAAGTAGAGAAGGTTGATCATATGGTACACATATTCATGACCATAGAAACATTGTCCCTACCCTGGGGGCCCACCCACATTCCTGAATGGGTCATATGACTATTTACTGTCTCTATAGGCCAACAGATGTCCTTTCGAGTGTGATTTTTACTCACTTACACACACCCTTAGAAACATCCTAGAAGGTCACCCATCTTGACCACGATGAAAACCAAGCATGCTTAACTATGGAGTTCTAATCAGGGAGGCTCCCAAAATGGAAGGTGCACCTTGTTGATTAGATACATTCAATAGTGGTACTCCATTAAGACTTACCACTTATCTGATTTATATCTATGTAATTTTATCCTATAATAAGTTTTCTCTAATTTCAATAATGTGAGTTGTCTTGATAATATTATCCACAACAACCCCTAGAGCATTTTTTCATTCGTATTTCTTCAAATGTTCAGTGAAAAAAGTCCATGATTATGTTTTCCACTTTCCATGTTGGAATGGGAAATGGTTTCATCATCCCATTAAAATTTATTATTTAACCTTCACCTACTGACATACCAGGCACTTTGATGTATATTAAGTAATCTCTTTCATTGTATTATCACACAAAAAGTTCTCCCAGATATCTTGATACTTCTTTACACACTTTAGGCGAGTAGAGAAGGTTGATCTATGTGTGTCATTATAAATCTCATTTATCTAGATCATATGGTACACATAGTCATGACTAAAGACACGTGGTCCCTACCCAGGGGGCCCACCCACATGCTCGAATGAGTCATTTGACTAATTACTATCTCCATAGGCCAACACATGTCCTTTCCAGGGTGATTTCACCTCACTCACACACACCCTGAGAAACATCCCAAAAGGTCACCCATCCTAATCACTACTCTATGACAAGTACGCTTAACTATGGAGTTATAATCAGTCAGGCTTCCTAAAATAAAGGTGCACCTTGTTGACATGAGTCATATCATTTAGTCATTTAACCTTTTATCATTCTGGGGTGTTACAATCACCCCCCCTCTTTAGAGCACAATGTCCTTGTTGTGGGCCCTACATCTCAACCCAGGCCAACACATGTCCTTTCCAGTTTGATTTTACCTCACTCACACACACCCTGAGAAACATCCCAAAAGGTCACCCATCCTGATCACTACTCTAAGCCAAATATGCTTAACTATGGAGTTATAATCAGTCAGGCTTCTGAAAAGGAAGGTGCACCTTGTTGACATGAGTCATATCATTTAGTCATTTAACCTTTTATCATTTTGGGGTGTTACAATCAGACCCCCCTCTTTAGAGCACAGTGTCCTTGTTGTGGTCCCTACATCTCAACCCAAACACTGAACCACACTTAAGGCTGAGTTCCTCCTCTAATACCAAATGTAACAACTGGGTCCCGGTGACTGCACAGACACCCCGCCTTAACATGGATGTCGGGTCCTGACCCACCAGGTACCACCAGTTGCCCCGCAGACATGTGGTCCCCACCCTGGGGCCCACCCACACGCCCAACGAGTCATCTAACTAATAATTGTTCCCGCATGCCAATACATGTCCTTTCCAATGTGCTTTTTCCCAACTCACACACACCCTGAGAAACTTCCCAGAAGGGCACCCATCCTGATCACTACTCCAAGCCAAGAATTCTTAACTATGGAGTTCTAATTAGGAAGGATCCCGAAAGGAAAGGTTCACCTTGTTGACATGAGTCATATTATTTAGTCATTTAACCCTTTATCATTTTGGGGTGTTACAATTTCCCCTTTCACATAACTTCCACCTTCTTCTGGATTTCCACATCATTTCTTTGAGTATCCTTTATTTTCTCCATAAGGGGTGGTTGAGAAATCATTTGGGAAAGTATTTTTGATGTTCCTTCCTTAATGATTCACATTTCTATCCTTTTTTAATCTAATATGATTGGATCCTTCTCAATTCTCATCACTGATATTGTTACCAGATCCTTTCTACTTCGAGCATCTTCCACTTCATTTGCCTTACTAGGATGGTATTGGATTGAGAAATCATAGTCATTGATGAGTTCTAACCATCTTCGCTGGAGTATATTAATCTACTAATAAGTGAATATATATTTTAGGCTCTCATGATCTGTATATATTTCACACTTCTCCCCATAGAGATAATGTCACAATATTTTCAATGTGAAGATCATAAACACAAACTTGAGATCATGTATAGGATTTTTTCTATTGAATTTTTAACTAAAATGAGGTGTAGCCTATCAATTTATCATTTTGCATCAGTACACATCATAATCCCTTATTTGAAGCATTGATGTATACAAAAAAGAGTTCCCCAATTGTCGAAAGTGTGAGTACTATCATAGAGATAAGCCCACTTTTTAACTCTTTAAACCAATATTGACATTTACTAGTCGAGAAAAACATTTATTCCCTCTGAATTATCTTGGTTAGTGGGTTTTAAAATCTAGATAAGTTCGTCACAAATCTATAGTAATGGATTGATAAAACAAGGAAACTATGGTTCTCTATTATAGATGTTGTCTTGGTCCACTCTTCAATTGCCTTTGTATTAGAAGGGTCTAATATTCCTTTTTTGGTGATAACATTCCCCAAGAATGATACTTCCCCCATCCATAAATCAAATTTACTAAAATTTTCATAATGATTATCCCTTTTCAAAGTCTTTTTCAAAGTATTAAAATGACCCTCATGTTTATCCTTACCCTTAGAGTATATTAGAATATATTCAATAAAGAATTCCACAAAGTTTGTCGAGGTAATGTATAAAGACTCTAGTCATTATGACCATGAATATTACTAGAGAATTGTTGTGTATGAATGGAATAACTATGAAATCATAGAGTCCATACCTCATTTGAAACGTAGTAATGGGAATATATTCCTTCCTCACCTTTAATTGGTGATATCATGATCAAAGGTACGCCTTATAGAAATACATGGAATGACACATTTGATCAAACAAGTAATATATCCATGTAAGGGGATATTTGTTATTTATCATGATTTTGTTATTCTCATAATAATCAATGTAGAGATGCATGGATCCATCATTCTTCTTAACAAAGAGGACTTGCACACCCCATGGTGAAGTTGTAGGTTATATTAAACCATACTGTAGATTCTTTTGTAATTGATTATTTAGTTCATCTAACTCAATGGTGGAAATTTTATAAGGTTTCATTGATATATGAATAGGTCCTTGAATACTTTTATTTGATAAATCAACCTCTTGATCATAAGTACAACCAATAAACTCTTTTAAAAACACATTTGTGTTGTCCCTCATAGTGGGCATGTATTTGAACATGATTCTTTCCTTTATTTAAATCATTTGAGCTAGATATTATTTCCCATAAGGCAATAATATACACACTTTAGATGATTTATCCAAATAATATTCATCGTCTTATTTACACTTGCATATAATTGGAGGATTCTTTGGGACGATAAGAGTGACCTCCCATTCCCAACACTTGATGTTCGCTTTATATAATGTTATCAAATCCATGCCCAATATATTGTAAAACTCTACCAATGATAGTATGGAACTATTTTTGGGAGGTTCAATCAACAACAATTAATTAGGGAGGAGTTATATAATTTCAATGCAATAATTTCCCCATTTTTTGATCTCATAGATAAATCAACCTCCATATTTAGAGGGGGTGTTTGAATAGTCCTAATAAGAATGAAATATATGAAAGAATGGGCATAAATAGAATAAAATAGTACATTTATTATTCTTTAATGAATAACCAGTGTACCTATCACCAAATAATTCTTAGTCTCCACCTTATTGGTACTAATGGAATAAGCATTCCATTTACCCTTAGGCTTTGGGGGCTATTGACATTGATTACCCACTAGGGATTAAGGTTCAGTGCACTAGCTTGTATAGTACCCTCAATCCTTACATTTGACGCATTGAACCATGGGTGGTGGTCTACATTCATCTACCACATTGTCCTATTTCCTCGTGTATTTTCTAAATTCATGAGCTTAGTGGACTTATCTCCCACACTTATAGTTCCTTATACCGTTGAGGTAGTTACCATGATTCTTATTCCCATATTTTTGAAATGTGAGTGGTCGATATTTCATTACATGTTTCCCATTAGAACCCCCAACTTAAAACTCCATCTTTTTTTTCTTATCACCACAGTCATGGTTCTATTCTCTAAACTCCATCTCCACTTTAAGATCACATCAAACAACTTCTTCATAACTTCCAAAGTCTCGAATTTATAAAGACTTTAAAATGTGTGGTTTTAAACCACCAATGAATCTATCAATTTTTCTATAATTATCGATAACAAAACCAAAAGTTTACCTTGAATGTCTTGTGAGATTTTATTCATAGGCCATGATTGATTCGTATTACTTTTTCATCAGATATTTGAATTATCTATCAATACTTTTATGAGGAGTCCATGGGAAATACATGTTAAGAAACAATATCTTAAATTATTCCCACTCAATATCTTAAATTTCATTCTTCAGCTTGGTTTTTTTAATAAACTCCTATCATTGATAATCCTCTATATCTTGATGATAAATGATCAAATTCACCTTCTCCATCTCAGAACAGAAAATAATAAAAAACATATTCTCCATCGATTTGACCCACCTTTCGATGACCTATGGATCAGAAGATCCACTAAATTGCGGTGGATTTCTTCACATAAAAGACTTTATATCTAGTTCATTCCTCTTAGGTGAAGGAGGAAATTCCAGTTTATTCTGGTTATTTTTCATATCCTGAGATAGCTGGGTAAGAATCTCCATAAAATTTTGAACTCCACCTCCCAAGGCATTGGGGATGTCATTCTTGCAATCACTACATTTCCCCTCACACGAGTTGTTGGCCTGGTTTCTCCTGGTTCCCACCATTTTTAAAATAGAAAATCTTATAATAAAACATAAGTCAATAATTCATGAATAAAAATGTAAAGAACTGTAGAATTCAAGGGATTTCTTTCTTAATTTTCTTTGAGATTTTACATGAACGCAGTTTCAGACGAAACTTGATTCCGAGGCCCGCTGTGCCCGGAATTCCTATCCGATGTTTAGCTCAGGTACGTTCAGTGAACGAACGAGCGGGAATTTCTATCTTTTGAACCAGTGCTCGAAATCAAATTCTGAGGGCATCGATGGAACCGTAGCGTCAATAATTGATTAGGAACACTATTTACGGAGTTGTGTTTTCACGAGAGAAGATGATAAAAATTGTGGAAGTTTAATTTATAAATTAACTACAATTTTTATTTTCTTTTAGTGGTTTAAGGCTTTGGGTGGAAGTTGGGTAACTACCCAACTTCCCAAGAGAGGTTATGAGGGTGGTGGGGCCCACAAGAACCCCACCCCTTCATATTCTTCAACCCCCCTCAACTCACCATTAACTTTTGATAACTTAAACATTAATAACTTATGCTATTAATTAAGTGAGTTAAGTGTGGATATTTGAATTTCAAACTCTTGAAATTCAAAAGTTATGTTATGCTAATAAAATAAGAGGTGAGCTTATTTTATTTTGGGTTAGTTTCTTGTGGTGGAGTCTTGGGGAGAAAAAGGCTAAGGATTGAAGAACTTCTTCATCTTCGACGAAGAACGCGAAGAACACATCTGTCTCCGATGAAGAACGCCGAGTTCTCGGAAATCGATTACGTGACACCGTGTACCGCGACTCTGGAAATGTCTTCTTCCACAATATCTCCTTCCATGACGTCTCAAACCGCAATAAATCCTCATTCGACGAACCTCCATTCAAGCTCGCACAAGGTAGGGTTTTATTCAATTTTTTTGGTTCGTGAATTCTAGTTTGTCGTTCTTCGTGGATATATGACTAAATGCTTTCGATTAACGAGAGGGGGCCGGACCACACAAACACGGCCGACCCTACTCCCTTATCCTTGATGTTGTTTCTAATATGGTTGGAATGAAATGGCGTGGTGCCGTCGCACCACGCAGAAATCGTGCGGCAAGGAATGCAAGGCGCCGTCGCGCCGCGCCGAAGAACCATAAAAACACCGCGGCCAGAGCGGGGCCACGGCAGAGAGGTGCCGTGCCGTCGCGCCACACCGGACGAATCAAGGCCATGGCCGGTTCTGGGCCACGGCGGAGCAAGGAGACCGGTGGCCGGTTCCGGGCCGCCGGCGTCGAAGCAGGGGGACCGGCCGTCGCCGGTCCCGTGGTGGCAGAAACCGGCCGGCCTGGGCGGGCCGGCTGGACAGGAGGACATCCTGGGGTTCAAACCCCCGTCCGGCCAGCAAAACGGACCCCATTAGGGGGGGGGGGGTTACAACCAGGGGGGCGGTTACAACCAGGGGGGGCAGGCGCCCCCCCACGCCAAACGGCTCGGCCGTTTGGCCAAGCACCTGGCTAGCGCGCTGGGTGCACTGTGCCCAGTCCGGACCGCACCCAAGCAATCGGACCCGGACCCGGTTCGGGTAAACCCCGGGGGGATCGGGCCGGGTCGGATCGGGCCCGAACCCCTTAATACCAAACCTTTTCCGGTTGGACGCCCATAACTTGTGCTACGGGCCTCCGATCGACGCACCGTCTATTGCGATGCGATCCTCGGATCGAGTCGGTCTTTTTGGAATATCGCACTCACGGTTTCGGAATACTTTGGGTTTGGCCGGGTTGGTTCGTACACAAAACCAACCGGGCCCTCGGAGCGGAAACGCTAATATCTTGACCTATGGACATCCGATTGACATGCCGTTGACTTTGTTGGATTCCTATTAGTGAGGCGGATCTTTTGGTTTAATCCGCCCGAGGTTTGGACGCAGGTGGAGTTCGGTCGGGTTAGTTTTGCCTTAAAAACCAATCGGGCCCCTGGGACGAAAAAACCAATAACTCTCAGACCGGGCGTCCGATTGATGCGCCGTCTGTGACGTTGAGTTCCTATTAAAGATACGAAAATTTTAGATACATCAACTCTGGACTATGTGTCAGTTGATGTATCAGCCTCTCGGCTCGTGGAGAGGACCCTCCCGAACGAGCTTGCTGTGTGCGGGAACCCTAGAGCTGGCTGTGAATAGAACTACTATGACGACTGTACAGAGATCCTCAGTGGATTCGACGGCGACGACTACAACACTCAACGATCCTATGTGGATCAGTGCTACCGATCCTGTGTGTGTCTGATCCTATGTCGGCAGCGCTCAGCGGTTCTGTGTGAGCCAGCGCCTATAGATCTTGTGTGGGTCCGATCCTGTGTGGGTCATTGCGGGGGTTAGTTACCTATCAATCCTTTTTTGGTCAGATCCTTTGTGGGTCATTGCAGGGGTTAGTTACCTATCGATCCTTTATGGGTCAGATCCTTTGTGGGTCATTGCGGGGGTTAGTACCTATCGATCCTTTGTGGGTCCGACGGCTTAGATGAATCAGTGGAAATATCTGGTTATCTCTATCGTCATACAAAGAAGTATACCTGTGTGAGCTGAATCCTGTTTTACTTTCCTATGTGGATTGTGTTGTGCTATCCTGTGTGGATTTACGTTTTAATTTCTTGTGTGGACTGGGTTGTACTTGGGTTCGGATGTTGGAGCCGAATGAGAATTGATGACTTAGGTATATGTATGGGCATATACCTAAGCAGTGTCGGATATTACTTCGTGATTGTATCTTTTCTTTTGTGGTTTATCCTTTGTGGATTCTGGGAGACCTTCGGGGGTCTCGGTGTCCCTACTGAGTAGCTTATACTCACCCCTACACTGGCTATGCCCGCACTTTGTTGTGTTGGTTGCAGACGACGGACAACGCTGATCATGGTTGAGGCTTGAGGAGCAGGACGGTACCTGGAGGTGGACCACTGGACGGGACGTACTCGGAGCGGTCGGCTTGACCCGAGGAGAAGAGGAGGCTATCTGTACCCACCCTTCTGGTGGGATTCCCAGTGGACAGATCGACGTTGTGGATTTACTTTCAGTTGCTGTTTTCCCTTTCGAGTTGTACTTCACTTTCAGTTTCGGTTTGTATACTGGCCCACTTACTTTCCACACTTACTGTTGTATCAGCTTTTACTTAGTGTTTACTTCTTATGGTTTCTTGCTCTGTGGTGCTTTTTTACTTTACAAAGACAATGAATTCCCTTTTTATCTGGAATTTATGCCTTGGTGCTAGTCACCAGCCCCTGGCCTATGGAAGGCGGGCTTGGGGTAGTCACGGCACGGGCCCCGAGGACGGGTCGTGACAAAAAAATTTATTACTTTTTTAAATTGACTCTAAATCCATATCTTGTGGGATCCTTATGTTTATAATTTATGTAAAACAAATATTATTTGGTTCTTACTTATAATTAGTATCATACTAAGGGTTTTCACAAAGTTCCTCTGATAATAATTCCCAAATTAACTAAACCAATCTCTGATACCAACTATAACAACCTAGATTTTGCTTACATTACTATTAAATCATTTTAATGTTAAAGAAAATAGTTGTGATAGAAATCTTGGATCCAAATGTTTAGTGTCTTTGGAAAATTAGGATCATGAATAACTTTTACATAATAAAATATAAACATTTATTTAATTACAGCTTCTCTAGCCTCATAGTGGCCTTCGGATTCACCATAGTATAAGTAATCACCTAAGGATATACTTACATTTAAAGAGAGAGATAAAAGAACGGTAAGAGGATAGATAAGAACATGAAATACATGTGTGCATAATCATCATCATAACATCATCATCATAATCATGATAGGAAGAATTATATAAAGGCATGGACTATGGAAATGCATGAAAATGAAACATTATCTCTTAGTGGTCAACACCACACATAGTTGTGAACAAAGAGAGTATCATGTTGGCACATATTTCACTTTATATCATGAGATAAAACACATTAAACAATGAATTAGAGCACTATATATTTCCATGCACACCCATCACATAATAACATTTTCATGCACTATATAATTCTAGGAACACCTTTCACATCATGACATTTACTGAATCATGCATGCTACATAGAACATATATCAATATTGGACATAAAATAACCCATGAAATGAAATTAGTTTTATTTCACAAACAATACATTAATGAATAAAATTTGGGGTTACCAAATGAAATAGGTAATGATATAATTGGTATAATAATCATCAATCATGTGTAAAGAAGAAACAATATCAAGAGAAGTAAAAGGTTGGGTTTTAGAAAGAATAGTTCTTTTAGAAATTTTTTTGGTCATAAACTCAAGTAGAAAACATTTATATGCCTTAAAAGTAAAAGGGATAATTATGAAACAAAATTAAAGGATCATTAAATGAATATTCATTCTGAAATTGGTTTGCAAGATGGAAAACATAAGGAAATGAAGTTGGGTTTGATAAGTCTCTTTACCTTCTGTTTGAATGATTTATTCACATTAATATCATGTATTATCAAATCAAATTAATTAATTAAAAAAAATAAAAAACCTATTATTCAATAATTTTATTCATTATAATTTTATTAAGTTCATTTATGGGATTTTTTATGAGTGATAGTGTTTGATATCATCGTTTAGGAGTGTTCGTTTTCTTGGATTCCATGATTTGTTCGCTTGTATATGATTATGGAAGTTCATGTAAATTTGTAATAGTTATAAAAAATTGAAATTATATGTTATTAATAAACATTCAAAATATTAAATGATCTTATATTTCATTTTGATATATTTTATGAGTATGAATCACTAGATAAATAGTTAATGATAATATTTTATTTTAATTTTGGTCATTTTCTATCAGATCAAACTCATTTTGTTATATCATTTCTTATTATGAATATATATAAGTTAAAGAACATAAAAATGGTTATAAAATAAATTTTAAAATGTTATTCAACCATAATAATGTTTTTATGAAATTACTTGAAGGTGTTAAAGGAAAATTAAAATGCATCGTTTATGATTTCTGTGAATTGACACATCACAGGTAATGATTTCATTTTTGGAATAAAAGAGAGAGAAATGAGTTTAATGATGGATATTAAATTAACATTATATCATTATAGTATATAAAATATAATGGAGTTATCATGAATATTTTTTATATAGTAGGTGAGAAGATAATAAGAAAATAAAAATAAATAAAAATAAATTCAATGAAAAAGAAAGAGGATTTTAGATCTTGAATTTCTCCTCCTTGATAACCACCTCATAAGAAAGGTTTCAATATTTTTTTGTGAACAAAGGATCCAGGATATGGGGTATGGGATTTGGAAGATTATTGGGTAGAATTTGGATAGGATTCTAATCTTAGAAGGTTTGAGGAGAGGAGGAGGTGAGGGGTGGTATTTATAGGGGAAGAGAGGGGTGTTTTCACATTATTTTATTCATTAGTTTATTTTTTGGCTCATGACTATGAATGGATTGAGAATTACCACTAAATATATTAAAATAATGAAGTATAGTTCTATATTTTGGTCTTACATCATCCTTACATCAATAATGAATAAAAAATTCATGTATTTTGTTTGTATCGTAAATTGCTATATTTTAATACTCACAAAAATTCATGTATTTTAGAAAAATCAAAAAAATAACCCTAACTATTTTTCAACTTGTACAATTAAAAAATGAACTCCATTTTGTGAAAATAATTTTCTAAATATTAAAACTTAAATTTTTAATTAAAATCATCATTTACTTGGATAATATAGATTTAAAAACTATAACTGATTTTATAACATGTTGAAAGATTAATTAAGGTCTCATAAAATTTTCTTATAATAATAAGATAAAAAAATATCAATTTATGAATACATTTTATGAAAATAAATTTTCTTTTAAATTATTAAATTAATCATAAAATTATAATTAAATATTTTTTACATATAAACATACCAACACATAATTAATAATTGTTAAAAGATTTATATACTTATACAATGATATAATTATACCATACATTAATTTATATGTTTTCTAAATTTTATTTATAATTTATTGTGTGAGGTTACTATTCATTTTGGTTGGTTTACTATTCATAAGGTTTATATTTATATTCTTATGGTCAAGTTACTATTTTATTGGTATAGTTTCCTGAAATTTTATAAATACTTCTTATTATATTCATTCTTTATTTATAAATTTTTAATTTTGTTCCCAATGTGATTTTATGTGGTCTATACTATATGGAGTAATTATAATATGGGATTTTCCATTTAAAAAATTAGGGGTTGTTACATTCTTCACATTCCAGTGTGATATAGTGTACCCCGATCAACGATAAGCCCTATGTTAAGAGAAAACATGAGAAGGTGAAGATAAATAAAAGAGATATTCAATAGATAAAAGTATAAGAAGAATATGGTAGGGATACATACCTTTGGTTTCTAGGGTAAGATATAGAGAAAAAGATTAAACATGGTGAATAAAAAACCATTTCCCTCCCCTTTATGCATATTTAATTAATAAAGAGGAAGAAAGTGGGGGTATCCCAAATTTATCATGGAAATACTAGTAAATAATAATGTAATTATAATTACAATATAAAAATTAAATCTGAAAAGTTTATTTTGAAATAAAAAAATTATTTATCAGTGTACAAATTTTAATTTTCCAACTATAAACATATAAATTTATTTATCTTGAAGATGAAAAATTTCATAAATATTTTAATAATGTTATTATTAATAAAAAAATTATATAAAATTTAAGAAACATATAATGTTACCTCGTAAAATTTAATTATATTTGTTTCTATAAATAAACTTTATCTATTTGATATGTTTCTTAACTCAGAACCAAACTTTAACAAAATTGTCTTATACAAAAAAAATATTATTATTTAAATATGACCACTGTAACATTGTTGTTGAATTGGAAAGTGTGAATATAAGTAACCAAAATTTGAAATATATATATATTTACTACTCAATAAAAATTTATTTATTAATTCTTAGGAAATGTGAAATCATTTTTTAATAAATTCATTTTGTGTTTCAAAAGTATCTTTTCTGATAAAATGGGGTTTGTTGATTTTTGTGAGGAAATATTATAAAAAATTTATATGAATTTAAGAAATTTTATTTTATATAAATGATATTATTAAATCCTCATAACAAAATTATCTTAAAGTGAAAAATTGTTATTTTTATGAAAATTTTAATTTTGTAGTGAATAGAGAAAAATATGGTTTTTTGCAAAATTTGTCACTTATTTTCATTTAATTATATATTTTAAAAGTATCATTATGTTTTAAATTTGATCATAAAGTGACATAAGTATATTATATTCATATATAATCTATTTAATTACATATTAATAATCACCATACTTGATATTTGTATAATTCATTTTTAGGATTAAAAATGTATTTCTCTAAATTTTTTTTCATTTTGTTCTATTAACTTGTAATAAAATTTATTTCATACACTTATATAAATTTAATATTGAAAAATGGATTAAATATTTTGAATCAAGTGGATAATTTTTTTAAAATATTTATCTTCTATTTTTTCATTTTTAATACAAACCATGGAAGATATCTGTCACATTGGTATGAGTAAAAAGGGTTAAAATTGTGGGATAAGTCATAAAAATATGAAATAATCTTTCTTTTATCATTTTGTATTATTGAAGTTCATCAATTATTATCCAATTTTCTAAATTATTCCAAATGGGTTTCATTTTTATTTGATTATTAGCTTTGTATTATTTAATTTAAATAATAATTCCAATATATGAGTCTCTTTATTTTAATAACTCTAAATATTTATCATAGAGAAAATGGAGTTTATGTTTAGTTATAAATGTATATATGAATTATTAATGAACTATTTTTATCATGTTAATTTTTTATAGATGGAATTATTACCTTAAATTTTATGCAATTCCAACATAACACTTTTTCAAGTAAAAGAAAAATCAAACAAATAACATTAAAAATATTAAATGAATTAAAATTTGGTTGTAGTATTGTGTTACATGAATTTTTTAGACAAATATAATAAAATTTTGAAGAATTATAAGTTAATATTCTAATTTCATTTCAATTTTGTATTCTTTAAAGTTAAAATATTTGAATAGTGAGGGAAATAACTTTAATAGTATCATATGTTAAATAATATTTTATTAAATGAATTAAAAATCACAAAAAACTATATTTGGACCGGTGAATAGTGTATGGTTTATAATATAAACCATTTTATAGTTGTGTTTCACTTTTCCTTCTATAATATCATTCCTGACTACTAAATTAAAAAAATACTGATATCACTATAATTTTCCAAAGGGTTAACTAGGTTAAAACCTGGAGATAAGGGTTAAAAATCAACTAAAAATTTATAAATATTATTTTTTAGACGATTTAGATTTATACTAATATTTAATTATAAATATATCAATTTGGATCCACTTTAACCTGATATTTAATTTATATTAATTTAAAACATTATATAATTCCATGGGTGACCCTCCAGTCACTTTTAAATGACCACCTCCTCTCCTACCATATTAACAATGTTTCAGCACTCTAGCTTAGCCCACCCCATCTATAATATCATAATTTCATAATTTAAAACATCATAGATCTTATTTTATTTCAAAAATACCTTCCTTTCAAGGTATATGGTTTAAACCAAATGAGGTTTCTCAATGAAGTAGTATACCTCTTAACTGAGTACTTTTATTTTTATTTCTTTATCTATATCCATTAAATATATGTTATAATTTATAAAATTTTGAATTATGTTTCTTTAATAGACTTAATTTTTATTATTATTATGAATAAAACATTATACCCATTTTTTCCATCATATGGAATGTGGAAATATCATTCATGTGTACATACAGCTTAACATCTCCATATAACAGTGAAATTAATTTTTCATCACTGTTTTAACTCATATGGTTATAAATATTGATATAATGAATATATAAAATAATTACATCATTCCTAGTATTATATAAAAATTTAACTATGATCATAGTTCATGGACTATAAATGACAAACCAAAACATTCATGAAATGTGTAACAATTTACACAAAACTATGATGGTTTTAATGAAGAATTTTTAATAAAGATGTGATGAAATGTTATAATTTGGATAGTATATGATATTAAAAGTATGAATATGGATAACTTATATGATTATAATAAATTTAAAATTATTATAAACTATTTTATATCACATATGAAGAAAACCAATCTTGAGGAAAGAGATTTCGGTTTTAATCAAATTTTAATCGAGATTGTTTATGGTTGAATATCCATTGAAAGATATTTTATGATCCGTATATGATAAAGATATTTTATATTGTTATCCTATATTAGTTTCTATAGATTTTTTTTTAATTTTCCCTTTTTCATGTACTAAGAGTCTGAAAGAACATGTTTAGAAAAAATTAAATTTATTTCTCTCTTTAGTTGGAAATATTTTTCTCCCATGTCCATATTTTCTTTAAATTCCTTAAAGAATATTTTTAATTTTTAATTTTGAATTTTTAAAATTTATTTTTACCCATTTTTTAATTTATATGTTTTTTTTCATAGGAATGAACTTTTTATTTCCCAAACATTGTACTTGTGAGTAATTTCAAAAAATTTGAAAGGAATAATTGTTTAAAATTCACAGTATTAACAAAAATAATTTCCATCATGAACACTAAATGATTTTAAGATACAATACCTAGTTTTTATAAATCATTTCAATGAATTTTTTTCAATAATATTTTTAATTTTTTTAAATAAGTTATTTTAAAATGAAAACGGTATTTTTCTCAAGAAATATTCTAGTGAACATTTAAAGGAACTTTTTATAAATGATACCATACTTTGATGCTACTTATGACTTTCATGGGATATTATTCTATGATTTCATCATTTTTATTTCTCTGAATTGTTTATAGTTGTGATGATATATCAATTAAAGAAATTTTATTTTCTCTGTGTTGAGTTATAAAAAAATAATGAATTTTTTCATGATGTTATGGAATCCATATGAATAGAATATGAATACAAGATTTGTGGGGCTAGAATTATATATTTTTACAATAATTTGGGAATAGATTAATGTTTTATGATATAAAGGGTATACAATAGAATAGGTAATCCCAATCCTAATAAGAGGGACCATGGTTGGTTATCCCAATACTAGAACTGAGTGTAAATGAGATTTTATCCTATTATCTAAGAAGGTACATGGGTGGTCATCCCAATAATAACATGTGATGAATGAATTTATGGGTTTTCATAAGATAAGATTTTAATGATTATGTATATTCAACAATTTATGCCAAACTTTTATGACATTATCTTATGAAAATGTTATGCTCTCATTTCTCATGTTATTTGATTCCATTATGATTCATGTCTTATGAACTAAAATATTTATTCCATGAATCATAATTATGATATATGAATTTATAGGTATGGTTTTAAAATGTTACATGCATGTTATCATATAGTTATGATCATGTTATGTTTAAATGAAAAATGTTATCTCTATTGTTTACCCTTACTGAGTATCTGAGCTCACCCTTTCTTATGATTCATTTTCCACATAATATGAAGAAAAGTTTTAAGAATTATATATCAATAAAAGATTCTAGTTATGAAGAACATAGTGGGATATGATGTTGATCTTTTATATACCAACTATTTATGAATCCATGTTTCCATTAATAGTATACCTATGTGGTTTATTGCATGTATTATAATGATATGTAATTAATATTAATTTAATAAAATGAAATATTTATATTTAGAATGTATGTATCAACATATATATTTTATAGAAAAATATATTTTAAATACTCAAAACATAATCAATTAATAAAATGGTCTTCACGCCCCAAACCTTTTTTTCTTATCATTTTATCATTTTTCTATTTTTATCCTCTTCCTTGATTTTCATGTAAGTTCCTTTTTACATTTTAAAAAAAATTATAAATTTTCCTATTGTATGGTCAACAAAGTGTTATGTTAAACTATGTGATGATCAGAAAAAAGGTTTTATATTTTTTTTCTAGAATAGATTTCATGGTAGGTGTAAGGTTTATCATATAGTGTTCCAAAAATATAGGAAATCTCTTAGGTGTGTCTTGGTTTGGTAAAACATATAGAAATACTGTGATTTTATTAGGGGTTTAGAAATTAAAATTGATCATCTACCCCTCTTTGAATTAACCACATTCACCCCTTATGTTTCTCCATTCTAAGAAAGCACCAACTTATAGATCCCTAGTTATAACCACCCATCTATATTATATTATTATTAGGGAAATTATGTTTTGATTACTATTATGTTATTCATGGTTTCATCTATTTCGATCTTCATTTCTCTTCTTTTTTGTTTCTTTCCATTTATTTTTTCTTTTGGTTGTATTTGTGGAAAGATATAATGGTTTTAGTTATAATACATCAAGTAATTGATTCATAGGGTATTTGGATCCCACCTCATAATTTTATTCCTTCATATTTAATGGATTAATTTAAAATAATATCATCATAGGTAGGTGTTTTCATTATCTTCAATTTTCATTAAATTCTAGGTTATTCTTGGGATTTTTGATCCAGCATATATATATATATATATATATATATATATATTACCTATGTATTATTTTTAAATTACTAAAATGATTTCTCAAGGGAATTGGTATTTTTCAATGAGTGTTTATAACCTTTAATTTATTTTCAGTGGTAAATTTATGGGTGTTAAGGGGTTATTTTTTTTATTTCAATTTCAATGAGAATTAATGTGTTTTTAATGTTTTTAGGTGTTGATTGATTATTCATATTTATGGTTTTTGATAATTTTTTTTAATAATATTTTTCCTTTTTTATAATGTAGTTTGTTGGGTTTGAAGTTTTCAAAGTAGGGTATCCCCTTGGTTTTAATGATTCTATAAAATTATTCTTGATTTCAAATTGGTTTACATAAGATATTTTTAAGTGTATTTTTAAAATTATAATCTACAGGAATTTCAGTACCTTAAAAAAGTATTAATTTAATAATTTTTTAAAATGGGTTTCAAAAGATGAATTCAAAATGGAAATATTAATTTGAATCCCTAAGCTCAATTAACACCTTTTATAGGTGGGTTTTAATAACTAAATTAGTTACACCATTTAAATATGACTAATGTAATTTTTTAAAAGGAATTTATTGGATGAATGTGATTATTATTCATTATTATGTGATTTAAATTGGGGGATTTAATTAGGATGGTATAAGGTTTTGGGGTAATGTATTATACTAGTATGATTTGACTTATGTTTTGTTATTACTGTGAGTATGATATGCCACACTTCCTTACACAAACTCTAATAAAAATATCATGGGAATCCTTGGTTCTTTAGTGATATATTGAGAGGTAGTTTCTATGCTAGTTTAATTTTTTTATTTTCTATAATCCCCTAGTTGAGTGTCATGAACCATACTAGATGAGTGACACTAATGTGGTCGGTTTAAGCATGTCGAGTGGGTATTTTCTGGGAACTTCATTGATTATGTTAGTATATGGTTCCACCAAAGTATTTATAGGATTTTTTCATTGCATTTTTTGGAATTTTCCATAATTATTTGCAATTTTATTCTTACTATTTTATTATTCTTCAATATTAATCTATGAGTCCATTCTATTCCTTGAATTGTTTAATTTTAAGTTTTATGATTCTTTTTTCTTTATTTCAATTAATATACAATCCTATTGCATAACTATTTTTTTTATTTCATTTATGGATATTTTAAAGGTATTAAAATGTATTAGTTATTAATTTTATATTCATCTATCTTTAAGATGGCTTTAACATTGATTTATTTATTTTTATATATTTTCCCTTTATCTTAGTTTTATTTACATTTTTGATATTTTATTTTGATATGTTTGATGGTTTCTATATAATTTAATATAAAAAAATTAAAATGGTTTTGAAAAGAACCTTTACAAAAAATTTTTATTAAAAAATTTAAATGTTTAGTTTTTTGTATTGCATTATATTAAAAATATGACTAGGTTATTATCACAAACATGTTTTCTAAAAGTGAAATAGAACTAATTTTATTCCCCCATAGTTGAACTTGTATTTTTGGAATGTTTTGAAAATGTAAATACATGGACTCTTAAGTGAAATAATACTAGCAAGTTTATGCTCACACCCTACTTACATTTATTAATGGTTATAGACTGATTAGATTATTGGAAACTCATATTAAAGTTTTTTTTGAAAAAATGTGAGCTTTTTACTTATTCTTTTGGGATTAATAGGGAGAGATCACACTACATGGTGACCATGGGTATGATGAGTTGATTAGTTGGTATTTTTTTCTTTATTAGCTTTTTGTACCATATTTGTATCAACCATTTTATTTTCAATTATATTATAGTTTCATTTTCATTATATATTTTATTATTTGGGTTGGAAGAATAATTTAAATTTTACCTATTTGGTTTGAATTTTTAATGTAGCAGCTTATTTCATTTAAAATAGATACCAAATTTATAAAGGATCCCTTATAGTATATCAGTAGAATTATAATACTTGTTATATGTTGTTATCATGGATAAATCATTCCAAACAAGTATATTTTGATGTCTCAGAACTTGTTTCCAAACCCTGGGTATTAAGAATACCATTTAGGCCTTTCCACGAGCTACATTGGGTTCCATTTGAGAGGTATCATAGGTTGGTTCTATAAAATAGATATATTAAATGAATACAACTAATGTTATAAAAATCGGCGAGATAATTATAAATTCTCTTGAGAATAATATAAATGATATTGAATGGTTAATATTAACTTTTGGAAATCCATGACCATGTTACATGATCTTAAGGACTATGCAACACCCTCTAACTCGGCCATAAAACCACCCAGTCACTATTCATGGTCTTTTAGAGCATTCACAAACAATGCATAAGCAAATGTTCATGAAAAATTTAAAAATTTACACTAATTTAGTAATGTATATATTATTATAATAATGTATAATAAATATATAAAACATGTGGTGATACCGGATCATGACTCATATAAAGGTGAAGAAATATAAACTTAAGGGAAAGTGTTTTTTCTAAAAATAAAGGGAGATATATATCCATGGGGATAAGAATTAAAGGATTGTAGATGATAGAGAGATTCATGAAATTCAGGTGGTCAATATGGTTAATTGTTCAAGGAATGGATAGATATATCTTTATAATCCCAGTTTTCTATATTGATCACTCTTGACATGAATATAGAGTGAAAGTTGAGTTTTTTGTGAGTATAATTTTATTGTGTATAAGAAATAATTAATTTTAAATAGTATTTATAACAAAACCAATGGATAATATTATTAGAACCACGAAAAATCAATAAAATAATTATGAAATCAAATTCTATGAATGTAATTTATTGATATGAAATGATAAACATTTATTTTTCTAAGAATTAATGAATAATAATGAAATATGTAACTTTTGAAAGCTAGACTAATTTTATAGTTTGTTAGATTAATTTTGATGATGATCAATTTGAAAATAGAAAAATCACACTATAATTAGTTATAATAAGTCATTTGTGAGAAGAAACCATAATTATTAAGAAAAAATTATTAAAATACATTTAGTTAAGTTGATCAATGGGAGAAAAGGTAAGAGAATAGTGTACCATGAGGAGAAACCATGTCATGTTTCATCAAAAAATTTCATTTTCTAGGAGAGTACCACATTGATTTAATTTTTTATGGAGTAATTTTTACAAAATCTTTTTATTCTATTATTTAATAAAGTAATATTATAGTATGAATCATGGATTAGCTCAGAATTGAGATATTAATATGGTTTTATTGGGATTTTTCATCGTGGTTCATGTGGGAATTCTATAATGGGTGAAGAAAGAAAACAAATTCATATTTCATATTATGGACAACATTTTTATTTTGAGAAATTATAATTTAAAATTATATGGTAAAATATTATGATAATTTTTTTGGCTATTTTTCTTAATAATGAGTATAATATATTTGGACTTATCAATAGAGCATGGTTTTTTAAAAGAGATATTTTCAATGGGTTACTAAAATTAAGAAGAATAAAACATTCCATAGTTTATTTAACATAATTTCAGGGGGTAATTCATATAGAATGAATAAAATAAGTATTTTTTTAGTTCTAGGAAGATATAGATTTAAACGTCTATGGGTTTTATTATAAAACTATTTAACAAGTAACCATATCATGATTCACTTGGTCGTACTGTGTTTTTTTGTTTATTTTGTTGATTTTTCATATTTTATTCATATTTTCTCATTTAAATACATGGTGCTTTATTTTTTTATTAAAATATCTTAGAATCAAATTTTTGAATCATAATTAAGTTGATGTGTGTTGTATGTGAAGAGAGATGAATTTGGATAATGGATTAGAATAGATAAAAAATAAAATTGAGAAATTTTTAATATATGATGGTATAACATTGGAAAGATATATTTTATATCTATTTTTTAAATAAACCATGGATAACATTTTGGGTATTTCAATTTGAGAAATAGAGAGGAATAACCAGATTAACTTGGTGTTTTAAATATTATTTATATTATCATTATGAGTGACATGGGCATTAATATTCACTGTGACCCTATCCTAAGGCAGTATGTATATAGTTGTCAATAAGGAGTAAATATTTATTTTATTGATTTAAAACAAAATAATTATTATCGTGACAACATGTTAGTGATTTCCTAGGTACATCATTGCACTATATAGGTATACCTATTGTAAAAATGCATTTCAAATTAACCAGGTAAAATTTTCTTATTGATGGATTTAATTTTTAAATTTTGATTCAATGGATGGTTATTATGAATTAACAGGCTTAGTGTGTCCTTTAAAACTTATGGAAATGAACTATTTTATATTAGAAATTTAAAATCATAATTTACCATTTGTGATGGTATTTTGGGTCTTACGGTTGGAACAAAAATAATACAAATCATCAAAAAATATTGTAAACATCCATTTAATATGAATGGAATATTATAGTTGGAATTAATTTTATATAATTTCCCCAAATTCATACTTACAGGTCATTATCATTCATCATTTGTATTCACCTTACTAAGGTGGTAAGATATGTAATTAAATTTATTTCATACTAGTGAGATTGGGAATGATTTCATAATACATATTAATCCTATAATAAAATATTATAATATATAATAAGATCTTTTATTAAGGTTTTTAACCTCACATCCTCCCAAATCATGTATATACATCCATATTATGACACTGTTCTGTTATTAGAAAGAGGTTAATGCAAGAAAGGGATATAAATGTTAGAAGAAAACATTAATAGATAAGAAATAGAATATTCTTATTGATAAATTAAATATTGAAGAGTTCTCTAGTGATGATGTATAGAGTGGTAATGATGTCTTAAGAGATATAGACTAAAAATTCATGTTGAAATAGTAATTAAAGGAGTGTATAAAAATATATCAATGCTAGAAAAAGTAAATAAGAATTATAAAAATGAATATAAAATATATAATTATTTTGGGAATTTTTAATTTGATAAAGTATTAATAAAATGAAGTGAAATTTAATAAATAAAATATTCACTTTATATACTGTAAATCATCAATGAAAAATAAATATATCTCGAAATATATTATAAAATAATATTAATGACTAAAAAATAATTAAAGATTTCAAATTTTAAAATTTTTAAATTCTATGAAATAATATAGTGATAATTAATAATGTTATTATAATATCATTTAATTATCCAGGTATCTTTTTTGACTGTGTTAATCATAAAATACATCATTTTATGAGTGTAAATGTTCTTTGATTTATATAATAGATTCTTAGAGATCAACTAAATAAAAATGAAATGAAGTGTATATTATAAAAATATAATGTTAAAAATTTAGTGACATATAGAATCACTAAAATAACCTAAAAATATTATTCAAAGAGAGAATTTATGATCGAATGTAAGTAATACTCTTAATAATATATTATATGTAAGGAATTGTTTTTGGAGGATATAACCCAATAAGAAAAAACAAGTTCAAAATCAAGAAAATTTTTGATAGTGAATGTGTGTAAATCGTTTCAATTCATAATTGAACTTTTTAGGAATGTGTGACTAACTTTTTTATTATATTAATTATTTCCGTTGGATAATATCAGGGAAATGCAGTGTGATTAGAGATATTGAACTTTTTCTAAGGTAATTGAAATAACATGATATGTTTTTTATCATGTAAATTTCACTAAATTATTCAAAAAATGAATGAACATGGTGTTGAATAAAACTATTAATTTTATATTACAGTTTATGTGTTGTTATTAAGAGATATAAGAATAGAAAACAAGGTTTTATTATTTTTATTAATGATGTATTCATAATTTCTGTGAATGGAATAACTGAATGACGCATGACTCACATTGACAGAACACCCTAGGAAAAATTCCCAGACACTAATGGTCAGTCTAAGAACTAAGCTTAAACATTAATCATATGGATGTGGTTTTACACCATTCAGAATTCAATTCAATTAAAAAATATTCATACTCGAAGGTGGAATGGCCTTGAAATTTTTTACATAGAAAAAATATGAAACCAAATTCTAATGAATGTTATTATAACAATAACATATTGTAATAAGACATAATATGACATGAATATGAATATTATTTTATAAAGGGTTTAGAAAAATACAGTTGTATTCATAAAAGATAAAACTAATCCAAAAACACATTTATATAACTATATAGCACAAATTTAGCATAATGACCTATTTTAGAACTATTAGGTATGAACCCTACCTAAATAGTTATCAGGGATAAATGTTGTGAAATTAATAGATCTAATTAATGAAATCACATAAATTAATCATCCATGATCCATGATTTTTGTGTTTGACTGGCAATAATTATTGAGAACATTCCCATTACCTATACATGGGAAAAAGTGAGTGAAAAATTACATAATTAGGATTATAAATGGAATGAATTTAAAAATTTAATAGTAAGTCACCACCACACCACTTATAATTTATTTTAAGATAAATTTTATTTAATCAATAATTCCAAAACCAAGGATAAATAAATTGATAGGAAAAATTACATAACAAGTGTGTTATACAGAACTATTTTATATTAATATATAACTCTTAAATTAGAGAGTATCCTTATTGACACACCTACATCAATCGTTTTCTTGAGTTATGAGTTTATATATCAATTCCACACTACAAGGGAGGCATGACTCATACATGTAAATATTCCATTATATATATATATATATATATATTAATCCACATACATATATTGATGGATGAAATAATTCCAGGACCCTAGAATTCTTTCCCATTTGGGAGAAAGGAAATCGATTTTACCTTGTAAGGAATCATATAAACTATCAGTTTTGAAATAGGGGAATTGATATACTAATTAGTGGTGTTACAAGACCAACCAATACCAAGGATAGGTAAATAATGTAGCTCATTCCATCACTAACCTATACATAAAAGGATGATACCCCTATATATATTTTATATTAGGGAATATACATATGTTTTAGAATACCTATAATTGAAACCAAGCAAAATGATATTCTAACAAAGGTAATAACAATAATACCTTGAATTAAAATCTACAAAAAAATATAAACTATGATTGAAACACCATATATGAAAAATATATTTTAAATATAAAAATTTCTAAAAAAAATAATAATGAAATCCAAGAGATTAACTAGGAAAAGGAATTTTCTAATTTATTCAATATAATGTGAAAAACAAAGTTACGAATAATAAAATACTCTATAGAAAACCCCCCATTTATCATTTTTAATATTATAGAGAACCTTTATTAGGACCAATATCATAATTTTAGATGGGTTCAATGAGTCCCATATATTTATCAAGTTAATTATCTATGAATATAAGATTATTAGGGGGTATAACTTTTAATTTAATTATAGAGTGGATTCTTGGGATCAATAGAGGTATATTTGGCCACCACATGAAATATTTGACCAACCTAGAATATGTTATAATTTGGAATTTGAAGCTTCATAACATGGAATATGAAATAGAAAATAAAATAGGGTAATTATATTAATATTACATAAGAAAACCCATCATCAATACCAAATCAAATAAACATTTAAGGAAAAACATATATAGAAATAAATAATCCTATAATGAAGATATTATAGATGCTGCTATGAAGTAAAAGATGAATAAGAAGATTAGAAGAGGGTCTAATATTTTAATCATTCTTAGAATTAAGTTTTTCAAAACACCATAAACTTTTTTATTAAGAATGAAAATTTGTTTTCATCCAATGTAAAGGAGAGTAATAAGACTTTTTTTAGAGAGGTTTCCCATTGTCTTAATAGGGTAAAATACAAATCTAGGACGTAAATGATATTATTTTATGAATTCTAATTTAAAAATAAAATTTTATTTCCACATAAACAATATGTATGTTTCCACTATAAATATATTGGAACCTAGTGAAGTTACATTGGCATAATAAGTGTCCTCTATAAACCTCCACTATAAATCTTGTGGACCACTATTAGAAATTTCATGGAAGTTTTACTAATAGGAAAAAATATCACCCTCTATTGCATTCTATCAAAATGGCCACATTCAACTCTCCTACTCATTAAATCATAAAACAGCTCCAAAATTAATCAAGGAATTAATTTAGATAAATAATATATGAAAAGACTAATATTTCTAGGTTATTATATTTAGATCCTCCCCACTAATTGGCATCTCATTCTCTAGAAGTATCAACTAGATTTTTTAAGAAATTAACTACATCATGGGATTTTAATTTTACATTTTCACTCCCATGTTTTATATTTGATATTTATATGTTACTAACTTACCTAAACTTGAAGGATAACTGAAATTCATGTGATTTTATAACTTCAGTCAGAGATGCTCATTGGATTATCTTTATTGGAAGAATTTAATTATATCTCAATATCATCATATTAAATTACAAGTGTGGGGTCTAACACATACTCTATTAATTATGATATATGAAATGTATTTTGTGTGGTACTATAAATTACTTGAAAGTCCTAAATATGTGAAAATTATCTGAATCAATTAAATATATTAAAAGAAAATAAATGTTTCATGGTTACTATTTAATAAATTCCTAAACACTAGAGACCCAAACTTAGAAAAATCCAAAGATTTTTTTCATCCATAATAAATTATAAGGGGATAATTTTATGATCAACATGTGATTTTAATATATATTTTAGTTATCTTGATTCATATTTTTACTAGCCGCTATGTTTTGATTATCTTTTGAATGTTAATAGGCTTAACCACTGAGGATTTTACTCTCCATATCTAGTAAATAGGAAAAACACATAGTCATATTTAATGATATATGAATGGTCCTAATAACTTCTATTTTTAGAAAATTACACAATAGAGTGGTCATTATCCCATGAGAAAGAAAAATCAAGAATGATTTTTTATAGTATATCTTCTAGAATGAAAACAATCCTCTCAGACATACTTTTATTTTGTGGGATGAAATAATTAGTTAACCTGAAATATGAATGTAGTTATTTTTTTAGTCCTTCCATGAACCACGATATAAATATTGGATCCTTATTATAGATGATCCTATCCAGGATTCAGTGATATTTTGTCATATCTTTGAAATATATATTCCCTAGATTGTCAAATAAAAGTCCTTTTGTATAGGTAGGAAGTGATCTATCTTAGTAAGGTGATCTATAATAACCAATGACTTCTTGAAAAAATGATGTTCTTAACAGGATAGTATTAATATAATTAACAATATCATCTTATATCCAAAAAATAGTGATAGTGTAATAATATTTTCCATAAGCCTTTAGTTCTCCACTTCAACCTTTTAACATATAATGAATTGACCAATGAACCCTATGATATCCCATTTTATACTATAAAACTATAATTTGTGATGAACATGTCAATAAATATTCATTATTTCATGATTTATTGCTTGACTTGAAGAAAAATTGAGCTCATCCAAGAAATCATTATATAATAATTACATCATTTTAATATGAATATATAAATCATCATATTATAATACACACCCCAGAACCATAAAGGTTTACTGTATTTGGAGAATAAATACATGGTCAACTTATTTATGAACAAACATTATTATCTCACACTATGTTCATTATACATATCACTCTTGTTTGACATAAAAAACATAATAATTTTATTTATATCCCAGGGAAAAGGTTAAAATTAAAATGGTGACCATAGATGATCTGTAATAGTAAACATGAGAGATATCAGATAATAAAAATGAGTGATCATGAGATAATCATAACGGTTTGAGAACATGAGAATAAAAATAAAAAATAACTCGCAACACTTACAAGATCATAATCATGAGTCATAACAAACAAATTTTTCAATTAGTAATCCTGAATCATAGAGAAATCAAATATCAAGAGGCATGATATCATATTATAATAATATGAATATTTCATATAGAGTGTCCTAAAAAGTGTGACATAATCATATAAATCATATTTATTTCCTATCGACTAAGACATTTAATCACAAAATAGTATTGGTCTAACCACTTGTGTAACTTATTTGAGATTGGGTTGACCACCTGTGTACCCTCTATCTGATTGGGTTAATCTCCCACTAACCCTATGAGATCATAAAAAATTAATTAGTACCCAATTAATTGGTGTTTTATTACAAACCCACATGTTACACAATCCTAATATATTCACTTATATTCTAAAATATCATGAAACCATTTATAATTTCTTCCTTTCCTAGACCATGGAAAGGAAAATGGGATGCATCAATATTTTAGCATCATATCCAATAACCATACATAATATTAATAAGTATGGTATCATTGGATCATATCCATATTTAATCATAAGTAACATCAATTCATTTTTTTGTTGATGGAAATACTATTAAAATATCACTAGAACATTTCTAGAGGAAAATACCGTTCAAATTTTGATTTTTTTTAAATATAAAAAATTACAAAACATGATAGAAAAAAATTTCTTAAAACTAATCGTGGAGACATGTGAAGTATTTTTTAATGCCTAACATAGTATAAATGAAAACAAATTCCTTTCCTGGGGTATACGTTAACAAAATGCCTCAGTTCACACCTTTAAAAAATGTACTTATTTTGAAAAAAAATAAGAAGATTTTTTAAAATATTTTATAAGAATTCAAACATGTGAAAAATTTATTTTAATAAATCATTTTTGAAAAATTAAAACATTCTTCAAATAATTTTTAATTAAAATATATACATATAAGATAAAAAATTCCTAACCAAATAGAAAAAAAGTTAGTTTTCCAGAAAAAACATTCATTCAGATATTTGAGTACATAGGGATAGGAAAATGAAAAAATAATATATCTATAAATAACTAGAAGGTTAGAAAATAAATTATATTTATGGATATTATCATATAATTTCATCATTAAAATTTAATAATAAATAATCCTAGTAAATAGTGTGATTATAACATAAAACCCTTACCTCAAGTAGGGATTTATTCATAATAGACCTAAACTCATGTATAATAAATTTAAATTATTCGTAAATATATAATGTAACCATATTATTTATTTTAATACCATACATAGTATACTTATATCATATTATCACCCATTTATTAAAAATATTTAATTATCATCATTATTTCATACGTTAATTGTTTCATTTTTTAATTATGATTTGGTTCACAAGTTATGATCCATGCATCTTTATCATGATTATATCACCTAAATAATGTTAATAAATACATTTATATCATATTTTCACATAATATCACTTGTATTTAAAATTCCTTAATCATTAATCTCATAAACATTATAACATCACTCATGTAGGTGGCAAAACTGAACCAATCAAGAACATGTTATAAAGACCGAATAAGTAAAAACATGATCAGGTATTATCATAATTTATCATACAAAAAAACATATTCATGTCATAAATATTAAATTTATTCATTATATAAAATTTTATAACCATACATTAAATTTAGATATTTAAAATGGAATATATCACTCATGGAGATGATAGTCCATATATAAGAATGAATGATACTTCAATTTTTTAATAAGAAAGAGGGAATATATGAATATTATTTTTTTCATTATAGAATTATTATTATATCATAGATATCATATATTTTATTTAAATATAATATTATTATAATCAGTGATAGGAAGTGATGGAAAATGAATCACATCTCTACATGGAGGCAATAGCCTTGACATATGCATAAGCAAAAATTTAATTATATATTTTATAAAAAAAGGTGAGAAATGGTTATCCCATAGTCACAATAAAATATTTGTATATTGATGATAAAATATTCATGTAACACACTAATAATTTATGAAATATTAATTTTTAAATAAATTCTATCTATTTGATACCTTAAAATGCACAAACCACCAGGTTTAAACAAAATGATATACTCTATTAAAATATTATTAAAACATTTTATTTATAACTGATCCATTAAGTTGGAAGTTATGAATAAAAATAAATAAATTATAAAAAATTTATTGTTTACACATCAGTAAAATAGATTCAATCATTATCTATGGATTATAAATAAAAAACAATTTTAAATAAATAGAAATATTTTTAAAAAAACTATACTATCATAAAAGATTGTTTTGTAGTGATATTAACACACATTTTTTAGTATTAATTTTACCACTTTTATAAGTTTTTTTACAAAAATAATATTAGTTTTTAAATTAGAATATCTATATTAACTTACTATAAGATTAAATGGTTTTTTATAAAATATTAAATTTTCATTAAATAGTGAAATATAAATATTTTTATAAAATTGTCATTTTTTCATAAATTACGTGTCACTATTATTTAGATTTTATTTAAAATTATAATAATTTTTATTTATTTATATTAAATACATTTTATAACATTTAAATCATATTTATATTGGATTTTATAATAAGTTTATTTTTGGGTTAAAAAATGTGGGTTTTTCTTAAAATTGTTTTAAAGTGCAAAGTGTTTATCCATTTTAGTTAATAAAAAATACCCTTGTGAGGAGTTATTTAAACAAAATTTATAGGTCATATATCATTTAATATTAATTTAAAATAATATAAGTTTTATTAATAGTCATAGAGTAAATAAAAAATAACCATTTTCATCAAAAATTCAATTATTGAAAAACTGTTTTTCCCACACGTCTATGTGGTTAATTTTAAATTAAAATATACCATATCAGTAATATTAATTAGGAAAAATGGATTCATTATTTGGATCCATAATAATTTAAATCAACTAATAAGTTCAAATAAAATTTTTACAATAATTAATATTTTAAAAAATATAATTTTTTTTACAATGGTTAATGTAAATACAATTTTACTGTAGGGTTAAACTAAAAAGAAAAGTATTAAAAATGACCCAAAAATTATATAATAAATATTGGAAGGTTTTATATAGTCCTAATATAATATAAGGTTTGAATAATATCAATTTTTTATCCTTTTTACATGATAAAATCATTGATGAATTCTTTCTTTTAAAAAATTACTAGTATGTCCTCTCCTAACTGTTTAAATGGACACCCGCTATACTCTCCTTCCCACAGATAAACCCTTTAGTTCAGAATATACATAAAAAATAATGTCCTTAATTCACTACCCTAATCCTATAGTCCTTTTTGTAATCCAAACTAGGAGGGGTTTTGGTGCAAACAAAAAGGAGTTCTCCAAAGAAGAGGAAATGTCCTTAACCAAGATTTTTTTATTTTATTTCTTCTTATACCTATGTATAATATTATTAAACCATGATTATAAAATTTACATAGTATATTATATATACTGGCATGTTTTTATGTAATTTTAACTACTTAAACAATATCATCAACCCTCAAATGGGAAACAAAGTTGTTGTTCATGTGTATAACGAACTACCGCCTCACGAACAAACGTAATTCATCTTCCTTAACAACTTGACATGGATGTATATAATGAATTAAGTATTTTTTATATATTATATTTTCGATATATTTATACTTATGAAATTAAACTATCATATATAACCTATTAAATTCTATTTATTAGAGAATATGATAACATCTCTCGTGTGTAAGACTGACTATAGCCTCATAAATTGATGTGATTTATTTTTCACTTACATTTAACATGGAAAGTAATAAGGATTAATTTGATGATTATAGATTATATTCATGAAATTTTAAACATTTATGAAAAATATATAACATATAATTTATTATATTGTCATTCATTTAATAAATGATAATGTCGTATGTGTATACGGTGGACTACCGTCTCACGAAACGATGTAATTCCTTTTTATTAGTGCATCATATGGATGGCATGAGTAATTTTATTTAAATAAATAATGTAATATTCAAAATATAATTATCAATATGTAAATATAAAATAATAATTACCTTATTTACATCATTATATTTAAAAAATGGAAACGTTACTCATGCGTACGTGCGACCTACCATATTCATGATTGTAACATAGTTAATTTTTAACAACCATATTTCATGGTTGGATTAAAAATAACAATATGTGTATAAAAATGATAATTATTTCATTTTTTCCATTATATATATGATTAATTAATAATATATTTAAACTTAGTCAACTTACCAATGTAATTTTGGACATATGAGCTATTTATTATTAAAATATCCGATATGAAATTAATTGTTTAGGTAATTGAATATGACACGATAATAATTTAAATAAAATGAATAAAAAAATAAAAATAAATTCTTAAATAATTAAATAATTAACTTATATTTATTATTTAGGGAAAAATAATTCTTGTGATAAATTGAGTTCAAGGTAAGGTATCTTTCTAACCCACCTATTTCCTTATGTTATGACCATTATATCTATAACTCAATTCATATATATTTAAGTTATGGAATGCTACTAAATTTTGTATATATATATATATATTACTTGTATACGAAGATCTTTATCCCTTACCTTCATTGGGTAACACATTCATTATGACCATTTCTCAAATTCTTTCTTTAAGAAATATCTTTTTACTATGTAATGAGACAGGATTATGCAACCAATTTATTTCTAAGGTTAATTCTAATTTTTCTGCCTTATGATTGATATCTATATATGAAATTCATAGGCATGTACATGAAATGAACATGATGGGTGAGACTATAGTTATATATCCCCCTAATTCATTGGGTAATTCATTAGTCTCATGATACTTCATGTATGGGATTAGAGAGTGAACATAAGAAATTTTGGGAATCTATCCACAATGGGACGTTTTCTTGGATGTTATGATTGAATCATGTTTGTGTAATGTTTTTTGTCATTTCCATTTCCCAATTTTTCCATTATCTTATGATTCCATGATTTTTTAGCTTCTAATTGATTACTCATGTAACTTCTCTTTTATTATATCATGTTATACCTTTTACTCAGATGTTATCCTTTCTTATCATGTTTAATCCCTTACTGGGATTTTTACCTCAACCCTTTATTTATATCTTTCCAAGGTTATCGCATGATTTTTCATGAACTCAATAGAATTTAAGAGCTCACTATTGAGAAAAAATTATGGAATCCATGTTTTAGTTTTCTTTGATGCATTATGAACCTATAATTCTAAAGACATTAGGGATTTATGATCCTTTTGTTATAATTATTGGATATTTATGTTTAATAATCCAGTAATAAAATGTTTAAAAGTCTTGGGTCACTATAGTTTATTTTATAGGAAATTTGTAGTTACCCTTTGTAAATAAGGATGAGAAAATGTTAGTGAAACCCTAGGTATATGTCCAAGGAAATGTTTAAGGATAATCCTTTGTATATAGATATATCCTAGAATTTTGGTGAATTATAGATAGAGTGGTTTCTGAGAATTAATATCCTAATCTGTATATTATAAGTAGAGGTGGTTCTGGAATAGATACACCTAGGGGTAACAACTCTAATAACATTGTGTCAGGCTTTACTCTAGCATTAATTGGTACACAACAATGGGCCTTACTACACATCAAGTTAGACACTCTCTAGGGACATGTTTTGGAAATTCAAAAACTCTTTGTGAAAAATATGAAGGGAAAAAAATATCCCATAAGGTTTTATTTTAATAACTAGATCATTTATAAAATAAGTTTAAATATATAATTTCATATGTTAAGGAATATTTTTTTAATGATTTATCACTTTAATATTCATATTTTATTTGTATATGTGCTTAATACTTTAAAAATAATCATCCTTAATCCTACTTTTAATTCAGTAAAATGGATTGAAATAAGTGAAACTGAGTCAAGAAATATTATGAGGAAAACTTTAATGTGTAATAAAATGATATTCTCAACCCTATGGAAGTACGAGTATGGAAATTCATGATAATAATTTCTTAGTTAACACATTTTTTGAACCAAAACATGAATCAGGAGGACCATCTGAATCCCCCCATGATAGAGAAAGTTTTAATTAATATTATTATGTGAAAAAGGCCTCCAAAATTTAGTGGATATTCTGATCTTTCAATTTTGTAAAAATTGATCAAATCCACTGAAAATATATTCTCTATAAATCAATTTTCTATGAAATATAAGGTTTACCTATCTGTTTATTACATAGAGGGAGAATATGATCTATAGGGGATGTTGATAAAATATATGAAGCCTAAGGAAGATATCCAAGAGATTTAGTGGAATGAGTTTTGGGAAATGTTTTTTGATACCTTTTTTCCTCACTCTCTCAAACATAAAATTTATAGAGATTAACATATCCTCAAGAAAAATGATTAATAATTCATTGGGTCAAATGAAGAAAAATCACAAGACTGGAATGATACACTTTAGATTTTTCATCTCCCTTAAAAGTAAAGTTGACCTCTTCTTTGGAGGGTTAACTCCAAGTCAGCTAAATGAATTGGAAACTTGATACATTTATGTATATGAGGAAATTTTCCAATGTTTTCTCAATGTTGAGATAGTTATAATCAAATCTCAATTCTATCTAGGGTATAATAAGTGGAAAATAGATTTTAACTCTTATGTTATAATGGAGAAAAATAATTATGGTAAGAAATACTGATATCTCCCTTATCGAAAGTTTGGGATGAATCATACAAAAAATTTACTAATGGGGAATAGGAAGTGGTTTATGTGAGGTAATTAACTTCACCTAGCTAGTGAATTATAATGTTAGAAATCCACCAATGTGATGGAATAACGGAATCCTCCAACCAACCCTCAGCTAGTTTTCTAATATGAAACCTCCGAGGAACTTGAACACTATTTAAAACAATGCACTGAGGTTGGTTTTTTTGATTAAATCTGAAAAAAACCTCTAAGGCCTCAATATAAAGGTATTATTACATCACAACTATGGAGATGGATTCTGACAATGAATTGGTGGCAGATACTCTAGTTATTCATTCAAGAATATAGAATGTACTTTTTGATTCTAGTTTTATCCATTCATTCACATCTCACATGTTTATTAGAACTATTCAAGTACCACATAAATATGTGGATTTTGAGTTATTAGTAAAGGTGGTGAATTTTTCAATTATAGCATCCAATGAACATAACTCATCCCCTATCCATATTTGTGGGCTAAATATCCCAAAATACAATGTGTTACTTACTTTAGTGGTATTTGATACAATCATAGGAGTGGATTTACTCTCCTTATGTTGAATCATTATAAAATTACAAGAAAAGGAAATCAACATCTAAATCAGGAATTACCCTCTAATTCTATACAAGTGTATGGATGAGTAAAAATCTCTTTTGGTATCATCATCTATAGCATTTATATATTTTCCTTTTCAAAAATAATATATTTATCAATTTTTTGAGACTAAGGAATTTATCATGCTTCATAACATACTCATTGTGAGACATTATTCCAATCTATTCTCCAAATAGATTTTAGTCTTCCTCCTAGATAATAGCTGGAATTTACAATCAAACTTATACCAGGATCCTTGACCATATCCTAGACTCCATATAGAATTTCCATTGTCGAACTTGGTGATATGAAGTATAAACTACAAGATAATTTGTATAAAGGTTATATATTCACAAGTGCTTCACAATGGGGTGAAACATAACTATTCTTAAAGAAGAATAATGGGTTAATGTGCCTCTGTATTTGTTATCAGGAGCTCAAAAAATCACTATAAAGAACAATTATCCCCATCTATGGATATAATACTTGTTCAATTAACTACATGGAAATAAATATTTCTCTAAGGAGGACCTCTGCTCTGGATTTTTTCCAATTATGGGTGAAGAAGGATGATATTCATAAAATTGACTTCTAAACAAGGTATAGACACTATTAGAACATAGTATTACTTTAAGATTCAATAATTATCCACCAATCATTATGGACATGATGAATAGAGTCATTCTAGATTACCTATATAAATTTATGGTAGTATTTATAGATGATATTATTTTTTTACTTAAAAAGTAAGTAAGTGAATTTTGAGAATTTAAATACTTTTCTAAGGTATTTGATAAAGTAGAATATATATAAAAATTAATATAATTGTGAGTTTTAGCTGATGGATATGTCATTATTAGAGAATATTATCCCCAGTAAATGGATACTTATAGACCCTTATATGAAAAATTCAATTAAGGATTGTCTTATACCAACATCTCTAATGAATACACATAGTTTCTTTGGATTATCTAGGTATTGTCGACAAATTTTAGGAAACCTCTGGGATTTTCAAACTCACTAACAAAGATAACATGGAAGTGAGTAAAATTTTCCTAGACCAATGTATCTAAAGAGAGATTTAAGGAGATGAAAAAGAGTATTACCACTACAAAAATACCTACACTTCCCTCAAAAGGTGAATTTTTTTCGGTTCAAATAAATGCATCAAAGTAGGGTTTGGGATGTGTACTAATCTAGAATTATGAATTGATATCATATCCCTCAAGATATTGGAAATTTCAGGAGAAGATATATCCCATGCTTGACCTGAAGATGGATGGAGTTATCAATGCATTAATGATATAGAGACATAATCTATATAGAGAAAAGTGTGAAATAAATACGGATCAAAAGAGAATAAAATATATATATTCACAAATAAGGAGCTTAATATAACTCTTTTGAATATTGATAGAGATGATTAAGGACTATGAGAGATCAGTCCATTACAATACTAGGAAAGAAAAAAAATTGGATGATGCTCTATGTTGAAAGGATCCAATGACTTTATCAATGATGAGAACTAAAAGGGATCCAATCTTCATCGAATTTCAGAGGATGGATATGGGAATTGGTAAAGGATATTCAGCCAATATTTCATAAAAAAATACTCAACCCTATATTGTTGATAGGATCATGGAATAATAGAAATAGGATAAGGTAAAAAATAGGCAACGAGTTTTATGGAGTTCAACCTTTATAAATATTGGGTTATAAGGATTGGAACCTAGATATGTTTTTAGGTCTACTAGGATAGATACCCCGATAGGGGGGGTGAATTAGGGTATGAAAGCTTAAAACAACTTCCCCTTCTGATCTTTTTTTTATGTTAGACAAAACCCTCTTCTATCTCCTTCCCGTTGTAGAGTATGAATAAACCTTAAAGCATGCACAAGACACAATGTTTTTTACTTGGTTCACCCTCATTTGGATACGTCCAAGGAGCATACATCGACGGTGTGTCGATGTACCAATTACACTATAAGAACACTGATGTTTACAAGTTCGGAGCGGACTCACTATCCCTCCTAGTTTACAACCACTCATAATTTGAGAACTCACTGCTCTCTCAACTTAAGTGAGTTCACTGCTTCTTCAGAAGATCCACTCACATTTTATAGACCTCTAGTTCTCCTCATTATCTCTAATGAAATCTACATCCTTAACTGTTGATAGATGCTCTGTTGACGTCTAACTTTCACCCGTAGATGAATCTCTCATTGCACCGGGTGTACCGGGAAACCTCAAATCTTTCACGCAACCCTTACTATGTCTTGCGCGCAACATTAATGCCTTTCATGAAATATTACACTTTTTTTGTGGAACACGCTTTTCATGAACCTTAAATATTTCACACAACTCAAATCTTACGAGCAACTTTCTTAGATTGCGTGCAACTCAAAATCTTTCACAGAACTCCCTTTACACGTAATTCTTACGTGATCCGGTGCTCAAATTTTCTCTATGTGTTGACCATTTTTTGTTTGAGGGGGTCACCTTTTATTTATATACCCTATTGAAACCTACGGGAAAAAACCCGATGTGTCGTGCAAGATCCTGACGCGTCACTGATGTCCCCATTTTGCATCGCCTTTGGCATGTATGTCTCTTCCGTGCCAACCTCTTCTTTCGCACACATCCTTTTTTTTGCCATTTTTCAAAGTCCGGACCATGAATCATGACGGGTGCACAAAACCCCATTTGACATCGCCTTATGCATTAAAGTTTCTTTCGCGCAACCTCCTCTTCTGTGCCAATGTTCAAATATTTTGCGCAACCTCCTCTTTCGTGCTAATTCTCCAATCTTTTGTGCTCCTCATGCCTTTTCTATTTTTCGACCTTTTTCTCCCAAGATTGGCCTTGCACAAAATATTCCAAACTACCATAGATCTTTCATGAAACATCCTTTTTCCAAAAACATGTTTCTCCATTTTCCGATTTTGAGGCCCAAAAATATGGCAAACACTGGAAAATAGCACCACCTTAGATCTATTATTTTTGTACCACCTCTAGATCATCCATTCCTTTGCCATATTTATTTTTCTACATAGGTTGTCAAAAATATCTATAGAGTTCGACAAATCACCATGTAAACCCCATTTTTCATAAAAATTAACATTGTGGTCTGCTCTGCCAAAACAAAGGTCTGCTTTCTTAGCAAACACAATTACCTCAAAAATGCTTCAATGATACCTTGAGGGATTTTCTCCCAACATATGTGTCATATAAAAACTAGACCTCAAGGGGGAGATTCTAGGTGATGTGTGTATATCATTCTTCTCTATTCATTTAGGAAGCATTAAGATGTATAGATATATAAATAAAAACTTATGGTGGTATAGCATGAAGATGGAGATTTCATAATTTATATCTCAATGCTTGGTATGCCAACAAGTATAGGATGGAAAATATATGTATAATGTATTGATGAAACCATTCCCATTCTAGTATGAAAATGAAAAAAACTAGGGATCTCATAATAGTTCTCCCTAGGATAACCAAAGGCAATAACTTCATTTATATAGTTGTCAATTTCATTAAAAATTCATCACAATTCATTTATATCTAGGATTATTTCTCTCTTAACCAAATATCTATCACATATATAACAAAAGTGGAAAAATTTCATATAGTTCCACTCTCAATTATATCAGATCGAGATATAATGTATACCTCAGGGTTCTAGAGAAGCCTTCCACAAGAATTCTCTATATAACTCAATTTCAGTACTTGTTATCATCATTAAACAGATGAAAAATGTGAGAGAAACATCTAAAATATAGAGGATATTTTGAGTTATTGTTCAATTTATTTATAAGGATGTTGTTATCAACACCTCCTCTAAGTAGAGGTATCATATAACAAAAGTTTATATTCTAGAATTCAAATATAACCACATGAGACACTATATTGGAAGAAGTATTAGACTTTGATATGCTAGGATGAAGATGGAGAGTGTAATCTGATGGGACATGATCTTTCCCAAGAGATGAAAGAGAAGGTCCAAATAATTTAATGTTACATGAAATCCACACAAAGTTAACAAAAAATTTATGTAGTCAAAAGATTACAAGAACTACAGTTTATTGTAAGAGATAAGTTGTTTCTTTATATTTCACCATAGAATTATGTCATGAGGTTTGGGAAAAAAGTAAATCTAAGTCCTAGATAAATTTTCCCCTTTGATATATTTGATTACATTTGAGTGGAGATCTACTAACTAGCATTCCTAACTAACTTATCTCAAGTACATGATATATTCTATATATAACTCTTGGGGAAGTATATTCTAGACCTATAACATGTACTAATTAAAAAGGAAGTACCATTGGAGAACTGACTTTCATATGAGGAACATCCAATAAAGATCTTAGATCATAGAGACAGTGTTATGAAAAACATGACAACTCACCTGGTTAAAGTGTTTTGGCGAAACCACTTGTTTGAGGAAGCAACTTGGGAACAAGAAGAGGTGATAAAGAAGAAGCACCCTCAATAATTTTATCCTTAGTATGTAATATATTTTTTTAGTAAAAATATTTAAGGGGGAAATAATGTAACACCCTGAGACTTTATGATATATTTATTTTTAAATAAAATCTATCTTTTCACTAGCTACGATTCACACAACACTGAGTTTAAACAAAATGAGATAATCTATTAAAATATTATTAATGCATGGCATTTATATCAAAGAAATTAAGTTAGCAGGTATGAATATGAATAAATAAATTATAAAAACTATATTATTTACAAATTTATGAAATAAAGTCAATGGTTATATACTGATTACAAATTAAATAATAACTATTTGTGAGGATAAAAATGTATCCCGAAACACTATATTTTTCTAAAAGTTTTTTTATCATACATTGCACACATGATTTAAAATTCATTTTCATAAATTTTAATACATTTATTTTTAAAAATAAATATTATTTTTGAAATAATCATACCGATATTAAAAGAAGGTGATATTTTTGGAATTTTTAGAAAATATTAGATATTCAGTGAATAGTGAAAAATAACGAATTTTATAAAATTTACATTTCTATTTAATTAATTAAGTCCCATTATTATTAAAATTTAATTTAAAATTAAAAAACCATTATATATTTATATTAAATCCACTTAATTACATTTAAATCTTCTTTATACTATATTTTATTATAAGTTTTTTTGGGTTTAAAGACAAGATTTTTCTCAAAACTATTTTAAAGTGCATAATATTATTATTTTTTATTTAATTAAAAAAACCATTAAAGATACATTATTTAAATTAAATTTATATATTATATATCAATTAATATTAATTTAAATTCATATAATTAATATTAATAATAATTGAGTTTATGTAAAATCATTATTTGATTTAGAAATTCACTTCTTGAAAACCCTTTTTTTCAATGCATATGTGGGTTTAATTATAAATTTTATTCTAACACTAATTTTTGTTGAATTTGGAAAAATATATTCCATTTTTTTAATAATCATAATTTATATTATCTTATAAGGTCAACATAATTTTTTATTGTAATAAATAATGAAAACAGTAAAAATTATTTACTATAGTTAAAGTATAAATGGGTTTATCAGGGGTTAAACTAAAGAGGTAAGAGTTAAAATTACCCAAAACATCAATAATCCCTATTTTATGCTCATATTTAAACTATATATCTACTATCTTCTTAAAATTAACAATTTTGGATCTTTGTGACATGAGAAAATGTGGTTGGAATTCTTTCTTCTCAAAAATTCAATGAGTGTCCTCTCCCCCAACTATAAAAGTTCACCCCACTCATAACCTTGAAAAAAACCCAAAAACCATTGTTTCATCCAACACCTACCGAAAATTTTTTTATAATCCACTCCCATGATCCAATAATTCTTCTTTTGGTGTTACATCCAACCTTGGGTGGATTTCTGAGAAAATTAAAAGAAATTTTATTAAAAAATGATAACATCCTTAACCGAGCATTTTGTTTTATTTCTTCTTAAAACTACTTAAAATAATAATATTCCATGTCTATGTAATAAAATTAGTGTCTTCAATATAATTTTATGTTTTTATATCAAGTTAATTACATACAACCATATCCACCCCCTCAAATGGGAAACAAAACTCTTGATGATCTGTACGGCGGAATACTGCCTCAAAAACCAATTAATTCATTTTCCATAACCACTTATCAAAACTATATATAATGAATTATATAATGTTTATATATTAAATTTATTATACAATTATACATTATTAACTATAATATCAAATATTCCTTCTTACTTTCCATTTCGTAGAGAATACGATAATGTCTCTAGTGTGTGTGCTGAAATATTTTCTCACAAAGCAATATACATGTTTTTAAATTAAAAATTATATAAAAGGTATTAATTATTAATTTTATGTTTATATATGAAATTTATTACATAATAAAATTTAAATAAATGAAATATATAATATAATTTAATACCTTGTCATTCATTCAATAAATGCTAATGTCGTTCATGTCTGTGACAGACTACCGCCTCACAAAGCGATGTGATTTGTTTTTATAACTGAATCACCTGGATGGAATGAGTAAGGTTATTTAAATAAATAATATGATATTAATTATATATTTATCATCATATAAATATAAAATAACTCTTAACTTATTTTCGTTATTATTTTCAAAAAATGTAAACGTTACTCCTACGTATGCATGACATACCATCTCCATGATTGTAACATTGTTTATTTCTCATTACTATATTTCATTATAGGTCAAAAAAGTATTGTTTATTTATAAAAAATATTATTATTTAATTTTTAACATTTTTTCAGGATTTATTAATAATATCATTGTCCTTATTTAAGTTTCCAAAGTGATTTTGAACATATAATCCATTTATCATTAAAATATCTGACGAGGAATGTGTTTTTTATATAATTTAATATGAAAATGTAATAATTAAAATATAAGGAATAATTTATTTTAATGAATCTATTAATAATGTAAATAATTAAAATATTTTTATTATTCACAGAGATGATAAATGCACAGAAAAAACCGAGCTCAAGGATATTTTTAATCCATTCTTTTCTTCGGGATATGACCATTATATCTCTAACTGACTTTCTATCTCTTTAAGTTATAGAATGATACTAAATTATATATATTTATATCACATTTAGACATAGATTATTAAAAAATTATTTTATTGGGTAATACATTTATTATGACCATTTATCAAACTTCTTCTTTAAGAAATGTCATTTGAATTTTTTATGAGATAATATTATGCAACCCATTTATTTCCATGGGTAATTCATATATTTATGCCATATGATTTATTTTCTTATTTAGAACACATATTAATGTTCATGGAATGAATTTTATGTGTGGGCCTATATTTATATATCCCTATGATGAATTGGGTAATGTTTTAGTCCCATGATACATTATATATGATATTAGAGAGTGAACATTATCCATTAGGGGACTCTTTCCACCATGTGATGTTGTCTTAGATGTGTGACTTGACATATATTTATGTCATGTTTTATTTAATTTTCACTTTTCTACAATTACATGATCTTATGTTAACATTCACTTTATGTTATGCTTCTATGTGATTACTCATGTACCTTATCTTTTGTGATATCATGTTTTACCTTTGACTCACATGTCATGATTTCTTATAATGTTTATTACCTTACAACTATTTTCATCTCACCCATTTATTTATATATTCCATAAGTTATCCTATTATTTTTTATTAGATAAAATGGATTTTAGGATATCACTATGGAGAATAAATTGAGGACACCATGTTTTAGTTTCATTTGAGGTATTATGAGCCTAGTCTTCCAAAGAAACCGGGCCTTTATAATCATTATATTATAATTATTAGATATTTATATTTAATAATATTATAATAAAATGTTTAAAAGTAATGGTTTTATATAATTCAATATTTTAAGATTATAAAAAATATTTATCGCAATTATTTGATAAAAATAAATTTTCAAATATCATGGTAAGATGATTACCACTTCATTAAGAGACCTCAATTTTCTTACAACTTAATCCTTTATAGGATGGTTCTAAGGTAAGAACAAAAGTTCTCAGATTTGTGGAATGACTCTTGAAAGGTTTTTGGATAGTCATTGGATAATTGATAGGAATAAAATTGTGTGAATAATGGAGGTGAGGACCTGTCCTTTTATAAGTGCGGGGGAAGAGAATCCATGGAATTACATAAATGATTTAAATAATATAAAGTAATTATCTTGTGAATGTGGCACTAGATGACCAAGATATCAATTTCATGATAATATATGGTCTAAATATCTTCAAATAATACTATTTGGAAATTTTTGTAGGAATTTTTTAGCTTTATCTCTTAGTTTAACCCTCATTAAACCCTTTTAAAATTAACTATGATGATATTTTTTTTGTTTTTACTATTAATTTTGACCGAAAATTACAGTTTAATCATTATAAAATTTTGAAGTGATTATTAAACTTATACAATAAAATTTTTAAAATACAACTACTATATGTTGAAAAAAGTTATTTTAAAATAAATGTTCAAAATGCAATGAAAAATGTTTTTTAGACAAATACATTTTTAATCATAAAACCATGTTTAAATTAATTCATTTAATTATAATAATTATTCGATAAATGATAAAAATAATTTATTTAATATATATTATATATATTTCATGAACATAATTAATAATTAGTGATTTATTTAATTTAATAATACAAACTTACTTTCTGTATTTTAAAAATAGTTTTATTGAAAAACAATACTTTTTTCCTTCAAATTATTTTATCTTTATTCTTAAACATTAGATTTTGAATGGTTACTTATATATTATCAATTAATTTCATTAAATAAATTATTAATTATGATGAACACAATTTTTTATATAAAAATACAAAACATGTAGAAAAATACATTTCATTGGAAAACATGTATATTATTTATAAAATAATTTTATTAGAAATTTACTAATTATTTATTATACATGAATAAATACATTTTAATTAAGGATAAAATTTTATATATATTTCATAATAGTGTTATTAATACTCATACACGATAATCAAATAGTTAGGATGTAAATGTTATAATATATCATGGTTCATTTAGACTTGGGGTTACATGTAAAGAATATTATTGGATACTTCAAATTTATTTCAATGGAATACATACAAAATCATGGTGTGTTAAATTTGAAACCCATTAAAATGATTTTAGCCTATAAAATTTAAACTATTTGATATAAGAAATTAGAATACTTCAATTTTCTCATATATTCAGGTTCCCATGTATGCTCCTTGAATGTATGATTACTCTAAAGAAATTTAATCGAGTGAGTAGTCTTATCCTACAAAACTTTATTTCTATAAAATATTATTTATATTTATTATTATTCATAACAAAGTTCATAATCTAGTTTTACAACCATTTAGTTCATGATATGTGAAGGATCAAGTTTTTACTTTCACAAAAGAGAAACATGGAACATGTCATGAACTTGTGAGAGGTTCGATCAAAGTTCTCCAACATAAGCAACCATTCCTAATAAACCAAGAATAATAATGAGGCCAATATTACTAGGGATAAACATTACATTATTTATTAATCAAATAACCATTTACATGTATAAATATTTAGTAACACCTTCCAACCAACATTGAATTCCAGACCACAATGAAGATAATTGACATAACTCATTTATCAAATCTTTGCTTCCATGATGTGATACTGAATAAATATTTCTCTTCAATTTCATTATCTATATTAGGTCCCAATATTTTTCATTATCTAAATTTATTCTAGCATGTTGGTGTAATGCACTTCTTTCACTTTCGAGAAACATAATTATCTAACTAAATGTTTGAGTGAAACCTATTATTATAATAAAATTAAAAAAGAGGAGGGTGTTTATCCCAAAAACCTTTTAAATCCATACTTCTAGATCTAAATATGTCCTTAAATGTTTTAATTTCCCTCTCATACATAAAATATATTTTAGGATTAAATGAAGTGCTGAAACTTGACTCTATATCTATAGCATTGTAAATATTTATTCAATGCTTTGAGGAAAACCTCAAATCTTAATGAGATACAATAAAATATGTCAGTCCATGAAAAGTTACTAATTTATTAATGTATATATGGGAGTTCATATTAAGAGTGAGATATTCTATGATATGAATTAAATGTGAATACTTTTTTAAGGTGATTGTATATTTACCCAGGGTTCTCATACATAGATATTACATTTTTTAGATGAATAATATTTACATTACACAAATAGAAACCAATGGATCATAATAGTATAATTTCTCTTGAAATTTTGAAACATGAAAAAATAGGTAATAAGAGTTCTAAATCATCTTCCAATTAGTTCCTCAAAATTATATCTGTTCTTAGATATATCACATGTAATACCCATTATCCTAACATGTGGAAAATTAACATAAGAAAGTGTGGGATTAGATGCTATGTAATGGTAATCATGGAAAACACATAAATATAACATGAGAATAAAGGTATGATAACATTAAGATAACATATGAAAACCATACCCTATATATAAAAGATCAAAATATTAAGTCATGTCAAAATGGTTGGTAGTTCATAAAACACAAATCCTAAAGAAATCAAATATCATGAGCCATGAGAGCATAACATTGACATAATATATGATATTATGGAAAAAATATAAGCATATAAATACTTATGTCATGGATACCCACCATGACATTCATAAAATTTTATGATTGGGCTAACTACCCATGTACATACTGCCATACCAATATTATGCATTTTGGTATGTTTTTAATTTTCATTTTTATATCATAATTTTATCTACCTTTTTAATAATTGTTTTGTTGAAATGAGGGCCAATCCCAACATGAGTTTTTTTTTCAGTGATAAATTAGCATTAGCTTGGTAATGCCTGACGCGCGGGCAGGGCATGGGCAAAGCCGTGTGGCTTCGCATGTTTAACGTGCGGCCTATTCGGTGTGTGGGTGGTTAACTGACCTAATAAAAATAAAATTATTATTATTATTATTATTATTATTATTTTCATTATTTTCATTATTATTATTATTAGTACCTCAATTGAGTTTCTAAATTTATATTTTAATGTTAATAACCTTTTTTTTATTAATGTTTTAAGTTGGTAATTTTTATCAACATCAATAGTATTTTTATAATTATTGTTCCCATTATTAATATATATTATCAATTTCATTTATCATTTTTTGATTTGTTTAAGTATTTTTTAGGGTTTCTATTTTAGTTTTATTACTATTATTTTTCTTTTCTTATTCTTTTTTATCCTTTCTTTTCCATTTTCTTGTTTTTCTTTTCTTTTATTTTCTTCTCTCCCTCGCACCATCTTCCCCACCCATAACACTGTAGCTTGTCCCCTAGTTTGTGCACAACCCTACCATTGAAACCTAGGCAACGTTTTTCTCATCCCTCTCAAAAAATCAGCTCTCACACTCCTCACCCAGATCTCACACCAGTGGTCTACCCCACTCTTGTCAATTAGACCGCGCACGTGCCTCCCCTGGTTCGACCGAAGCTCTGGAAGCCCCCTCCGTTGGATGCACCTCTTTCTAGTGACTCCCCATTTTTTTGACACTACACACCTATGAAATCCTCCATTGAGCTCTGACCGTCCTCCCACACCCTCTCCATAGGTGTGTTCCCCTTTGACCGGTTGTTCTTATATTCTTGGTGGTAGTGCAATTAGGGTTTCAGTTCTCTATTGGTTCATTTTTACATCTTTGATTCAATACCTTGTTTTAGGGTATGTTATTGATCCCTTGTGTGAAATCAATGTACGTAGGGAGTTTTGTATCAATTTTTGAGGTTATTCCTACACCGAGGTAGATGTTTCCACGTGTAATGATTAATTGACTAAATAACTTTCTTGTTTAATTAATTTAATATATATATTAATTAGTTTAGAATGTGCGTAGTTGGTTTTATTTGAAATTTGATGTACTTTTCTTTTTATGGTAGTGTGTTTATGAAATATTAGTTCATTCTCTTTGATAACCCATGATGAACCATTATTTAATGTTTGTTATGTTATGCAGCAAGTTTTTCAGAATGTGCTAGTGCTGTTGTTTGTGTTTTGATGTGGCATCAGTATGTGTTTTGTTACAAAATAGGTTTCGAGTGGGTTTTTGGAATCTTTAGCTATGCAACACTTTTTGAAAACTGCTAAATTATTTTTCTAGTATTTGATTAATTTTCTTTATAGTCTTTAAAAACATGCAACTGGTTATTTGACTATGTAGGTAATGCATCTTGAGTGTTGAAAAATTTTTAGTGTGAATAATGTTTTTAAATGGATTTTTTTATAGGTGAAAGTGTGTATCAGGTCATAGATTATACCCTATGTGATTTTTATATTTTAATTTTACAAGAAATGTGAACTTGTAACTTTTGATCACAAATGGGATGCCTGGGTACTTAGTGGGAAGACTAGATCTAGTGTGCTAGTGATACAAGAGTGGCATTGTCCCAGTTTTACTAAGCTAGTTTGATGATTACAACACTAACTAAACTTTGGATTATGATTGAAGACCACTAGGTTATAGATGTGTTTCCCTACTAGTGTCTTGTGCATAAGATTGTATGTTTTTGTGATTCCTAATCTTTTGTTCATTGAGACGTGATATTCTAGGGTCCCATTTTTATGCTAGTACATATATGGCCTCTCACACTTTTGGTGCTCCTGGATTAAATTAAAATCACTGTCGACATATGTTGTGAATTTTTTGGGTTTATAAAATCAATTTTGTTTATTTTTTTTATTTTTTTAAACGGTTTCCCTTTTTAAGTTGTCTTTCTTCAAACCGTTTTCAGTAAAATTGTTAAATAATTTATTTATCTTCCTTGGTTAAACATAAAACTGCTTCATCATTTAATCTTTATATGTAGAATATTTTTTTGGTGGCATCCTATTGATTTTTAGCTCACACCCTACTTACACCCTTTTGTTTAAGTATATTTGGTCATTTCTGATGTACGTTAAGGTTATACTTATGGGAGTGGTGGTCTAGGTTATTAGTTGACTTCTTGGCCTGATGTTGTGAAGATGGCCTAAGGGTGGTGTCCTCTATCTAGGTGGTGGGTTTTTAGTAGGTTTTTGGTCACCCTACTTAGTGGTAGTTGTTTTCTGGGTTTTTTGTTTACCTATGTGACTCACTTTCTGGTTTGATTATAGGATTTTTTTCTTGAGACTTTAAATTTGAGTTTTGTTTATTTTTTCATTACTTTTATATTTTTTTTTCAGGAAAATATTTCCCAATTTTTATTTTTATACCTGGGAACTTATGTCAGCCCATGGGGATTGAGAACACCCTTTGGGCCTTGCTTCCAACCTAGTCGGGCGTCGATTCGATGGAAACCTGATTTGGTTCTTGACAAGAATTGCATTAGGGCAGTTTTTTCTCTTTTGATTAATTTATTTGGGACAAATTGAGTTGGAAAGAAGCTAGAACTATCGAGTCCTGGTGTTATGGTTGCGAGTAGCGTACTTAACTAGCACACCTCGTGAGAGACAGCGATTTGTGATGGGATGTTAGGATGCTTGTTTAACTTCTCCTCTAGGTGGAACGTGCGGGCTGCAGACTATACAACAACTTTGGGTGAGGGATAAGTGGTTTGGTTATTATGTTTCTTCTGCATGATTAGTTTATTGACGTTTATTATTCATGCTAGAATTTTATTTTTCATGTTTAATGTACTAATTATGTTCTTATGTGACTATTTTTTCTTAAATCAGAATATCTCCCTAAAGAGCTCCCTTGCATGTACGGAAGGAAGTTGGGGAGAGTTATCCGACACCACTTGATCAGAGGTTCATAGAAGTTATGGTATGGTCTATTTAGGAATTAGGACAAGGGGAGACTCCTTCCCTCACTCCTATTACAGCTAAATATTAGTTTTTCCCCAAGAATGATAAAGCTTATGAGTTTTTAAAGATTAAACCTCATTCATTCTGAGGTAGATCATAACCTCAAGAGGAAGAGGAATAACTTGAGAAGATATAACATATGTTCTTGTTCCTTGAAATGCCTAAGGAGGTCACAATGAAGTGTGCCTCATTTCAGCTAGAGGGTCCCAGTCGAAAGAGGTGGGAATCAGTGCTTCAAGCTGGGAAGCATGAGCAGATGATTTGGAAGGATTTCAATGATATATTCAACAAGCAGTACTATCCTGAGGTCTTGTCCTATTCTGGATCATGGAAGTTAAAGGATGTTTCACAAGGGGATTGTAAAATGATAGAGTATGCAAACCACTTTGATGACCTAGTTCGATATGCACATAATATTGTTTCAAATGAATCTTGGGAACCTCCTAAGTTCGAGAATGGACTTCGACACGAAATTTACTCTCAGGATTTCTTGTTCAAGCTAGGAACTTATACTGAGGTGGTTGATTGTGCTTGCATAGTCAAGATAGATCAGAGAGGAAAGTCAAGGTTTTCTAGAGCAGTGTTAGTGTTTGGTAGTAATAGTTCATCTGAGAGGAAGAGGAAGAATGGTGAGAAAGAGAAGAAGGGGGGGTGGAAGCTCAGGTTATCCCTTCTGGTAGACTTCATTTGTGGCTTATGGTGTAGGGTCTGTCATGTTCCATCAGTTTGGGAAGGAAGGGAATGCCCGACCTACAATCCACACCCCTCCTAGGCCTTTTTATCAATGTGGAATTGTAGGGAACATGAAACTCTTTTGCAGAGTGACACACCCTTACTAGAGTGGGACTGGATTTGTGGCTTCCAGGGGAGTGTCAGTTTAGATAGAGCTAACTAGGACTATGTGATATCAATTTGGTGGTCATCGATACATGACTAGATTTTATTCTGGGAAGATCCAGATCAGGGAAGAGCTACAGGCGAGCAGTTATTCTTAGATTGGGACCATACATCAGCATGCTATGGATCAGGCACCAAAGGGATCTGATGCTAGACCTTGGACTATTCGTGGTACCATTGTTATTGTATCTTATTTAGATACCATTATTTTTGTTACTGGTGCATGAGACACTTTTATATTTTCCTGTCTTGTGAACTTGTTGATCCTACCAATTGAGCTTCTATTTGTTTCAATGGAGTTAGTAACACCACTGGGTAAGAAAAAGGAACAGGGCTTCAAGTTTCCATTATGTGAACTTTCCATGTTGGGATTTTAAAAGGAATGAGATTTATTAGTCCTGGATATGGACTTTTTTGATTTGATCCTTGACATAGACTAGCTGGTGCACTTGCAAGTGTATATTGAAATTTATTGGCGACGAGTCAGTTTTATGGCACCAGATGGGAGTCCTCAGTTGTTTCATGAAGAATGGGATCCTCAGTCAGGTCGTGCAAGACTCCACATCTAGAGCTAAGAAATATTTCTTATCAGTTATCATCACTCTCACTGGAGGACTATGGTGGAATTTATTAGGGTAGGTTATCTTCTGTAGTGAATGAGTTTCCATAGGTATTCCCACATGATTTTCAGGCCTACACCCAGAGCATGACATGGAGTTCTCTATTGAATTGGTGCCGGGAACACAACCTATATCTCCTCCCTTATATCGCATGGACCCATCAAAATTGAGGGAATTAATGATACAGCTAGACAATTTGGAATCCAAGGATTCATTCACCTGAGCATCTCTCCTTAGGCCACACCAGTTTTATTCATGAAGAAGCTGATTGAACCCTTCAATTGTGCATTGATTACTGGAAATTTAATAAGGTAACCATTAATAATAAATACCCTTTGCCTCATATTGAAAATTTGTTCAACTATATTAAGGAGGAAAAGTGGATCTCCAAAATCGAATTGTGATCGGGATACCACCAGGTCAGGGTGAAAGAGGCAGAAATCCCAAAGACGACTTTCCAAAGTAGGTACAAACACTTTGAGTACTTAGTCATTTCATTCAGATTGGAGAATGCTCTGGAGTTTTTCATGTAACTCATGAATAGGTTTTTGCACCAATATCTCGACTCCTCTTTCATGGTATTTGTGGACGAAATCCTAGTTTATTATGGATCTGAGGAGGAATATGAGCATCACTAATGGATCAATTTAGGAAAATTGAGGGATCACCACCTATATGCCAAACATTCTAAGTGCACTTTTTGGTTTAGGAAAGTAAAATTTCTATGGCATGTCGTTTCATAAAAGGGGTTTCAGTGGAACCTGAAAAGATTAGTGTAGTTATGGCATTGGAATAGATGAGGAATGTGTTTGAGATCAAAAGTTTTCTTTTCCTGGAAGGTTAATACAGGTGTTTTGTTCAGGATTTATCTCATATTTCCTCCTCTATTGTAACACCCCAAGCTTCTATGGTATGCTTCTCTTTGAATAATGCGATAGCGTGTGTTGTACGCAACATCGAGTTCTAACACACCACAACCAATCAAACTAGCCGTTATGAATAGTAATACCTACTTTTTAAAATTATATATATTTTATATTTCCAAATGGACTTCATTTTTGGATTCGCAATATCTAATTTAGCCTAAGGTGAAATTTTGGTACTTTTCGGATAACTTTAATATTTTAATGAATAGTAAAAATTACAAAATTTTAATTAAAAAAAACTTTTTTAATCAAAATAATTAATAGTGATAAATTATTAATTTGAGTGGTTTTAAAGTATATTTAGAATATATTTTTACCATTTAATATAATGTTGGTCATTGGACATAATTTTACAATTAAACCGGACATAAACAAATGCCAATCTTTTGATAGTTATTATCTCTTAAAAACACGCTTTTTGTTTTAACAACGGGAATTAATTTTAAATTAATTTCTGCCACTTCTGTGTTTTGAATTTGGAAAAATTGATTCCATATTTGAAATCAGGATGTTAAACTTGTGTAAATAGGTAACTTTTATTTTTAGACATTTTGAATAATTACTGCGGTAAATATTTTATTTATCATGGTTAAGGGTAAATCCGGTAAATAAGGGTTAAAAAAATAATATTATAATAATAAAAATTACCCTAAAAAGTGTCCTAACCTTATTGGTGGATATATTTCCGACCATGGGCATCTTTGGGTCAATTTTGGGACCTCATGGAGCCACTTGTAGGTGATAGGGACACTTTATTTTAATTAAGTTAAAATGAATACAAAAATGACACAAGCATATATCTTTTAGAACAAAACTTTTTACATAGGGTTATATATGTTGGATTTTAGATTATAAATATTCATTAGAAAGATAAAAATATTTCCTACATAATGATATTTTATTTATAATTTTTAGACATTAAATAATTTAATTTATTTATGACACAATGATGGTGCAGTAATTACTATAATAGTGAAAAATTAAAATAATTGATATTATAAATACCCAAATAAATATAATTTGAAACTTTTAATGAATTAAAATAATTTTCTAGGATAATATGACATATTGGGATTGATTTAATTGACTTTTTTCTAAGTAATTAATCTTTTATGAGTTTTACAAAAATCAACTATTGAATAGTGTCAAAATTGACATAAAAGAGTTTTTAAAACAAATATTATATTATTAATTAATATTAAATTCTTAAAAATATAAGGTGCGGCCAAGAAACTTATATCATGATAGGTGTATCATTACTGGACCACTTGGGGGTCTCGTGGATGTATATGGTAAGTTTATTAACCATATAAAATAAAAATACAAAGAGACATTGTAAAAGTGATACTAATTAACTTAGAGTTAATACTTAATGATAAGGTTAATATAAGTTCCCAAACCTGTCTAAATTCTATTGGTTGAATGGTTTTAGACCTATCCCCACCTTAACCTTTGAATAATCAACTTTGGAGCCATTAGAAACCGAATATGAATTTATTATAAACTAATATTCCTAGATTTTCCAAAGGTGCCCCTCACCCCTCTTATAAAAGGGCACTCCTCCTTCTCATTTTCTTCACACCTTCAAAGCCTTTTGGTTCGGCCAAAATCTGCCCAAATACTCTCCAAAATTCCCTCACTACAACCTATAGGCCTTATTTTTATCAGAAAGCCAACCTAAGGAGCCCTTTTGATCAAATCAAAAAGAAGAACCCGAAGAAGAGGTAATGATTTCACCACCCTTTTCCAAGTTCCTTTCTTCCTCCACTTATTCTTCCTTTGTTGTTACCATTCTAAAATAATAACTCCAGTATCTTATATATACTGTGATGTTATTATAAATATGGTACAACCATTTTCAGTATTCTATCCACCTTTTGAATAACATATCACTATACGTGCGTACGTACGGCTTACCGTCTCCACGTCGTGGTGTAATTGTTATTCAATATATTATTATTTGGATGGGTATAATAATGATGTGTAACTCATTTAAATAATAAATATAACATGTTAATGATTCTGTATATATGATATACCATCCATTTATATATTATTTTAATATCAAAAGAATGATATCGTCGCTCGTGCGTACGTACGGACTACCGTCTCCACGAACGTGATGAGATTCATTCTCCATCGTATCCATTCAAGTATAATTATCATTTGATGATTTAAAAATTATGTTTAAGGACTTGATATCATTATGGATATGAATAATATACAACCTATCCATTACAAACACGGATTACGTAACAAAACATATAAAAGAAAACGAGTAAGTTAACACCTGAAACAACGTTAATACTAAGATATTATTATAAAATCAATGTTAAAAGATCATATATGATATCATATCAATGTATATTATTCTTTTATAATTTAATAAGAATTATTTAACCATTATACAGGATGTTAACCTACCCCAACCAAGGAAAAGTACAAGGTAAGGGTTATTTCAAAATCTCTTCATTATCCGAGGTTGTTTATACATAATAATCTACTTGGATTTCTTTATCATCCACATCCATGTTTCTTAAAAATGTATTTCAAAACATTTATACTATTTATAAGAATATGGGTTAAAGTCATTTATACTCTTGTTTGACTTTTTATAAGAGTTTTATAAAGGAATCTTTCCGTCGTTTTCCAAACAAGGTGCTTTTTAACCTTTTCGACAGAATTAAGGTAAGAATTTTTTTTAACTTATACGGCGGGTGCGGTTATTTTCCGCCGTTATAAAATCGTCAAAGCTTCCCTTACAAGCTTATAAGAATATTTTCAAAGAAAATGTTTTATTTTATATGGCTCTTAAATTATTTCAAAAATAGAAAGAGATATTTCTCTAAAAAGAGTTTTGATTTCATCTATGTCAACATCCTTTGATGTATTTTACGCTTATTTGAAGTTGATTTATTATGATACAAAAATTCTATATTGTATTGTAGGTTTTGTGATATATTTGACTATGGATGTTCTATTTTTATACCATTCATAGTTTATGGTGAAAGTATTGACATTTTGTATGCTAGTTTTAATACGAATGTTTATGTTTTGTTTAAACCTTTTCATATGGGAATGCATTAGACTTAATATGTGATGGGTGGAGCCCGCTATAGCTCCTCGATGCATCGGTAGGTCTCATGAGACAAACTAGTGTCTTGGCACAAGGCCTTGACAAAATCTTATTTGTAGTCTTGGCACAAGGCCTTGGCTATGTGGTTATGATAGTCTGGCATTATGCATTCCATCATTATGAAAGTGGTTATTTATATTGCAGGTGATTATTCGATTAGTAGAATATCCATGTCAATAAGTAAATGGAATTATTTCATTTTCTTTATGTCATACTATGTTGAAAGTTCAAGTTTAAAAGGCTTTTGTTTTAGTTATACATTGCCTTAAATGTTTATTCTTATTTATGAAAGTTTCCGCTATATTGTTATCCTTACTAGGCATTTGAGCTCACCCCTTTTATATGTTTTATTTTTCCCAGGAAGTGAAGAAGTAAATTATGAATGAACTTCAGGGATATTTTGAGGGGTTAATAGTGTGGACTATGGAGACAATATGTTTCTGTAGTAGTTCTTCACTTTATGATGTAATGTAAAACTTTATGAATATATCTAGTGTTTCCAAGTCTACTAAACTAATCGGTCTTTCGAAATTTGATCTTTCTTGTGATCATTCAAATGTTATGTAATAATGCACCGACTCTGGGTAACTGGGGTCGGGGCATTACAGTTGGTATCAGAGGAAGTTTAGTACAAACCCTGGAAGCTAGATTTAGATAAACTCTGATTAGAGCATGTAGACCTAAGATGAACTTTGAGGATTAGTATAGAAGAACTTCCTAGAATTTTGGTATTGTAGAGATTTTGTGAGTTTTCCGAGCAATACATCCCTGTCTGGATACGAGCAGGTAGAGGCGGCTCTGGCACAGATGTACCTAGGGGTAAAACCCGAAAACACCGCTTTGATCTAGATTCGAACGGGAACTGGTGCACGACAACAGGCCTTGCTGCACTCTTGGTTACGACACTCCCAGGGGATATGCTTAGGATAACTCTCATTTTATTTATAAATCATTATGAAGGGTTTATGAGTATATACTTCCTCAAAGAAAACATTTTTATGATTATGGATTATATCCATAAATAGTTCAATTTATGTTAAGTGTTTTATAAGTATGGGATTATGTATTTTGATTCATAAACTGATCTAGTTTATGCCATTGTTTAGAAATGGCGCCTAGTGGAAGAAATGGAAACCGTATCAATGCACGCACTCCATGTAGGGATTTCCCTCCTGCTCAAGATAATTATAGTGGAGCTGGTGATGCAACTGGTACCGATCGGCTAATCACCATACTGGGACAACTCACTCAGGTTATGAATAATAACCTTACCCGTATTTAGAACCCTAATCCACATCGTGGAGATCAATGTTAGATCGCTTCATGAGGCAACAACCACAAACATTTAATGGGAGTACAAATCCCTTAGTTGCTGAACAATGGATATTTTCCCTAGAGAAAATATTTCGGGCTTTGGGGAGTAGTGAAAGGGAAAAAGTTATGATGGCAGTTTACCACCTCACTGGAGATGCTGATCAATGGTGGTAATTGATTAAAAATACGAAGGAAGATGATGAAGTATCAAATATGGAATGGAGGGAGTTCAAAGATCTGTTTTTAGAAAAATACTTTCCTCGCGACCATCGAACAGATATGGAAAGGCAGTTTCTGAGTCTGAGAAAAAAGGAGGATGAGAATGTCACAAAGTATGAGGAAAACTTTACAAGGTTAGAAAGGTATGCTAGAGATTATATACGTAACCCAAGAAGTAAGATTGATCGTTTATTTGATGGGTTAAAACCATTTCTTCGTCGAGCATTAGTCTTACAATCCTTCTCATCGTACGAATACATTGTCTCATGTGCTATCAAGACCGAAAAGGAATTCTCTAAGTCTTATGACTTTAAAGCAAAGTAAGAGAAGAAGAGACCTACTGATCAATATGGGAATGGAAATAAGGGGAAGAAGGGAAAGGTTGAATATCCATCCTGTGGTAAATGTAGGAAGAAACACCCTGGTACTTGCTTGAAGAAAATGGGAGTCTGTTACAAGTGTGGTGAAAAAGGCCACCAAGGTCGTGATTGCGAGGGGAATAAGGAAGCTACCAATGTTCAGTGCTAAAATTGCAGGGAGATGGGACATTATGCAAATGAATTTCCTAAACGTCAGGAGAACTTACCTCAGAAAAGGCCAAGGGATCAAGGCTAAGATTATGCTATCACAACTGCTGAGGTAGAAGCTCCGAAAGACGTGGTGGCAGGTAATTTAATGGTTTCCTCAAGTTTAGAAAATGCATTATTTGATTCTGGATCATCGCATTGTTTCATATCTTCCCAGTTTTCTAAGAAAATTAGATATTTCCAATTTGATTTAACAAGAGAGTTGTCAGTTAAAACTCCTAAGGGAAGTATCATTGCAACAAAGTTTTGTGAATCAGTCCCCATTAAAGAACATAAATGTTCTTTATCTGTTGATCTCATCATCATACCTATGATTGAGTTTGATATAATCCTTGGTATGGACTAGATTTCGGACTATGATGTGAAGATTTATTGTAAGAATAAATAGGTTATGATTCTTGATGATAATGATAAGGAACACCTTATCTTTAGAGCAGAATCGTCACCACCTAATTATTATTTAGATCCACCCCCATTAGCTTAACTAAATTCAATTATTGGGGAGGAAGAGAATGAAATGACTGTGGTTGAGGAAAGGAATGTTCAAATAGAGGATGTACCTGTTGTGAAAGAATTTGTAGATGTATTTCCAGAAGATTTACCTGGACATCCTCCAGAACGAGAAGTTGAGTTTTCCATTGATTTAATTCCTGGATCAAGGCCTCTATCAAAGACCCCTTATAGAATGGCCACTGAAGAATTAGTTTAACTAAAGAAACAACTAGAGGAATTGAGTAATAAGGGATTTATTCTACCTAGTGTTTCTCCATGGGGAGCCCCTGTTCTCTTTGTTAAAAAGAAAGATGGATCTATGAGGTTATGTATCGACTATAGGGAGATCAATGCTATAACGATAAAGAACAAGTATCCCCTACCTCTAATTGATGATTTATTTGACCAACTGCGTGGAGCTCAATACTTTTCAAAGATTGACCTTTGATCTGGATACCATCAGTTGTGTGTGAAGAAGGAAGACATTCCGAAGACAGTATTTCGAACCAGGTATGGGCATTACGAGTTTACTGTAATGCCTTTTGGATTGACTAATGCACCCTATGTATTAATAGATCTGATGAATAGAGTTTTCAAGGAGTATCTCGATGAATTTGTGGTGGTATTTATTGATGATATCTTGGTATACTAAAAAAGCTACGAAGATCATGAAAATCACTTGCACATTATCTTGAAGACTCTGAGAAGACATGAATTATTAGGGAAGTTTAGCAAGTGTGAATTCTGGCTTCATGAGATTTCTTTTCTTGGCCATATTGTCTCTAAAGATGGAATATCTGTTGATCCTTCTAAGACCAAGGCGATCCAAGAATGGATAGCAACTACGAGTATAAATGAGGTATGTAGTTTTATTGGTTTGGCAGGTTATTATCGACGATTTGTCCAGAATTTTGCCCGATTGGCTAACCCATTAATGAAGCTCACACGTAAAGGGGTTAAATTTGTTTGGACAAAAGAGTGTGAATAATGTTTCGAAGAAATGAAGAGATGATTAGTCAATGCTCCTATATTGACTCTACCATTGGGGAATGATGGGTTCGTTATTTATAGTGATGAATCGAAGAAAGGACTTGGTTGTGTCCTTATGCAGAATGATAGGGTTATTGCCTATGCATCACGATAGTTGAAAATTCATGAACAAAACTATCCTACTCATGATCTCGAGTCAGAAGCTGTGATATTTGCTTTGAAGATGTGGAGGCACTACCTCTATGGTGAAAAATGTGAGATTTATACTGATCACAAGAGTTTGAAGTATATTTTCTCACAAAAATAACTCAACATGAGGCAAAGGAGATGGCTTGAATTACTCACAGATTATGATTGTACGATACACTAACACCCAGGGAAGGCAAACAAGGTGGCAGATGCTTTGAGCAAAAAAGACCATGGAGTTTTGAATGTGATGAGAATTGAAAGGGATCCAATTTTGATGGATCTAGTGAAGATGGACATGGGAATAACCAGGGAAGGAGAAACATCAATGCTATTTCAAATGGTTGCCAAAACATCTTTACTATAAAGGATTAAGAGTTATCAAACTGATGATGAAGAATTTCAAAAGATGATTAAAGCTGTGAATGATGGGAGATTGAGAGACTTTCTATATGAAGATGGAATTTTGAAATTCGGGAAGAGACTTTGTGTTCCCGATATACCTGATCTAAAAAGGGAATTGCTGGATGATGCTCATAGTTCCAATTTCTCTATACACCCTGGGAGCGCCAAAATGTATAGAGATTTGAAGGAACATTTTTGGTGGGACAACATGAAGAGGGAGATTGCTGATTTTGTGTCAAGATGTATGGTTTGTTAACAAGTGAAAGCGGGAAGTCAACAGCCTGGGGGATTCATACAACCTCTTCCCATACCGGAGTGGAAATGGGACAATATTACGATGTACTTTGTCCTGGGGCTACCAAAGACTCCTAGAAGGAATGATGCAATATGGGTTATTGTTGATCGTCTTACCAAGTCAGCACATTTTCTTGCTATAATCGAAGATCTACCACTAGAACGTCTAGCAAGACTATATATTAATGAAGTTGTAAGACTTCATGGAGTAACCCTATCGATTGTTTCTGATCGTGATCCCCAGTTTACTTCAAAGTTCTTGAAGAGTCTTCAGAAATCCCTGGATACTGAACTTCATTTGAGCACTGCTTACCACCCTCAGACAGACGGACAATCAGAACGAACTATTCAAACCTTAGAAGACATGTTGAGATCCTGCTCACTTTACTTTCAGGGTATGTGGGATCAATATTTACCTCTGGTAGAATTTTCCTATAACAATAGCTTCCATTCGATTATTCAGATGGCACCATATGAAGCGTTATATGGAAAGAGATGTCGTACACCAACCTGTTGGGATGACGTTGGTGAAAGAAAACTTGTAGGCCCAGAACTGGTGGAGGAAACGATGGAAAAGGTGAAGGTAATCCAAAATCACATCGAAGCAGCTCCAAGTAGGCAGAAGAGCTATGCCGATAATCGAAGGAAGGATTTGGAATTTCAAGTCGGTGATCATGTTTTCCTGATGGTATCTCCATGGAAAGGAGTCATACGTTTTGGTAAGAAAGGTAAATTGAGTCCCAGGTACATCGAAGCTTTCAAAATTCTAGAACGAATTGGGGCTGTAGATTACCGATTGGAAATGCCGCCAAGTCTCTCCAAAGTTCACGATGTGTTCCACGTATCTTTGTTGAGGAAATACATGCCTGACCCAACACATGTACTCACCTATGAGGAATTAGAACTGGAACCCGATCTGTCTTATTGTGAAGAGCCCGTCAAGATTCTTGATACGAGAGAACAAGTACTGAGAAACCAGACGACGCGTCTGGTAAAAGTATTGTGGAGAAACCATAAGATGGAAAAGGCAACGTGGGAACCTGAGGAACTTATGATGAAGAACCACCCGAGTATTTTCATGTGATAAGTATTATAGAAATTCATGGATGAAATTATTTGAAGTAGGGGATAATGTAACACCCCAAGCTTCTACGGTACGCTTCTCTTTGAATATTGTGATAGCGTGTGTTGTACGCAACATCGAGTTCTAACACACCACAACCAATCAAACTAGCCATTATGAATAGTAATACCTATTTTTTGAAATTATATATATTTTATATTTTAAAATGGACCTCATTTTTTGAATCGGAATATCGAATTTAGCCAAAGGTGAAATTTTGGTACTTTTCGGATAACTTTAATATTTTGATGAATAGTGAAAATTACTAAATTTTAATTAAAAACAACTTTTTAAATCAAAATAATTAATAGGGATAAATTATGAATTTGAGTGGTTTTAAAGTATATTTAGAATATATTTTTACCATTTAATATAATGTTGGTCATTGGACGTAATTTTACAATTAAACCAGACATAAACAAATGCCAATCTTTTGATAGTTATTATCTCTTAAAAACACGCTTTTTGTTTTAACAACGGGAATTAATTTTAAATTAATTTCTGCCACTTCTGTGTTTTGAATTTGGAAAAATGGATTCCATATTTGAAATCGGGATGTTCAAATTGTGTAAATAGGTAACTTTTATTTTTAGACATTTTGAATAATTACTGCGGTAAATATTTTATTTACCATGGTTAAGGGTAAATCTGGTAAATAAGGGTTAAAAAATAATATTATAATAATAACAATTACCCTAAAACGTGTCCTAACCTTATTGGTGGATACATGTCCGACCATGGTCATCTTTGGGTCAATTTTGGGACCTCATGTAGCCACTTGTAGGTGATAGAGACACTTTATTTTAATTAAGTTAAAATGAATACAAAAATGACACAAGCATATATCTTTTTGAAAAACAATTTTTTACATAGGGTTATATATGTTGGATTTTAGATTATAAATATTCATTAGAAATCTAAAAATATTTCCAACATAATGATATTTTATTTATAATTTTTAGACATTAAATAATTTAATTTATTTATGACACATTGATGATGCAGTAATTACTATAATAGTGAAAAATTAAAATAATTGATATTATAAATACCCAAATAAATATAATTTGAGACTATTAATGAATTAAAATAATTTTCTAGGATAATATGACATATGAGGATTGATTTAATTGACTTTTTTCAAAGTAATCAATCTGTTATCAGTTTTACAAAAAGTCAACTATTGAATAGTGTCAAAATTGACATAAAAGAGTTTTTAAAACAAATATTATATTATTAATTGATATTAAATTCCTAAAAATATAAGGTTCGTCCAATAAACTTATATCATGATAGGTGTATAATTAATGGAACACTTGGGGGTCGCTTGGATGTATATGGTAAGTTTATTAACCATATAATATAAAAATACAAAGAGACATTGTAAAAGTGAAACTAATTAACTTAGAGTTAATACTTAAAGATAAGGTTAATATAATTACCCAAACCTGTATAAATTCTATTGGTTGATTGGTTTTAGACCTATCCCCACCTTAACCTTTGAATAATGAACTTTGGAGCCATTAGAAACCGAATATGAATTTATTATAAACCAATATTCCTAGCTTTTCCAAAGGTGCCCCTCACCCCTCTTATAAAAGGGCACTCCTCCTTCTTATTTCTTCACACCTTCAAAGCCTTTTGGTTCGGCCAAACTCTGCCCAAATACTCTCCCAAATTCCCTCACTACAATCTAGATGCCTTAGTTTGATCAGAAAGCCAACCTAACGAGCCCTTTTGATCAAATCAAAAGGAAGAACCCGAAGAAGAGGTAATGATTTCACCACCCTTTTCCAAGTTCCTTTCTTCTTCCACTTCTTCTTCCTTTGTTGTTACCATTCTAAAATAATAACTCCAGTATCTTATATATACTGTGATGTTATTATAAATATGGTACAACCATTTTCAATATTCTATCCACCCTTTGAATAACATGTCACCATACGTGCGTACGTACGGCTTACCGTCTCCACGTCGTGGTGTAATTGTTATTCAATATATTATTATTTGGATGGGTATAATAATGATTTGTAACTCATGTAAATAATAAATATATAATGTTAATTATTCTGTATATATGATATTCCATCCATTTATATATTATTTTAATATCAAAAGAATGATATCGTCGCTCGTGCGTACGTACGGACTACCGTCTCCACGAACGCGATGAGATTCATTTTCCATCGTATCCATTCAAGTATAATTATCATTTGATGATTTAAAAATGATGTTTAAGGACTTGATATCATTATGGATATGAATAATATACAACCTATCCATTACAAACATGTCTTACGTAACAAAACATATAAAATAAAACGAGTAAGTTAACACCCGAAACAACGTTAATACTAAGATATTATTATCAAATCAATGTTAAAAGATCATATATGATATAATATTAATGTATATGATTCTTGTATAATTTAATAACAATTATTTCACCGTTATACAGGAGGTTAACCTACCCCAACCAAGGAAAAGTACAAGGTAAGGGTTATTTCACAATCTCTTCATTATCTGAGGTTGTTTATACGTAATAATCTATTGGGATTTCTTTATCATCCACATCCATGTTTCTTAAAAATGTATTTCAAAACATTTCTACTATTTAAACGAATATGTGTTAAAGTCATTTATACCCTTGTTTGACTTTTTATAAAAGTTTTATAAAGGAATCTTTCCGTCGTTTTCCAAATAATGTGCTTTTTAACCTTTTCGACAGAATTAAGGTAAGAATGTTTTTTTAACTTATACGGCGGGTGCGGTTATTTTCCGCCATTAGAAAATCGTCAAAGCTTCCCTTAAAATCTTATAAGAATATTTTCAAAGAAATTTTTTTATTTTATATGTCTCTTTAATGATTTCAAAAATACAAAGAGATATTTCTCTAAAAAGAGTTTTGATTTCATCTATGTCAACATCCTTTGATAGATTTTACGCTTATTTGAAGTTGATTTATTATGATACAAAAATTCTATATTGTATTGAAGGTTTTGTGATATATCTGACTATAGATGTACTATTTTTATATCATTCATAGTTTATGGTGAAAGTATTGACATTTCATATGCTAGTTTTAATACGAATTCTTTTGTTATGTTTAAACCTTTTCATATGGGAACACATTGAACTTAATATGTGACGGGTGGAGCCCGCTATAGCTCTTAGATGCATCGGTAGGTCTCATGAGACAAACTAGTTTCTTGGCACAAGGCCTTGACAAAATCGTATTTGTAGTCTTGGCACGAAGCCTTGGCTATGTGGTTATGATAGTCTGGTATTATGCATTCCATCATTATGAAAGTGGTTATTGATATTGCATTTGATTATTAGATTAGTAGAATATCCATGTGAATAAGTAAATGGCATTATTTTATTTTATTTATGCCATACTATGTTTAAAGTTCAAGTTTAAAAGGCTTTTGTTTTAGTCATACATTACCTTAAATATTTATTCTTATTTATGAAAGTTTCCGCTATATTGTTATCCTTACTGGGCATTTGAGCTCACCCCTTTTCTATGTTTTATTTTTCCCAGGAAGTGAAGAAGTAAATTATGAATGACCTGCAGGGATATTATGAGGGGTTAATAGTGTGGACTATGGAGACAATATGTTGTTGTAGTAGTTTTTCACTTTATGATGTAATGCAAAACTTTATGAATATATCTAGTGTTTCCAAGGCTACTAAACCAATCGGTCTTTTGAGATTTGATCTTTCTTCTGATCATGACAATGTTATGTAATAATGCACCGACTCTGGGTAACTGGGGTCGGGGCGTTACATCTATGACAACACTCACTTGGAAAGGGATGAAGTTTGAATGGATCCCATGGTACCAGGAATCCTTTGAGGAGTTAAAGTGTCGATTATTCACCAAACATGTTTTAATATTAATAGAGTCTAGTAAGGGCTACATGGTTTATTTTGATGCTTTAGGTATGGTCCATGGGTGTGTACTTATTCAGGATAATCATGTGGTGGCTTATAGTTCTTTCCAGCTCTGGCCACATGATAAGAATTATCTAACTCACGACATAGAGTTAGAAGTAGTTGAAGGACCCCGGGACACCCTGAGAGGGGAGGGGTGAATCAGGGTGACCACTTTTTCTTTTAAAGTGGTGGATCTTGTTCCCACGTTGGTAGGAACTTGCTGAACCTATATGATGATTATGATTATAAAGCAAAAATACACATGCATAGATAAGACACCGCCCTTTTTACTTGGTTCGCCACTAAGGGCTACGTCCAAGGAGCATACGCCGACAGGTTGTCGGTCGTACCAAAATCCACTATGCTTCACTAGCTGGAGATTACAAAAGTTTGGGCACAGTCACTCTGTCCCAGGCTCACTACCTTTACAAAGGTTCAAGAAGCTCACAGCTTCCCTCAGGTCACTCCCGTTGACTCCCCCTGGCTCACTGTCGTTGGTGAAGTCCCACTCAGTTTATAGACGTGAAGGTCTCTTCAATTGATAGTCATGAAGTTCATTGTCTCCTGTTCAGCATGAGACTTTGCTTGCATCAGAGTCCTGAGTTAATGCTCTGTTAGATCCAAATTCCAACCACTGATGAATACCCCCTTTCCCTTGTCCATAGGGCAAACAACCTTTGGAAAAGGCCTTCGCAAAGTACCCTACTTCGCAAGGCTCCCAATATTGAAAATCTCAAACAAGCCTTCATGGAGCCCCTTCCATTTCGCAAAGCTCAATCGCGAAGCACTCTCGCGATGCTCCAGCCTTCGCAATGCTTGGAAATCGCGAAGATCCTGCCTCTTCGCGGAGCTCACTGAGCCAACGTGGGGCGCACGTCTTTCACGGAGCTTGAATAGCCACCGCAAAGCTCCTCTTTTGCGAAGCACACTACCTTCGCGAGAGACCTTTGCGAACCAAGAGCAAAGAACTTTCTCTGAAATTCTATCTACTTCTCTCAAGGGGGTCAGCCTCTATTTATAGGCAATTCCACTAACCCTCGACCTTTCCGCGCGAAGTCAACGCCACGCCATTTCAAATCGCGAAGCTCCAATATTTCAGCCGGAATTCTGTCCAAATCACAAAGCACCACGACAATTTTCCGTTCGCGGAGCTTGACGTAGTCATGAAGAATCACCATAAACTTACCTTCACGGCGCGCCTTCATTCGCGAAGCTCATCGTAATCGCAGAGAAACACTGTCAACATTCCTTCGCGGTGCGCGCCTTCGCCGCGAAGCTCCCTCGCAAAGCCCTTCTCCACCGCGATGCGCTTCAGCCTCTGCCGTTCGCGAAGCTTGACGTAATCGCAAAGAGTCCCCGCCTCTATTCTTCTAGTCTTCGCAAAATCCAATCCATGCATCCCATATTCGCGAAACTCATGTCTTTTCCATATAAAAATATGATCTTCCTGGAAATCCACTCTTCGCGATGCTCAACAACTTCCAGATTTTGGACCCCAAAAATTTGGCAAACACTGGGAAACGGCGCCACCTTCAAAACTGTTGTGTGCTTGAACGATATGATCTCTTGCTGGTACATGATCCGAACTTCCATTGATGATTGAAAAAAAACACAAACCACACTCCAAATAATGCATAAAAGACCATGGTTCCAACAATCTCCCCCTTTGGGTTTGTTGGCAATCAGAAGAAAAATTCAATCGATCACCATCTATGTGAAAACCAAAAAAAATGCAGGAATCAACCCAGCCAACACTCTAAGTCTACGTGAGAAATGCTCGGTGTAGAAAACAAGAGAGGAGGCTTGAATTGGGTTCCACTATTTTCCTTCTCATTCTTCTCATCACAGAAGTTGCCTGAATTTATTCCTTCTCCTTTCTCCCCCATTGACAATAAATCCAAAGACCAGTAAATTTTTTTCTCACGTTCAACTCAAACCATACTCCCCCTGGATAGTATCTCCCCCATAAACCTGCATCATATCCATAAACATATTAAAACATTTATAACAAATGGGGAGAGGAGAATACCATAACCTCCTTATGAACTGGGAGGTGGTCGAACACCGAGGTTCAACCGATGCTTCTCAAACACAGCTGCTGACAGTGGCTTTGTCAGGATATCAACCACTTGCTCACCTGTTCCCACATGATCCAATCTAATCACGCTTTGCTCAACTTTATCTTTGATAAAGTGATACCTGATTTCAATGTGTTTTGTACGAGAATGATGAACATGATTCTTAGTAAGATCAATTGCGCTCTTATTGTCACAGTAAATCACCATTGGTTGTGTCACCTCATCACCAATATCAGTTAATTGCTGCTTCATCCATAGTAGTTGAGTGCATGCCTTTGTGGCGGAGATATACTCTGCTTCAGCAGTACTAAGAGAAGTACTTTATTGTTTCTTGCTCAACCAGCCAACACATTTCCGCCCAATATAGAAAGCTCCACCACTAGTGGACTTTCTGTCTACAACATCACCAACCCAGTCAGCATCAGAAAACGCTGATAATTCACTGTCACTGCCTGCAGCAAAAAATAACCTGAAGTTATGTGTACCTTGAATGTACCTCATGATTCTTTTTACTGCTGCCATATGTTCCTCCTTTGGATTACTCTGAAAGTGGGCCGCAAGGCATGTTGCAAAGACAATATCTGGCCTTGTCACTGTCAGGTACAGTAGGCTTCCAATGATCCTCCTGTACATGGTGGGATCAACAGAGTTCCCATCCTCATGCTTTCCAAGTTTAGTTCCAACTGCAATCGGATTTGACATTGGTTTGGAGTCTTGCATATTGAACTTCTTCAGAAACTCTCTTGAATATTTTTCCTAAGAAATGAAAGTATATTTCTTCTTTTGAATCACTTGCAGCCCCAAGAAATATGTGAGCTCCCCAATCATAGACATTTCAAATTCTGATTTCATGTGGTTGGCAAATTCATCCACTGATTTCTGCCTACTGCCACCAAATATGATATCATCAACGTAGACAAGAACCATGAATTGATCTTTTGGATAATTATTCACATAGAGATTGTGATCAACTCCTCCTCTTTTGAATTCCAACTTCTTGAGATATGAGTCCAGCCTTGAGTACTATGCCTGTGGTGCCTGCTTCAAACCATATAGAGCTTTCTTCAGTTTGCAGACCTTTGTTTCATCAGTACCCAAAACAAATCCCACTGGTTGTTCAATGTAGACTTCTTCTTCGAGTACACCATTCAATAATGCTGTCTTGACATCCATTTGATATACTTTATATCCTCTTTGGAGTTCCATGGCAAGGAAAAGCCTGATTGACTCCAGTCTAGCCACTGGAGAAAAGGTTTCTTCCACATCAATGCCTTCAATCTGGGAATATCCTTTACATACCAGTCGTGCCTTGTTTCTGATGACACTTCCATGTTCATCAAACTTATTTTTTAAGATCCATTTGGTACCAATCACATTGTGACCTTCGGGTCTCTGGACAAGATCCCATGTCCGATTCTTGTCAATCTGATCTAATTCATCATTCATGGCTTTCACCCAAGATTTATATTTTGCAGCTTCTTCGAATGAGGATGGCTCTACAACTGATAGAAATGCAGATTGCGTGGTATTCCTCATCCTTCTTGTTTGAGTGGGTGCACTCCTATCCCCAATTATGTAGGATGGATCAATCTCAGCTCTTTGATTTCTCCTGCGAGGTTCAGTAGTGTTCTCTTCAGCCATAGTTTCTACTTCAGATTATTCTTCTGAGTCAACATCATGATGTGATTGCTGAGTGTTTTGAACAACTTCCTCTATTTATACATTTGTATTTTCTTGACATTCACATTCTTCCTGACTTTCTATCACATCAGCATATGACATCCTTAAAGCATTTGCGGTTTTCTCTTCAAATATCTTAACATCACTGCTTTCCACAATCCTTCCCAAACGCTTGTTGAAACATTAGTAGGATTTGTTGTTCATTGAGTAACCGAGGAAAATTCCTTCATCTGCATTATCGCCATATTTCCCTTGATTTCCTTCTTTGTTCTTGATGAAGCATTTACTTCCAAAGACACGAAATTATTTTAGAGAAGGTTTCCATCCATGCCACAATTCATATGGTGTCTTCGTCTCACCCATATAAAGTCCTGTTCGATTCTGAATGTACACTGCAGCTTGAACAACCTCTTTCCAGTAATGTCGTGGAATACGACTCTTAATCAACATAGTTCGTTCCATGTTGTTCACCTGTTGATTCCTATGTTCAACAACTCCATTTTGTTGTGGAGTTCTCACAGCAGCTACCTCATGTTGTATCCCATGTTTCTCCAGATAATTCTCTAATTCAATGGACATGTATTCTCCTCCATTGTCAGATCGCAACACTTTGATTGTTCAACCAGTATCATTCTCGGCGATTCGCCGATATGTTTTCATGCAGTCAAGGACTTGTCGTTTCCTGTGAATGACCATCACACATGCCATTCTACTGTAATCATCTATGAAAAGGACAAAGTACCTTTCTCCATGAGTTCCGGCAACATTTATTGGCCCACAAACATCTGTATGAATCAGATCAAGAAGGTGAGATGCTCTTTTCTTCTTTGGCCGATATGAACTGCAGACTAGCTTCCCACGAATACAAGCATCACAAGATTTTTCACGCTCACACTTCAGGTTGGGAATGTCCATGACAATTCTCAATTTTGATATTTTCTCCATGTCTTGTTGATTGATGTGTCCCAATCTCCGATGCCACAAATTGTTTTCTTCTTCAACAGTCATGTAACATACATTTTCTTCACTATCAACCTGATACAAGTTGCCTTCTGTTCTGCATCCCTTCATAAGTGAATTTCCAGTTTTTCCCTTGATAGTGCAACCTTTCTGATTAAAAGTAACAATAAGTCCTGAGTCACAGAGTTAACTCACGCTGAGGAGATTATGACGTAGGCCATCTATGTAAAGGACTTCAGTCTTCTTTAGTTCTCCATTAGCTAATTTGGTACTTCCACTCCCCTTGATTTTCAGATCCGTATCATTACCAAATCTTACAGTACCATCAACATTCTTTATGATGTTCATTAGTAGGCCGGCATTACCTATCATATGAGATGAACAACCGCTATCCAGAATCCAGGTACTGTTGTTCTTTGTAGCTTTGAGGGCCACCTCTACAAGGTTGGATTTTTCAATTTTCTTCCTTTCCTTCCATGAGACGTTAGATTGAGTATATAGAACTGATGGCCTTTCAACTATCTCTTCCGCATATCCAGGTTCTTCATAGTCAAAGTATTCTTTGAGAGGTGAGAACCTGTTTGAAAGAGAAACACTGTCTTGCTAATGAGACTTGAATTGTCTTGAAATTCGGTATGAGGTGTCCATGTCCCTTCTCTGCCTGCAATTAGCGGCCTTATGGCCAAAGTTAGAACAAAGAAAACAATATCCATAGAAATTATTTCTTCTATAAGAATTAGGATATGAAATTGTTCTCCTTTGTTGAGTATCTATATCTTCTCCATTCAGATAGCTTCTTGCCTCTTCACAATAAGACATTGTATGGCCTAGATAGCCACAGAACTGACACTTCACGAGAGGAAATGTCTTCTCACTTGAATTTCTTCTTGTACCCTCTTCCTTGGGAGAATAGAAAGATTGTCTGTCATTTCTGAATGTTTGACGATAACTTTCAGATCTCCTTTTAGTTTGGATTGAGGATTCCCTTTTTAGAACTCTAGGAAACGTTTCAACATGTACAACTTTCATCTTATCTTTCTTTTGGATCTTTTCACTTCCAGCAATTGATATCTCAACCTCACATCCAATTCCACTCTTTCCCATGAAAGCGGGTCTTTGATCACTCAAGATTTTTTCAACCCCAACTGAACCACACTTGGCTCTTGAAAGTAATTCTGCATCTGAGAATCTCCCAAACTGTATTTTCCTCCTCGATTCTTTTGGAACTGATTCAGTCTCTAGTTTACTCCTTAGAGTAACTACTTCCTCTTCAAGACCCTCAGCAGTCTTGGATTTTTCATCCAGTCTAGATGTGAGGTCATTGATGACCTTTTCCTGCTCTTTAATTCTCAGCTTTAGATCAGCTACATCATCATTGCTTTCAATTATTTTAGACTGTACCTTCACAAATTCTTCTAGTCATTCAATTTCAGCTTCAAGTTGATCAACGTATTCAGTTGATTCTTCTACAATTGATTTCCACTTATTGCATATCTTACATTTAATCTTAAGCTTACTAACCGCATCCTTAAGTTGCACCTCAAGATCTACACAAGTTCTCAATTGTTTTTCTCCATCAGTATCTTCTGACTTTTCAACAGTGGCCATCATAGAAGCATGGTTCCCAGTTTTGAATTATGGTTCTTCTTCATCACAGAATTCATTATCATCTTCTTCCTCTTCACAGACAAAACTCTTCCTTTGCATTTGCTTACCAGATTTGAAGTCTCCCTTTTTGAAGAACCTTCTCTGAGGCTTCTTGAAGTTTTCATCTTCACTGTCATCATCATTGGTATTCCTTAATCACTGAGAGGCAATGTGCCCAACTTTTCCACAACAGAAACATGTGAGAGGTAACTTCCCTTTGAATTTCCCTTTCCCCTTTTGGAACTTCTTTGCAATGAGAGAAAGAATTTCTTTTTCTTCGTCATCTTCACCGCTACTATCCTTTGAGATTTTCAGTTTATCCATGGCCTTGAATGCCATTTCCTTGCTCACTCGAGTCGTAGCATCATCAGGTTTGACTCTCATTTCATATGCTACCAAACTGCTCAGTAGATCATCTAGAGAAAGTTTGGAAAGATCTCTTTCCTCAAGGGCTGACACCTTCGCATTATACAGAGGTGGAAGTCTTCTCAATATATTCTTTACAATATCAATGTCTTGGATTTCTTTTCCTAGACCCCAAATAGCTCCAACCACTTCAGTAATTCGATTGAAAAAACAGTCTGCATTCTCGTCTGGATGCATCTTCAAATCATCAAACCGATTGTGCAGCACTTGTAGTTTCGCCTCCTTCACTTTGCTATCACCTTCATAAATATTCTCAAGTTTATCCCACATGAATTTTGCTGAGGTGCAATTCATCACCTTTAGGTAGATCTGATCAGAAAGGGCTGCAGTGAGTGCATTCTGTGCTTTAGCATTTGCATCAAGAAGTTTCCTGTCAGTTTCAGTCATAGCAAGGCCTGTTAGATCAGTGACTTGTATTCCTTGCATAGTAGAAAAGAGAACTTCCATTCCAAGAGATCTCAGATGAGATCTCATTCTATTCTTCCAGATCTGGAAGTTTCTTCCATCGAATTGAGGAACTCCCCTGACACTGATCGCGTTTTCCATGACGAAAGAGGTCAGATTTAACATGAGTAAACTCCCTTTGATACCACTTGAAGGACCCCGAGACAACCTGAGAGGGGAGGGGTGAATCAGGGTGACCACTTTTTCTTTTAAAGTGATGGATCTTGTTCCCACGTTGGTAGGAACTTGTTGAACCTGTATGATGATTATGATTAGAAAGAAAACATACACATGCACAGATAAGACACCGCCCTTTTTACTTTGTTCGCCACTAAGGGCTACGTCCAAGGAGCATATGCCGACAGGTTGTCGGTCGTACAAAAATCCACTATGCTTCACTAGCTTGAGATTACAAAAGTTCGGGCACAAACACTCTGTCCCAGGCTCACTGCCTTTACAAAGGTTCAAGAAGCTCACAGCTTCCCTCGGGTCACTCCCGTTGACTCCCCCTGGCTCACTGCCGTTGGTGAAGTCCCACTCAGTTTATAGACGTGAAGGTCTCCTCAATTGATAGTCATGAAGTTCATTGTCTCCTGTTCAGCATGAGACTTTGATTTCATCAGAGTCCTGAGTTAATGCTCTGTTAGATCCAAATTCCAACCACTGATGAATACCCCCTTTCCCTTGTCCACAGGGCAAAAAACCTTGCGAAAAGGCCTTCGCAAAGTACCCTACTTCGCAAGGCTCCCAATTTTGCAAAGCTCAAACAAGCCTTCGTGGAGCCCCTGCCATTTCGCGAAGCTCAATCGCAAAGCACTCTCGCGATGCTCCAGCCTTCGCAATGCTTGGAAATCACGAAGCTCCTACCTCTTCGCGGAGCTCACTGAGCCAACGCGGGGCGCACATCTTTCGCAGAGCTTGTATAAGGCCCCAGCCTTAAACCTTAAATAATCTTGAGTTATTACAAGATTACACATTGATGATCTTTTTAGGTTTAGAGTTTTAGAGAATTAGATCATGAAACTTGCATTACATTCCACATTTAGACAAAGTGGTTACATAAAAGACAGTATTCATTCTTCCCATCAATGGAAACATATTTAAAATAAAACATGGATTCTTTCTTGACACATCCTTGACACTATCATCAAATCATGTACCCTTCCCTTGACCTGTGAAAAACATTTCAAAAACTTGGGATGAGCATAAAAAGCTCAGTAAGGGATATAAAAATATGGAAAGGAATCATGAGTACATGTATACATAAGAATGAAATCATACTTTACCCATAAAACATAAGCACCTTAAAATACCTCATAAAATCATAGAAATAATATGACATAAAGGTAACTTGAGGCATTCATAACATTATTACGTAGGTAGTAACCCTCTTGGTTACGTTTGGAATACCCATCACAGAATATTCCCTAAATCTCTTCAGAGAAACCTTAACGTTTCACTCCTTCGCGTTACCCAATGCATTGGAGAGCTATATCGGGCTCACCCACCATTAGTTTATCACGGAACCACCCGTTTTCATAACAATGCCCAAGAACCATAACATAAATGTGTCACATAAAACATGCATAAAGGAAACATAACATTTCCACATTTCAATCACAATATAACATTTTAGTATATTGAAATAATGAATCCATTCAAAAAGAAACCATTTCTAAAACCATTTAAAACCTTTAATAAAGATATTTTTTAATCAAAGTGTCCCATACAACCTTGAAGCTTAAAATTTTAAACCATTAATATCCATATAAATAAATCCTTAAAACCATTTTGAAAACATGTATATTAATAAGAACAAATAATTAAAACATTTAAAACGATATTTTGGTTAAAGGGGTTTTACCAAAATTAGAGACACTTGAATACAATAATTGAGGAATAACATTTAGTCAGAACTTTATAATATCATGAGAATAAATGGATTCATGATATAATACTCCAAAGGACAGTATATACACCATATAAGAGTGAATTGGTGCATAACAACAATGAACCTCAATAGAAATGTCAAATGTGATGAAATCCCTTATAAAGAAGGTATCCTTAAATTAATGACAAATCAATCTCAAAAATATGTGTGAAAAATATAAATACACCCAATATAATTGGATATTAAGTGTAAAACAATAAAAGGTCATTCACACATATTCAAAGGATGACATATTCAATAACTACATGTTGAACCCAAAGAAATCGAAATTGGGTTAAAACATTCCCTTGACAGCCTAACGACATCACATCAAAATGAGTTGATGAGAGATAAGAAGTGTATCTCATCACTTGGACATAAACTTTACATCAATAAGGATATATGAGAACATATCCCTACATAAAAATATGTAAATTAAAAGACCCAACAAAATAAGTCTTTTAAAAAATAGGAGGGTGAAAGGTTCCCTTACCGACTTGGGTATCTTTCAAAACATACACCCCATCAAAGAAGGACAATAGATCATTGATGTAAATACTCATAAACGAAATTATATTACACAAAGAGTATAATAATGGATAGTACATACACCACTAAATGAAATTTGTGGCAAATGTAGCATAAATCTCCCGGGAATAAAAGTGAGATGAAAAATCCCTTACGAAAACTCAGCAGCCTAACGACGCCACATAAAACTTCCGAATATGGATTGATGAGATCAAATAGGGTATCTCATCAAATTACAATAAAATGTACAGAAAGAGGAATATAATAGAACATCCCCCAACATTACAAAGAGGAGCTTAAAAGAAGTGACATAAAGGAGAGTACTTAAAAAGAAAGAGAGAGGTAAGATCTCTTACGAAAGTTCGGCAGCCTAACGGCGCCACTCAAAACATCCAAAATGGATTGATGAGAGAGAATAGGGTCTCTAATCACATTAACATAAAAATTAAAGTAAGTGTAATATAAAATATCATCCCAATAACAAGAAATATGAGCTTTAAAAGGAATGACATAAAAGTGTGTACTTAAAAAGAAAGAGAGGAGTAGGATCCCTTACCTCAGGTCCGACTTGACTCGATCGTTCTTTAACGTCCTGAATAATAAACTTGAGTTAATTTATACTTCCTTAAGAACCTTTTTCAAGTTCATTATTCCTTTTATATCACTTATTACCATTTCATAAACATTATGTAATCATTTAAGTTAATAATGTTCATTTTGTCGGTATTTGGTTCTTAAGTCGAAAGTGGATTTCTTACAATTACATGTTGTTCGTGTGGTCAAAGGTTCTTTATATCCAGAATGAAATTACTGGTTTGGATATTATATATATCATATATATACAGAATATACATTCTTTTATAAAATCACATAATCATTTAGAAGAAAGAAATGAAATGCACCGTTCATGGAGACGGTAAGCCGTACGTACGCATGAACACTACTTTCATTTCTATGTCGTATTAATGGAATTAAAACTATATGAGAGGTATGTATATTTTAATTACAGAATTATATTAATCATTTAGATGTATCATACATCATATATATCCATTATATATATGTACTTATAATAGTACATTACATTTGGGGATAAGAAATGAAATGCACCGTTCATGGAGACGGTAAGCCGTACGTACGCATGAACGCTACTTTCATTTCTATCTCATACTTTAATGGAAAGAAATAATAATGATATAGAGGTATATAATAATTCCAGTATAACATCATATATAATAACATTAAATCGATCCTTTATACGTCCCACGTATGGCATTAACGAATCACATCACTTTGAGGGGGCGGTAGTCCGCACTTCCTAAAATGAAGATATCGCGTATACCCATAATGGAAGCCATAAAGGTAAGACAAAAATGAAAAATACAGAAGCATAAGTAAAACCTAAACATATTATATATCATATATAAAAATAGTGACATCATAATGGCCACCTTTGAAGCTGTTAAATGAGTATTGAACAATCATCGTTTCGGGAGGCACAATTTCGCCATCCACGGAAACCGTATGTTCTTTAACCATTTGATGTAGTTTTGTGAGAGTGTAGCTCGAATAAATCTTATAAAAACACCCTAGTATATTGAAGATATTGGTGTTGTTACAAAAGAAGTAAATAAAAAGAGTTTAGGGGGTTGGAGAAGCAAAATAAAACAAATGAACATGAGAGAATGAATTACCTTTAAAAGTGTAACTCCTTTTGATTTGAGCCTAAAACCTTCATTTGAAAGGATTCTGCCCAAATGGAATCCTCTAGGATTAGGAGAGGGATGTGGAGAGAGTAAATGGGCAGGGGTTGTTCGATCCAAAGGCTTGAGGAGTGTGTTAAATTAGGTAGAGGTGGGGGCCTTTTATAAGAGGTGAGGAGGGGCACTTTTGGAAAGTAAGAAATATTACTTTATTTGAAAATGTGTTTCGGTTTTAAAAGGTCCCACATTGATATAATTCGTGGATAAGGTGATAAGGGTTCGAAATCCACCCATCCAATAATTTTTGGACATGTGTAGGTCATAGAGTTTACATTATCTTCTCATTTTATTTAAATCGTCAGATAATGATGTCATCGCTGCATCATTATGATGTCATAAATAATTTAATTTATTTAATGTATAAAAATTATTAAAAAATACTATGATGTAGGAAATATTTTTATCTTTCCAATGACTATTTATAATCAAAATTTTGACTTGTTTAAACCCACTTAAAAACTATTTTAGTAAAACAACTCATGTTTGTGTCAATTTAATTTTAACATTAAATAAAAATATATTATTGTCATTTTCAAACTAAAGTGGCTACATGGGGTCCCCAAGTTGGCCCAAGGCTTGTATTGGTCGTCCATGACTCACCAAATAGGTGTAGGACAAGTGTCATGGTGTTTTCACATTCTTATAATATCATTTTTACCTTAAATGACACTAATTACCTCTAATCGCGATTAATGAAAAAAAGTTACTATTCTCCAAAAAATTATTTTCATCCCATTGAACCACATTTTACATACTAATGACAACCATGTATGTAGGATTTTAAAAATTCAATACACATTAGTGGTAAACTTTCATTTAACTGAAAAATCAGTTTGCTTGATTACCACTTAGTGGTTTCACTATTCATCAAAAATTGGAGTTTTTCAGAAAAATACCAAAACTTCACCCTAAGCTATATTTGATATTCCAATTTCAAAAATGAAGTCCGTTTTAAAAAATTCAAAACATATTAGTCACATTAATTAATTTAATAATTAATTCCTGCTGTCAGAGCAAATAGCGTGTTTTTATAAAACAATAAGTATCAAAAGATTGACACTAGTTTAAGTCTGATTTCAAAGTGAAATTAATTCCAACGACCACTATTGGATTTAATGGTAAAAATATTTTATAATTTCACTTTAAAACCAATTAAAAATATTATCTAATCATATAAATAAATTATATTAAAAAGAGGTTTTGAATTAAAACACAACATTTTACACTATTCATTAAAAATGAACTTTATCGAAAAAATACCAAAAAATTACACAAAGTAAAATTTGATGTCCCGATTCTTAATAAGAGTTTTATTTGGTCCAAAAGAATGTATAAGAGTTATCAAAACTATATTTAATGACAGTTCTCCATTAAAAGGTGATAAGTGAACCTTTAGTAAAAACTAGGGCATATACGCCTAAAATTGAATTCTTTACGTATTTTAAGCCTTTAGATTTTATTGGATAAATGTAAAAACATTTAAAAACATATATAATCATATTTTAGTTATTTATATACATTCCCGCCAATACAACGGCTACATGTTAACTACCATTTAAAATAATATTATTTTATTATTGGAGTGCAACGTAAGATTCCCAAGAAACTCGTTGTTGCGTATTGGTTACGCCATCGAGCATAGCGTCCCCTTTAAAGTCATATTAATACTTTATTCACAAATATGGATAAATATGAAAATTTCATATTCTTTATTTACCTGGGATGTTACATCCTTCCCCCCTTTTGGGAATTACGTCCTCGCAATTTTTAAAATTGAGCTTGGAAACATCCTTGAACGTCCCACATCGAAACAAGAGTCGGTAAAACAATCACTTTAAAATAAAGGAAGATAAGTACAGAGGTCACCCGAGTTAACCCATACTATGATTCCATGTAGAAAAACATGGACATGGAAGAAAAAGCAAAGGGTCATGTTCTTGAGGGAGAGTGATAGTAAACATGTCTAGGAGAAAGTTAACAATGAGAAAATCACAAACTTGTGATGGGTTAAACGGTATTCGATTCCCCAGTAGGAAAAGCTAATAGAAAACATTTTCATGTTAAGTTATTTTTTATTGAGGAATTTATTCATAAGGAAACATAATCACTTATCATGTTGACTTTCAACTTTTACTATATTCCTTAATCAAACTCATATTTTTTCCAAAAGATGAGTATTTAGGGAGACTTGTTTGCATTAAGAGTACTATAATAAATTTCTAGAGAATCACCTAATCCACAAAAGAGAACTATATACTTCCCATGTCTTTAGACTTTAACCAAAACCAAAACCAAAAAGGCCAGTACAAGATCAGATAATCCAGAAATGGATAACCCTTTATAAAAAGAAAATCTATGCTTAATCTCCAAAATTGTGTCTAACTAAACCCAGAGTTCAACGAGGACCATCCGATAAACAATTTTTCCATAAAATTCTTCAAAGTAAACCAAACTAAGGTTAAAACCCAAATATTTGAAGGATTTAGTCGCATAGTTTTCCAAGTTAAATCGTAACATTTATCTCCAAACAATATCAGTTGCTCCTAAAGTCTCGTATTGAAAAGTAATTAACCTAATCACATATCCTCCATGATAGGTTAATCATTTTCATAAATAACCCAAAATCAACTTACTCTTAATTCATAAAATCATATAACTAGAAAGAATCGGTCAAACTAACCAGGGACTTCACGTAGTCCAGTGGTAGGCGATAAATACCAGTCGCACTTTGGTTGTGGGTTCGATTCCCGCAGCTTTGTCAGACGCGACGGGTTGTCACACGGTCTGCGTGTTGTCCTTTTTCCAAAACTATAGAATTCTTAAATCATTCCCCAAAATGAGATAAAATCTCCAAAAATAATCATAACATATTTTAACCTCAAGTTTATCTCATGCCTTTCATTTTCCAGCATATCATATAATAACCCATAATTACCTCAAAAGTAAGGATCATATAAACTCTAATGGTTACCTTTATAATTATTACCTGAAATTCCACATGGATTAGTCATCACGTACATGATGCATTACAGAACATACAAAGGTTAAAATGGTTGATCATGACTCCTTGATATTTGGTTTAGAACAACCACGAGTTTCCTCATTGAATCCTCCATTTTATCTAGTATCTTAATCAGAGAACCACCGCAGTTTCCTTCAAACCTGTTGTCTCTTTGGTGCCTGCTAGATCCATCCATTCACTAAAACAGAAATTTCAGTGTGAGTATATCAACAAAACCACCATGTACTAATGAGGAAGATAAACACTAAGATATACTTACTCATTCACTTTATCTAAAAATAGGACTCTTTCTGAAATCCTAACCATTATGGTAATGTCACTTATGCTTAAAGAATACCCTAACCTCTAAAGTTATCTAAACCGACCTCTGATACCAACTATAAGGCCCCAGCCTTAAACCTTACATAATCATGAGTTATTACAAGATTACACATTGAGAATCTTTTTAGGTTTAGAGTTTTAGATAATTAGATCATGACACTTGCATTGCATTCCATATTTAGACAAAGTGGTTACATAAAAGACAGTATTCATTCTTCCCATCAATGGAAACATATTTAAAATAAAACATGGATTCTTTCTTGACACATCCTTGACACTATCATCAAATCATGTACCCTTCCCTTGACCTGTGAAAAACATTTCAAAAACCAGGGATGAGCATAAAAAGCTCAGTAAGGGATATAAAAATATGGAAAGGAATCATGAGTACATGTATACATAAGAATGAAATCATACTTTACCCATAAAACATAAGCACCTTAACATACCTCATAAAATCATAGAAATTATATGACATAAAGGTAACTTGAGGCATTCATAAAATTCTTACGTAGGGAGTAACCCTCTTGGTTACGTTTGGAATACCCATCACAGTATATTCCCTAAATCTCTTCGGAGAAACCTTAACGTTTCACTCCTTCGCGTTACCCAATGCATTGGAGAACTATATCGGGCTCACCCGCCCTTAGTTTATCACGGAACCACCCATTTTCATAACAATTCCCAAGAACCATAACATAAATGTTTCACATAAAACATGCATAAAGGAAACATAACATTTCCACATTTCAATCACAATATAACATTTTAGTATACTGAAATAATGAATCCATTCAAAAAGAAACCATTTCCAAAACCATTTAAAACATTTAATAAAGAGATTTTTGAATCAAAGTGTCCCATACCACCTTGAAGCTTAAAATTTTAAACCAATCATATCCATATAAATAAATCCTTAAAACCATTTTGAAAACATGGATATTAATAAGAACAAATAATTAAAACATTTAAAATGATATTTTGGTTAAAGGGGTTTTACCAAAATTAGAGACACTTGAATACAATAATTGAGGAATAACATTTAGTCAGAAGTTTATAATATCATGAGAATAAATGGATTCATGATATAATACTCCAAAGGACAGTATATACACCATATAAGAGTGAATTGGTGCATAACAACAATGAACCCTCAATAGAAATGTCAAATGTGACGAAATCCCTTATAAAGAAGGTATTTTTAAATTAAGGACAAATCAATCTCAAAAATATGTGTGACAAAAATAAATACACCCAATATAATTGGATATTAAGTGTAAAACAATAAAAGGTCATTCACACATATTAAAAGGATGACATATTCAATAACTACATGTTGAACCCAAAGAAATCGAAATTGGGTTAAAACGTTCCCTTGACAGCCTAACGACATCACATCAAAATGAGTTGATGAGAGATAAAAAGTGTATCTCATCACTTGGACATAAAATTTACATCAATAAGGATATATGAGAACATATCCCAACTTAACAATATGTAAATTAAAATACCCAACAAAAGAAGTCTTTTAAAAAAGAGGATGGTGAAAGGTTCCCTTACCGACTTGGGTATCTTTCAAAACATATACCCCATCAAAGAAGGACAATAGATCATTGATGTAAATACTCATAAACGAAAGTATATTACACAAAGAGTAGAATAATGGGAAGTACATACCCCACTCAATGTAATTTGTGGCAAATGTAGCATAAATCTCACGGGAATAAAAGTGAGATGAAAAATCCCTTACGAAAACTCGGCAGCCTAACGACGCCACATAAAACTTCCGAATATGGATTGATGAGATCAAATAGGGTATCTCATCACATTAAAATAAAATGTACAGCAATAGGAATATAATAGAACATCCCCCAACATTACAAATAGGAGCTTAAAATAAGTAACATAAAGGAGAGTACTTAAAAAGAAAGAGAGAGGTTAGATCTCTTACGAAAGATCGGCAGCCTAACGACGCCACTCAAAACTTCCAAAATGGATTTATGAGAAAGAATAGGGTCTCTCATCACATGAACATAAAAATTACAGTAAGTGTAATATAAAATATCATCCCAATAACAAGAAATATGAGCTTTAAAAGGAATGACATAAAAGTGTGTACTTAAAAAGAAAGAGAGGAGTAGGATCCCTTACCTCGGGTCTGACTTGACTCGATCGTTCTTTAACATCCTGAATAATAAACTTGAGTTAATTTCTACTTCCTTAATAACCTTTTTCAAGTTAATTATTTCTTTTATATCTCTTATTACCATGTCATAAACATTATGTAATCATTTAAGTTAATAATGTTCATTTTTTCGGTATTTGGTTCTTAAGTCGAAAGTGGACTTCTTACAATTACATGTTGTTCGTGTGGTCAAAGGTTCTTTATATCCAGAATGAAATTCCTGATTTGGATATTATATATATCATATATATCCAGAATGTACATGCTTTTATAAAATCACAAAATCATTTAGAGCAAATAAATGAAATGCACCGTTCATGGAGACGGTAAGCCGTACGTACGCATGAACGCTACTTTCATTTCTATGTCGTATTAATGGAATTAAAAATATATGAGAGGTATGTATATTTTAATTACAGAATTATATTAATCATTTATATGTATCATACATCATATATATCCATTATATATATGTACTTATAATAGTACATTACATTTGGGGAGAAGAAATGAAATGCACCGTTCATGGAGACGGTAAGCCGTACGTACGCATGAACGCTACTTTCATTTCTATCTCATACTTTAATGGAATGAAATAATAATGATATAGAGGTATATAATAATTCCAGTATAACATCATATATAATAATATTAAATCCATCCTTTATACGTCCCACGTATGGCATTAACGAATCACATCACTTTGAGGGGGCGGTAGTCCGCACTTCCTAAAATGAAGATATCGCGTATACCCATAATGGAAGCCATAAAGGTAAGACAAAAATGAAAAATACAGAAGCATAAGTAAAACCTAAACATATTATATATCATATATAAAAATAGTGACATCATAATGGCCACCTTTGAAGCTGTTAAATGAGTATTGAACAATCATCGTTTCGGGAGGCACAATTTCGCCATCCACGGAAACCGTATGTTCTTTAACCATTTGATGTAGTTTTGTGAGAGTGTAGCTCGAATAAATCTTATAAAAACACCCTAGTATATTGAAGATATTGGTGTTGTTACAAAAGAAGTAAATAAAAAGAGTTTAGGGGGTTGGAGAAGCAAAATAAAACAAATGAACATGAGAGAATGAATTACCTTTAAAAGTGTAACTCCTTTTGATTTGAGCCTAAAACCTTCATTTGAAAGGATTCTGCCCAAATGGAATCCTCTAGGATTAGGAGAGGGATGTGGAGAGAGTAAATGGGCAGGGGTTGTTCGATCCAAAGGCTTGAGGAGTGTGTTAAATTAGGTAGAGGTGGGGGCCTTTTATAAGAGGTGAGGAGGGGCACTTTTGGAAAGTAAGAAATATTACTTTATTTGAAAATGTGTTTCGGTTTTAAAAGGTCCCACATTGATATAATTCGTGGATAAGGTGATAAGGGTTCGAAATCCACCCATCCAATAATTTTTGGACATGTGTAGGTCATAGAGTTTACATTATCTTCTCATTTTATTTAAATCGTCAGATAATGATGTCATCGCTGCATCATTATGATGTCATAAATAATTTAATTTATTTAATGTATAAAAATTATTAAAAAATACTATGATGTAGGAAATATTTTTATCTTTCCAATGACTATTTATAATCAAAATTTTGACTTGTTTAAACCCACTTAAAAACTGTTTTAGTAAAACAACTCATGTTTGTGTCAATTTAATTTTAACATTAAATAAAAATATATTATTGTCATTTTCAAACTAAAGTGGCTACATGGGGTCCCCAAGTTGGCCCAAGGCTTGTATTGGTCGTCCATGACTCACCAAATAGGTGTAGGACAAGTGTCATGGTGTTTTCACATTCTTATAATATCATTTTTACCTTAAATGACACTAATTACCTCTAATCGCGATTAATGAAAAAAAGTTACTATTCTCCAAAAAATTATTTTCATCCCATTGAACCACATTTTACATACTAATGACAACCATGTATGTAGGATTTTAAAAATTCAATACACATTAGTGGTAAACTTTCATTTAACTGAAAAATCAGTTTGCTTGATTACCACTTAGTGGTTTCACTATTCATCAAAAATTGGAGTTTTTCAGAAAAATACCAAAACTTCACCCTAAGCTATATTTGATATTCCAATTTCAAAAATGAAGTCCGTTTTAAAAAATTCAAAACATATTAGTCACATTAATTAATTTAATAATTAATTCCTGCTGTCAGAGCAAATAGCGTGTTTTTATGTAGTTGTGTGAGAGTGTAGCTCGAATAAATCTTATAAAAACATCCTAGTATATTTAAGATACTGGTGTTGTTACAAAAGAAGTAAATAAAAAGAGTTTAGGGGGTTGGAGAATCAAAATAAAACAAATGAACATGAGAGAATGAATTACCTTTAAAAGTGTAACTCCTTTTGATTTGAGCCTAAAGGCTTCATTTGAAAGGATTCTGCCCAAAGGGAATCCTCTAGGATGAGGAGATGGATGTGGAAAGAGTAAATGGGCAGGGGTTGGACGAGACAAAGGCTTGAGGAGTGTGTGAAATGAGGTAGAGGTGGGGGCCTTTTATAAGAGGAGAGGAGGGGCACTTTTGGAAAGTAAGAAATATTACTTTATTTGAAATTTTTTTTCGGTTTTAAAAGGTCCCACATTGATATAATTCGTGGATAAGGTGATAAGGGTTCAAAATCCACCCATACAATAAGTTTTGGACTTGTGTAGGTCATAGAGTTTACATTATATTCTCATTTTATTTAAATCGTCAGATAATGATGTCATCACTGCATCATTATGATGTCATAAATAATTTAATTTATATAATGTATAAAAATTATAGAAAAAATACTATGATGTAGGAAATATTTTTATCTTTCCAATGACTATTTATAATCAAAATTTGGACTTGTGTAACCCCATTTAAAAACTGTTTTAGTAAAACAACTCATGTTTGTGTCAATTTAATTTTAACATTAAATAAAAATATATTATTGTCATTTTCCAACTAAAGTGGCTCCATGGGGTCCCCAAGTTGGCCCATGGCTTGTCTTGGTCGGCCATGACTCACCCAATAGGTGTAGGATAAGTGTCATGGAGTTTTCACATTCTTATAATATCATTTTTACCTTAAATGACACTAATTACCTCTAATCGCGATTAATGAAAAAAAGTTATTATTCACGAAAAAATTATTTTCATCCCATTGAACCAAATTTTACATACTAATGACAACCATGTATGTTGGATTTTCAAAATTCAATACACATTAGTGGTAAACTTTCATTTAACTTAAAAATCAGTTTGTTTGATTACCACTTAGTGGTTTCACTATTCATCAAAAATTGGAGTTTTTCAGAAAAATACCAAAACTTCACCCTAAGCTATATTTGATATTCTGAATTCAAAAATGAAGTCCGTTTTAAAAAATTCAAAACATATTAGTCACATTAATTAATTTAATAATTAATTCCCGCTGTCAGAGCAAATAGCGTGTTTTTATAAAATAATAAGTAGCAAAAGATTGCCACTAGTTTAAGTCTGATTTCAAAGTGAAATTAATTCCAACGACCACTATTGGATTTAATGGTAAAAATATTTTCTAATTTCACTTTAAAACCAATTCAAAATATTATCTAATCATATAAATAAATTATATTAAAAAGAGGTTTTGAATTAAAACACAACATTTTACACTATTCATTAAAAAATGAACTTTATCGAAAAAATACTAAAAAATTACACAAAGTAAAATTTGATATCCCGATTCTTAATAATAGTTTTATTTGGTCCAAAAGAATGTATAAGAGTGATCAAAACTATATTTAATGACAGTTCTCCATTAAAAGGCGATAAGTGAACCTTTAGTAAAAACTAGGGCATATACGCCTAAAATTGAATTCTTTACGTATTTTAAGCCTTTAGATTTTATTGGATAAATGTAAAAACATTTAAAAACATATATAATCATATTTTAGTTATTTATATCCATTCCCTCCAATACAACGGCTACATGTTAACTACCATTTAAAATAATATTATTTTATTATTAGAGTGCAACGTAAGATTCCCAAGAAACTCGTTGTTGCGTGTTGGTTACGCCATCGAGCATAACGTCCCCTTTAAAGTCATATTAATACTTTATTCACAAATATGGATAAATATGAAAATTTCATATTCTTTATTTACCTGGGATGTTACATCCTTCCCCCCTTTTGGGAATTGCGTCCTCGCAATTTTTAAAATTGAGCTTGGAAACATCCTTGAACGTCCCACATCCGAACAAGAGTCGGTAAAACAATCACTTCAAAATAAAGGAAGATAAGTACAGAGGTCACCCGAGTTAACCCATACTAGGATTCCATGTAGAAAAACATGGACATGGAAGAAAAAGCAAAGGGTCATGTTCTTGAGGGAGAGTGATAGTAAACATGTCTAGGAGAAAGTTAACAATGAGAAAATCACAAACTTGTGATGGGTTAAACGGTATTCGATTCCCCAGTAGGAAAAGCTAATAGACAACATTTTCATGTTAAGTTACTTTTTATTGAGGAATTTATTCATAAGGAAACATAATCACTTATCATGTTAACTTTTAACTTTTACTATATTCCTTAATCAAACTCATATTTTTTCCAAAAGATGAGTATTTAGGGAGACTTTTTTGCATTAAGAGTACTATAATCAATTTCTAGAGAATCACCTAATCCACAAAAGAGAACTATATAATTCCCATGTCTTTAGACTTTAACCAAAACCAAAACCAAAAAGGCTAGTACAAGATCAGATAATCCAGAAATGGATAACCCTTTATAAAAAGAAAATCTATGCTTAATCTCCAAAATTGTGTCTAACAAAACCCAGAGTTCAACGAGGACCATCCGATAAACAATTTGTCCATAAAATTCTTCAAAGTAAACCAAACTAAGGTTAAAACCCAAATATTTGAAGTATTTAGTCGCATAGTCTTCCAAGTTAAATCGTAACATTTATCTCCAAACAACATCAGTTTCTCCTAAAGTCTCGTATTGAAAAGTAGTTAACCTAATCACATATCCTCCATGATAGGTTAATAATTTTCATAAATAACCCAAAATCAACTTACTCTTAATTCATAAAATCATATAAATAGAAAGAATCGGTCAAACTAACCAAGAAATTCATGTAGTCCAGTGGTAGGCGATAAATACCAGTCGCACTTTGGTTGTGGGTTCGATTCCCGCAGCTTTGTCCGATGCGACGGGTTGTCACACGGTCTGCGTGTTGTCCTTTTTCCAAAACTATATAATTCTTAAATCATTCCCCAAAATGAGATAAAATATTCAAAAATAATCATAACATATTTTAACCTCAAGTTTATCTCATGCCTTTCATTTTCCAGCATATCATATAATAACCCATAATTACCTCAAAAGTAAGGATCATATAAACTCTAATGGTTACCTTTATAATTATTACCTGAAATTCCACATGGATTAGTCATATCGTACATGATACATTACAGAACATACCAAGGTTCAAGTGGTTGATCATGAATCCTTGATATTTTGTTTAGAACAACCATGAGTTTCCTCATTGAATCCTCCATTTTATCTAGTATCTTAATCAGAGAACCACCACAGTTTCCTTCAAACCTGTTGTCTCTTTGGTGCCTGCTAGATCCATCCATTCACTAAAACAGAAATGTCAGTGTGAGTATATAAAAAAACCATCATGTACTAATGAGGAAGATAAACACTAAAATATACTTACTCATTCACTTTATCTAAAACTAGGACTCTTTCTGAAATCCTAACCATTATGGTAATGTCACTTATGCTTAAAGAATACCCTAACCTCTAAAGTTATCTAAACCGACCTCTGATACCAACTATAAGGCCCCATCCTTAAACCTTACATAATCTTGAGTTATTACAAGATTACACATTGAGGATCTTTTTAGGTTTAGAGTTTTAGAGAATTAGATCATGAAACTTGCATTACATTCCACATTTAGACAAAGTGGTTACATAAAAGACAGTATTCATTCTTCCCATCAATGGAAACATATTTAAAATAAAACATGGATTCTTTCTTGACACATCCTTGACACTATCATCAAATCATGTACCCTTCCCTTGACCTGTGAAAAACATTTCAAAAACTTGGGATGAGCATAAAAAGCTCATTAAGGGATATAAAAATATAGAAAGGAATCATGAGTACATGTATACATAAGAATGAAATCATACTTTACCCATAAAACATAAGCACCTTAACATACCTCATAAAATCATAGAAATCATATGACATAAAGGTAACTTGAGGGATTCATAACATTCTTACATAGGGAGTAACCCTCTTGGTTACGTTTGGAATACCCATCAAAGTATATTCCCTAAATCTCTTCGGAGAAACCTTAACGTTTCACTCCTTCGCGTTACCCAATGCATTGGAGAGCTATATCGGGCTCACCCACCCTTAGTTTATCACAGAACCACCCATTTTCATAACAATGCCCAAGAACCATAACATAAATGTGTCACATAAAACATGCATAAAGGAAACATAACATTTCCACATTTCAATCAAAATATAAAATTTTATTATATTGAAATAATGAATCCATTCAAAAAGAAACCATTTCCAAAACCATTTAAAACATTTAATAAAGAGATTTTTGAATCAAAGTGTCCCATACCACCTTGAAGCTTAAAATTTTAAACCATTAATATCCATTTAAATAAATCCTTAAAACCATTTTGAAAACATGGATATTAATAAGAACAAATAATTAAAACATTTAAAACGATATTTTGGTTAAAGGGGGTTTACCAAAATTAGAGACACTTGAATAAAATAATTGAGGAATAACATTTATTCAGAACTTTATAATATCATGAGAATAAATGGATTCATGATATAATACTCCAAAGGACAGTATATACACCATATAAGAGTGAATTGGTGCATAACAACAATGAACCCTCAATAGAAATGTCAAATGTGACGAAATCCCTTATAAAGAAGGTATCCTTAAATTAAGGACAAATCAATCTCAAAAATATGTGTGAAAAATATAAATATACCCAATATAATTGGATATTAAGTTTAAAACAATAAAAGGTCATTCACACATATTAAAAGGATGACATATTCAATAACTACATGTTGAACCCAAAGAAATTGAAATTGGGTTAAAACGTTCCCTTGACAGCCTAACAGCATCACATCAAAATGAGTTGATGAGAGATAAAAAGAGTATCTCATCACTTGGACATAAAATTTACATCAATAAGGATATATGAGAACATATCCCAACATAACAATTTGTAAATTAAAAGACCCAACAAAAGAAGTCTTTTAAAAAAGAGGAGGGTGAAAGGTTCCCTTACCGACTTGGGTATCTTTCAAAACATACACCCCATCAAAGAAGGACAATAGATCATTGATGTAAATAATCATAAATGAAAGTATATTAAACAAAGAGTAGAATAATGGGCAGTACATACACCACTCAATGGAATTTGTGGCAAATGTATCATAAATCTCACGGGAATAAAAGTGAGATGAAAAATCCCTTACGAAAACTCGGTAGCCTAACGACGCCACATAAAACTTCCGAATATGGATTGATGAGATCAAATAGGGTATCTCATCACATTAAAATAAAATTTACAGCAAGAGTAATATAATAGAACATCCCCCAACATTACAAAGAGGAGCTTAAAATAAGTGACATAAAGGAGAGTACTTAAAAAGAAAGAGAGAGGTTAGATCTCTTACGAAAGTTCGGCAGCCTAACGACGCCACTCAAAACTTCCAAAATGGATTGATGAGAGAGAATAGGGTCTCTCATCACATGAAAATAAAAATTACAGTAAGTGTAATATAAAATATCATCCCAATAACAAGAAATATGAGCTTTAAAAGGAATGACATAAAAGTGTGTACTTAAAAAGAAAGAGAGGAGTAGGATCCCTTACCTCGGGTCCGACTTGACTCGATCATTCTTTAACGTCCTGAATAATAAACTTGAGTTAATTTCTACTTCCTTAAGAACAATTTTCAAGTTCATTATTCCTTTTATATCACTTATTACCATGTCATAAACATTATGTAATCATTTAAGTTAATAATGTTCATTTTGTCGGTATTTGGTTCTTAAGTCGAAAGTGGACTTCTTACAATTACATGTTGTTCGTATGGTCAAAGGTTCTTTATATACAGAATTAAATTCCTGATTTGGATATTATATATATCATATATATTCAGAATATACATGCTTTTATAAAATCACATAATCATTTAGAGGAAAGAAATGAAATGCACCGTTCATGGAGACGGTAAGCCGTACGTATGCATGAACGCTACTTTCATTTCTATGTCGTATTAATGGAATTAAAACTATATGAGAGGTATGTATATTTTAATTCCAGAATTATATTAATCATTTAGATGTATCATACATCATATATATCCATTATATATATGTACTTATAATAGTACATTACATTTGGGGATAAGAAATGAAATGCACCGTTCATGGAGACGGTAAGCCGTACGTACGCATGAACGCTACTTTCATTTATATCTCATACTTTAATGGAATGAAATAATAATTATATAGAGTTATATAATATTTCCATTATAAAATCATATATAATAACATTAAATCCATCCTTTATACATCCCACGTATGGCATTAATGAATCACATCACTTTGAGGGGGCGGTAGTCCGCACTTCCTAAAATGAAGATATCGCGTATACCCATAATGGAAGCCATAAAGGTAAGACACAAATGAAAAATACAGAAGCATAAGTAAAACATAAACATATTATATATCATATATAAAAATAGTGACATCATAATGTCCACCTTTGAAGGTGTTAAATGAGTATTGAACAATCATCGTTTCGGGAGGCACAATTTCTCCATCCACGGAAACCGTATGTTATTTAACCATTTTATGTAGTTGTGTGAGAGTGTAGCTCGAATAAATCTTATAACAACATCCTAGTATATTGAATATACTGGTGTTGTTACAAAAGAAGTAAATAAAAAGAGTTTAGGGGGTTGGAGAAGCAAAATAATACAAATGAACATGAGAGAATGAATTACCTTTAAAAGTGTAACTCCTTTTGATTTGAGCCTAAAGGCTTCATTTGAAAGGATTATGCCCAAAGGGAATCATCTAGGATGAGTAGAGGTATGTGGAGAGAGTAAATGGGAAGGGGTTGGCCGAGCCAAAGGTTTGAGGAGTGTGTGAAATGAGGTAGAGGTGGGGGCCTTTTATAAGAGGAGAGGAGGGGCACTTTTGGAAAGAAAGAAATATTACATTATTCGAAAATGTGTTTCGGTTTTAAAAGGTCCCACATTGATATAATTCGTGGATAAGGTGATAACGGTTCGAAATCAACCCATAAAATAAGTTTTGGACATGTTTAGGTCATAGAATTTACATTGTCTTCTCATTTTATTTAAATCGTCAGATAATGATGTCATCGCTGCATCATTATGATGTCATAAATAATTTAATTTATTTAATGTCTAAAAATTATAAAAAAAATACTATGATGTAGGTAATATTATTATCTTTCCAATGACTATTTATAATCAAAATTTGTACTTGTGTAACCTCACTTAAAAAATGTTTTAGTAAAACAACTCATGTTTGTGTCAATTTAATTTTAACATTAAATAAAAATATATTATTGTCATTTTCCAACTAAAGTGGCTCCATGGGGTCCCCAAGTTGGCACATGGCTTATCTTGGTCGGCCATGACTCACCCAATAGGTGTAGGACAAGTTTCATGGTGTTTTCACATTCTTATAATATCATTTTACCTTAAATGACACTAATTACCTCTAATCGCGATTAATGAAAAAAAGTTACTATTCACCAAAAAATTATTTTCATCCTATTGAACCACATTTTACATACTAATGACAACCATGTATGTCGGATTTTCAAAATTCAATACACCTTAGTGGTAAACTTTCATTTAACTGAAAAATCAGTTTGCTTGATTACCACTTAGTGGTTTCACTATTCATCAAAAATTGGAGTTTTTCAGAAAAATACCAAAACTTCACCCTAAGCTATATTTGATATTCCGGATTCAAAAATGAATTCCGTTTTACAAAATTCAAAACATATTAGTCACATTAATTAATTTAATAATTAATTCCCCCTGTCAGAGCAAATAACGTGTTTTTATAAAACAATAAGTATCAAAAGATTGACACCAGTTTAAGTCTGATTTCAAAGTGAAATTAATTCCAACGACCACTATTGGATTTAATGGTAAAAATATTTTCTAATTTCACTTTAAAAACAATTCAAAATATTATCTAATCAGATAAATAAATTATATTAAAAAGAGGTTTTGAATTAAAACACAACATTTTACACTATTCATTAAAAAATGAACTTTATCGGAAAAATACCAAAAAAATTACACAAATTAAAATTTGATGTCCCGATTCTTAATAAGATTTTTATTTTGTCCAAAAGAATGTATAAGAGTGATCAAAACTATATTTAATGACAGTTCTCCATTAAAAGGCGATAAGTGAACCTTTAGTAAAAACTAGGGCATATACGCCTAAAATTGAATTCTTTACGTATTTTAAGCCTTTAGATTTTATTGGATAAATGTAAAAACATTTAAAAACATATATAATAATATTTTAGTTATTTCTATCCATTCCCGCCAATACAACGGCTACATGTTAACTACCATTTAAAATAATATTATTTTATTATTAGAGTGCAACGTAAGATTCCCAAGAAACTCGTTGTTGCGTGTTGGGTACGCCATCGAGCATAGAGTCCCCTTTAAAGTCATATTAATAATTTATTCACAAATATGGATAAATATGAAAATGTCATATTCTTTATTTACCTGGGGTGTTACAGCTTGAATAGCCGCCGCGAAGCTCCTCTTTCGCGAAGCACACTGCCTTTGCGAGAGACCTTTGCGAACCGAGAGCAAAGGACTTTCTCTGAAATTCTCTCTACTTTTCTCGAGGGGGTCAGCCTATATTTATAGTCAATTCCACCGACCCTCGACCATTCCGCGCGAAGTCAACGCCACATCATTTCAAATCGCGAAGCTCCAAAGTTTCAGCCGAAATTCTGTCCAAATCGCAAAGCACCACGGCAATTTTCCATTCGCGGAGCTTGACGTAGTCACGAAGAATCACTGTCAACTTACCTTCGTGGAGCACCTTCATTCGCAGAGCTCATCGTAATCGTGGAGAAACACCGTCAACATTCCTTCGCGGCGCGCTCCTTCGCCGCAAAGCTCCCTCGCAAAGACCTTCTCTGCCGCGATGCGCTTCAGCCTCTGCCGTTCGCGAAGCTTGACGTAATTGCGAAGAGTCACCGCCTCTATTCTTCTAGTCTTCACGAAATCCAATCCATGCATCCCATATTCGCGAAACTCATGCCTTTTTCATATAAAAATATGATCTTCCTAGAAATCCACTCTTCGCGATGCTCAGCGACTTCCAGATTTTGGACCCGAAAAATCAGGCAAACACTGGGAAACGGCGCCACCTTCAAAACTGTTGTCTGCTTGAACGGTATGATCTCTTTGCTGGTACATGATCCGAACTTCCATTGATGATTGAAAACAAACACAAACCACACTCCAAATCATGCATAGAAGACCATGGTTCCAACAGTAGTGATGTACACCATAAATACTTGGCATCATTACCTCTTTATGTAGAAATTTGTGTTCTACTATGACTGTAAGATTCTAGCCTACATATTCTAAGAGAAGGATCTAAATCTGAGGGAGTTCCGTTGGATTAATTAACTAAAGGGGTTCGACTTTGAAATTGTCTATACCCTAGGAAAGGGAAATGTGGTGGCATATTATTTGATTAGGAAAGTACCAGTGTAGGATTTGAGGAAGTCCAGTGATGAGTGGACATTGATGGGGCTCTTTGCTCTGATTCACTTGGAGAGAAAGGATCATAACAGAGGTACATTCTTAGATAGTGTTCAGTTGACTCAAGCCCATCTATAATTTATTGATCGAGAGCATCCCGATGATGATCTATGTCAATGGTATATGCAATTTCTTTATGGTGGGGATAATTTCTCATAGTGGTCTTTTCTCTCAAGGTATTTTTTTCATCAGGGGTGGTGCAGTGGTACTGTTATCCCTGTAGAAGGTGGTGATGCATGATAGCCACCAGTCTCATTGGGATATCTATCATGGTACTACGAAGATGTATTATGAAGTTATTCTCTAGTCTTTGTGGCCATGTATGAGACGGTACATAAGTAAATTTGTATTGAGATTCTACACTAGTCAACAGCTAAAATCAGAGCATCAAATACCATCTGGTTAGCTTCAATCATTAGCCATTCCTAATTGGAAGTGGGATGAAGTTTCCATGGAATTAATTATTGGTATACCTCGTATACCTCGAGGTAAGAACACTATTTGGGTAGTGATTGATCATATAACCAAATCTTATCACATAATTATGGTTAGAGACATAGGTAAAGTGGATGAGTTTGGTTGATTGTATATTCAAGAGATATTGAGGATTCATGGTGTGTTGTCAACAATTATCTAAGATAGAGACCCCCATTTCTCCACTCGGTTTTGGGAAGGCCTCCAGAAGGCTTTGGGGTCACAAATTAAGATGATCATGATATACCATTCTCAAAAGGATGTCCAGATGGAGTGGTTGAATCAGATTCTAGAGGACATGATTCGCGCATGTGTGTTGGATTTCAGAGGTTCATGGGATAACCATCTGGGATTGGTTGAGTACCCTTATAATAATAGAAAAAAAATACTCGATTAGAATGGAACCCTTTGAGGTGCTTTATGTTCAGCATTATTGGTCTCATTTATGTTGGGATGAGGTAGGCGAGACCTCACTTTTGGGATAGAGCATTGTGTAAGAGATGTTTGAGAAATTCAATTTGATCAGGTTGTAGTTACTAACAGCTCAGAGTCACCAAAAATATAATGCAGATTAGAGGTAACAAGATCTTGATTTTTAGTGGGTGACATAGTTTTATTGATGGTGGCCCCTCTCCTAGGTCATCATCGTTTGGGAAAGCAAATAAATCTAACACTCTGATATGTTGGACCTTTCGAGATCACTAAGTAGATTGGAAATGTGGCATATAGGTTAGCTTTTCCTTCTAATTTGATATTGATTCACAAAGCCTTCTATGTCTCACAATGGAAAAAGTATAATACCAATCCATCACACCTATTTAATTATGAGGATTTAGAGATGGAGCCTGGTTTATCAGTATTTGAGCATCCATTTGAGGATAGTGGATTCTCAGGAGAAGGTGATTCGTGGGAATTCCATTCCATTGGTTCACATTATTTGGCAGCATGGGAATGACAAGAATGATACTTGGGTGTGGAAGTCATGGGTTGAGAATAATTTGCCATTTTTATTCTATAATAAGACTTTGAGTTGACTTTCTGAGGGATGAATGTTTTCATGGTGGGGAGAATTGTCACACCTGAACTTCACATTTCAATATACTTTTAATTTTAATTTTTATCTCATAAATTTATATTCCTTTTTATTTTTTTTAAATATGGGTCATGAACAAAATGACTATTTTAATTTTGTGCTAATAAATGAGCATTGGCTTGGTAATGCCCAACACACGAGCAGGGCACGAGCGAAGCTGTGTGGCTTCACCAGTTGACTGTGTGACCTACCCGATACACAGATGGTAACTAAGCCAAAAAAAATAAAATTATTATAATTATAATTATCATTGTTATTATTATTGTTATTATTATTATTATTATTATTATTATTACCTTAATTTAGTTTCTAAAATTATCTGATAACGTTATTAACATTTTTTTTATTAATGTTTTAAGTAGGTAATTTTTATTAACATCAATAATATTATTATTATTATTATTTCCATTATTAATATATATTATCATTTTTATTTATCATTTTTTAGATTGGTTTAGGTATTTTTTAGGGTTTCTACTTCAATTTTTTTCTTTTCCTTTTTTATCCTTTCTTTTCCATTTATTTTTTTCTTTTATTTTTTTCATCCCTCTATCACAACCTCTCCCCCACACGTCACACTATAGCTCATCCTCCCTGGTTCTCTCATAGAACTTCCATAAAAACCTAGTCCCAGCTTTTATTCTCCCTCTTGCTGAACCGGATCCTGCACTCCTCCTTGGCCGGATCTCACACCAGAGGTCTACCCCCACTCATGTTTAGAAGACTGCACTCATGCATCCCCTAGTTTGGCTAAAGCTCTGACATCCTATCCCTTGGATATGACTCTTTCCATCCACTACCCCTTTTTCTGGTACTTTACACCTCCGACATCCTCCATCGAGCTATGTCCAGCATCCCACACCCTCACTGTTGGTGTATTTGCCTTCGATCGATTGTTCTTATATTCTAGGTGGTAGTGTGGCTAGTGTTTCAGTTCTCTGTTGGTTAATTTTTGATTTCTTTGATTCAATACCTTGTTTTAGGGCTTTTTATAGATCCCTTGTGGTGCAATCGGCATGCAGTGGGAGTTTTGCATCAATTTCTGAGGTTATTACTACACTGAGGTATGTGTTTCCCCATGAAAGGATTTATTAACTAATTAGGTTTCTTGTTTAATTAATTTAATATATTTATTAATTATATTACAATGTGCATGGATTTTTTATTTGAAATTTGATGTACTTTTATTTTTCTAGTAGTGTTTTTATGCAATATTAGTGTGTTCTCTATGATAACGCATGATGAAACATTATTTCATGTTTGTTACATTATAAAGCTAGTTTATCAGAATGTGAAGGACTTTTTTTTGTGTTTTGATGTGGTGTCAGTATGAATTTTTTTATAAATGAGGTTTTGAGTGGTTTTTTGGCATCTTGAGTCATGAATTGTTTTTTGAGAACTGTTAAATGAATATTTCTAGTGTTTGATTAATTGCAGTTATGGTCTTTAAAAAATTTGCAGTTGGTTATTTAACTGTGTAGGTTAAGCAACTTGAGTTTTGAAAATTTTTTAGTGTGTGTAATGTTACTAAATAATTTTTATGTAGGTTAATTTGTGGCGTAGGACTTAGGTAATACCATATGTGTTTTGCGTATTTGACATTAAAAAGCAATGTGAACTTGGATGTTTTGACAGAAAATGGGAAGCCTGGGTAATAGGTGGGTGGACTAGATCTAGAGTGGTAGTGTTACAGGATCGGAATTGGCCCAGTTTCACTTAGCTAGTTTGATGATTACAATACTAACTAAAAATTGGATGAAAATTGGAGACTACAAGGTTATGGATGTGTTTCCCTACTAGTGGCTCATTTACAAGAACATATGTTTTTGTGGTTCCAATTCTTTTTTCACCAAGACACGATGTTCTAGGGTCCTTTTATTATACTAGTACCTATAGAGATTCTCCCACTTTTGGTGCTCCTGGATTACATTACACTAACCATCGGCATGTTATGTGACTTTTTTGGTGTCATAAAATTAAAAGTGTTTTTATTTTTATTTTTTTAAAAAACTTATTTTCTTTTTATGTTGTATTTTTTTTAAACTATTTTTACTAAAATTGATAAATCTTTTATTTATTTTCCTTGGTTAATCTTGAAACTACTTTATCATTTAATCTTTATATGTGGAATATTTTTTTGGTTGCATCCTATTGAGTATTATATCACACCTTACTTAAACCGATGAGAGTAAGTAGATTTGGTCATGTCTGATACAGGTAAAGGTAAGGCTTTTGGGAGTGGTGGTCTGGGTTGTTAGTTGACTTCTTGGCATGTAATTATGGAGATAGCCTCAGGGTGGTGTCATCTCACTAGGTGGTGGTTTTGAGTCAGTTTTTGTTCACCCTACTTAGTGGTAGTTGTTGTGTGGATTTTTGGTTTACCTATGTGACTGAATTTTTGGTTTCTTTAATGGCTTGTTTGCTTGCGACTTTAAATTTGAGTTTGGTTTATTTTTCCATAATTTTTATATTTATTTTTTTCTCTTAAATCATTCATAAAGTTTTATTTTGATACCCGGGCACTTGTTCCATCCTTTGGGGATCGGGAACACCCTTCAGGACTTGATGTGGACCAGTTCGGGCATCAATTGGATGGAGACCCGATTTGGTTCATGACACATACTCTAATAGTGGGATAAAATTCCATTTACCCTCTTTTAGAGCTTGGTATAACCTCTTGTTAGGTATAAAATGGGCCTAGATACCTTGATATGGGTGGGGGTGAATCAGGGTATGGATATTATTTTGAAAATATTTCATTCCCCAATAGATCTTTATCTCTTTATTATAAGTGTCACATTTTTTAAACTTAAGTGTTAATGTTGATCTTATGCTTTCCTTATTTATCTAATAATTATTCTTTGAATGTAATGTAGGAAATCAAGTATAAGAACTCATCCATTTATATTTAGTTCACCCTCACTAGGATACATCCATGGATTTTACAACGACTGTGTGTTGATTGTACAAAATTTACTAATGATCACATCCTGTAATAATGGTTTCAGCTAGATCACATCTATACCCAGGCTCAGTTCCCTTACAAGGTTAAGGGTCATCTTACTACTTTCCCAAGGGTCCCACCCTAAGTTTCTTTCTCTATCTCAAATTCAATGGAAAAGATCACCATCTTAATCTTTCTTTGCTCACAAATATTGGATATAATTCAAACATAGTTTATGAAATTGTTGGTCCCTTCATTATCTCTAATGAATACATCCTCATTTTGAGATATATGCTCTTATGAAGTTCCACTTTCATCTAATAGATGAATACAATGTTACCATATATTTACTGGGAAATTACATCTGAACAAATTCTGTGATGTTCACTATATTTGCGAAAATCCTCTTTCGCGAAGCTCAAATAGTCTTCCCGATGCTATTTCCTTTCATGAATCCCACATAGCCTTTGTGAAGTATACGCCTTCCATGAAGCTCACATAGTGTTTGTGAAGCTCCTTTCTTTTTCAAATCTTTTCTAGCCTTCGTGAATTCTATTACTTTCACTAGGCTTATAACTTTAGGTTGGATGTTGTAACCATTATGAACTTCTTCACGTGGAAATTCTTTTCAAACCACCTTTACGAACACTGATCCTTAATATCATAGTTAGGTCTCACTAGTTTTTTTAAAAGGGACAAGGCCTATTAATATACCTTTCCACCAATTCTAAAACCTCTGGGCCACATCATCACCATTTCATAATGATACCTATTTTTCATTATGAGGCTCCCTTTTTCACGATAATCTAGGAGAATTATCACATTCGTGATTCTTGTCATAATTTTAGAGATTGTTTTCAAAACCTTCATGCCTCTATAGTGCTCCACTTGTGATGCTCCTCAAATTAATCATTCATGATGCTTGTCGTTGTCACATAGATCATCGTTAACCTTCTTTGGCCAATCACGAAACCCATCATCACAAAACTCATGGATTTTACATATTTTCATAAGTCCTTTTAGTAAATAAACTATTCACAACACTATCCAAACTACAAATTTTTGACCCCAAAAATCTAGTAAACCCTGGGAAATTGCATCACCCTATTTACGTAATTTTCTATACCACTTCTAGAGAATTCATTCCTCTATCTTGGATCATTGTCAAAATACCTTGTTAACAATCTCTCAGGATCTCCCTAACTAATCATGGAAACCTTCTTTGTTAACAAACAAAATCAACCAAAAAAATAATGCAATGTTACCCTAAGGGATTTCTTCCCAAAACCTCTCATGTACTCTTTGAGATAATATAACATTAATCATTAACTAAGGAATTGGATGGAGATATAGGTCCCAATTTTCAAACAATAAATACATTTTTATATCAAAAGAACATAAAATATTCATCATATCAGAATCCATGAAAGGATATGGGTTTCATAAACATTTCATCATATCATAACCCATGGTAAAGAAATTATTTTTATAAATATTTCATCATTTCATTATAGTATAACCCTCATAAATAGAACAAGTTTCATAATCATATTTTCATTATAAAAATAAGTCATTCGGAGAAAGAATAATAATCTTATCATTGGATCATATCCACAATAAATAATAGGTAACATAAAATGATTTCATCATAGATGGAATATTATTTTGAAAGATCACATGGATCATTTCTTAAGGAAAATAACCTATCAAATTTAAAAATAAAGTTTATAATCAATAAACATTTTCAATATAGTACTCTTAAAATAACCTTTGAAAATTATAATGGAATATTAAAATATAATTTAAAACATTTATTGGGAAAAATATCATCTCTAATTTGATTTTTTTAAATAAATAACATAATAAAGATTATTTTGTTTTAAAATTACCTTAAAATATTATAAAGGAATCTTTAAAAATTATTTAAAATTTTTCTTGAAAAAAATATCCTATTAACATAAATTTTTCTAAAATAAAACTTTTAAAAAATACATTTGTTTGAAAATATACTTTGAAACCTATAAATTATGATTAAAACCATTGGGTGGTAATGAAAGTAGTAAATTTTGTTCCCACAATACACATTGAAACAAAGATCCATTTAAAAATTTTGTTAAAAGAAAAGTAGACAATGTTTTGAAAATGAATTGTTTAAAAAAAATTAAAAAATTGAAAATGGGTAAACTTTTATTTAATAAATATTTTGAAATTTTTTTATAAAATATTTATGAAAAATGGTTTTTGATCAAAGAGATAAATAATGATGATTTTTTTTCTGAAAAAACATTTTTTTAGACAATTTAATCTGTTAAGAGAGGAAATTGAATGTAAAACATGTATTATCCAGAAATAACTATTTAAGGGGATAATTAATTTGTTTCATGAGATAAATATCATAATATTTCATCATTGTAATCATATCTATAAATAATACTGATAAACATTGAGATTGTAACATAAACCAATTACCAATTTGATAATATTGAATCTTAATTCCCGTGAAAGAATATCATTAACTGAAAATTTAAATATCCTAAGAATAAAGAAATTCATGATATTTTATATCCAAGGGGATTTATATTCACCTCAAAAACTAATTTAGGTGCATAACATAACATATGTCCCAAAGAAGACATCTTAAGACACAAGTCCCATATAGTTTTCGTAAAATTTGAACTATAAAACCCATGAAAGAGATATCAAAAAATGAATATTTAAATACCTATAATTTTCAGTATAATAATAATAAAATTAATTAATTATTAATATATACACCACATAAAATAAATAAATGGTGAATATTACATGTGTCTGACAAAAATTAAAAGTGATACAAAAATCACTTACCTTAAGTATTTAATTCATTTTAAACCACTATTTTATAAATAAAATATTATTATAAATATATTAATTAACCACATATATATATCATTCTATATATTATTTACTTTTGAACTTTTACTACCAATTTATTAACAATTCCTTGCAAAAATCATGTTTCAAGCAATATCTGCTTTGTTTTTTTCTATGCTTTGATTTATTATTTTGGGTACTCTTACATTGATAATGGTTAAATAATATAAAAAAATTTAAAAAATATATAAATATAATATATATTCATTATATATTTGTTTACTATAATCCATAAAATTTAGAGACATAAAATGAAAAAACTATTCCTAGAGACAGTAACCCATACGCATGCATAAACATTGTTTCCATTTTCTCAAAAGATGAATTGTAATGAAGGTAAATAATATATTAACTTTTATAATAATATTTAAATCATATATATCACATATATTCATTAAATTTACCCTAATTACATTTCCTTCAAAGTGTTAGTGAAAAATGAATCCCATCGATATGGGGGGTGGTAGTCTGCCGTACATAGGAATCACTTTATCATATACCCCATGGATTGAAAAGTATGAATTTATATGTAACATAATAATTAAAAAAGTATAATTATGCTAAAAATATCATATATATTAATTTAATCTTTCCATATTACCATACAATTAAAATATAAATCAAAAGAACATCACATTGGTTCGTGTTGTGGTAGTTTCTTCTACATAACGAGCGACATTATTGTTTTCCAAAAAAATTGAAGATAAGAATTTATGTATGATATTAAAATAATATAGGTATAATAATTTCATAAATATAATATATAAACATTAAATCCATCATTATATCAATATGTGATTGTTGGTGATGGAAAACGAATAACATCGATTCACATGATTGTAGTCCGATGTACACATGATTAACAGTTTAGTTTTCTATTTGATAGAATATGAGATGAATGAAATTTATTAAATTAAAATAATAATTTATATCTATGCATGGGAGTTATTTTTCTTTTATATAAACATAATTGAATAATATTTTAATTATATAAAAAAATATGTAAAATAAAAATGCATAGTTTAAAACGTTATATATTCTTCAGATGACCTCTTTAGTTTTGACCTAAAGCCTTCCTATATTGGATTTATGATCTAACCAAGGCTTATATGATGTGGGTAGATATTTAATAAAGATACCTATGTAAGATTTTCTTAAAATAAAGGGTTTTAAATGTGTGAATATGAGAGGAGTGGGAGTGACCTTTTATAAGTGGGTGAGAGGACATACATGGAAATTTTTTAAAGAATGAGGTGCACCCAATTTATTTACATGAAGAAAGATCCAAAAAGACACATTATCAAACATTATAAGTAATATGGTCTAAATATGTTCAATCAATTTGTGTTTTAGATGTTTCTATATCATTTTACCCATTATCATTTTATTTTAACCCCCAATAAACTCATTTTATCCTTAACTTTGTTAATTAATTTTTTTCCAATTTTTTATATTAATTTTGATGAAAATTTAAGTTGAACATATTGAGAAATATAAATTATTTCTATTCAAAAGTTAGAATAAAATATTCCAAATTCTATTCACATAAGTGGAAAAATAAAAATTAAACCTTGAGATGTAACGAGAAAGCGATTTTCCTAAGGGAAAATGTTCAAGTGTTTAAAACATTTTTATATAAAAGTTCAATATGAAAATTATTCCAAAGAACATAATTGTATTAAAAAATATATAATATTACTAATTTTTCTTTTAAAAACATTTAAAAAAATAACTTTATACAACAATTAAATGAAAATCCAGTCTTCAATAAAAACTAGTATTTTTCACTATTCATAGAAAAATTCATATTTTTCAGAAAAATATCAAAAAATATCTGACACAGAATTTTTACATGTAGATTTACAAAATGGATTTAATTTTTTTAAAAGAAATTAATTTTTTCCAAAAATACCATTATTATATGTTCATAATTTTTTTCCAGAAAAAAATTATTTTCAAAACATATAATGATTTTACCAAATATTTAGTAATTTATTTGTAAATATGTTTTTATTACATAAAATAATAATAATTATTTTTATTCATGCTACCATATTAAATGTCAAGGTAATAATTTTTATCTTTTAATAATATTATTAATATTTTATCATGGTTTGATAAAACAAGGTGTTGTATGTAATGAAATCTATAGAAGAAATTAATTTTACTCAAAAATATATTTCATAAAATCATGGGGTGTTACATTTTAGACCCCTTAAATTAAATTTCTCCCTAAAAATTTATTACTTTGGTATAAACAACCAAGGATGGGTTTTTCTCATCAAATCCTCTCATTATCGTGTAGCTTCCTTTAGAAGGTGGTTTTTCCAAAAATCATTAATATGGAGAGTGGTCTTATTTTTCTGAACATTCTCAATATGATCTAGGGTCTCCATAAATTTATAATCATATGAATGTTTATTCTCTAGTGTTATGACCTATTAGTTCAGTACATATGAAGGATTGGGCTTTTACATCCATGGGAGAGATAAGTAGAACAGATCATGGGCATGAGAGAGGTTTGAGAGAAGTGACAATAGATAAACTTCCATCCTAATATGATTACTAATATTGAAGGGACTAATATTCCTAGGGCTTCAAATTATGTTATATCTTATGAAAAATTTCGTCATTAGGTTGTGATTCAATCCATTTACACTTTATATCTTACTCAAAAGACGAAGATGCATTTTTTATTAGTGAGGCACTAACAGATCATAAGATCCATAATAAAATGACAAGTCATTCTATATTTCATTAATTATATAATAAAAAAATGGTTTTCAAAAGTTATACAATATGAATAATTATTCATATGGTGAAGTAATACCTTAATCTCTAAAACAACATCAAAATATCACCTTAAACCATTCCATAAATGCTCAACCTTACGACCCATTAATAAGTAATAATTTATAAAGAAAGTAACTAAATTTACCAAAATAAAGTTAACATTAATCACCCAAATATAATTAAGTATATTTTAATGGTCATATACTAAACATGAGAATACCTTGATCATATATTCTCTTGAAGCGTGATAATAACATAAACTAAATTAAACCTCAATGAAAAATATATGCTTTTTCATTCCTCAAGTAAAACCATAGATAATTCAACATAATCAAAAAATAAAAAAATGTTGTGAACTCTATCAGTGATGATATATACCACATTATAAAAAAATTATTAATATGTTTATAGTTCAACAATATTGCAGAAATTAATTTATACCTATAAATCATCCATTTATCCCAACATTTTTACCTCAACATCAAGAACGAATTAATTGTTATCTTTCCCTAAATCATATGTTTTATAAAAAAATATAACCTATCCATTAAATGGAATTTCATGGTTATCATATCCATTCTACATTTTATTGAAAATAATTAATGAAAATATTCAACTAAAATTTTCTTATACATTCCATTATTATTTATTTTCAAGTCATAAACACATAAATCATTCAAATACATTCTTATACCATTCACTTGGCTACACCATCTTATTTATTAATACCTTCTTCCATTCATATTTAATTTTCAGTCTCTTCATCATCAATAAAATACCTTTACATACACGACCTTTTTGATCATATTCTTGATATTTCCCCCAGGAACATTGATTTTTATAGCTCATATTCTTCTTATATTTCTAACATTCAACAATTGACAACACATTATGGAAACCTTTATTCACATTAATTTCATTAACTAAACATTTCATTTTTAATCAGAAATAGATTACTATTTTCCCTTATTATCCACAAATAAAACATATTATTGTTCCATAAAAACATTCTAGGGAGTACTTCTTCCCACATTCATGAAAAATAAAAAATTGAATCTTCTTTTCTACATGGTTTCTATGAAAAAAAATCTCAGTGAACACTATCATTATATTCATTGGTGACCCTAAGGGTCAGTTAAGGGGTAATTTATTAATCATAATTCATGATAATTAATTATTCAAAATCAAAATATCCTTCACTCCAGTCATAATCACATCTTGTTACTCATAAAAACATAGTCTATCATATTCAACTTTAACCTTGTTCCTTCTTATTCCCACCATGTACTAAAACCAAAAATCATAGTTTGAGAAAAAGATATTCATAGCTGAAAACCGCATAATACTAAAAAATAACTTATAGGATAAAGAAAATTATTTTAAATATATGACACCTTTAGTTTAACCTAGGTCATCCTAATACAAAACTGAAATCCTTAATAATGGTTCATAAAGATTTTGTGAATTTTAAAAGCATATTCCTCACGAGTGTCAAACTAGGTATGTTGTAGGGGCCATTTTTGTGTACCGAGTAATGCTCAAGTAAATCCCAACACACCTTTTTAAGAGTTTTAACACCTAGGAACATCTATGCCAGAACCAAAAACTCTTATAGTATCTAGATTATGATGTGTGTTCTTGAAACCACCCCTTAATCTTTCACTAATATTCTATTATATTTTCCTATACATAGAATTAACCTTAGATCAATCCCTAGGGTTCTCACTAAGTTTTTCTCATCCTAGATTATATATTATAACTAAAACAATCATCCTATTAAAACTATAGTGACATGAGATTATCAAATATAGATATTACATCATTTTAGTTTATTGTTCATCACATTACAAAAAAACACGTCTGAAGATTATAAAGGTATAATTACTTTAGAAAATTTTAGACATAAAAAATTGGTTCATAGTAGTTATATATCTTCTCCAATGTATTTACTCATAACTATAACCCTTCATAGACATATAACACATAATACCTATCCTCACAATGTATAGAAAATGGGTATAAGAAAGGGTGAGATAAAATTCTCAGTAAGGGTAAATAAGGAAAATACATAAACATAATGTGATCAAAATGGAATGAGAACATCAGAATAACATATTAAACCCATAAATATATAATAAAAGATAAAAATATTTTACCATGGAATTAATATTTGTAGTTTATAAGACATTAATCATAAGAAAATCAAAGAGCATGAGCTATGAGATTATAAAATTACAATAAGACATGGAATTATTTCATAAACCTAAAAATAAAATACATTATTTCAATCCTACCCACTAGAAAATTAATAACATGTTAGGAATTTTCTAACCACCTATACACCTTCTTTGTTCTTGGGATAACCACCCTTGTACCCTCTTTTTTAGGCTTTGGATAACATCTGATGTTCCCTTTCAATTTATAGGTCATTTACCATTACCCAATGCAATTGAGGTAGATATAGGCCCTAACCAACACAAAATCCACAAACTTGAGTTCCATAGGATATAAAATCGTTCATCACATAAAAAACCTTTAAATGAAATCGTTTTCTTAAGAATTTAATCATATCATAACCCCCGGTAATGAATCATGTTTCATTAACATTTCATCTTTTCTTCATAACATAACATATGGAAAGGGAATAGGTTTCACAATCATATTGTAATCACAGTTATAAAAAATTCATAGAATGAATTATAATGGTTTACTTGGATCATTCATAAGTATAGAATAAGTAACATAAAATTATTTAATCAAATATGAAAAATGATTTTGAAAGATCAATTGGAACATTTCATGAGGGAAATAGCCTTTCTGGTTTAAAAACCATGCCTCAAAACAAGAATCATTGTCAAAATCTTTTTCTTTGGAAATATATATTTAAACATTTAAGGTAAGATTTAAATATCATTTAAAACATTTTTAGTATAATATCCTTTCCATTTTTTTAAATTAAAACATAAAACATTTTCAAAATCCTTTTATTTTAAAATAACCTTTTAATCCAATAAAGGAAGCTTTAAAATAATTTATTTATTTTTTTGAAAAAATATTCATTATACTTTTGTTTTATTAAGAATAAAACATTTTTTTTAAAGAAATTATTTGAAAATAAGAGTTTACACATATAAATTAATATTTTATACATTTGGTGGTCATGGTGGTGAAAAATTCTATTTATATATACACTTTAAAAAAAGAATCCTTTCACATTTTCTATAAAATCCAAACATGAATTGTCTAGAAAATGAAATGAATATTAAATTGAAAACACTTTTAAAAATAAAAACATGGGTAAAAATCTTTTTAATAAACCCATTTTATAATTTTTTAACATTTTTTAAATCATTTTCAGAAAATATGAATGAAAATGGGTTTTCAATCAAATAGATAAATAAACTAGATTTTTCTTAAAAAAATATTTTTTCTATCATTAAACCCTTATGATAAGAAAATGAATTGAAAAATAGTATTCTCTAGAAATAACCATAGTATAATAAAAAAATTATTTTCTTGTGATATTTATTATAAGGTTTAATCATTGGGAGTATAATCATACACAATCCCGATAAATGATTTGATTGAACATAAAACCATTACCACTTTGGTAACATTGAATCATATGACTTATAAAATAATAACATTAAATGAAAGAAAATATTTACTAAGAATAAATATATTAATGATATTACATATAGAAATGTATGTATATAGACATCATAGTAGAAGATAGGTTAATAACATGACGTATATCCCAAATAATACAAATTATGACAAAAATATCTTACTGTTTTGGTAACTTTTTAACTATAAACCTCGTGAAATAGAGATCCTAAAATAAATATTTAAATAAGAATAATTTTTAGGGTAAGAATCAAAAAAAATTATTAATGGGAATAATATTAAATAAAAAATGCAAACACAGAGTGAATATGACATATATCTCATAGAAAATAAATTGGAAACAAAAATCTAACACCTTATGTCTCGACTTCACTCATACACATTCAACATCCTAGATAATAAATATGATTGTATTATAAATTTGTTACATGTAACACCTATTTTTTTAAAATATATTCCCTTTATAATAAATTTAATTTCTTAGATAGCTTGGGAAATATGTAAAACCGGGTTTAAGCGGACCAAAATAGTAAATTAAAATATTAATATGAAAACATGATTTTTATAACCAAGACATTAAGGAATAGATAAATTATGAAAATAATATTGTTTAAAGGTGTATAAAATAAATTCAATTGTTATCTATTGATTATAAATAAAATAAGAATCACATAAAATTAAAAGTAGCTTTTTTTGAAAAACTATATTTTTCAAAGAAAACAATTTCATCGATTCTAGAACACTTTTGTTAAAATTAATTTTTGTGACATTTATATTTTTTTATTAAATGAAATAAATTTTTTAATTTAAAAAATCAAAATTCTCTTAGGGTTAATTTTTGAGATTTTCTGAAAAGTTTTATTTTTTGATGAATAGTTAAAAAATACCATTTTTATTAAAAATTTATTTTTCATTTAAAGAATTTGAAAGACCCATTTTATTTTAAAATGGTTCAACGAGTAAAATTAGTTAAATTATTAATTTTTTAATGAAAATAATTTCATTTGAATAAATTTAATATTTAATTTATAAATAAACTTTTTATAATCTTTTAATGGGTTTTACTTTGGAAATCCACTTTTTCATTATGTTTGCAGGTTTAATTTTAAATCAATTCTTGAAATTATATGAATTAGATTTTTAAAAATGGATTAAAAATTTGGAATCATAATAACTTATAATATATCATAAGTTAAAATTTAAATTTTACGATAATTAATATGGAAAACTATAAAAATAATTAGTGAGGATAAGGTGAAAAAGAGTTTTCCTACTGTAAAGTACGATGATATGGGTTAAAAATGATATAAAACTTTTAAGATTATATTTTATGGCCATATTTATAACTTATATCATCCAGTTATTGATAATGGTCCATTTTGGATTTTTTGTTGTGAAATTGGTGGGTACCACTTTTTCATTTTAAAACATCCAATTGTGTCATCCTCCTCAATTATAAAAGGGAATTATTTACCTTCACTTAATAACACCTATAAAGACCATTTTCATGACCAAAAAATACCAAAATAAATTTAAATCATCCTTATTTAAATTATAAGGCTATTGGTATTATCAAAATACCAACCCTAGGGACCTTAATAGGATTTCAAAAGGAGGTGTCTCTATGAGAAGGTAATTGTCTTAACTAATCTCTTCCATTTTCATTCTTATTTTCCACCAACAATTATTTATTAACAATTTAAATAAAATAAAAAATATACCATATAATTATATATTATTATGTCTATGGAACAATTTTTAATCATATTCTCCTTCATTAAATGGGAAACAAAATCATTGATCGTGTGTGTGATGAACTATACCCCCAAGAACCGATGTAACTCAATTTCCATCAACACATCTCAAAATTTTATATTATTATATATTTAATATATATATATATGATATTATTATACATCTATATTTATAATATTACATATAAATTCTTACTTTACATTCTTCTTATTATGCGATAATGTCACTCGCGTGTATGGGGAACTACTGCCTCGTGAAGCCATATGATTAGTCTTCCACTTATTATTTATATGGGAGGTAATAAGGATAAATTTAATGTATATAAGTTTTATATATAACATTATATTGATAATTTAAAATTAATATATCACCCACTACATTACTCTTTCACCCATTAAGAAATAATATCATCACTTATACATATGTATGACTTACCCTCTCCATGAAGCGACGTGATTAGTTTTCTCTATCAGATTTAAAAAAAGGATTTAAAAATAATTCTAATGATTAAATATGTTATTTATAACATTATTTTAATTCTGTAGATTCTGGATCTATATCCTATATACATGATCTGAAAATTTCATGAAAATAAACGCATGAGAAAACAATGAAATTAACACGAGAAATAATGAAAATAATGAAATATTATTAAAAAATTAGTCGTAAAATGTTATAATAAAATCATATTTGATATTATAAATTTGAATATGGTTTTCGTTTTGGTATAAATTAATAACATGTATAAAAATATTATAAAGGAGATTCAAACATGCTCAACTATAAGGAAGCAGAAGGTAAGGGATTTCATCCCAAATTCCATTTCATTGAGACATATTTGTTAATGTGAACCTATTCACTTTTATATGGTGTATTTACTGATTCTTTAATGTATTTATCAGGAATAAATAGTTATTCATGATTTTATTATAATAACCTATTCTTAGATAATCGATGGTCACCTCTCATTTCTTGTTTAATTTTATGATTTCCAACTTTATTTTGAGACAATAACTTTGTTATGATCATTGTTCATTGGTAATTAAATTTCACATAAATTTGAATATTATTTACAAAAATGGATATGATTATTTCCTAAACCATATAATATGTTCACATATGGTGTGAATTTTAATGTTATTTTATTATCTATAGAAATAATTAAGAACCTATATTCTTTACTCAATACATTTATTTGATGATATGACACATTATTCATGAATTTAATCAATTATTTGACATATGAGTAATTATTTGGACATGAAATAATGGGGGGCCAATTTATAGACATCCCATTGATGCATCAATATTCTAATTATGTGAATCTGTAATCTATCATTAAATGGGGGGTTTTGACCGTATTTTTAAATTTTCTTATTAAAAGTATTTATAATAGAGGTATTATAAAAATATACTCTTTATTTAACCTTAATATATGATTTATTATATGGTATTATAATTAATAAAACATGTAAAATAGAGAATTATAGTTTCTTTTGGAGGTAGGTACATTGAATAGAATCTTAAATTGGAAAAATTATATTTATTGAGAACTTCCTTAACATGATGATAATATTCCATGGATTTTAAAACTGAATAGGAAAACTTGGGGACATACATAAGAAAGGGGTGAGCTGTAAATCACAGTAAGGGGTAAACACATTATAAAATAAGAAATTAAAACATGTTATAAAATAGGCATATCAATGGGGAATAACATGAACACGAATAATAAGGCATGACATAGTATGATAATCATAACACGGGATATATGACATCAACTTAAAACACTGTATCATAAACGTAGTTCAAGGATAACCAATAAGACATAATTATTTAAAAATTACCATAAATTATTTATGTTCAATCCATATCAAAAAATGATGTCTCATCAGACTAAAAATTACCCAATGCATTGGATATCTATATAATTTTGGGTGCACTCGTCACTTTCATTTCATTCTCATGCTTAAGTGTGCCACATAGACCATACAAGATGAATTCATTCATCATTATATTTTATTACAAGATCAAGGAGTATTTAATAAATAAATTTAATTCCTAATTTAAATAATCATATGTTTATAATATGAACACGCTTGATAGAAAATGGGTACGGTATTCACTACACTATTTTTTTGGCTTGGAAAATCATGGTAAAATTTAGGCATTATAATGATGTCACTTAAAAATTCATAAAATGGGTTTATGAATGAAAAATCATGATATTATCATTTTGAAATAAAATATTAAGTAATAGGGACATGTAAAGTCATATCCCAACATTAGTAATTAGAAATATATGGCATAAGATAATAAGGAATCTTGAATAAAGAAGAGAGGGTGAGGATATATTACTTGAGTGTGTGACACCAAATCCATGAGAGGGGATTCTTGAGAGATCGTAGGTACCTTGGGATGACTCTATATAGGTTAGGTAAGAGTAAGGAAGTTCTAAAATGAGTTTTAATGAAGATACAATGTAATATTTGGTGGTTTTATATAGTAAATGAGTGGGGATTTATTTATTACATAACAAACATAGGCTTTGGACTCTATATAATAAAATAACCAAAACCAAAAAGCATACCATGGTTTTTTCCAATGTATTAAACCAAATGGTATTTATTATCACTATTTAATAATTCTATGGTCATATCAAAATAAAATAATGCCTCTTTTTATGTGGAGGTGTGTCATACTCTTAAAGAAATGATTTTAAAACCGTAAAATATACTAATGGGTTTGGAGGATTCATAATGGATTCATAAAATCAGTAAAATGAACATAAAATATCACTATATTAAATATAATTCATATATTTTGTTATGGATACATTATATATTATTTATTACACCACTTCTGGATCATTATGGTGTCATAATACACAAATTATATTTAAACATTGTTTAATTTTTACCCAAAATTTTGACTGTGTTTGAAATTTGTTAACAATTAACTATTGGATAATTTTGATGTTCTAATTCAAAAAAAATATTCATTTTATATAAATAATATTTTAAATAAGTTAATTTTCACTTTTAAAATAAAATATACATTTATTAATAAATGATGGATTTTTTAACAATAACAGTTTTCAATCCCCTATAAAAATTACGTTTCACTTAAAAAAATTACATGATCATTTATATTTGGTAAAAATTATTTAATAATAATATTTTATTGAAATATTATTTATTTAAATAATTTATTAGTTCATCAAAATATTTTCCTTAACTGAATTTTGATATTAACCAAAAATATTATTTGTGTTTTATCGTATCAATATAATAATCACTTATAAAGTAAAAATAATAAAAGAAAATTATCCATAGTTTCCATGGGATAGGTAGGAATTCTCAACGATTTGTGATAGATTTCTCATGATTTTCAAAACCCCTAAAAAATCTATCTTGGAAGGGGGTTATGTATTCTTGGAATGATGAATGTGAAGGGAGCTTCAAAGAGATGAAAAAAGAGGCTTATCACTACACATGTCCTCACACTACCCACAGGTGGGGAGATTTTTGTGGTGTTCAATGATTCTTTGAAGAAGGGACTGGGTAGTGTATTCAAAAATAATGATAAATTCATAGCCTTATTTTCATAGCAGTTGAATTTTAATGAACCAAACTACCCTACTCATGATGTTCATTTGGTGGTAGTGATATTCAATTGAAAAATATAGAGGCATTATTTTCTTCAGGGGAAGTGTGAAATATATACAGATCAAAAAATCATAATGTATATATTCATAGAGGAAGATCTGAATGTGCACCAATGAATATGGTTAGAGATGTTCATGGACTATGAATTATCAATCCACAATCATTATTGGAATTTGAATAAAGTGGAAGATGATTTTAGTAGAAAGAATCCCACAATTATATCATTGATGATAATTTAGAAGGATTCGATCTTCTTAGATTTTTAAAGGATGGACATGGGAATAATAAAGTAATTAAAATCGTAAATCTTTTCATAAATTATTTCTCAATCACCCCTTATAAGAAATTTTAAGGATTCCCAAAGAGATTATGTGGGAATTTAGAAGAAATTGGAAACTATAAAGAATGGGAAATCCTTAGTGTTCAATGTTAATGAAGATAGATTTGTGAGATTTCAATCACAACTATGCATACCATAAACTCCTTAGATTAGGAAGGAACTATTGGATGATTCACATAGTTCGAATTTCTCCATTCATTGAGAAAGAAGAATATGTATCGAGATCTTTAAGAGCACTATTTGTTGGAAAATATAAAGTTGGAGATCACAGAATATACATAAAAGTTACAAGTATTCATTTTAGTCTAGGCTAAAAGGATAAATTCTAATAGGATGATGGAACCATTACCCATACCTACATGGAAATGGGAAAACATCACCGTGGACTTTTTCACCAGTTTTCTGAAGACATCAATAGGGAATACTGTTATCTGGGTTTTGGTTGATGGTCTTACAAAGATTACACACTTCATTTTGATTTTAGAGGAATTACAACTAGATAAACATACCTAGATATACATTACAGAAGTTTTGAGGTTTTATGGAGTTCACTATCTGTTATATCTGATCGAGATCTGAGATTTACCTCTAAATTATAGAAAAGTATCCAACATTCTCAAAACACTAACATGAATATCATTACAATATATCACCCCCAAACTGATGGATAATATGGGAGGTATATCAGGAAACTTGAGTTCATTAGGATATAATACTCAATTGACTTAAATAGAGGATGTGATCAACATATTCTTCTAGCCGAGTTTTCTTACATCAACAGTTTTCACTCGAGCATCCAAATAGCCCAATATTAACCCTTTTATGGGAATAGGTGAAGATCACCTACATTCTATGATAAAGTTGTGGAATGAAAATTACTAGGTCCTGAAATGGTTGATAAAATGGTTGAAAATATTAATACCATTTAGCATCACATCAAGGTCTCTCAGAGTAAGGTATATTTATATGGTATTTAATTTTTACTTGAAAATTCAACTGTCTTGGAAAATTTATAAAAAATCACCATTGGATAATTTTCATGTTTTTATTCAAAAAATAAAATTCATTTTTTGAAATAATTTTCTATATATGTGAATTTTCACTTTTAAACTAAAACATTCATTTATTTAGAAATGTTGCGTTTTTTAAAAGTAACAGTTTTTGAACCCTTATAAAAATAACATTTGACTTAAAAAAATTTGTATGATAATTTATTTTTATTAAAAAATATTTAATACAATATTTTATTAAAATATTATTTATTTCAAAAATCCATTAATTCATAATTTCATTAATTTAATTTGAACATTACTCAAATGTAATGTTTTTATTTTATCATATCAAAGTAACAATAATTTATAAAGTAACAATAATAGGATGAAAATATATTTATTATTCTATAAAAAATAATGTTATTTTATTTTTATTTTGTTAATTTTATAAATCCAAATGAATCCTCCAAACCCAATAATATATTTTAAGGATTTAAAGTCATTGCATTAAGATTATGACTCAATTCCACATAATCAAGGTTATTGTTTTATTAAGTCCAAAACTAAACCTTATAAAATAATGAAAAACAGTACCATATGTAAGAAACCATGGAAAAAATGGGATTTTTTGGTTTCTCTTATTTTATTACAGAGCATCCAAAACCAAATTTTGTTAAATAATAAAGAAATACCCACTCATTTCCTATATAAACCCACCCAAGATACCTTTTTTATTAACTATAACTAGTTTTAGATCAACTTTACTCTCCACTACCCTCTCTAGAGTCCTCCTAACATGCCCCAAAGCTCTCAAGAATCACCTCCATAGCCTTTGGAGTCGCACACTCAAGTAAGGGATTCTCACATTCTCTTCTTTATTCAAGTTTCATGATTATCTTATGATTTATTTTTCAAGTTCCCTATATTGGAATATATATTTCCATATCCCTATTACTGATCATTTTATTTAAAAATGATGATATACCTATTTTACTCTCATCAATAAATTTTATAAATTTTGAAGTGACGTATTATGCTGTCAAAATTTCACCACATTTTTTCATGACAAAAAAATTGTATAGTGAATACCATATCGATTTCCTATCATGGGTATTAACCATTGTACACTTTTACATCATTGAATTGGGAATTAAATGTATAAATTACACACTCATTTATTTTTTAATAAAATATGATGATTAATGAATCCATGATGTATGATCTATGTCAAAAAATTATGTGTGAGAATGAAATGAAAGTGACGGGTGTGCCCATAATTATAAAGCACTCCAATGCATTGGGTAATGTTTAGTCTCATGGGACATCATGTTGGGGAAGGGAGTGTACCTAATTCATTTTTGGGACTTTTTAAAACATTATGTCAATACAGTTGGCCTTAAAATATGTTTATGATTTAGTGTTTCATGTTGTTTCCACATTTCCCGTATTTCATTTATGATTATCATGTCATATCATGTATCATTGTTCATGTTTGTTAATATTACTAATTTGTATATTAATATTTTGTAAAATTTATTATTTTCTTCATCTTATACCTTGTTTATTCCCTTAATGGCCTTTATAGATCACCACTTTCTTATGTATGTCCCCAGGTCATCCACTGAAGTTTTAATATCCATGGAATATTTTGATCATGTTAAGGAAGTTATCAATAAAGATATCATTTTCTAGTTTAATTTATCATGTAAAGTACCAAATTCCAAAATTCACTAGACCTATAAATATTTTGAGTTATATTAAGTGAAATATTATGTAATAAATCATTAATTAATGTGATATAAAGAGTAGGGTTGTTATAATTGAATATTGTAATGACCTGAACTATTATTAATGGTTTTTACCTCAAATGTATTATTAGTTAACGTGTTTATAGAAAAAAATGATATTATTTTTGTTTATAATATAATATCATATTGAAATGACTGTAAATATTCTTTACCGTTAATAATATATCCATTGAAAAGTGATAACATGATTACTATAAATATAGGGTTTTAACAAATACAATTGACACATGCAAAGGAGGTGATGACATCAACCAATAGCATCGTAACCTATGAATCCCTTTTATTATAGATTATAAGGGACATAGAATCTTTGAAATTTTTCCTAAACCAATCCCAATATAATATCCAACAACTAAAGCATGAGTGAAATAGTTTATGGGATATGTTCAACCTCCTCAAGATCACAATCCAAACCATGTATGTTGATCCACCCCATGAAGGTCTCACCATCACACACCTTAATCGTATGGAAGTTTAAGGTGTATTAAAGGGATATATATTAGGAAAAATTAAATATGAGTATTTAAATTATTTTTATACAATGATTAATATATTTTCATCATATTATTTTTATATTATAAATGATTTTTATTATTTTATGATAAAAACACTATTTTTAGGAAATTCTAAAATTCAATTAAAGAATTTATTTTCAAGAATTAATGGATTTTTAAAATAAAAAATATTTTTATAAAATATAATTATTAACTAATTTTTATTAAATATAAGTGATTATAAAATTTATATGAAGTCAAACATAATATTTATAATGGTTTGAAAACAGTTATTGTCAAAAAAACAAAATTTCTCAATAAATGTAAATTTTATTTTAGAAGTAAAAATTAAAATATTTATAAAATTATTTTTTGAATATGAATATTATTTTTTTAATTAGAACTTTTAAATTATCCAATGGTGAATTTTTCATCATTTTCTGAGACAATTGAAATTCCAGGTAAAACTTAAACATCGTATAAATATACATTGTGTATTATGATATCATAAGGAAAAAATGTTGTCATGAATACAATAAATGGGATACAAGAACAAATATATGTTTTCCCTTTAAAAAATTTGATTTTATGTTTACTTGGTTAATTTTTTAAAGGCATTATTGATCCTCTAAAACCATTAATATATTATAAGGATTTAAAATAATATCTTTAAGAGTATGACTAGATTCTACATAATAAAGGGTGTAATTTTTTTATGTACAGAACTATAAATTATAAAATAATGAAGAACAGTCCAATATGGAAGAAACCATGGGAAAAGATCAAGGCAATATTTGGGGTTTTGTTAATTTTATTATGTAGAGTCTAAAACCTAAGTTTGAGAAATAATAAAGAAATTCCCACACAATCCCTATATAAATCCACACTATATCCCATTTAACTTCACTAAAAATCATTTAATCACATGGTTATTATTACCTACCCTCTCTAGAGTCCTCCAAGGGATCCCATAAGCTCCTAAGTCACCCCTCCAATCAATTTGGTGTCACAAACTCAAGTAAGGGGTCCTCACCTCCTCTTCTTTATTATACATTCCTTATTATCATATTACTTATATTTCAAAATATTTATGTTGGGATATGTATTTAAATTTCCCTATTAATAAAAATTTTATGTAAAAATTTTGAAAGACCCCTTTTGATCTCATCAACCCATTTTTTTAATTTTTAAGCGACGTTGTCATGCTGTCAAAATTTCTCAATGATTTTTCCATTCCAAAACAAATATATAGTGAATACCATACCCATTTACTATAAATGGTGTTCACCTTTATATAGATATACCTATTTGATTTGGGAATTACATGTATATATTCCACACAACATGTTCACGAAATAATATTTTATGATAAATGAATCCATGTATTATGATCTATCTAACACACTTAAGAATGAGAATGGGATGAATGTGACATGTGCACCTAGAATTATATTGTGCTCCAATACATTAGAAAATTTTTAGACTCATGAGTCATAATGTTGGAACAAAGAGTGAACTTAAATATTTTTTTGGTAATTTTTAATCATGATTTGTTGGTATTTGTCCTTGACCTATGTTTATGATGTTGTGTTTTGAGTTGTTTCCACGTTTCCCATGTTATGATTATCAAGCTATATCATTACTTATTTTTAATTTTACTTTTTTTTATCCATTGATATTACTATTGTATAACATGTTTTAATATAATAAATTATTATTCTGTTATTGGTATATGTGAATAAATGTTAATTCCTTTGATAGGTAATGGTTATGGTATTCAATACACAATTATTTTGGCATGGAAAAATCCTAGGCAAGTTTCACCAGTATAATGGTGTCACTTAAAAACACATAAAATAAGTTTTTTAGAGATAAAGGGGTGTCTCATCATTTATAAATAAAATTATAAGTAATAGGGACATGGAGAGACATATCCCATCATAAATATTTGGAAAATAGAAGGCATAATATAAGAAGGAATCTTGAATAAATAAGAGGAGTTATAGATCCCTTACTTGAGTGTGTGACACCAAATGCTTGAGGGGGAACTTTTGAGATATTGGGGTCACCTTGGGTGGTCTCTAGAGAGGATATGTAAGAGTAAGGACGTGATCCAAAGAGTTTTTGTGATATGAAATGGTATCTTGGGTGGTTTTATATGAGAAATGAGCAGGGATTTCTTTATTATTTTACAAACATGGGTTTAGAACTCCATATAATAAAATAACCAAAAACAAAAAACTAACCTTGGTGTTTCCGACGGTTTTTCTAAATTGGAATGGTTTTAATTATTTAATAAGTCCAGTGTTTGAAAATATCAAAATAATGACCTTTCTTATATGGAGGTGATTCATAATCGTAAAGAAATGATTCCAAGACCTTAAAATATATTAATGATTTTGGGGGATTTATAATGGATTTATAAAGTTAATATAATAAACATAAAATATCATTATTTTAAATTGAAAACATATTATTGGTAGTGGATACATTTTATATTATTTATTAATTTAGTTTTTGGTCATTATGATACGAGAAACCTCACATATACTCAATCAAGAGGTAGTACCATTAGAGAAAGGCCTTCCATGTGAGTAACAAATGATAAAGATCATAGATTATAGATTAAATAATAAAATGAACCTGATCAATGTTCTATAGATAAACCTCAAGTTTTAATAAGAATCTTGGGAACTAGAGGTTGTGATGAAACATAGTTACCCTCACCTGTTTTCATGTGGAAAAAAATTTCAAAGGTGAAATTTCTTAAGGGGGGAATATTGTAATGACCCAAACCACTATAAATGATATTTCCCTCACATTTATTATTATTTAATATGGTTATATAAAATACACACAATTAATTGGTTTTATTATATCCTATTACATTTTAATGAATTTTAAGAATCATTATCATTGATAATATAGTTTTTGAATAGTGAACATATGATTAGTATAAATATTGGGTTTTAACAAATCCATTTGACAAAGACCAAAGGAATTGACTGACTAAACCAGTTGGATATTACCATATGAATACCATATATTGGATCATATAAGGAGATATCATCACTGGGATTTTCCTTGACCAAGACCAAGTTGTGATCCAATATCATAAGAATGAGTAAAAGTGTTTACGGGAGAAGTTCCAGATCATCAAGATCACAACCCACACCTTGTTCGCTGAACCACCGCATTAATGTATAAGAATCATGCACATTACCCTCAGGAATTTGATGGTGTATTAAAGGGATATGTATCATGAACCCAAAAGTATGATCATGAACATTATTTTTAATGAATATATTTTCATCCTATTTTTTGTTACATTATAAATGATTTCTATTTTGATATAATAAAACAAAAATTATATTTTTGGTTAATATTAAAATTTAGTTAAGGAATTTATTTTTGAGAATTAATGGAATTTTTAAATAAATAATATTTCAATAAAATATTATTTCCAAATAATTTTTACAAATATAAATATACTTATAATTTTTATGATGTGAAATGTATTTTATATAGGGGTTTGAAAACTATTATTGTCAAAACACCCAACATTTTTTTAATAAATTTTGATTTTATTTTAAAAGTAAAAATCAACTTATTAACTAAATTATCTTAAAAATGAATATTATGTTTGAAATCATAATTTTAAAATTATCCAATGGTTAATTGTTCATAATTTTCTGAGACATCCAAATTTTTGGGTTAAAAATTAAATACCATATAAATATACATTATGTATTATGAAATAATAATGAACTAAAATAGATGTAATTCAAACAAAAAAATTCCACTACAAAATATATATTTTCTATTTAAAATAAAGATATTTTATGTTTATTTTATTAATTTTATATAGGCATTATGAGTCCTCCAAAACCATTAATATATTCTAGGGTTTTAAAATCATTTCTTTAAGAGTATGAGTCACCTCCACATAAGTGAGGGAATTATTTTATTATGTTAGACAATTTGAGTTTTAAACTAATTAAAACCAATCTCATTTTGTAGAAACCAAGGAAATAAACCATGTGATGGTTTTTGGTTTCAGTTATTTTATTATACAGTGTCCAAGACCTAGGTTTGAAAAATAATAAAGAAATCCCCACTCACTTCCTATATAAAACCACCAAATATAACATTTATCTTAACTAAAACTCCTTTTATCACGTTATTATTATTCAATAATATCTCTAGATTCATCCCAAGGTGAACCCAAGCTCTCAATAATCCCCTCTCAAGCATTTGGAGTCACACACTCAAGTAAGGGATCCCTACACTCTCTTTTTTATTCAAGTTTCCTTATTATATTATGCCCTCTATTTATAATTACATATGATGGAATATGTATTTAAATGAACCTATTACTTCCTATTTTATGTCAAAATTAATGGATACACATTTATCTTTTATCAATCCATTTTATAAATTTTTATGCGACGTCGTTATGCTGCAGAAATTTCACTGCGATTTTCAAGTATAAAAAATTGTGTAGTGAATGCCCTTAAAATTTCCTATCAAGGGTTTTCACCTTTATAGAATAATATTTATTTTAAATTGGAAATATATTTATATATTACACACTACATTACCATGTAATGAAATTTTATGATGAATGAATTGATTTTGGTATTCACTACACAATTGTTTTGGCATGGAAAATAACTGTGAAATTTCGGAAACATAACATCATCAATTAAACATAAATAAAATGGTTTATGAGAGATAAAAGGGTATATAATAATTTTTAAATAAAATATACTGTAATATGGACATATAAATACATATCCCACAATATTTAATTAGAAATATAAGGCAGAAGATAATAAGGAAACTTGAATAAAGAAGAGAGGGTGAGGATCCCTTACTTGGGTGTGTGACTCCAAATGCTTAAGAGGAGCTTCTTGATAGATTGGGGTAACCCTTTGAGGACTATAGATATGTTAGGGAATATTATCTAAGTGATAAAAGGAGTCTTATTGAAGTTAAATGAGACATTTTTGGGATTATGTAGAAAATGAGTGGGGAATTCTTTATCATTTCAAAAACATAGGTTTTGGACTCTATATAACAAAATAAGAAAACCCACAAGACTAACCATGGTTTATTCCAATGTTTTATACAAAATTGGAGTGGTTTTAAATATTTTATAAGTCCAGGGGCTGAAAATAATAAAATAGTTCCCTTTCTTATGTAGAGGTGAGTCATACTCTTAAAGAAATGAATGTAAAACCATAAAATATATTATTGGGTTTTGAGAATTCATAATGGATTTATTAAATTAATAAAATAAAATAAATATCTCATTAGTTTAAATAAAAAACATATATTTTTTCGTGGATACCTTTTATATTATTTTATATATCACTTTTGGGTCATGATAATGTCATAATTTGCAAAGTATATTTATATGGAATTTAATTTTTACCTGAAAAGTCAAATATCTCAAAAAATTATGAAAAATTAACAGTTGGATAATTTCATTGTTTTTATTAAAAAAATAATATCCATTTTATCAAAATAATTTTCCAAATATATAAATTTACACTTAAAAAATAATCAACATTTATTGAGAAATGCTGTTTTTTTACAATAACGGTTTTTAAACAATTATAAAAATTAACATTTACTTCATAAAAATTATAGGATCATTAATATTTGTTAAATTTTTTTAAATAATAATATTTTATTAAAATATTATTTATTTCAAAAAACCATTAATTCAAAAAAATAAAATCATTAATTTAATTTTATTGTTAACCAAAAATAATTTGGTGTTTTATTGAATCAAAATAAAAAATTATTTATGAATTAAAAATAATAGGATGAAAATATATCAACTATTCTATAAAAAATAATATACATAATAATATTGATAGGGTCATAATGAATATCACTTTAATACACCAAAAAACACCCAAAGGTAAAGCTGCATGATGGTGAGACTATCTTGGGGTGATTCAACGTACAAGGTTTGGGTTATGATATCAATAAGCTCTAACTTCTCTCATGATTTTTTTTTCTCATGCTTAAGTTTTTGGATATCAGAATGTAATTTTTAAAAGGAAAATACCAATGATATTATCTCCCCCCAAAAGCTCCAATAAATGGGATTTAGAGGGTATAATCTTACCGGTTGAGGCCATCACCTCCTTTATCTGTGTCAATTAGAATTTTTGAAACCCTATATTTATACTAATCATGTGATCATAGTTAAATGGATATATTATCAATAGTAAAGATTATTAATGTTCATTTAAATAAAATAGGATATAATAAAACCAAATAAGTGCATGTTTTTTCTATAACCGTATTATAGAATAATAAATTTGATGGAAATTTTCATTCATAATAGTTTGGGTCATTACAATCTTCCCCCATAAGAAATTCCAATATAACAATTTTAGTTACCCACGCTAAAATAGAAGAAGTTAAATATATTTTATCACCTTCTCTAGTTCCCATGCCTCTTCTTAAAACATATGGTTTTCCACAACACTTTAACTAGGTGCATTGTTTTATTCCATATAATTTCATATCTACAATCTATGATATTCACTATTTACTCCTCATATGATAGATCATTCTCCAATGGTACCACCTTCAGATTGAGAACATGTGAGGAGTTTGGTGTGTGCTACCTCAAGAGGGATATATAGAATATATCATGTACTTGAGATAGGTTTGGTGAGAGGGATTGCTGAGAATCCACCATTCTAATACAATCAAGGATCTCAAAGGGACCGATGTGTCTTGAAATAATCATGTCATTCTACCCAAATCTCATGAATTTATTCCACGGAGATATGCATAGTAATACCATGAATCTATCATCTAACTCTAGGTGTCATCGATAACTATTAGCAATGCAATTTTTTCAACTCTGAGCATCCTTGATGTGCTTCTGAATGGTGTTAACTATTTAAAAAAATTTCTCAATCATTTTAGGACCTAGCTGTCCGTATTCCCCAACTTCATCCCAACTTGCTGGTGTTCTGCACCTTTTACCATAAAGGGCTTCATAGGGATCAATTTGGAATCTCTATTGGAAACTTTTATTGTAATTGAACTCAACCAGAGGATGATATTGATCCCATCCTCTTTTGAATTCAAATGATCATGCTCTTAACATATACTCAACTATCAAGATAGTTTTCTTAGATTGACCATCAGTTTGGTGGTGATAAGTCATTCTAAAAGTTCATATTAGTATTCAGATCATTTTGGAGACTCTTTGAGAATTTATAGGTGAATATTGAAACATTATTGGATTCAATCGATTATGGTGTTCCATACAACCTCTCCACTTATATAATGTATATCCCTACAAGTTTATCGAGTGAGAAATCCCCTCAAATTGCAATGAAGTGTGTAGTATTTGTAAGAAAATACACATCAACCCATACAACATTATTTCCCATGGATTTCTTCAGATGTTTGATGAAAATGTATATGGTTATGTTTTCCAAATTTCATGTTGGTTTGGGTAAAGGTTGCATCATCCCCTTAGACTTCTAACTTCCATCCTTCATATGAGGACATACTAGGAACTTTTATGTATATTCAATTATCTCATTCTTTATGTTTTCCCACTAGTAGTTCTCTTAGATATCTTGTAACGCACCGACCCCAGCTACCCAGAGTCGGTGCATTACTTCGTAACATTGGCATGATCACAAAAGATCAAGTCTCGAAAGACCGATTAGTTTAGTAGCCTTGGAAACACTAGATACATTCATAAATGTTACATTACATCATAAGGTGAAAAACTAATAACAATGTATTCATAGTCCACACTCATATCCTCTTCTGACTATCACTGTAGGTCATTCATAAAATACTTCTTCACATCCTGGAAAATATTAAAACATTGAAAGGGGTGAGCTCAGATGCTCAGTAAGGATAACAATATTACGGAAGCTTTCATAAATAAACATAAACATTTAAGGCAATGTATAACTAAAACAAAAGCCTTTTAAACTTGAACATCAACATAATATGGAAAAAGTAAAATGAGATAATGCCATTTACTTCTTCACATGGATATTCTACTAGTCGAATAATCACATGCAATATCAATAACCACTTTCATAATGAGGGAATGTATAATGCCAGACATTCTGAAACATTTTTTCAAGGCCTCGACCAAGATGTCTAAAATGATTAAGGCCTCGGCCAAAACCATAAATCAAATTGGGAAAGGGCCTCAGCCAATTCCACATCTAGTTGTCTCATGAGACCTACCGATGCATTGAGGAGCTATAGCGGGCTCCACCCATCACTTATTAAGTCCAATACATTCCTCATATGAATAGTTTTAAACATATCATAAACCATAACATAATCGTATCACATAAAACATTCATAAAGGAAACATAACATTTCCACATTTCAATCACAAGATATCAATACAACACATTGATATAATAAAAACTCTTTAAAAACCATTTTCAATACCAAAATAAAAGAAAGTTAAAACTTTGTATTTATTTTTCATTAAAAAAAAGATGGCTTGTAGAAGAAGCCGAAACTCAAATAATGGTCACGGCGGCAGAGAAGTCGTTGTCGCCACATATGTACGGAAAGAAAAACATTCCCTTTTTGTCGTTTAGTAAAACGCTTCGTATAAAAAAGATTCCTTTTGAATAAACGTAAAAGTCAAAGGGGTTTATACACCTTATAAAAGGAAGTTGTGTATAAAAACAAATATGTCTCAATGAAAGGAGATTGAGACGAAGTCCTTAAAAAGATCATTTTTAAAATAAAATATATCTATTATGTGTATTCACTATAGGTACACATAAATAATACAAAATAAGACATAATAATATCATGATATAATTTGAAAGTAGGAGATTAACCCAAAGAATGGAAATTGGGTTAAGAAGTTCCCTTACCTTGCGTCTTGTCCTGACTCGACCGTTCTTTAACCTCCTGAATAATAAACTAGAGTTAATTTCTATTTACTTAAGAACCTTTTTCATTTTCATTATTCCTTTTATATCACTTATTACCATGTTATGAACATTATGTAATTATTTAAGTTAATAACGGTCGTTTTGTCGATCTTTGGTACTTGAGTCAAAAATAAACTTCTTATAATTACAAGTTGTTCATGTGGTGAAATATCCATTATATCCAGAATTATATTCATGATGTAGATATCATATATATCATATATATACAGTATATACATTCATTTATAATATTACTTAACATTTAGAGGTAAGAAATGAAATGCACCGTTCATGGAGACGGTAAGCCGTACGTACGCATGAACGCTACTTTCATTTCTATTTCATATTTAATGGAATGAAATCATAATGATATAAAGGTATATTATAATTCCAGTATAACATCATATATAATATCATTTACTCAATCCTTTATACATCCCAAATATGGTATTAACGATTCAAATCACTTTGAGGGGGCAGTAGTCCGCACTTCCTAAAATGAAAATATCGCGTTTACCCATAATGGAAACAATAAAGTATGCCATAAATGAGAAATACAGAAGCATAAGTAAAACATAAACATATTATATATCCTATATTAATATAGTGACATCTTAATGGCCACCTTTGAAGGTGTTATATGAGTGTTGAACAATCATCGTTTCGTGAGGCAGAAATTCGCCAACCACAGAAACCGTATGTTCTTTAACCATTAGATGTAGGTGTGTGTATGTGTAGCTCGAATACTTCTTATAACAACATCATAGTATATTTATGATACTGTTTTTGTTACAAAAGAAATGAATAAAAAGATTTTAGGGGGTTGGAGAAGAAAAATAAAACAAAACAACATTAGAGAAGACATTAACTCAAAATCGGGTAACTCTTTTTGATTTAAGCCAAAGGCTTCCTTGGGAAGAGTTATTCCCAAAGTGAGTCTTCTAGGAGTAAGAGGGGGAAGTTGGGAGAGTATTTGGGAAGAGTTTGGACAAGAAAAATGGCTTTAAAGTGTGAATGAGGTGGTAGAGGTGGGGGCCTTTTATAAGTGGAGAGGAGGGGCACTCTTGAAAAGTAAAGAAAAGTCACTTTATTATAAAATGAGTTTAGGATTTTAGAGGTCCCAAACTTATATAATTAGAGGATAAGGTGATAAGGGTTAGAAATCTACTCATCCAATAGGTTTTTGACAAGTTTAATCCTTGTATTTCACATAATCTTTTTATTTTATTTAAATCATTAAATAATGAGGTCATCGCTGCATCATCATTATGTCATAAATAATTTAATTTATTTAATGTCTAAAAATTATAAAAAAACTACTATGAGGTAGGAAATCTTTTTAGATTTCTAATGACTATTTATAGTCAAATATATGACTTGTATAACCCCATGTAAAAATTGTTTTAGTAAAACATTTCATGTTTGTGTCATTTTTTTCCTTTAACATTAAATAAAAGGTATTTATGTCATTTTCTAACTAAAGTGCCTCCATGGGGTCCCCAAGTTGACCCATGGATTGTCTTGGTTTCCCATGGCACATCCAATGAGGGTAGGACCTATGTCAAGCTCATCTCATATTATTAAAACATTATTTTTACCTTAAACTACACTAATTACCTCTAATCGCGATTAAGAACTTAAAAGTTACTATTAACCAAAAATTATTTTAATCTCATTGAACCACATTTTACTTCTTAATGACAACCATGTATGTCGGATTTTTGAAAATCAAATCACAGAAGTGATAATATTTCATTTAAACGAAAAATCAGTTATTTAACTACCACTTAGTGGTTTCACTATTTATCAAAAATTGAAGTTTTTCAGAGCAATGCCGAAATTTCACCCTAAGCTATAATTGATATTCCAAATTAAAAAATGATGTATGTTTTAAAAAATTCCAAAAATATAAGTTTCATTAATTAATTTTATAATTAAATCCCGCTGTCACAACAAATAGCGTGTTTTTAAGAAACAATTTATATCAGAAGATTGGCAATTGTTTATGTCCAATTTCAATGTTAAATTAATTCTAATGACCAACATTGGATAAAATGGTAAAAATATATTCTAATTATACTTTAAAACCACTAAATAGTATAATTTATCACTATAAATTATTTTGATTAAAAACGTTGTTTTTAAGTATTTTTCACTATTCATAAAAAATTAGAAGTTCTCAGAAAAATACCAAAAATTCAACATAGGATAATTTCGATATTCCGAATCCAAAAATGAAGTCCATTTTGAAATATAAAATTTCTATAATTTTAAAAAGTGGTTATTACTATTCATAACGACTACTTTGATTAGTCGCGGTGTTTTAGAACTCGAAGTTGCGTACAATGCAAGCTATTGCATTATTGAATGAGAAGCGTATTGTGGAAGCTCGGGGTGTTACATTCTCCCCTCCTTCAATAAATTGCGTCCTCACAATTTGAAAATTTTCTTGGAAAATAAAAGGTTGAAAATAGAAAATACCTTTGTGGAAAACCCACATCGTAAATAAGATTAATAAAATTTAGCCTTAATAAGAGGGAAAGGGAAATGAAAAAGTCACCACCCAATTATGATCTCGATTAGGAGAACATTGGTGGAAATTAGAGACATATAATTGGAGGAAAAACGTAAATATTTGTAGGGAGTGATTGAGGTCATCAATCACAATCAACTGTCAAATTGAGGGCCTCAAAGTATTCAATCTATGTTGATTTAAAATATCATCAGTTCAACAAGACATAAGGTATTAGGATAACACATTTTTTGTTTTAATATCCCTTTACTAAATTTTAAGAATTAATTTATTCATTGAATAAGAGATAGGTATATATATATTTATGCTTGACAATTAGAGTTTCAACCTTCAACTCATCTTTCACTCAAAAAGATAATAGAACTCAAAAATATTATACTTATCCTAATTGTATAAGGTTCCAAATGTTAACACATTCCATTTAGATTAGTAAAATTATTTTGTTATAACCAGGGACTTCCTGTAGGCTAGTGGTAGGAAATAAAGGCCTGTCGCACTATGATTGTGGGTTCAATTCCTACAACTTTGTCCGACGCAACGGGTTATGCCCCACCCTGCAGGTTGTCCTTTTCCTAAAACTATAGTATTATAACATTCCAAAAATAATCTTCAGAAATGTTTTAACCTTAAACAATACTTTCCAAAGATCAACTTAATCCATTCCAACCTTTATAGTTATCCAAAATACCTTCGTCCAGACTTTCTCTAAAGGGTCCTTAAATTCCAAAATCAATTTTCACATTAGATTCCCTAAACAATGTAAAGTTTCTCTTATTGTCACATAAAAAAATATGATTACCTTCATCATATTAAAACCTTACTGAAACAAAAAGTACTTCATTACAATCCTTATATATATATCACATTATTCTAATAACCAAAATATAATCCATGAGTCCAAAAGCACCAATACATTAATTATTCCACTTCAACTGTAGTAACAACATAAGATTGTCCTTGATCCCTTGGCCTTTTCTGAGGTAATTTTCCCTGACGCTTAGGACATTCATTTTCATAATGCCCCATTTCCCTACAATTGTAGCATTAAACATTGATAGCCTCTTTCTTTCCCTTGCAATCACGCGCCTGGTGACCTTTTTCTCCACATTTATAACAAACACCCATTCCTTTTAGGAAAGTACCATGGTGATTATTCCCACAATTATCACATAATGGAAAATCCTTCTTTCCCTTTTTCCCTTTATCTTTCTCTTGTTCCACCGTTCTCTTCTTCTCTTTCTTTACTTTGTTGTCATAAGACTTAGAGAATTCCTTTTCTGTCTTGATAGCACATGAGACAATATCTTCTTATGTTGAGAAAGATTGTGATACTAAAGCTCTACGGAGAAATGGTTTTAACCCATCAAAGAAACGATCAATCTTACCTCTTGGGTTACATATATAATCTTCAGCATACCTCGCCAAACTTGTAAAGTTGGCCTCATACTTTTTGACATTCTCATCCTCCTTTTGTCTCAGACTCAGAAATTGCCTTTCCATATCTGCTCGATGGTCATGAGGAAAGTATTTTTCTAAGAAAAGCTCTTTGAACTCCCTCCATTCCATATTCGATACGTCATCATCTTCATTTGTATTTTGAATCAATGACCACCATTGATCAGCATCTCCAGTGAGGTGGTAAACTGCCATGATAACCTTCTCCCTTTCACTACTCCCCAAGGCGTAGAATATTTTCTCTAAGGATTTTATCCATTGCTCAGCTACTAATGGATTTGTACCCCCATTAAATGTTGGTGGTTGTTGCCTCATGAAGCGGTCTAACATTGATCCTCCACGTTGCGGATCAGGGTGCTCCATATGAGTAAGGTTATTATTCATAACCTGAGTGAGTTGTCCCAGTATGGTAATAAGTTGATTAGCACCAGTTGTATCTCCAGATCCACAATAATTATCTTGAGAAGGAGGGAAATCCCTACACGGAGTGCGTGCATTGATACGGTTTACATTCCTTCCACTAGGCGCCATTTCTAAACAATGGCATAAACTAGATTAGTTTATGAATTAAAATACATAATTCCATATTTACATAAATTGAACTATTTATGGATATAATCCATAATCATAAAAAGGAATGTTTTATTTGGTGAAGTATATAATCATAACCCTTCATAGTGGTTTGTAAAGAAAATGAGAATTATCCTAATCATATCCCCTGAGAGAGTTGTAACCAAGAGTGAAGCAAGGCCCGTTGTCGTGCACCAGTTCCCGTTCGAGTCTAGCTCAAAGCGGTGTTTTTGGGTTTTACCCCTAGGTACATCTGTTCCAGATCCGCCTCTACCTGCTCGTATCCAGACAGGGATGTATTTCTTGGAAAACTCACAAAATCTCTATAATACCAAAATTCTAGGAAGTTATTCTATAATAATCCTTAAAGTCTTTCTTCGGGCTATGTGCTCTAATAAGAGTTTATCTAAATCTAGCTTCCAAGGTTAGTACTAAACTGCCTCTAATACCAACTGTAACGCCCCGAAACCAGCTACCCAGAGTCGGTGCATTTCTTTGTAACATTGGCATGATCACAAAAGATCAAGTCTCGAAAGACCGATTAGTTTAGTAGCCTTGGAAACACTAGATACATTCATAAATGGTACATTACATCATAAGGTGAAAAACTAATAACAATGTCTTCATAGTCCACACTCATATCCTCTTCTGACTATCCCTGTAGGTCATTCATAAAATACTTCTTCACATCTGGGAAAATATTAAAACATTGAAAGGGGTGAGCTCAGATGCTCAGTAAGGATAACAATATTGCGGAAGCTTTCATAAATAAACATAAACATTTAAGGCAATGTATAACTAAAACAAAAGCCTTTTAAACTTGAACATCAACATAATATGGATAAAGTAAAATGAGATAATGCCATTTACTTCTTCACATGGATATTCTACTGGTCGAATAATCACATGCAATATCAATAACCACTTTCATAATGAGGGAATGTATAATTCCAGACATTCTGAAACATTTTGTCAAGGCCTCGACCAAGACGTCTAAAATGATTAAGGCCTTGGCCAAAACCATAAATCAAATTGGGAAAGGGCCTTGGCCAATTCCACGTCTAGTTGTCTCATGAGACCTACCGATGCATCGAGGAGCTATAGCGGGCTCCACCCGTCACTTATTAAGTCCAATACATTCCTCATATGAATAGGTTTAAACATATCATAAACCATAACATAATCGTATCACATAAAACATGCATAAAGGAAACATAACATTTCCACATTTCAATCACAAGATATCAATACAACACATTGATATAATAAAAACTCTTTAAAAACCATTTTCAATACCAAAATAAAAGAAAGTTAAAACATTGTATTTATTTTTCATTAAAAAAGATGGCTTGTAGAGGAAGCCGAAACTCAAATAATGGTCACGGTGGTGGAGAAGTCGTTGTCTCCACATATTTACGGAAAGAAAAACATTCCCTTTTTCTCGTTTAGTAAAACGATTCGTATAAAAATGATTCCTTTTGAATAAATGTAAAAGTCAAAGGGGTTTATACACCGTATAAAAGGAAGTTTTGTATAAAACCAAATATGTCTCAATGAAAGGAGATTGAGACGAAGTCCTTAAAAAGATCATTTTTAAAATAAAATAGATCTATTATGTATATTCACTATAGGTACACATAAAGAATACAAAATAAGACATAATAATATCATGACATAATTTGAAAGTAGGAGATTAACCCAAAGAATGGAAATTGGGTTAAGAAGTTCCCTTACCTTGCGTCTTGTCCTGACTCGACCGTTCTTTAACCTCCTGAATAATAAACTAGAGTTAATTTCTATTTACTTAAGAACCTTTTTCATGTTCATTATTCCTTTTATATCACTTATTACCATGTTATGAACATTATGTAATTATTTAAGTTAATAATGGTCGTTTTGTCGATCTTTGGTACTAGAGTCAAAAATAAACTTCTTATAATTACAAGTTGTTCATGTGGTGAAATATCCATTATATCCAGAATTATATTAATGATGTAGATATCATATATATCATATATATACAGTATATACATTCATTTATAATATTACGTAACATTTAGAGGTAAGAAATGAAATGCACCGTTCATGAAGACGATAAGCCGTACGTACGCATGAACGCTACTTTCATTTCTATTTCGTATTTAATGGAATGAAATCATAATGATATAAAGGTATATTATAATTCCAGTATAACGTCATATATAATATCATTTACTCCATCCTTTATACATCCCACATATGGTATTAACGATTCAAATCACTTAGAGGGGGCGGTAGTCCGCACTTCCTAAAATGAAAATATCGCGTTTACCCATAATGGAAACAATAAAGTATTCCATAAATGAGAAATACAGAAGCATAAGTAAAACATAAACATATTATATATCCCATATAAATATAGTTACATCTTAATGGCCACCTTTGAAGGTGTTATATGAGTGTTGAACAATCATCGTTTCGTGAGGCAGAAATTCGCCAACCACAGAAACCGTATGTTCTTTAACCATTAGATGTAGGTGTGTGTAAGTGTAGCTCGAATCCTTATTATAAAAACATCCTACTATTTTTAGTATACTGGTGTTGTTACAAAATAAATTAATAAAAAGATTTTAGGGGGTTGGAGAAGAAAAATAAAACAAAACAACATTAGAGAAGACATTACCTCAAAATCGGGTAACTCTTTTTGATTTGAGCCAAAGGCTTCCTTGGGAAGAGTTATTCCCAAAATGAGGCTTATAGGAGTAAGAGGGGGAAGTTGGGAGAGTATTTGGGCAGAGTTTGGCCAAGAAAAATGGCTTGAAAGTGTGAATGAGGTGGTAGAGGTGGGGGCCTTTTATAAGTGGAGAGGAGGGGCACTCTTGGAAAGTAAAGAAAAGTCACTTTATTATAAAATGAGTTTCGGATTTTAGAGGTCCCACACTTATATAATTCGAGGATAAGGTGATAAGGGTTCGAAATCGACTCATCAAATAGGTTTTTGACAAGTTTAAGTCTTGGATTTCACATTATCTTTTTATTTTATTTAAATCGTTAAATAATGAGGTCATCGCTGCATCATCATGATGTCATAAATAATTTAATTTATTTAATGTCTAAAAATTATAAAAAAACTACTATGAGGTAGGAAATCTTTTTAGCTTTCTAATGACTATTTATAGTCAAAATTATGACTTGTATAACCCCATGTACAAATGTTTTTAGTAAAACATTTCATGTTTGTGTCATTTTTTTCCTTTAACATTAAATAAAAGGTATTTATGTCCTTTTCTAACTAAAGTGGCTCCATGGGGTCCCCAAGTTGACCCATGTATTGTCTTGGTCGGCCATGGCACATAAAATGAAGGTATGACATGTGTCAAGCTCATCTCATATTATTAAAACATTATTTTTACCTTAAACTACACTAATTACCTCTAATCGCGATTAAGAACTTAAAAGTTACTATTCACCAAAAATTATTTTAATCTCATTGAACCACATTTTACTTCTTAATGACAACCATGTATGTCGGATTTTTGAAAATCAAATCACAGAAGTGGTAATATTTCATTTAAATGAAAAATTAGTTATTTAACTACCACTTAGTGGTTTAACTATTCATCAAAAATTGAAGTTTTTTAGAACAATGCCAAAATTTCACCCTAAGCTATAATTGATATTGAGAATTCAAAAATGATTCCTATTTTACAAAATTATAAACATATAAGTTGCATTAATTAATTTTATAATTAATTCCCGCTGTCACAACAAATAGCGTGTTTTTAAGAAACAATTTATATCAAAAGATTGGCAATTGTTTATGTCCAATTTCAATGTTAAATTAATTCTAATGACCAGCATTGGATAAAATGGTAAAAATATATTCTAATTATACTTTAAAACCACTAAATAGTATAATTTATCACTATAAATTATTTTGATTAAAAAAGTTGTTTTTAAGTATTTTTCACTATTCATAAAAAATTAGAAGTTTTCAGAAAAATACCAGAAATTCAACATTGGATAATTTCGATATTCCAAATCCAAAAATGAAGTCCATTTTGAAATATAAAATTTATATAATTTTAAAAAGTGGTTATTACTATTCATAATGGCTATTTTGATTAGTCGAGGTGTTTTAGCACTCGAAGTTGCGTACAATGCAAGCTATTGCATTATTGAATGAGAAGCGTATTGTGGAAGCTCGGGGTGTTACATATCTCAATAAATCTTTTTTCTTACAAGATGAGTAGATAAATTCAAACGATGTTCATCATCCAATGTTTAATTATTTTATTCAATATTTTTATGAACACATAATATTAACCCAAATCTCAAAATTCATTCTTCATTAACACTGAACTGTGAGGATTTACCCTTTATTATAGCTACCACTTTCTTATAAATTACCACATCCACTATTTAAGAATCCTTTAAAATCTCCAGAAGAGACGACTAAGAAATAATCTATGAAATGATTGATAATGTTCCTTCTTTTATGATTCCCATGTCTATAATTTTCAAACGTAATAAGATGAAATCCTTCTCAAATATCATATATGATAAAATTTATGGTTCCTTTCTACATATAGAATCTTAAAATTTATTCACTTTCCAAGGATGATAGTGAGTTGAGTATTCATAGTCCTTGATATTCTCTAACCATATTCATTTGTGCATATTTAGATTTTTTTATGTTAATATGTACTTGAGAATTTTGTGATCTATTTATATTTTACACTTCTCCCCAAATAGATAATTCCTCTATATTTTTGATGAAAAGATCTCTATAACCAACTCTTAATCCTGTGGTGGTTAGTTATATTCGTTAACTTTCAACTTCCTTGAAAAATATGCTATTAAATTTTCATTCAAAATTAACACATAACCCAAGGAATTATTTTATGCTGACTAAATACTATTAAATTTACCCCATTTGTGGGTAGTTTGATGATAGAGGAAGTGATAAGACTCATTTTCAACTACTTGATGCTCTCTTAACATTTATAATTCCATTAAAACTTGACTTCCTTCCAAGTTATCTTAGTTAAAGGTTTGGAAAATCAAGACAAATTACTCACATAGCATTGATAATTACCAGATGATCCATGAAAACTATAGATATTTTTCACAAATGTTGTCCTCGACCATCCTTCAATTGCTTTTTTCATTTAAGGTCCATTGATATCCCATTTCTTGTGATGATATTCCCCATGAATGATACTTCCTTCAACCAAAACTCATATTTGATGTACTTGGAATAGTACTTATCATTTCATAAGTTCTTTACAATGTTCTCATATTCTCCTCATGCTCCTCCTTAGTTTTAGTGTATACTATTATATCATATATAAAGGCTACCAAAAAATTGTTGAGGTAATATCTAAAGACTATATTCATCAAGTCCATGAATATTTTTGGATTATTAGTGATCCAACTATAACAACTTTGCTAATTATTTTACATAAATACATGTTTTATTACATAATATTACACTTAATACAATTCGAAACATTGAGATGTTTAGTGTATTTGTGAATTAGGTACATAGCATAACATCAAGAATATGGGATACAACCAAATTAATAAAAACATCATTAACATGCATCTAAAAGTACATGACTTTTAAAATTGAATAGGATAACATGAGACATACATAAGAAAGGGGTGATATATAAATACCTATAAGGGAAAAAAACATTGAATAAGGTAAAGCATGTTAGATAGTTAGAATATCAGTGGGGAATAAAAGTAACCTGAATAATAAGGCATGATATAACATGAAAATCATAACATGAGAAATGTGGAAATAACATAAAACAATGTAACATAAATATAGGTCAAGAATATCTTCCAAGACATAATGATGGATAAAGTACCATAAAGAAATCAGGTTCACTCCCTATCCCAACATGATGTATCATGAGACTAAACTTTACCAAATGCATTGGAGCACAATATAATTTTGGGTGCACCTATCACTTTTTTTCATTATCATTATTATGGATACTGCATAGATCATACAAAATGGATTCTTTCATCATCATATTTTATTCCATGATCAATGATTTTTTATTAAATAAATTTAAGTCCCAATTTATATAAGTAAAAGTGTATAATTTTGAAAATAATTAACAGGAAATGTGTATTTTATTCACTAAACAATTGTTTTGGAATGTAAAATCATTTTAACATTTCGGCAGCATAACAATGCCACATAAAAATTAAAAAAATTTGTAGATGATAGAGAAACGGGGCTCAAATCCTATGGAGATTAGATATTCATTAATAGGGACATAGAAATACATATCAAAAAAAGGAATTTGAAATAGAAGTCATAAGATAGTAAGGAAACCTTAATAATTAATACAGGGTGAAGATCCCTTACTTGAGTGTATCACTTTGAATTCTTTATAGTTGATTCTGTAAGAGCTTGGGGGAACCTTGGGAGGACTATAGATATGGGAGGGCGAAGTAAGAATGTGCTCCCAAGAGTTTTAGTGAAGAGAAATGGGAGCTTGGGTTGCTTTATATATGAAATGAGTGGGGATTTCTTTATTATATTTCAAACATAGGTTTTGGAATCTATATAATAACATAACCAAAACCACAAACCTTCCCATGGGTTTTTGTAACATTTTGAGTTTTAATAAAGAAACACTATTTTCAATAGCATACATGATACACTACATCGAGCTTAAACAAACTACAAAATATTATTATTTAAATGTTACCATTATAACCTAGTCATCGGAATGGTGGGAATGAATATTATTAATTTAGTTATGAAAATATGGTTTACGCATGTTTAAATAATGATAAATTGGTTACCAAATTTATTATAAATGGAAATAAAAAATCAATTAAATATAAAGGATGTATTTTTATGAAAACCGATTTAAAAAGAGAATAATTGTGTTTATAAAACCATATCACTCTTTATGGATTTTTATTTAATGAAAAATATATGTTATATATTCAATTTAATACTTTAAATTCATCGTATATGATTTCTAGATATTATATAATATCAAATTAAAATTTTCAGATAAAAAAAGTATTTTTCTAAAAATAAAATTTTCCGGCTTTTGATAGAGAAACAATTTTAAATTTAGTTTTTGACAATTTTATATGTTATATTTGAAAACATAAACTGCTTATTTAAAATAGAGACCTCAAAATTTACTTTTTATGATTTTTTGATATCTTTCTGATAACTATCATGTTTTGACGAATAGTAAAAATATACAAACATTTAATTGAAAACAATTTTTTCTATCGAGATGATTTATATATGTAAATCATATTATTTAATTGTTTTAAAGTATAAATGGAATTTATTTTAATCATTTATTATAATTTAGGTTATTGGAATTAATTCTATATTGAATTTAGATGTAAAAACATTTCAATCTTTTGTAATGTTTTTACTTTTAAAAACCCTCTTTCTAGTTTTGACAGTGGGAATTAATTTTAAAGTAATTACCAAAATTTATCTATTTTGAATTTAGAAAAATGGATTCCATATTTGTAATTATATGGTCTAAATTTTTTAAACATGTACCCTTTATTATTGGGCATTTTGAATAGTAACTTTCTTAATTATTTCTTTATCATGGTTAAAGGGTAAATTAGTTAAATAAGGGTAAAAATTAATACTATAATAATATAAAACTACCCTAAAATATGTCATAATACTATTTTATGAGATATTTCCGACCATTATCATCTTTATTACTATCTTTTGGAATTTTGGAGCCACTTGGGTGTGAAAATGACCTTTTATAATATTTATTTTAAAGAAAAGGGGAATATAACATAAACATGTATCTCCTAACTAAAACCATTTTAATTTTGTTTATATATAAGATATATTTGAATATAAATAGATATTGTAAAGATAAAAATATTTCCTACATAATTTTATTTTATTTATAATTTTTAGACATTAAATAAATAAATTTATTTATGACACAATGATGATGCAATGGTTACCTTTTTTAGGAATGATTGAAATAAATGATATTATAAATATTACAGTAAATATAATTCAAATATTTTGATTCCATACACAAATTTAATGAACTATTATGAAATTCTATCTTTGAGTTAATTCTTTTTTTCTAAGGAATCAATTTTTTCTGGCTTTAATAATAAAAAATTACTAAATATTGTCAAAATTGACATAAATGAGTTTTTTATACAAATATTATTTTATTAAACTATATAATAGTCCTAAAAATATAATATTTGTCCAAATGACTTATATAATGTTAATAATGTCATTAATTATTTACCTATAGTTCTCTTGGAATTTGATATTAGATGTAGTAACCATATATTATGAAAATACAAGAAGACAAGGTAAGAGTTAATGTTTCTAACTAAGGTATAAATCTAAATGCTAAGGTTAATTTTATGACCAAAACTTGTATAAAACCCATTGGTTTAGATTATTTAGACCCATAATCATATTATACTGTAAATTCATCACTTTGAAACTATTATAATTCTAAAATAATTTTATAATAAAATAATATTTCAATACTTTCCTAAAGTGCCCCTCCTCCTTCTTATAAAAGGCCACCACCTCCACCCACTTACTTACACCTCTCAATCCCCTTGATTTGTAAAAATTATTCTCAAATAAGCTCCTAAAATCCCTAAATTTATTTTATAGGCCACAATTTGGGTATAAGTCTATCGAAATTAGACCTTTTGTGAAAATCAAAAGGAGATACTCAAAAAAAGAGGTATTTATTATACAAACCCATTCAAAATTATTTCTTATTCTAATTCCTATTATTATGTAGTTTCCATAATTAATTAATGTATACAGTATATTTTAAATCATGATACTTTATTATAATTATGGTACAACCTTATACCTCTTTTTATCCATCTTACGAATAACAATATCACTATGGGTTCCTACGTACGGCTTACCATCCCCACGTCATTGTGTAATTTTTTATTCAAAAATACTTATGGATTAGTATAATGATGATTATAATATATGTAAATATTTAATATAACGTTATAATTATTCTTTATAATTAATATATCATTCATTATTGTATTTTTTAACCATTAAGTGAATGATATCATTGTTCGTGCATACGTACGGCCTACCATCTTGACGATGTGATGCAATTCATTCTACATGATATTAATTAAATAGTAATTATATACATCAATGGAATGAATAAATATGATATATATTATACTTATATTTACTCTATCCGTCTATAATTTTTATTTACAACATACCATTATGATTTTCATAATGTTTAAATGTGATAATTTCATTTTAGGAAGCATGGACTACCGCCCCCTCAAAGTCCTATGACTCATTCATGCCATACATTGAACATATAAAGTATGGAGTTAATGAAATTATGTAAGATATATAAAATAGATACTATATGTGAATTATAATATATCTATATATCATTTATTTTTCATTCCTTTAATATGATAAAGAAATGAAAGTATTGTTCATGCCTACGTAAAACCTATCGTCTCCATGAACAGTGCATTTCATTTATTGCCTCCAAATGATATGGAATTTTATAAATAAATATATAATGGATATATATGACATTTAAGCCCGGAATAATATTATATAGATAATGTACTTATGTCCTCATGGATAATTTTCATCAAAACAAGTTCATTTTTTACTCAAATACTGAACAATGACAAAATGACCGATTTGAACTTAAATAATTATGTAATTTTTATAACTTGGTAATATGTGATATAAAATGAATAATAAAATTGAAAAAGGTTTTCAAAAAATTATAAATTAACCTAATTTTATTATTCAGAAACATAATTATTGTACCTAATGAGGTAGACTCAAGGTAAGGGAACTTTTAAACTCAATTTCCACTCATCAGGTTTTACGTCTACTTTGTTGATTATATTATGCCAAGATTATGTGTGGAATCATTGTTTATTTATTTATGTTGTAATTTAAACTTCCCTTTGTGTGGGTATATTTCTAATACACATAATCATCCCATTTATAAATTCCTATGTCATTTATACAAACTTTGTAAGGGTAATCTTAACTCAATTACCATTCTTTGAGTTAAATATCCATGTCATTGGTTTTGTTTCTTCAAGAATATGTGTGAATGAACTATTATTTGTTTACAATAAATATCCAAATATATTAGGTTTATAAATATTTTTCACACATAATTATTCCATTGATTTATCCTTAATCTAAGGATACGATATTTGTAATGGATTTCATCTCAATTTACATTCAATTGAGATTTATTTATTGTTATACACCAACTTACTTTTATATGGTGTATATATTTTCCTCTGAAATATTATATCACTAATCTATTTATTATCATGATATTATAAATTTTGTTTAATTTTATTCTTTAATTATTTTTATTCATGTATTATCTCATGTGGTAAGGGAATCTTTAACTAAAACATCATTTTAAATGTTTTAAAGATTTGTTATTCCAAATCATTATAATTAATTTCCATATTTTCAAAATGGTTTTGAGGATTTATTTATAATAACATGAATATTTTAAAATGTTAATTCCTTTAAATATTTCCAAAGGGGTATGTGACACTTTGATTCAAAAATATTCTTTTTAACTATTTTAAATGTGTTTTAAAATTGGATTTATTATTTCATTAACTTGGAATGTTTTATTTAACATATACACCACAAATGGAATTTATCACTTTTATGTCACTACTATGTATTTATGTTTACTTTAAAATTTTACAATTTAATTTTAAAATATTGTGTTTTCACTTATTAGCGACTTGTAAATATCAAATATGATTTCAAAGTGGATATCTTATTTTTTCCTTTATTCCTAGTTTATGTGTTATGATTATGTTATGGTTCATGGGAATTGATAAAGTATATGGATGGTTCCATGATAAACCAAGGATGGGTGAGCTAGTGATAGATCTCCAATGAATTGGTTAATGTGAAAAAGGTAAACATTAAGGTTTCTCCTAAGAGATTTTGGGAATATACTATGATGGCTATTCCAAAAATAACCATGAAGGTTACTAACTATGTAGTTGTGAAAGATAAATTGTACGAATAATATGTATAACACAAGTTACCTTTATGTTTTATTATTTATACTATGTTTTTTATGAATATTATGATTACATTATGTATGATAAATAGTTTATGTTTTATGGGTGAAAAGTATGATTTCATGAAAATGTTTTCATGGGTTTAAAATATTTATGGACTAACGATTTTATTCCTTATTTTATATTCCCTAATAAGACTTTTTTATGATCGTACAATGTTTTTGATATGTTTTACACAGGGTATAAGGATGTGAAAGAGGAAGGAAGAAATGAATATGAATGCTATGAATTTTTTTATCAAGAAAAAGAATTCACGTTTTATCTTAAAATGTTAAGTGTATGAAAAGAATGGATAGTGAGTAGATTTGATCACATTGTAATTTTTGAGTTATTATGTAATAGTCATGTCCTAATTATCTAAAACTCTAAAACTGAAAATATCATCAATGTGAATTCTTGACTTAAATTGAGATTAAGTAATGTTTAAGGATGGGGCCTTATAGTAGATATTGAGGGATGGTTGAGGCAAATTTAGGGATTGGGATGATTTATTAAGGGTTATGGATATCATCATGGGTTTATAATTTTAAGGAAGATCATAAGTTCAATGTCTTTGAAAACCCTTTTTAGGCTTTATGATCCGAAATATTAAGGTGACTAATGGTATTTTTAGAGACATTCACCTTTGAGGAAATTATGGTTTATTAATTTTTGGGATGTAAAATGTGAGGTATGAGATAACCTTTGAAGTTGAAATATGTTATGGTTATTTTTGAGGATTTTATATAATTTTATGTAATGTTATAAAATTATATAGTTTCTGAAAAAGGGCAACACACAGACCGTGTAACAACCTATTGCGTTGGACAAAGATACGTGAATTGAACCCACAACCGAAGTGCGACTGGTATTTATCGCCTACCACTGGCCTACATGAAGTCCCTGGTTAGAATAACTTATTCTTTTTTGTTAAATGATTTTATGAATCAATAATAAGATCGTTTTGGGAACTTATGTTTTATCAAATGGATATTCGTAGTTTAAGAAACTGATTTGGTGTTTAAGTGATAAATGTTAGTTTGGAAGACGTTTACTGTTTTGGGAACATTATATGCCTAAGAAAAGTAGAATAATATAAGATTTAATTGAGGAATAATGGTTGAATTATATTTTGGAAAAAATCTATGATTTTAATTGGGTAATTATGGGGAATTAGAGTATTATGGAGATGATTAACCAATCCTATAGAATATGTGATTATGTTAATTAATTTTTGGTATGAGAAATTAAGAGTGATTTATGTTATTTGGAGATAATTGTTAAAAATTTTCTGGGAAGATTATGTGATTAAATTCTAATGATTTTTTATTATAATTCTTGTTTGGATTTTTTTTAGTAATTTTATGTACAATTATATGTTTAATGGTCTTTGTTAGTCTTTGGGTATTACTATTGAATCTTGGAGATTAAAATTAGACTGTATTGTTACAAAGGATTATTCTTTTTTGGGGATTATCTGATCTTTTACTAACCATTTTGGTTTTTTCTAATGTTTGAAGATAGTATGAATAGATAGTTGATATTTTGTAGTTTAATTTATTCACTAGAAGTTGATTCTAGTGCTTCAGGTGTGACCTAATCATCTTGAATACTCATCATTAGGATAAAAGATGGATTTTTGGTAGAAATTTATTAATGGATCAAACTCTACTTTTAAAGTAAGTATGTTTCCTTATGTTCTTAGTCAATCTCATAAATAAATTCCTCAATATTATGAAAAGTACGTTAAAATAAAAATGTTTTCATTTACTTTTCCTACTGGGAAATTAAAGTCCATTTTTCCATTTCCAAGTTTATGATTTTCTGGTTGTTAATTTTCTCCTAATCATGTTTTCTATAACTCTCCGTCAGAATAATATGGTTAGTTTCTATTCCATATCCACGTTTTCTTGCATGGAATCCTAGCATGTGTTATATCAGTTGACCTTTTTTACTTCTCTTTATTTCATTTAAAGTGATAGTTTTATTGACTCTTTTTATGATGTGGGATCTTCAATGAACTTACCGAGACAAATTTTAAAAATTGAGAGGATGAAATTTACTAAAGGGGAATGATGTAACATCCCTATATTTAATAAATAAGCATTACGTTCAGTAGAATACATGATACGCTACATCGAGCTTAAATAAACAACTAAATATAAATATTTAAAGGTTAGCGTTATAACCTACCCATTGGAATGGTGGGAATGAATAATATAAAATTAATTATGAAAATATGGTTTACACATGTTTAAATAATGATTAATTGGTAACCGAATTTATTATAAATGGAAATAAAAAACTAATTGAATATAGTGGATGTGTTTGTATAAAAATCCTATTTAAAAAGGGAATAATTGTGTTTATAGAATCATGTCACTCTTTATGAATTTTTATTTAATGGAAAATATATTTTATATATTAAATTTAATATTTTAAATTCATCTTAAATGTTTTCTAGATATGATATAAGAACAAATTAAATTTTTTTAGATAAAAGAATTATTTTTCTAAAAATGAAGTTTTACCGCCTTTTGATGGTGAACCCTTTTTAAATTTAGTTTTTTGAACATTTATATGTTCTATTTAAAAAAATAAACTTCTTATTTAGAAGATATATATCAAATTTTACTTTGTATGAATTTTTGATATTTTTTAATAACTATGATGTTTTAATGAATAGTAAAAATACGTTAAATTTTAATTGAAAATAACTTTTTTCATCAAGATAATCTATATGGTTAAATCATATTAATTAATGGGTTTAAAGGATAAATTGAATATAATTTTACAATATGTTATAATTTAGTTCACTGTTATTAATTCCACTTTGAATTCAGATGTAAAAACATTTTAATCTTTTGTAATGTTTTAACTTTTAAAAACCCACTATCAAGCTTTGATAATGGGAATTAATTTTAAATTAATTACTAAAATTTCTATGATTGGAATTTAGAAAAATGGATTCAATATTTATACTGAAAAGGTATAAATTGTCTAAATATTTACCTTTTATTTTTTGTCATTATGAATAGTAACATCAGTAATGTTTTTATTTACCATGGTTAAAGGGTAAATCAGGTAAATAAGGGAAACAAATAATATTATAATAACATAAAACTATCCTTAAACATATCCTAATAATATTTTTGATATATTTCTGACCATAATCATCCTTAGGATGAATGTTTGGCATTTGGGAGCCAATTGGGTGTGAAAATGAGATTATATAATATTTATTTTAAAGAAAAGGGAAATATAACCTAAACATGTATCTTCTAAATAAAATAATTTCTATTTGGTTTATATAAATTATATCTTTGAATATAAATATTAATTGTAAATCTAAAAATATTTCCTACATAATGGTATTTTATTTATAATTTTAATAAAATAATAAAATAAGTTTAGTAATGACACAATGATGATGCAATGATTACCTTTTTAATGAAAGATTCAAATAAATGATATTATAAATATTAAATTAAATATTTTTTTTAAAATTTCATGCCATCCACTAATTATTTGGATTACTATGAAATACTATATTTGAGTTAATGATTTTTTTTCAAAGGAATAATGTTATTATGGATTTAAAAAAATCAATTACTTAATGGTGTCATAATTGACATAAATGAGTTTTTAAAACAAATACAAAATTATTAAATGATATAATAGAACTAAAAATTTAATATTTGGATAAATGACTTATATAATGTTACTAATTCTATTATTGATCCAATTTTTTTTATCTTGTAATTTTATAGTAACTATAGTAACCATATATTATGAAAATACAAGAAGATATGGTTATAGTTAATGTTTTAAACTAAGGGTTAATGCTAAGAGATATGGTTAAGTTTGTGACCTAAACTTGTCTAAAACACATTATATGAGAGGATTTAGACCCATAATAATCATATCCTATAAATTTATCACTCTTTAACTATTATATTTTCCAAAATAATTTTATAATAAAATATTATTTTAAGACATTCATAAAGTGTCTCTCCTCTCTCTTGTAAAAGGCTACCACCTCTACCTACTTACTCACACCTATAAAGCCCCATGTATCATCCAAATTCTTCGAAAATAAGCTTCTAAAATTCCTAAATTCCTCTTATAGACTACACTTTGGGCATAAATCCATCCTAAAAATACCTTTGCTGAAAATCCAAAAGAGATACTCGAAAAAGAGGTATTTATTTTATCACATCATTCAAAATTATTTTCTTCTTATACATCCTAGTATTATGTAGTTTTCATACTAAAGTAATAAATAAAATATCTTATATATTCTGAGATGTTATTATAATTATGGGACAACCTTATATCTACTTTTATCGATCCTAAGAATAACAATATCACCATGTGTGCGTACATACGACTTACCATCTCCACATCATGGTGTAATTTGTTATTAAAAAATACTTAATTTGGATGGGAATGATGATGAGTATAATGGATTTAAATAATAAATATAACATGATAATTATTGTTTATAATTAATATACCATCAAATTCTATACCATTTAACAATTAGGTGAATGGTATCATCGCTCGTGCGTACGTACGACATACAGTCTCCACGATGCGATGCGATTCATTCAACACGATCTTCCTTAAACCGTAGTTATATACATGAATGGAATGAATAAATATGATATATATTATATTTATATTGACTTTATCCTTCTATAATTTTTATTTACAACACACCATTATGCTTTCCATAATTTTTAAATATGATAATTTCATTTGAGGAAGCGTGGAATACCGCCCCCTCAAAGTGATATGACTCATTCATGACATACTTGGAACATATAAAGGATGGATTTAATGATGTTATTTAAGATATATAAAATAGATACTATACTGTAATTATAATTTACTTATATATCATTTAGTTTTCATTCCTTTAATATGACAAAGATATGAAAGTATTGTTCATGCCTACATTTAACGTACCGTCTCCATAAATAGTGCATTTAATTTCTTTTATACAAATATTATGAACTATTATAAATAAATATATACCAGTTATATATTATATTTAAATCATGAATAATATTATGGAGATAATGGATATATGATTTCATGGATAATTTGCATCAAAACAAGTTCATTTTTGACACAAATACAGAACATCGACAAAACAGATGATATGCACTTAAATAATTATGTAATTTTTATAACACTGTAATAAGTGATATAAAAGAAATAATAAAATTGAAAAATGATATCAATCAATTATAAATTTACCTACAGTTATTAGTTAGTAACATAATGATTGTACCTTATGAGGCAGACTCAAGGTAAGGGGATTTCTAAACCCAATTTCCACTCATTAGGTTTTATGACTACTTCATTGATTATATTATTCCAAGATTATGTATGAAATAAATGTTTATGTGTTGATTTTATAATTTAAACTTAACATTGTGTGGATATAGTGTTTCTACACATAATCACCCCATTGATAAATTCTTACATCATTTATACGAACATTGTAAGGGAAATCTTAAATAATTTTCCATTATTTGAGTTAAGCATCCATGTCATTGGTTTTGTTTTTCCAAGAATATGTGTGAATTTTCTTAGATTGGTTTACCCTGAATATCCACATATATTGGTTTTATTGATGTTTTCACACATAATTATGTCATTGATTTATCCTTAATCTAAGGATGTGATCTTTGTAAGGAATTTCATCTCAAATTATATTCCACTAAGACTTATTTGTTGTTATGAACCAATTCTCTTTTATATGGTGTATATACCACCCTTTAACATATTGTATCATGAATCTCCTTATTCTCACTATATTATAAGTTTTGTTTAATGTTATTCTTTAATTATTTTTATTCAATTATTTTCTCAAGTGGTAAGGGGCTCTTTAACTAAAACATCATTTCAAAGGTTTTAATGATTTATTATTATAAATTGTTCTCATTAATGTACATGTTTTTAAAATGGTTTTAAGGTTTTATTTATAATGACATGAGTGTTTTAAAATTTTAGTTTCCTTAAGTAGTTTCAATGTAGTATGGGATACACTAAAACAAAAATATTCTTTTAAAAATCATTAAATGTGTTCTAAAATTGGATTGATTATTTCAATAACATAGAATGTTTTATTTAAAATATACACCATGAATGGAATTTATCACTATTATGTCACTATTATGTATTGATGTTTACTTTACATGTTTACTATTTTATTTTAAAATAATTTGTTTTCACTTATCAGTGTGTGAGTTGAAAATATGAAATGTGATTTCAAAGTAGAAATGTTAATTTTTAACTTTATGTGTGGTTTGTGTGTTATGATTATGATATAGTTCTTGGATATTGGTTAACTATATGGTTGGTTCTATGATAAAACAAGGGTGGGTGAGCCCATGATAGCTCTCCAATTCATTAGGTAATTAGTTAGAGGTAAACTTTAAGGTTTATCCTAAGAGATTTAGGGAATATACTGTGATGGATATTTCAAAAGTAACTGTGAAGGTTAATCCCTATATAGCTATGAAAGGTACAATGTATGTACAATATGGATTCCACAAGTTAAGTTTATGTTTTACGATTTCTATGATTTTTTGTATGAATCTTATGATTACATTATTTAATATAAATAATTTATGTTTTATGGGTGAAAATATTGATTTTGTGAAAATGTTTTCATGGGATTTAAATAGTCATGGACTAACTGTTTTATTACTTATTTTATATTCCTTAAAGTGACTTTTTTTGCTCATCCCAAGTTTTTGAAATTTTTTTCAGAGGGTATAAGGATGGTTAAGAGGAAGTAAGAATTAATGATGAATGTTATAATGATTTTTATCAAGAAAAAGAATTCATATTTTATTATAAAATGTTAAGATTATGAAAAAATAGGTAATGATTATATTTAACGACTTTTTAATTATTGATTTGTTATGTAATAGTTATGGCCTAATTCTCTAAAACCCTAAACCTGGAAAGATCCTTAGTGTGAATTCCTGACTTAAATCAAGAATAAGTAATGTTTAAGTTTGGATCCATATATTTTTTCACATGGTTTCTGAAAAATGGTTGTAGATTTATTTATTTTATAAGGGAAATGGCTAAAATTAATTCAATAATACCCATGAGTACGTGAAAGTTATTCATAATCTTAATGAAATGATTTTAAAACCTTAAAATATATCAATGGTTCTGGAGGATTCAAAATGAATTTATAAAATTTACCAATTAAACATAAAATAAAATTATTTTAAATTTAAAAACTATATTTGGTCATTGATCCCAATTATAGTATTTATTACATCACTTTTGGGTAATTATGATGTCATAATACATAAGGTATATTTATACCGAATTTAATTTTTACCTAGGAAATCGACTATATTATAAAATTATAAAAAATTCACCATTGGATAATTTAGATGTTCTAATTCAAAAAAAAATTCATTTTGTCAAAATAATTTTCTAAATATGTGAATTTTCACTTTTGAAATAAAATACCATTTTTATATGAAATGTTATTTGTTTGACAATAACTGTTTTCATAGCCTTATAATAATTACATATGACATAATAAGAATTATATGTTCCATTATATTTAATAAAAATTATTTAACAATAATATTTTTTAAAATTATTATTTGTTTAAACAATCCATTAATTAATCAAAATAAATTCTTTAATTGAATTTGAACATTACCCAAAAATATTGTTTCTGTTTTATTGTATCAAAATAAAAATCATTTATAAAAAATCATTTATAAAGTAAAAATTATATGATGAAAATATATTCATTATTCTATAAAAAATAATGCACATAATAATATTTATAGAGTCTTGATACATATCCCTTTAATACCCCATCAAACACCCTTAGAGTATGGTGCGTGATAATGAGACCTTCATGAGTTGGTTTGGCGTACATTGTTTGGGTCATGATCTCGATGATCTTGAACTTCTATCGTTAATGGTTTTGATCATGCATAATTTATTGGATCTTTATTTAGTATTGGTCAAGGGGAAAGAAAATTGATGTTATCTCCCTTAGAAGCTATGATAAATGGGATTTATATGCTATAATCATACTGGTTAAGGCCACCACTTCCTTTGTTTGTGTCAATTAGACGTGTTAAAACCCTATATTTATACTAATCCAGTGAAAACTATTCAAAAACTATATAATCAATGATAATGATTCTTAATAGTCATTTAATTATAATTTTATATAATAAAAAAACGAAGTGAATGTGTTTTCAATTACCATATTACCTAATAGTACATTTGGTTCGTGTTTTAATGCATAATTACAAAGTAATAGACTATGCTTCAAGGCAGTTGAATGCTCACAAATAGAACTACCCATAACATGATCTGGATTTGGATTTAGTGATATTATTTTTGATAATATGGATGAATTGTGTCTTAATGGATAAGTGTAATATATATATATATATATATATTAAAAAATCCTCAGATATATATTCACATAGAAAGAGCTGAATATGTGCCAACGAATATGGTTATAATTGATCAATGACTATGAATTCTCAATCCACTACCATCCAGTTAACATGAATAGAGTGGAGGAAACACTAAGTAAAAAGGATATATAAATTCTAGCATTGATGATTATTTAGATAGATCTGATCTTATTATATTTGAAAAGGATGGAGATAAGAAACATAAAGGAAGGAACATCATCAATCATTTCACAACTGATTTTTCAACCATCTCTTTTAGAAAGGATAATTGATTCACAAAATAATTATGTGGAATATTAGAAGAAATTGGAATCTATAATAAAAACAAAATCCTCTAAGTTTAATGTTAATGGATAAGGATTGATTAGATTTGGGTCATGGATATGTGTCCCGTCAAATCCCGAGATAAAATAGGAACCATTGGATGATGCACATAGTTTCACTTTCCCCATTAACCCAGGAAGCAAGAATATGTATCGAGATCTCTGAGAGAACTATTGGTAGGATAATATGGAGAAGGATATTGCTGAATCTAAATAAATGTTTTAGGTATGTTATCAAGTGAAGGTTGAAAGACATAAGTCTAAAGGGATGATGCAATCATTACCCATACCTACATGGAAATGGGAAAACATCCCCTTGTAATTTTTCACTGTTTTGCAAAATACATAATGAGGGAATAATAATCTCTCGGTTGTAGTGGATCATCTTAAAAATAATTCATAGTTCATTGAGATTCGAGAGGACTTATTACTAGATCAACCTACACAGATATGCATTACACAGATATACATTAGATAAGTGGTAAGGATAGATGGAGTAACACAATCGATTCAATCCGATCAAGATCCTAGATTCACCTCTCTATTATGGAAAAGTCTCCAACATGATCAAAACACTTAGATGAACATCATTCCAACTTACCACTCTAAAAATAATGGCCAATCTGAGTAGACTATCCAGAAAAATGAGGGCATGTTGAGAGCATACTCAATTGACTTAAAGGAGGATCGAATCAATATTTTCTTCTAGTCGAATTTTCTTTCCACAATAGTTTCTAATAGAGAATCCAAATAGACCCATATGAATCCATTTATGGGAAGAGTTGAAGAACGCCTACTTGTTGGGATGATGTTGATAGACCCAAACTTCTATGTCCTGAAATGGTTGTCGAAATGGTGAAAAATTTTAATACCATTCAGTAGCACAACAAGACTGCTTAGAGTAAAAAGAAGATCTATACTAACAATCATTGATGAGTCATAGTGTTGTATGTTGGACAAACAGTATTATAATAAATATCACTATGGAAGAAAGTGATGAGATTTGGGAAGAAGTAACACATAGTACAAGATACATCACCCCCTTTGAAATCCATGTTCTCATTGGAATAGAGGCCTACCAACTATCACTCTCAACTCACCCACCTCAAGTACATGATGTATTCCAGTATCACTCTTGGTAAAGTACATGCTCTATCCCTCACGTGTACACAGTACCGAGGTGGTACTATTGGAGAGTGGGCTTTCCTATGAGGAGCAGTCGAGGAAGATTATATATCATAGAGACAATGTCATATGGAATAAGAAAATTCACCTTATCAATGTGATATGAAGAAACCAAAATCTTGAAAAATGAATGTGGGAACCAATAGAGGTGATGAAATATAGTTACCCTTATCTTTTTTAGTATGGATAAATAAAATTTCGAGGGAGAAATTTCTTAAGGGGGTAGATGGTAATGACCCAAACTATTATAAATGAAATTTTACCTCAAATTTATTATTATGTAATATCTTTATAGAAAACACATGAACTTATTTGGTTTTATTATATCCTATCATATTTAAATTTCCATTAAGAATCATTAGCATTGATAATATAGTCTTTGAATAGTGATCACATTATTAATATAAATAAAGGAGTTTAACAGATCCAATTAACATAGAGAGAAAAATTTATGACCTCAACTAGTAGGATTATACCCTATGAATCCCATTTATCAAAGAATATGAGGAATGTTATATTACTGGGAATTACCTTGACCAATCTCAAGATAATATCCAAAAAATTAATGATGTGGGAAATCATTTACATGATAATTTCAATCTCATCGAGATCACCGCCCAAACCATGTATGCCGAACCACCCCATGAAAGTATCATCATTGCACACCTTACTCTTAGGGGCTTTGCGGGTGTATTAAAGGGATATGTATCAAGAAACTAGAAATATAAGTTTATATATTATTTTTTAATGAACATTTTTTCATCTTGTTATTGTAACTTTATAAATGCTTTTTATTTTGATAAGATAAAACAAAAAATATATTTTTGGGTAATGTTTAAATTAAATTAAAGAAATTATTTTGATGAATTCATATATTTTGGAATTAAATAAAATTTTAATAAAATTTTATTATTAAATAATTACTATTATATATAAATGTTTATAAAATGTTTATAATTTCAGATATAATTTTTATAACGGCTCAAAAAATGTTATTGTAAAAAACCCATCATTGCTTAATAAAAGTTGATTTTATCTTAAATGTGAAAAATTTAAATATTTATAAAATTATTTTAAAAATTTGAAAATAGTTTTTTGAATTAGAACATCAAAACTATCCAATAGTGAATTTATCATAATTTTCTTGGAAAATTGAATTTACTGGTAAAAATTAAGTACTTTATAAATATACCTTCTGTATTATGACTCATATAGATCCAAAACTGATGTAATAAAAAATATAAACAAGATAAACGACCAAATATATTTTTTACCTTTAAAATAATGTGATTTAATTTTTATTTTCTTAATTTTATAAGGACTTTACAAAAATTCAAAAACCATTAATATATTTTTAGTATTTTAAGTAATTTATTTAATAGTATGAATCACTTCTACATAAGAAAGGGCATTATTTTATTAATTTTAGACGTTTAACATATAAAATAATGAAAACCACTACAATTTTGAGGATTATATTTGAATAATACATTATAAGGTTTGTGGTTTTGGTTATTTTATTATACTGAGTCGAAAACATATGTTTGATAAATAATAAAGAAATCTCCAATCATTTACTATATAAACCCACCCATGATACAATTTATATTAACTCAAACTTTTTTTATAAATTTATTACACTTCCCTATTCTATCTAGAGTCTTTTTAATGTGCCTCCAAGCTCTCATGAAGCCCCTCCCAAGAATTTGGAATCACACACTCGAGTAAGGGATCCTCACCATCTCTTCTTTATTCAAGTTTCCTTATTAGCATATGCCTTATATTTACAAGTCATTATGATTGGATATATAATTACATGTATTTATTACTTCCCATTTTATGATCGAATTATGAGATACCACATATACTATTATCAACCCATTTTATGAATTTTTAAGTGATGGCATTATGCTGGTGAAATTTCACCACTGTTTTTGTATGAAAAAAAAATTGTGTAGTGAATACCTTACCCATTTACTACCAAAAGTGTTAACTATTATACAAAAATATCTCTTTTACATGAGACATACATATATTTATTCCACACTCCATGTTGGTGAAATATAATGTGGTGATAAATGATTCCATTTATTTTGATCTATGAGGCACACTTAAGCATGAGAATGTTATGAATGTGATGGGTGCGCTCATAATTAAATAGATCTAAAATGAATTGGGTAATGTTTTGTACTATGATATGTCATGTTGGTTTAGAGAGTGAACATGGTTCGTTTATGGGACTTTTTCCATCATGATTTATTGACATTTATCCGTGACCTGTGTTTATTATGTTGTTTTTTATGTGTTTGGAACATTTCCCTTGTTATGAGTATCATTCTATACCATTACTTATTATTCATGTTACTTTTATTAACCATTTATATGAATATTTTATAACATGTTTTACCTTATTCCATGCTTATTACCTTACTAGTATTTATAGATCTCCCCTTTCTTATGTATGTCTCTAGGTTATCCCATATAGTTTTAAAATCCATTTACTTTTAGAATCATGTTAAGGATGTTTTTATTAATGTTGTTGTATCCCATATTCAAGATGATAATCTATGTAACTAATTCAAAAATACACTAGGCTTCTTGATCTTCTGGATTTTATTAAATTTAATATTATATAATATCTTATGTATTAATGTCGAATAAATAGATGGGCTATTATATTACTATAACAACCCTAATCTTTATTTCTTATGAATACATGATTTATTACATAAGATTGTACTTAACACAACCCAAAAGATAGATAAGTCTAGTGTATTAGTGAATTTGATACATTACATAAAAACTTAAACTGGAAAAAAATATCTTTATTGAAAACTTCTTTAACATGATCCGGATATTCCATGACTTTTAAAATTGTACGAGATAACATTGTGACATATATAAGAAAGAGGTGAAGTATAAAACCCACTAACGAAATAAGAATTTAATAAGGTAAAAAATGTTATACAACTATCATATCAATAGGTAATATAAGGAAAATGAATAATAAGGTATGATATAGTATGATAATCATAACATGGGAAATATAGAAACACCTTAAAACACAATATCATAATCATAGGTCAAGGATAATTTCCAAGTCATCGTAATGGAAAAGTACCATAATGGAACCAGGTTCACTCCCTATCCCAACATGATTCCTCACGAGGCTAGAAATTACCCAATTCATTATATCACTATATAATTCCACGAACACCTGTCACTTTCATTTCATTCTCATGCTAAAGTGTTCCACAAAGATCATAAAATATGGATTCATTTACTATCATATTTTATTTCATGATCAAGGTTTGTGGAATAAATAAATTTTTGTCCCAAGTAAGAATATTATATGTTTATAAAGTTGGACACCCTTTATAGTAAATGGTTTTGGTATTCACCACACAATTGTTTTGGCATGGAAAATTGTGGGGAAATTTTGAAAGGATGACAACGTCACATAAAAATAATTAGATGGGTTAATGAGACCTATAGGGGTCTATAATAATTTGTACATAAAATAGGAAGTAATAGAGACATGTAAAGACATATCCCAATATATTTAATTATAAATAGAAGTCATATGATAATAATTAATCATGGATAAAAAAGAGAGGGCGAGGAGACCTTACTTGATTGTGTGACTCCAAGTGCATGAGTGGGGCTTCTTGAGAGATTGGGGCTCCTTGGGAGGACTCTAGAGAGTGTAGAGAAGAGTAAATATGTTATATAAGTAGTTTTAGTGAAGATAAATGGGATATTCTGTGAGTATATAAAAGTAAGGGGTAGTGATTTCTTTATTATTTCACAAACATAGGTTTTGGACTCTATATAATAAAATGACCAAAACCACAAAACTTATCAGGGTTTTTTCCCATGGTTTCTACCAAATGGGTGAATTTTTCATTATGTTATAAATCCAAAGCTTGGACTTAATAAAATAATTCCCTTTATTATGTGAATATGAGTCATACTCTTAAAATAAGATTTTAAAATGTAAAAATATATTATTGGTTTGGGAGGATTCTTACTAGATTTATAAAATGAATAAAATTAAATTAAAATATCATTATTTTAAAAAGAAAAAATATATTTGGTCATGGATGAATTTTATTGTATTTATTACATCACTTTTGGTTCATTATTATGTCATAATACATAATGTATATTTATACAGTATTGAATTTTTTACCAATAAATTCGACCATCTCATAAAATTATGAAAAATTAACTATTGGATAATTTCAATGTACTATTTCAAAGAATAATATTTTTTTTATCTAAATAATTTTATAAATATATTAATTTTTAATTTTAATACAAAATCAACATTTATTAAGAAATGATGTATTTTTTTTGACAATAACAGTTTTCGAACCCCAATAAAAAGTACAGTTGACTTCATAAAAACTATAAGAAATTTTTTATTTGATAAAAATTACTTATAAACAATATTTTAATAAAATATTTTTTTTAAAAAACCCATTAATTATCAAAATAAATTCTATAATTAAATTTTAATATTAACAAAAAAATATCATATTTGTTTGATTGTATCAAAATAAAAATCATTTATAAAGTAAAAATATTTGTATGAAAATATATTATTTAAAAAATAATGTACATAATCATATTTCTAGGGTCTTCATATATATTTATTTAATACACCAATAATTTCCATATGGGTTTGGTGTGCGATGATGAGACTTTCATGTGGTGGTTCGACGTATACGGTTTGGTTTGTGATCTCTTTGTGCTTGAAATTATCTCGTAAATTGCTTCCTTTATGAATAAATTATTGGATCTAGGCTCCAGTTTGGTTAATGTAAAATTCCAGTGATTCTATCTCCCTTGAAATCTCTGATAAATTGGCTTAATTGGGTATGATCATACAGGTAGAGGTTATCACTTCCTTTTTCTATTTCAATTAGATTTGTTAAAACCCAATATTTATACTAATCAGTGGGTCACTGTTCAATGGATATATTATCAATGGTAAATATGATTAATGGTCATTTAAATATGATAGGATAAAATAAAACGGATGAAGTTCATGTGTTTTATATAACCATATTTCATAATAATACCTTTGAGGTAAAATTTCATTTATAAAAGATCAGGTTGTTACCATATTCCCTAATTAAGAAATTTTTCCCTTACCCTAGATGAGGGTAACTTTATTTCATAACCTACTTCAGTTCCCACATTGCTTCTTCAATCTTGTGGTTCCTCTATTTCACTTTGATCAGGTACATTATCTTATTCCATAGAAATTTGTCTCTACAATCAAATATCTTCATTAGTTTCTCCACATAGGATAGATAATTCTCCAATATTACCACCTCTATATTGAGTATATATGTGGGGTCTGGTATTTACTTTCTCAAGAGGGATACATGGAATATATCATGTACTTGATATTGGTTAGCTGACATCGCTAGTCAGTAGGCCACCACTCTGATTCGATCAAGGATATCAAATCGATAAATGTATCTTGGACTAAGCTTTACATTATTCTTGAATCTCATGACTTTATTCTATGTAGATATATAGAAAAATAACATGTCTCTAACATCATAATATAGGTATCTTCGATGATTATCAGCATAGGTATTTTATCGACTCTGAGTAGTCTTGATGTGGTGCTTAATGTTCATAACCTTTTCAACATTTCCTCAACCATTTAAAATACTAGTTGTTTATGTTCCCCAAATTCATCAGGAAATGATTGTGTCTTTCACCTATTAGCAAAAATAGATTCATAGGGATCCATTTGAATGTTTGAGTGGAAATTTTTGTTGTATGAGAACTCAACTAGAAGAATATGTTGATCCCATCCTCCTTTAAAGTTAATTTAGCATTCTATAAACAAGTCCTCAAGTGTCTTGTTAGTCCACTCAAATTGGTTATCTATTTGGTAGTGATAAGTTGTGTTTAAGTTCAACATTTTATTCCTAGCATGTTAGAACCTCTTCTAGATATTTGAGGTGTTTCTTGGATCCCAATTAGATACAATCAAAAGTGGTGTTTCATGAAGCCTCACCACTTTCTAATGTTTATCCTTGAATGTTAGTCAAGTGATAAATCATATCAAATCACAATAATTTTTTTTGTTATTTTTAATATGATCCACCATAACCCAGATTGCATTATTCCCTCTTGATGAATTTGGAAGAACAATGAAAAATTTCATGGTGGTGTTTTATGATTTCTATATAGGTATGGGTAATGGTTGCATCATCCCCTTAGACTTATGCCTTTCAACCTTCACTGGCTGAGCTACCATGAAATTTGATGTATATTCAAAAATATACTTTTTCTTATTTTCCTACCAATAGTTCTATCAGAGATCTAGATACTTATTTTTTTCTTCCTAGGTTAATGGTGAAAGTAAAACTATGTGAATCATCCAATAACTTCTTCAGCTCAGGATTTTATGGAACACATAGTCATGACCCTAATGTTAAAACTCATTCTTCATTAAAATTGAGCTCCAAGGATTTCCCTTTTCTTATAGTTTCCACTTTCTTCTGAATTAACACATCCTCTCTCTTAGAATCTTTTAATCTATCCAAAAGAGTCGGTTGACGAATAATTTGTGGAAGGATTGATGACGTTCCATCCTTTATGATTCCCATGTCTAACCTTTTAAAATCTAAGAAGATAGAATCCTTATCAATTCTCATCAATGATAAAAAGGTTGGATCTTTTCTATATAGGGAATCTCTAGATTTATTATTTTTTCCAAGATGGAAGTGAATTGAGTAGTGAAAGTCCATGATCATCTCTAACTATCTTCATTCGCCCATATTCATCTCATTCTATGGGAATATATATTTTAGGTTTTTGTGATGTGTATATATTTTACACTTCTCCCCAGAAAGACAATTCCACTACATTTTCAAAGTAAATATCACTAAAACAAAATCTAGTTCATGGGTTGGGTATATCTGTTCATGAACATTTATCTTTCATGAAGTATAGACCATGAATTTTTCATTCTGCATGAACCCACACCCCAATCCCTTCTTTGAAGCATCGTTGAACATCATGAAAAGATCCCCACTCTTGGGTAGTGTGATAACAAGTGTAGTGATAAGCCTCCTTTTCAACTCCTTAAATCTCTCTTTTCATTCATCATTCCAATCAAATCTGACCACATTCAATTTATCTTGGTTAGAGGGTTTAAAAATCATGAGTAATTTTTAAAAAATTTATGATAATGACCAGATAACCCTAAAGAAACTGTGGATATATATCATGTATTTTGGCCTTTGATATCCTTTAGTTTCTTCTGTTTATGAATGGTCTATAGAAATCCCATTGCTTGTGATGATATACCTCAAGAATGATACATTATTCAACCAGAACACACATTTTCATTACTTTTCATAAAGCTTCAAATTTTGTAAGGCCTTTAGAACATTACTCAAATGCTCCCCAGGATCCTTCATTATTTTAGATAATATTAGAATATATTCTATAAATACTATAAGAAATTTTTCGAGAAAATATCTAAATACGTTATTCATCATGTCCATAAAATATTATTGGAGAATTAGTGAGGACGAATGACATTATTATGAACTCATATTTCCCATACCTTGTCTGAAAAAGAAGTTTTGAGGATATCCTGCTTCTTCACCATAAATTTATAATACCCCAACTGTAGATCCACCTTGGATAATTATTGAGCACCACATAGTTGATAATACAAGTCATCAATCTGTGGTAGATTATGCCAGTTATTTATCATGATCTTGTTGAGATCACGATAATCAATGCAAAGGCGCATTGACCCTTACGTGTTCTTGAGGAAGAGGACTAGTTCTCCCCATGGTTATGCACTTGGGATTATAGAATACTTATCCAAATTCATCAGTAGTTGTTTTTAAGCTCCTCATGTACCATAATATCCATTCTATATGGAATCTTGTATAATGGAAATTCCCCTAGTATAAGCTCGATTTAAAAGTCAACCTATAGGCTAGGAGGAAAAATAGGAAATTCCTCAGTAAACACATCATCATATTCCCTCAAAATAGGCATGTATTTGAGGATGATTAATTACTTATACACAATCATTTGATATATATATGATCTCTCATCATGAAAAAAATATCCATGCTTGAGATATTGGTGCTAAATAAGGTTTATCCTCCCCCTTTCACTTATACAAAATCGGGATCGACACACCTTGTCAGATTTGTTACCCCTAGGTACATCTATGATAGAACCACATCCACGTGTAGTATCCAGATAGAGATGTATTTTCTTAATAAACCACTAACTCTACACTTAACAAAATTTAGGGATGTTTTCATATTATTAATCTTATCCCTATGAATTTTACTGTATTTTTTTAATCCTAATTCGAAAAATAACTAAAATTTTACTTTTATACCAGCAATAACAACCTTACTCTTTATTTCACATTGATATATGATTTATTACAAAAAATTAAACTTAATACAACCTAAATTATTGATAATTCTAGTATATTTTAAAATGGGGTACATTACATAACAACTTAAACTGGAAAACAATATCATTATTGAAAACTTCCTTAACACGATCATAATATTCCTTGGCATTTAAAAATTCACAAGATATCCTAGGGCCATAAATAAGAAATGGGTGAGATATAAATCCTAGTTAGGGAATAATCATGGCATAAGGTAATACATTGTAGAAAATCAGCATATAAGTGGGGAATAAAAGGAAAATTAATAATATATAAAGATATATCATGATAATTATAACATGTGAAATGAAGCAACAAATTAAAAGACTGAATCATAAACATAGGTAAAGGATAAATTCCAGTTATCTTTATTTCACATTAGTACAAGATTTATTACATAATATTACACTTAATATAACCCTAAAGATCAATAAGTCTAGTGTATTTGGTAATTAGGTACATAGCATAACATCTTGAACATTGGATACAATATCATTAATAAAAACATCCTTACCTTGTTTCTAAAAGTACATGGATTTTAAAACATCACAGGATAACCTAGGGACATAAATAAGATAAGGGTGAGCTATAAATCCCTATAATGGAATAATCATGGCATATGGTAAACCAATTTGAAACAATAGTCACATCAATGGGGAATAAAAGTATCATGAATTATAAGGAATTATATAAAATGATAAACATAACATGTGAAATGTGAAAACAACTTAAAACACTAAAAAAACATTGTTCAATGATAACTGCCAAGGTATCATGATGGAAAAAGTCACATAAAGGAATCAGGTTCACTTCATGTCCCAACATGACATCTCATGAGGCTAAACAATACCCAATCCCTTCTTTAAAACATTGTTGAACACTAAGAAAATATCTACACTTTTGGGTAATATGAGAACATGTGTAGTGATAAGACTCCTTTTCACCTCCTTAAAGATATCTTCACATTAATAATTCCAAGAGAAATTAACCCCCTTTTAAGTTACCTCGATGTGAGGCTTTGATAATCGTTGTTTTTTTATAATCAACGATAATACGCAGCTAACCAATGTAAACTATAGATATCTATCACGGATGTTGGCCTTGGCCATCCTTTAATTGATTTTATTTTTTAAGGGTCCACAAATATACCATTTAATGTGATGATATGACCCATGAATTAGACTTTCATCAACCAAAAATCACATTTTATATAATTTTTATAAATATTAACTTTTTTAATGTTCTTTAGCATAGTACTTATATGTTCATAATGATCCTCCTTGGTTTTAGAGAATATTTGAATATCATATATAACTACTACCGAAAATTTGTCAAGGTAATATCTAAGGAATATATTAATTAATTCTATGAGGATTTTTGTATAATTATTTAGTCTGAAGGGAATTACTATGAACTCATAGTGCTCGTACCTTATATGAAAAGAATTCTTAGGGATATCCTCATTATTAACACTATCTTGATAATATATCAACTGAAGATCCACCTTGGAGAAGCATTTTTCTCAAAGTAGATGATAAAAAAATTTATCAATATATGTAATAGGATAAATTTTCATTATCGTGATCTTGTTGAGATCATGATAATCCATGAAAAGGCACAAAAACCCATCCTTCTTTCCAAGGAAGATGACAAGTGCACCCCATGGTGAAGCACTAGAGCATATGAAACTTTAATCTAGATTCTATTGAAGTGGTTTTTTCGAATCCTCATGTTCCAGAACATATATTCTATATGGATTCTTAGATAATGGTAATTCCCTAGGTATAATCTCGATCTAAAATTCAACCACTCAACTAGGAGGAATACTAGACAATTCCTCAAGAAACACATTAGATTATTCCATCACAGTAGGCATGTATTTGAGGATTATTTTTTAACTTAGACTCAATCATTTAATCTATATACACTTTCCTATAATGAAATAATATCTATACTTGAGATGTTGGTGCTAAATAAGATTCATCCCCCTCATTGAACTTGTATAGTTCCGGGTTAGATTCTCAATACGGAGAGTGATTTACTCCTCACAAAAATTTATATTGGATATCTATATGTAAATCCAATACATACTAATAATTGCATAAAATTACACCAAAGGGAGTATGAATTTTTTTGGGTATTTCTATAAACAAATATTTACAGGGGAAGAGTTATATACATGGGATGTAATAATTTCACCATTTTTCATTATCACCAACATCTCTACTCCATGATTTGTGGCGGTATTTTAATAGTTCTACTAAAAATTAATAATATGAAGGAAATAATAATACCAAAAACAAAAGGTACTTTCACTATTATTGAATGAATAACTAGTATACAAATATCCACTTCGTTTCTAGGATCCACCTCAGTAACTGTGATGAAAAAATCTATCCTTTTTTTCCTTGGAGGTTATTGGTTTTCTCCAAAAATCCTTGGCTTAGGGAATTGGTTTGAAAAGTGACTTGGTTATTCATAGTTGATGCAATGAACAATGCATTTTGGGTTGACCAGAGAATTCCTTCCCTCCATAAAATTAGTGGGTTTCTCCTACCAGAAATAGCTATCTAGGTGACCTTTCTTGCCACATATAAATCATTTCATCATCACCCTTAGGTAATTTTTGGGATTCTTCTTTCCACACCTTTGAAAATTCAGATGTTGAAATTTCATGGCACCATTAGATTTCTCCATAAGACCACCAGAATTAACCTCCATATTCTGCTTCTTATCCCCTTGACACCCTTGAGATTCATCGATGACCATTTTGGATTTTAGGGAACATCATGAAATTTCCTCATAGCAATAAAAGTATTGGATCACCAAGGATTTTTGTAGCCTAGATTTTATCCCTCAGATAAGTGATTAACCTTATATTCATAGGTAATGAAAATGATAGAGGTGTATCATAAAAATATTGTGTATTTTTCCTCATATTCTCTTATGGATACATTTTATTTTATCTATATGGAAGGTAAATCCCCTTCCATTTTAGGATGGATATTTTGAGGAGAATATGTATCATTTTTTTCTAAATTCCATCCACCCCATCACATTGATCTATTCCTCAGGATTCATATTCTTGATAAATGACCACCACTGATTAGATTCTCCCACCATATGATAAAAAACTAGTAGAAAATTTTCTTGTTTGAAACATTGAAGGATGGAGAATGTATTCTCAATTATATTGATCCATTTTTCCGTGATAAAGGGATAAGATGATCCATTTAAAGTCATAGACCTTTTTCACAAAAAGGACTTGACTACAACATTTTCATTAATAGGGGTATTTTCACGGTACACCTGATCTAGATTTTTATTAATAAACCGAGTCATATAAAAGAGTATCATTGTTATATTCATGATTCATTATCCTATTGGGTTGGGCATCTCATTGGGGGAGTCATCACATTGCCCGTTGTGTTGAGTGTTTACCTGATTCCTCCTATTTATTTTCATTATCTAGAATAAAGGGAATATTATGGATGAGTATTTTTAAAATACTAAACACATAAATGAGAATCTAATGACCTTAAATGGGTAAGTTATAATTTACATGTATTTTGTTAACATATGAATTTCTAGGCTACAATTTATGTTATACATGATAAATTTACTAACATATACTCTTATAAGAATTTTTTTATGATAATAATGCTTCGTAATGAGATTAAAAATTTACCAAATCATATACCCAAGTAGTTTCAAATTAGGTGAATAGTAAGGCTTGTTGTCATATACTAGGTTACACTGAGTCAGGCACAACAATCATTTTTAGAGTTGTTACCCCAAGGTACATCTGTTACAGAACTACGTCCACCTGTAGTATTCATACATGGATGTATACTCATTATAAAACATTTAATTTATAATTACCATAATTTAGGGTTGTTTTATTATGATTAGTCTTATCCCTAAGTCTTTTTATAGAGTTTTCAAATCCTAATACAAAAAATAACTAAACATTTCCTTTGATACCAACTATAACAACCCTACATTTTATTTCACATTAATACGTGATTTATTACATAAGATTACACTTAATAAAACTTGGAATATCCAAAAGTATAATGTATATGGGAATTAGGTACATTACATAATTACTTAAACCAGAAAACAACATCTTTATTGAAATCTTCTTTAATATGATCATAATATTCTTTGGATTTTAAAACTACACGGGATATCCTAGGGACATACATAAGAAAGGGGAGATCTATAAAGCCTAGTAAGGTAATAAACTTGGAATTACATGAAGAAAGTAATAAAAGTTAGACAATAGGCATATCAATGAGGCCTAAAAGAAAAATTAATAATAAGGTATGATATAACATGATAATCATAATATGGGAAATATGTAACCAACTTAAAACACAACATCACAAACATAGTTCAAGGATAACTACCAAGAAATCATGATGGAAAAATTGTTATAAATAAATCAGGTGCACTCCATGTACCAACATGATGTCTCCTGAGACTAAACGACACCCAATGAATTAGAGCACTATATAATTCCAAGCGCACCCATCTATTTTATTTCATTTTCATTATTATGTGTGCCACGTAGATCATACAACATAGATTCAATCATCATCATATTTTATTCCAAAATCAAAGCGTACAAAATAAATAAATTTAATTATTAAGTCAAATAAGTATAAGTGTATAAAGGTGAACACCCTTGTTAGGAAATTGGTATATTATTCACTACATAATTGTTTTGGCATGAAAAAACACAGAGAAATTTCAAAAATATAGCAACATCACATAAAATGTCATAAAATGGGTTCATGAGATAAAAATTGACCTCTAATAATTTGAACATCAAATAGGTAGTTTTAGGGACTTGTAAAGGCATATCCCAAAATATGTAATTATAAATATAATGCATAAGATAGTGAGGAAACATGAATAAAGAAAAGAGGGTGAGGAACCCATCTGTGACACCGAATGTCTAGTAGGGGCTTCTTAAGAGCTTGAGGAACCATGGGAGGACTCTATAGAGGGGGGGGGGGAGTAAGAACATTATCCATGGATTTTATGTTAAGATAAATTAGATCTTTGGATGGTTTATATAGTAAATGAGTGCGGTTTTTTTATTTCACTAACTTAGGTTTTGGACTCTATAAAATAAAAAAATACAAAACAACCCATAGTTTCTAGAAAATGGGTCTAGTTTAAATTATTTTACTAGTAAAGAGACCTAAATTAATACAATAATAGCCTTTTTTGTGTGGGGATGAGTCATACTCTTAAAGAAATAGTTTTAAATCCTTAAAATATATTAGTGGTATTGGAGGATTCATAATGGCTTTATAAAATTAATAAATCAATCATAAATGTCATTATTTTAAAAAAACATATATTTGGTTGAAGATACCTTTTATAGTGTTTATTACATCACTTTTGGATCATTATGATGTCATAATACACAAAGTATATTTATACTATATTTAATTTTTTCCAGTAAGTTCAAATTTTACAGAAAGTTATGAAAAATTTATCTTTTCATAATTTTGACATTAGGATTCCAAAAAATAATTATTTTATCTAAATAGTTTCAAAATATTTTAATTTCCGCTTTTATATTATATTGAAATTTATTAAGAAATTTTGGGTTTTTTTGACAATAATAGTTTTCGAACCCTTATGAAAATTACATTTGACTTCCTCAAAATTATAAGATTATTTATTTTTTTAAAATATTATTTAATAATAACAATTTATTAAAATATTATTTATTTCAAAAATCCATTAAGTCGTCAAAATAAATTCTTGAATTTAATTTTAATATTAACAAAAATATATTATTTATGTTTTTTTCTATCAAAATGAAAATCATTTATAATGTAACAATATTATGATGAAAATATATTCATAATAAAATAATGTACATAATCATATTTCTAGGGTCTTGTTATATATTCATTTAAGAAACTAGTAAACTCCCTATGGTTTATGTGAGTGACGATGAGATTTTCATGGGGTAGTTTAGTGTACATGGTTTGGGTCGTAATCTCAATGAGATTTAACTTCACTAGTAAATAGTTTTAGTCATGATTAAGTGGTTGGATATCATCTTGGGATTGGTTAAGGGAATATACCAGTGATGTTATCTCCCTTGGAATATTTGATATATGGGCTTTATAGGTTACAATCCAACTATTTGAGGTTATCACTTCCTTTGCCTTCGTTAATTGGATTGGTTGAAACCCTATATTTATACTAATCATATGGTCACTATTCAATGACTATATTATCAACGGTAATGGTTCCTAATAGTCATTTAAATCCAATAGGATATGATAAAACCAAATCAGTTCATGTGTTTTCTCTTACCATAGACATATAATTTAAATTAAAAGTGTAATTTTATTTATAACAGTTTGGGTCGTTATAGGTATCATGATACATGAGATCATAAAATCTATTAATTAAGAATTTCCTTCATTGAGAATAAAATTATTATTATTATCCTTTATATTTTTACATTGATATTATCTATAGATTTATTTGCTTCTCATTTTAGTAATTAAATTATATGTTGGTTCATTTATTTACATTGACATGTTGATTATGCCTTATCTGATCATAATAATTAAGTTATTGATTAAATGGTATGTGTGTTCAATTATTTACCATTCCATATTGATTATTTATTATTAATTCTTGATAGCTTCTACTATATGTAACTGTTATTGAGAATTTTATCTCACCCTAATTTAGTTTCTTTTCCCAATGATATGAAGTTGAATTCATTGAATGAGTTTAAGGATACCGAATTTTTTCCATTTTTATGTTCTTTATTTTTATCCCCAATATAAAATTGGTATCTTGTATGTATTTTGTTTTGAAATACTACTAAACAAATTTATCCTTGGGGATTCCAAATCTTTTATCATATTTCAATGTAATAAATTAGACATCGACTCTGGTTTACTAGAGTTGGGGTTGTTACACTTAGTATCAGAGAAAGTTTATTATAAATACTGGGATCTATATTAAGGAAAACATAGACCAGGGAACATAAAAATATAATAAATTTTAGGTTATGTATATAATAAGATCCAAATGTTTTGGTAAGGTGGATATTATATGGTTTTGTCTAGAAACACATACCTGTATCGATACTAAAAGTGGACCTGGTTCTAGAAATGATGTACCTAGGGGTAATAAATTAGAAAAATATGTGTCAATATTGACTTGATCATTACATGGTAAACAAAAATGGGCCTTACTATACACTTTTTTTTGACACTCCTAAGGATTATTATTATGATAATTCACAATTTTATTACAAATTACTATAAAGGTTTTGTAAATAAATTTACCCCCAAAGACACAATGTTAAAGGTTATGTGATTAAAAAATACATAAATGTTTTATTTATGTTATATGATACACCTCATTTATAATTAATAATTACAATTTAAAATTAAAAAAATTTATAATCTAATCATGTATATTCTATTGTTTAGAAATAGAGCATGGAAGAATGAAGTGTATCCATATTCAAGAAAAATATAATGATTTTCCTACTGAGCAATCCAATACTGCTGGTATTGGAACTGAGTAGATCATGGATATATTAGGGTATCTTAATCAATTTATGAAAAATAACATTTCTTGAATAAAGAGAATAGTTTTTATATAACATGATTCTCTTATGTAGGATCACATCATGTCATATAATCCCTCCATATTTTGGGGGACTATGAATCTAGTAGCCACTGAGTAATGGATTATGTATTTTGAGAATATATTTATGGCCATGGGATGAGATGAAATAGAAAAGGTTATAATTATAGTACATTTTCTATAGGGTGATGTTGATTAATGGTGGTCATTGATCCAGAATACTAGGGAGGAAGAATAAATAAAAAATGGAATGGAGAGATTTTATTGAAACATTATTTGATAAATATATCCCTCATGGGTAATATACTAAAATTAAGGTAGAGTTCTTTAGATTAAATAAAGATGGAGAAGAAAATATTTTTGAGTATGAGGCTTCCATTACAATAATTTTTAGGTATGCTACATATTATATATGCAATACAAAATTCATGACCAACCATTTCTTTCAACGGAATAAGCTGAGTCTCTAAAGAGAACTAGGCTCTCATTATTTTTCTTCATTTGATGAAATAGTTTTATGAACCATAAAAATTGAGGAATAGTTTTATATATATTTTATGTTCAAGGGAAATAAAGAAAAAAAGGTTGACTAAGCATCAAGAAAAAAAGGAATGCATAAAAAAGATGGTGAGAATAAAATAATTTCTATCTTGTGAAAATTGTGGAAAGAATCATCTTGTTAAATGCTTGAATGGAATGAGAGTTTTTATATGCATAGAGATATGGGTCATTTGTCTTATGAATGAAAATAGAAGAAACAAATCCACGATTTCTAGTACTTCAACTGTAATGAAATGGGGAATTATTCAAAAAATTGCAATCATCATGGTAATCTACCACAAAAGATTCCAAGTCTAGAATTAGAATATTATGAGATCACTAGAGCTATGGTGGAAGTACCAAATGAATTGACTGTATTTACTTTAATCATATCCTTCAATATAACCAATACTTTATTTGATTTTTTATTACCACACACTTTTATATAATCCATGTTTTCTTTGAAATCTAAATATCTACCTAGCCCCTTAAAAGGTAGTTTTCAATAAAAACTCTTAGTGTGAGTCTAAAAAAACAACGATGTGTTAGATCGACTAAATGAATGTTAAAATTTTATTATTCAAACAATTTTTAGGAAAAAGTGAGAAACCATGAGTTCTACCACAAAATGAAGTCCTTGATCCATTAACATATATTTTTATAATCCTATATTTAACCTCCCTAAATAATTTCCATGAAATATTTTTTAGATGGGTTTTGGTTCTTCCATTATGAGATCCTCAAATTGAAATGCCATCTGTTCCCCAGACTAGATATACTACTCTATTCTAATCTTCCCACTATTTAATTACCTTACTACAATCAAGTCATGCTTTTCAATATTTGAATATTATTCCTTATTGAGAGATACCCTCAAATCCATTCCCATCATTCTTTAGGCTTCTTCATTAGTAGCATTAATTTAAAAAAATTGTTTAACCATTTATTCATCTAACCTCATAATTAATTCCAAGGATTACTCAAGTATGTCACCTAACTTCCTCTATAGGACAAAAGCCTTATAGGATGATTGGGTATCACTATCCATATTCTTGGTTTTCATCTTCTTCTCTTATCGAGTCTCTATTGGTTGGGGAAATTATGAAAAATCCTTCTCACTTTATGGTTACACATCTGGATCATACTCCTCCTTGATCTTGGGAGCCTGCCACATTGTACCTCATCCTCTGTATCACCTATATAATAGCTATAGAAGAAATCAATGGGCTCATTCCCAGGATCCTTATGCCCGTCCATGGAGGGCCTAACAAAATCATTCTCAAGATCCTGAACCAGACCATCATTAGAAAATTTTTCAAAGAGATTTCTCAGCTCTAAAAATAACACCTCCCTTTTGTGACTTCTCATGATCAACGCATCCCCCCTTCAATCATGGCTCAATACATTGAAACATGTATAAATATATTATCTGGGTTCCTTAGAAACCTCTTCCTGGCCTTCATCACTGGTACCACTCCTCTAACATAGCACTTCAGTATATGAGGCACCCATGGGGGGAGGATGCATTAGAAAATCCCCATTATGACACAAAAACATTCTCTATTTGAAAAGTTTATGATCATAACTACAACTATATTTGATACGATAATTGGTATGATAAAACATTAAAAATATGATGAAAATATTTATTGCAAGGGGAACAAAATTATGATTCATGATAATGATGTGGAATTACTTATCACCAAGGAGGGGACTTCGTCAGATGAGTTATGTATAGATCATCCACTAGTAGAAATTATGAATGATATTTTTATAGAGGAAGAAGAAAAAAATGTATGGATAAAGAAGGAAATATTAAAATTGATTAATTATATATAATATAGGGATACATTGATATATATTTTTGAATAATTACCTAAACATACATTAGATTGTGAAGATTGTTTTTTCATTTATTTAATCCATTGTGAAATACCAATATCAATGACTCTATATAGAATCGACACTATAGATTTAGTGATGTTGAAGAAACAACTAGAGGATTTTTGTGATAAGTGATTTAGTCACCCAAGTGTCACACTATGGGGATCCACAATTCTCTTATTTATGAATAAATATGGAACCAATGAGGATGTGAGTTGATTATAGCTAAATCAATTCCATTATGATAAATTAAAAATATCCTCTACCTCGTATTGAAGAATTATTCGATCAACATCACGAAGCTCAATATTTATGAAAGATTGACCTTCATTATGGGTATCATAAATTGAAAGTAAAAATGGAGTTAACATTATGAGTGAGGTATGGGCATTGTGAATTTAAACAATTTCATTAGGATTGACTAATTCACCCTCTATTTTTATAAATCTAACTAATAGAGTATTTATTGAATACCTTGATAATTTTTTATAATATCCATTGATGATATATTGGCTTATTGAAAGATCTAAAAGGACCATAAGAATACCTTATGTAACAGTCTTAATACTCTTAAGATAAAATAGTTTTAAGAGATATTTAGAAAGTGTGATTTTTGGAATCAGGAGGTTTCTTTCTTTGGCCATATTTCCTCCAAGGATGGAACCTCATTTGAACCTAAAAAGATAAAGGAAGTTAGGTAATATAATAAACCAAGTACCATAACTGAGGTATGTAGTTTCATTGGTGTGACATGGTAGTATTAGTAATTTATTCAAAAAATTTCTTAATTTGATAATCCACTAACCAAGATTACATGTAATGGTTTTAAGGTTATATGGACAAAGTAACGTGAATCACATTTTTATGAATTGAAGAGGATATGTATTAATGTTATTATTTTGACTCTACCATTTATAAAATGATGTTTTTTTGATATATATTGATGTATCAAATAAATGATAAGGTTGTTTCCTTATAAAAATTGACAAAGCTATTTCATATGAATCAAGTTAGTTTATGACCCACAAACAAAACTATCCAATCCATGATCTTGAGTTGGTACCTTTAATAATTTCTTTAATGATATTGTGACATTATCTCTGTGGTGAAAGATATGATATATATACATACCATTTTAACCTAAAATTTATATTTTCACAATAGAATATCAAAATTAGGTTATGAATATTTCTCAAGATACTCATATATTATGATTTTTTTATAAAATACCACTTAGGGAAGGAAAATAAGGTAGTATATGAATTAATCTAAAATAATCATAAATTTATAATCCAAATGGGGATTTAGAGGGATCCTATGTTAATGGATATTTTAAATATGAATATGTGAATTATTAAGGTACGTTATTCATGACTCCATTTTAAAATTATTTAATATTTATTTGGAAAAGAAAAAAATTTATCTATATGATGATGAGAATTTTTAAAAGAAAATTGAATATGTAAATGATATGAATTTTACAAAAAAAAATTGTAAAGAGGGAGTTCTAAATGTTGGGAAGAGATTATGTGTTCCATGTATATTTGAGCAGAATAGAGAGTTGTTGGATGATGCTCAGAACTCAAATTTCTCTATACACCATGGTAGTGCTAAGATGTACATGGATTTTGTGGAGAAATCTTTGTGGGATAACATGATGTGGGAAATTGCTGATTGTGTGTTTATATGGTTGGATTGTAAACAAGTGAAAGATGAGATAAAAAATCCTAGAGGGGTCATGAAACCTTCTACAATTCTAGTGTAAAAATGGGATGACATTACTATTAACATTTTCATAAAACTACAAAATAATCCTAGAATAAATAATGCAATATGGTTTGTTGTTGATCGCCAAACCAAGTCTGAATATTTCTTTTCTATAAGATACAATTAGCCTATTGATAACCTCACACTACTCTATATTAATAAACTTTTAATTCTTCTTGGTTAAAATATTTTGATACTATCTGATCATGGTCCTTTTTTACATAAAAAAAATTCTGAAGAGTCATTATAAGGATCTTGATACTAAGCTTCCTTTCAGTACTTCGTAACATCATAAAATTGATGGAAAATCATAAAGGACTATTAAAATATTGGAATATATTTTCAAGTTGTTATAAATTGTCTTTAAAGTTATGTGATATCAGTATTTAATTTTGGTTTAGTTTTCTTATAATAATATTTCCCAATCGATTCTTCAAATAGTGACATATGAAGCTTTATATGACAAGAGATGGTGTGCTCTAAATTGTTGGGATAAAGTTGTTGAAAGGAAAGTGGTTGGCCCAAAACATGTTGAAGAGACTAAAAAAAATGTAAATACCATTTAGACTCAAATAAAAGTAGCATAAAGTAAGGAAAACTATTATGTTCATAATTAGAGGAAGGATTTGGAATTCTATGTGGGAGATCATATTTTGGTGAAAGTATCTCCAAGAAAGGGTGTCATATGGTTCTTTAAGTAGGGAAACTTGAGCCCTTGGTACATAATACCATTCAAAATTATATAAAGGATTGGACATGTGGGTCATATTATGAAAATTCTACCAAGTCTCTCTAAATACAAGATGTCTTCTATAAATAATTTTTAAGGAAGTACATTGTATAACTAACACATGTTGTCACCAATGAAGACATAGAATTGAAAAATGATCTATACTCACATAATGAAATTATCTAGATTCATGAAACAAGAGGGAAATTGTTGAGGAATTGGATGATTAGGCTAGTTAATGTACTTTTGAGAAATTACACAAATGGATGAAGTAATGCAGGAACCATAATATGTTATGAAGAAGAACTACCCAATTTTTTAGAAGGTAATATCCATGAAATTTAGGGGTTGTAATTTTTTAAGAGGGTATAATTTAACCCCCCCCCCCAAGACATTACAATATTTGTTTATTGAATAAATTTAATATCTTGATAGATTGTGATATGTGCAAGACTGATTTTTAACGAAACATATTACTCTATTAAAATATTATTATTTAAATGTGACAATTATAAACTAAGAGATAAGTAATTACTAAATAATATAAATTTTATGGTTTAAAAATGAATAAAATAAATTATATGGTCATCTATTTTTTATATATAAAATAAGAATCATTTTAATGAAAAAGAAATTATTTTTGAAAAAGTGATTTTTTTCAAAAGAAATAGTATCGTCACTTCTTGCACACTTATGTTAAAATTATTATTTTTGTAATATTTATAAAATATATTTTATAACACTAACTGAATTTTGAAATCATCATATCAAAAATATTTTAGTGTGAATTTTCGATATTTTTCTGAAATGTTCAACTTTTTGATGAATAGTAAAAAATACTGATTTCTATTCAAAATCGAATTTTAATTTAATGAATTTACAAGCCCCATATTATTTTAATATGGTTCAAAAAGTAAAATTATTTAAATTATATATTTATTAATCTATGTTATTTCAATATAATTAATTTCATAATGAATTTTCATATAAATGTGTTCTATGCTTTTGAAAGTTTTTACTTTGGAAACCTTCTTTTCCATCATGCGTGTGGGTTTAATATTAAATTTGATTATGCCACTAATATGAATTAAATTTGAAAAAATGGAATCCATATTTCTAATAATAATATTTTATAATATTTAATAAGGACAATATAAATTTTTACTTTAATGAATTCTCAAAACTGTAAAAATTAATTACGATAATAATGGTTAAAACGCATTTATCGGGGGTTAAACTAAGAAGATAGGGGTTAAAAATAAAATGAAATTTCTATTTTTTTGTGGCCGTATTTTACCATATCTGATCCATGTGTTGATAATGTTTCATTTTTTACCCTTTTGGAATGTGAAAAATGTGAGTATTAGTTTTCTTTTCAAAAACTCTATGTGTCCCCGCAACTCAATTATAAAAGAGAAATCCTTCCTTTACATTATTAAGACATATCAAGCCCTTTTTCTTTATCAAACCCCCAAAAAATAACTTACAAAAATAATTATGCACCTTATACATCTACTGTTATTCCCAAAAGACAAACCCTATAGTCCTTAATATGAGTTCCAAATGAGGTTTCTTTAAGTGATGGTAATCCTATTATTGAATATCTTTTATTTTATTTATTATTTGTATACCTTGAATATAGTATTAACACTTAAAATATAATAAAAAAATTATATCCCATATATTAATATGTAATTATGTTAATGGAACAATGTTTATTCATTTCCTCCTCTATCAAATGGGAAAAAAATCATCGATCATGTGTATAACATACTACAACCTCATGAACCGATGAACTTCATTTTCCATAAAGACGTCTCTGTAATTTATATAATGATAGATTTAATATATATATATATATAAATATATATATAATATTTAATATATTATTATACTTATGGAAGAATAATATCACATATACCTTCTTAAATTCTATTACATTTATAATATGATAATGTCGATCGTCTGTTTGGCGGACTATCCCTTCATGAAGTGATGTTATTCGTTTTTCATATAAGCATTATAAGGATTTTAATAGGGATAAATTTAATAAATAAATGTGATATATATGTTGTAATATTTATTCTGTAAAATTAATACATCTCCCAATTTCTTAATATTTCCCCAATTAATAAATGATATTGTCGCTCATGTGTACGTTCGACTTAAAATCTCTATGAAGAGATGCGATTTATTTCGAATGTAAAATTTTAAATAATTTTTTGAAAAATGAATATAATGAATAAATATTTTATTTATAACATTCTTATAATTTTGTATATGTTAAATCAATATCTTATATATATGAATTAACTTCCGCCACAAAAAATGCACGACAAAACAAGGCATTTAACACTCGAAATAATGAAATAATGAAATATTATTAACAAACAGGTGGTAAAATGTTATAATTAGATCATATATGATATTAAAAACATGAATATAGTTATGGTATAATTTAATAACATGTATAAATCCATTATATAATAGGATAAAAAACATGAATACAAAATAAAGATTGAGATAAGGGATTTCATCCCAAATTCCATTTTATTAAGAAATATTTGTTAATATGGACCTATTGAATTTTATGTGCCTTATATACACCCAATTTTATATATTTGACATGAATACCAATTTATTCATGATTTTATTATAAAAATATATATTCTAGATCAATCGATGATAATCTCTCATTCTTTGTTTAGATTGTTGATTGTTAACATTTTAATGAGATAATCAATACCTTGTGATCATTTTACATTATATATTTCATTTATATAATATCCATATTATTTATAAAATGGATATGATTATTCCATATACTATATAACTTTTTTATATATGGTGTTTAATTTGAAATATATTTCATTATTTTGGAAAATATTGATAAATCTGTATTATTTACTCAATGAATTTATTTAATGATAAAGCACATTATTCATGAATTAAATTGGCCATTAAATATATGTGTATTGATTTATAAATTAAGTTACAAGGATGAAATTTTATAGATAGAACGTAGATGCATTAGTAGTATCATTAGGTGAATTAGTAAGTTAGCATTAACTAGAATTCTACCGATAATTTTAAACTATCTTTTGAAATGTCTTGAGAGTAGAGGTATCATTATGTCAGAGATCTTAACACCCAATAATTAATCATTTTATTAATTTATAATTCAATTATTTTTATTAACAATGATATTATCACACTAATATTACTTTTAAATTCATTTAATTCTCAGTTTATTAATTAAATGTCATGTGTGATTGGTTATTTTCCTTTCCATATTGATTAAGTATTTTATAATATTTATAGTCATGTAATTGATTAATGGAATGTGTGTTTAGTTAGTAACCTTTATATATTGATTATGTATTTTTGATTAGTGATAGATTCGACTATACGTAACCCTTACTGAGCATTTTTTCCCACCTTTATATTTTTTATTTTCCAAATGATATGAATTATAATTCATTGAATGATTTCAAGGATGAATTTTATTCCTATTATTATTATTTGTATTATTATTTGTAATATAAAATTGGTATCATGTATTTATTTTTTCTGGAAGAGTACTAAACTAATTGATTCTTAATGATGTGATCCCTTATATCTTATAAAAATGTAATGAAGTAGAAAAAAATCTGGGTTACTGGAGTTAGTTCCATTAAATTGTAGAACCAGACATATATATATCATAACAAATTTTATTTACTTATGAATTTTTATTACCCATTTATTATGAATTCCATGTTAAAATCATGACACAGACAATAAATGCGGTGTTTTTACATAAGTTTTATTTTTTATTTTTGTTCCTTTTAATTTGATCGTGGTTCCATAATATTCAGATTTTTAACCATGATATAGATATCATATATATTATGTATATATTTATTTAGAGTAATCCATAAAATTTAGATATATAAAATGAAATACATCTTTCCTGGAGATGGTAGGTTGTACGTACACATGAATGTTGTTTCCATTTTCAGGATTAATGAAATGAAATAAATTTATATAATATATTAACATTAAATAATAATTCATATTTCAAATATATCACATATATTAAATAAATTTACCTTAATTACCTTCCATGCCAAGCGTTAATTAAAAAAGAATCACATCACTTCATGAGGTTTTAGTCCACCGTACACATGAACAATGTTATCATATACCTAATGGAATGGAAAGTTAGATGGTATATGTGATATAAAAATTATAGATGTATATTTATGTTATAAATTTAAAATATATTAATTTCATCTATGATTATTACCATCCAAGTAAAATAGAAATTAAAAACATATCATATTGGTTTGTGAGGTGGTACTCTGTTGTACACATGAGTGGCGTTATTATTTTATAAAGGGTGGGATGTTAAGAATTAATGTTTGATATTATAATTAAATAGTCATAATAATATCGTAAATACAATATATAAACATTAAATCCATCATTATATCAATATATTGGAGGTGGTTATGGAAAATAAATAAAATCAGTTCGTAAGGAGATAGGCCTCTACGCACACAATTGATGACTTCGTTTCATATTTTATGGAAGTTGAGATGAATATAAGTTATTGCATTAACATAATAAAATTTCATTATATGTTATATACTAGTTTTATTATTTCAACATAATTGAAGAATATTTTATAGTGCTAGAATAAGTAATACAAAAATTCATAGTTTAAAACATTATTTCTTATTCGGACAACCTACATAGGTTTAACATTAATCCATCCTAGATTAGATCTATTATCAGAAATAGGTTTATAGTTTGTGGGGAGAGATTAAATAAGAAATTTGGTTAGGTATATTCAGAATTTTTTTTGATGTGTGAATAAGAGAGGAGAGTGGGTGACCTTTTATAAGTGAGTGGAATGACCAACATGGAATTTTTAAAAAGAATAATCTTTACCCACATCATTACCAAGACAAAAAATTAAAAAAATAGGATATTATTGAATGATATAATTGATATGGTGGAAATATTTCTTAAAAGTGGGCGTTTTATTGGTTTTTATGTCATTTGTCACCTTTACTTTTTTACATTAACCCCACGTAAAACTGTTTTAACTTTAACCATGATAAATATTTTTTTTATTTTTTATTGTTAATTTTGACCAAAAAATTATTTAAACTTATTATTTAATATAAATTATTTTCATTTAAAATATTGAATCAATTTTTATACATTCAATTCACATATGTGTCAAGATTTTCATTAAAATTAAACCTGTAGATGTGATAAGAAATCGATTTTCCAAAGAGAAAATATTCAAATGTTTAAAAACATTATATAAAAATTAAAAATATAATTCATTCCAATGAAATAATTAGATTAATCAATATATAATTTATGCAATTTTACTTTTTAAACCATTTTAAAATTAAATTAATCTTATAAATAATTTAAATCAAAATTTTGTTTTCAATAAAAATATTGTATTTTCCATTATTCATCAAAAAATTAAAATTTTCCATAATATCCCAAAAAAATTACCAAAAAAAACATTTTATTTTATATTATGAAAAAAGAAGTTTTATTTTTTTAAATAATTTTCAAAAGGTTTAAAAAATTAATTATATTATATGTTCATGATTTTTTTGGAAAAAAATTGTATTTTCAAAATATATAATGACTTTACCAAATATTCAATACATTTTTACCAATATATTTTATTTTAAAAGTAGTATACATAATATTTAATAAAAATAAATCACTATCCATTACTTTATGTTTAAAATCTATGTAATAATCACCATGTTTAAATAATAATATTAATAATTTGTTGTGGTTAGTTAAAACTCGGTGTTGTGTGTAACACAAGTTATCGAAGAAATTAAATTTATTCAAAAAATATTTCATAAAATATCATGGTGTTATAGATTAAATAAAACGCAAATATAATTATTCACTTTATATAACTTGGTGATTCCTATGAAAATATCCATGGTGAAGTTTTCATATTTCAATTATGGGTTTGTTAATGGTTTTAATGTCACCTTAGACTTATATCTCCCAGCCTTAACTTGTTGACATACGAAGAATTGAGATATAAATTGTACAACATCTCTACTCATGTTGTCCCATTAAAAATACTGATTTAAATATCAATACATATTCATTATTCAAGGATTAATAGATATTAATGAACTATGAGAATCTTCCAATAAGTACTTCTCCATATATACTATTGATAAGAACCATACTTAATTACCTAACCATATCATTAAATCACAATCATGGCTGAAATTAGGATCTTTCCACTATTACTTCTCCAGTTCCACATCTTCCTTCTTGACTAATTTAATCCTCATATAGAATTATTGTTGAACATTTATCTAAGAATGATATTATTTATCTCCTTTCCTACTTATTTAATAGTATATATTCTATAAATAAATAAATAATGGATCTCATTCAAACCATATCATTGACAAACTTGTGTGTTCCTTCTGACTCTAAGCATCAACCACCTTTTTTACCTTTCTTGGTTGGTAGTTAACTGAGAAATCATAATAGTTAATCAATTCTAGCCATCTCATTTAGTGAATATTCAACTCTTTTTATGAGAATATATAATTCAAGGATTAATTATTAATAAAAATATCATGCCACAATATAGATAATTATTTTATAGTTTTAATGTCCAAATTACCCAAAATAACTCAAAATCATGATTCATGTAATTTTTCTATTGATCAATTAATTTCAGTGAGGTAAAATATATTGACATTTAATTTGACATAAAAACTCATGTGATCCCCTTCTTTGATGAACCATTGTAAATCACAAACAATTATCCACTATAGGGTAGTGTGAGAAGAGTTTCACAGACCATCTACTTCTTTAGTTCCATGGGATATTTTTCACATTCACCAGTCCAAAGGAATATGAATCCCTTTATAGTTAACTTGGTGAGTGGGTTAGAAATCCATGATAATTTATACAAAATGAACCATAATATCTTACTAATATAAGAAAAATATGAATCTTATTCATAGTCATTTTTTAAGTCTAATATTCAATTATTTCCATTTTGGAAGGATCTACTGATATACCCTATTAAGAGATTATATGAAAAAGGATACTTTATTTACCTAAAAATTAAATTTGGTAATGTTTCATATAGATTCTCATTCTTTAAGGTCTTCACTATAATCCTTATGTGATCTTAATTCTCTCTCGAAAGCATAGAATATATGTCAATATCATCTATAATGGAAATAAAAAACTGATCAAGGTAATTTTTAAAGACTCTATTCATGATACCTATAGGACCTAGTGCTTCTATGATCTGGAAATTTCTAGACGAATTTGAATTTGAAATTACTGGAAGGTTAAAATTGTGATCTGAGTTTCAAAATAAAATTAAAATATTTTAAATTCCATAATGTGACTTTTTTAGAAGATGAGTAAGGATTGTAAGGTAGATCGAGGGATTAGAGAATATTCCAAGGTCTTAAGTTCTCATTCATGATTTTATTAAATTTTAGGTTAGGGAACATAGTTTGGATCTCGCAGTTTAGAGGAAACAATGTGTCACCTTGAGGATCTTGATGTTTTAGTTCATTTTATATAGTTTAAAGTATTCTTTCATGGATATAAAAATTTTTGGTGGAAAAAATGTAACTTTTTTTGGACTTGGGGATTGGTGCATGGTTTTCCAATGGCTGAAAAAAACCATGTAAGATGTTATATAATGGATGCTGAACCATCTGTATGGTTGGTGCATAGTTTTTTAAATTGTGTTGACAAACCATGTGAGCTTTATGATGATGAGGTAGAACTATCCAAATGGTTGGAACATGGTTTTTCAATCCATGTGGTCAAACCATACATCTTATTAAAGTAAAAAAATTATAAATTTTATCTTCCAAATTCTAATGTGGGGAACCCCACTAACTACCCTTCTCGATCCGTGTAGAACAAGGGCTTTCCCCTATTCATTTATTCTTCCCCATATGATTTGGGGTTTCTTTGGGAATATTTAGCTAATTTGAGGGAGTTATCTCCATCCATTAGACCTATTTTTCCCTATATTATTTTTATTTTCCCCTCTTTTCCCATTTAGGGTTTTGATTCAAATTCCCCTAGAGCATGGTGGAATCATACACTAATGATGGTTTTTTCACTCTACCAATGAAGAGGACATCTACAGATGTTGCCTACACATTCCCACATGATTTTTCATCATGGTATGTCACTGCGGTGAATTATAAATTATTTAATTATAAATTTAAATAAAAATTATTGTTGTTTGGCACAGTTGGTCATGGGTGTTTCCTAGTTCTAATTCATGTGTATTTAATGGGAAGATAAAAATTTGTTGGCCTCATTTCTAGTGTGTCACAATAATCTAGTGAGTTATACAAGATTAATCCACGTTTAAATTGGATTAATTTATTAATTATAAATTGTATCATTAATTATATATTATTGTTCTGTGTGAGTTAGGATCTCAGTTTCTTGAGATGATCTTAGTTGATCGATAATGAGGTTGGATAGGCCTGTTAGGGACTTTTCTACTATAGTAGGTACTTTTTGGTAAATTAGACAATATTTTGTAAAATGTAGGTTATATTTCTTACTTACCTAAAAATATTTGTGATTGTTTATGTTTCATATAGAATCTAAAGCTTATCATTGAGAGAGAAACCCCTAGTTAAATAAATTTCATTAAATTATTTTAATTAAATTAAATAGAATGTATAGAATGATTGAGTTCTAGGGGTCACGATCAACCCCTCTGAGCCCGCCTCTCGTCTCATCCACCGATGGTCGAGGTCAAGACTCTTATCATATTGGGTGGACTCTGGACCTTATGGGAGGTGTGGCCGAACTTGTAAGAACTCTTATTCCCATTATTAGGGATTTGATATTCCATCTTTATAGTGGAAAGAGTTAAACTCAAGATCATGGGTTTTGTGTGAATTATAGGATCACATTATAGACATCAATCCATTCAGGATCATTGATATGTTAATTGAATAAGAGGATCCCTTAAATTCGATATGACAAGGCTATAGATGATAGGCCATAGGATGACCATGATCATGTTGGATGGATGGACTAACCTAGAGTGGAACTATGGATTGAGATGGTGATTGGGATATCTCTTGACTATAGAAATGTGGAACGACCCATTGTATTATACAAGTCCATACTAACTTATTGATGATGTCGTAGGATGCGATATCCTATGAGTGTCGATTTTTGGCCTAACACTAGATTGTATATTCAAGAATCCAAATGAAGATTCACTTTTTTGGTTAATAATAGAGACACTACTGTGTTCCCATTGACAGAATAACCCATTGATGTTTTGTATGGATATGGGCAATTATGGTTGGGGGTTTTTCCTAGAACCAAAATAGACATGTATGACCAATGTGTCTATGAAAGGGTTTATAATCAAGGGGTTATGGAAATACATTTTGTTTTGTTTATGATGGGTTATTGGATGTACCCTCTTTTTAGATGTGATGTGGTTGGGAGACCATTGTTATGGAGATGGTTATATTGATGTGAAGCAAAATTTTATAGCAATTTATGGTTGGAGATTAGTGCTAGAACGACCATGGATATGGGTATCAATATATGATTTGGGCTGATTTGGATTTGGAGTTAAAATAAAAGGGCTTTTTTAGGCCTCATACCAGGTGTTGAGAGAATATGATAAGGGTTTCCAAGAATTTTTAAGTCACATAATAGTTTATCCATGGGTATCATCCCCAGAGTCAAGAGGGTAATATGGGTGGTGATAACAATTTATGTAATTGATGATTATATTTCAACATGTCTCATCCCTATAGTTGAGAGGAAATGATTGGGATTCCTTGGATAGTGATCTTGGATGATAGGACATTCGTGATATGGGACAAAAAACTCATGTGGATTTGATGGGGTTACCTTGAATGTGGATCCCACATGTAACTTTGGATTCATATTTTTCGATATATGATTAAAGACACCCCATCCCTAGAAAATGTAGGTATGGTTGATATAGTTCAAAGGCATAAGGATCAATAAATTTTTTTAGATATTTTCTGGTTATATTTTCTTTCAGCTGATCAAGACAAATATACATATCATGGGCAATTCTAGTTAGTACAAGACCACATTGGGGGTTCCCTAATAGTTTAATTACTCAAAACCTTCATAGATTTCCACTACACTTTTTTACCCTCAAAAACATTCCTTTGGTTGAAGGCATAAGTTGGGATAAGGCCTGAGATTGATCGACCATGATGGCTAGGTTTTTTACATATATCTTGGTATGGGTTTTGGCTAATAAATACAGTAAATCACTTTTTTTTATTTTGTTTCTAGTATGTATAAGTAATCTACCCAGTTCTTAGTTATCTTTTTATATATGGTATAACTGTGTATGCCTATAATACATTTCATTTATTGCATCCTTTTTTTATTATAACTTTTACTTTCGGTTTTTTGTTATGGTAGATTCTTGGTTATTCTTCATATTCATGCACATTATGATATAGGGGGTATTGTCTCCCTACAATACTATATTAGACCCACACTACTAGTTGAGAGACTATGGTGTATGTGAGGAATTTCTATGTTTACGAAGTGAATTAATCTAACCACTATTTATAGAGTGATCTAGGGAAAGAAATTACTAATTGATATTAGGGGAATTTTTTATATTGTCTTACAGTTTCTGGATATGGGGGACTAGAGGCATAGAAATTTATGAAAATTTTGATGGATACAAGAGTGGATCATTGATAGCATGTGTTCTGGTAGAAAGTAGAGTTTAATATGGATGAAATATCTATTCTAGTTTACATTGTTATGGTTGAGTTTGATTTTTTTCCTCTCATCATCACATATTTTGTTAGTTTTTAATATTTATGGTGGATTATTAGCTCTTATCCCATTGATAATAGGCTGAAGACTTGTTTTATACTATTTTAATATAGTGTAATGAGGTGCCTCATGCACTGTAATAGTCATGTATGATTTAGATGACATATAGTCATTATACTATGAGATTTCATTGATGAATAATGATTACTTTTTCAATTTTTCCACAACATATCATAAAGGGTTTTCCCATATAAGTACTTAGTGTATTTGTACTTAACTAGGCTGACTTGTATATAGATTTATTTATAATGGAAGGACATATGGATATTTTTTGAGACACATATTGTTGATAGTGGTAGTGTAGGACCATGTTCAAACGAGGTATAGTAACCCCTATGGGTCCATTTGGGCACATGGTTCCCAATTAGTGAACCTCTTAAGCTTTTTAGGTTTTTAGATTTAGTTATTTAATGTTATAGTAACAACCTATACATATACTTCCCATATAGATTGGAATAAAATTATAGTTAATCAATTTTAGTTTTCCATTTACCCTCGATATAGATCAACTAGGTAGATTTTGTTAGTTGTTGAAGAGTTGACCAACGAGTTACGATCCTACAGGTAGTATTTTGATATGCGAATTCTCGAAGATGATGGTGCCCTTGTTATGGGTGGTGGAAAATGCGTGATGTCATTTTATACGAGACTGTGTGAGTGTTCCTTTATCATGTGAATTTTGTGAGACTTTAATATGGGTGTATGGATGACACCTTATTAGTTGTGACCTTTTTTAGACATCATTGTTAGGTATCGATAGGAGAACAAGAGTCCCAGAGATTTTACCTAGTCCTTAGTATGTGGTATATATTATTTGAGGGTGACCAATCAGAGAGGATAACCATAGTTTTTGGTTCTTGTTGAGGAATAATCATATGTATGTGCATTGGTTTATGAGACTAATGTACGGTTAGTTATCTAGGTTTTGATTATGACAACTTTTGATGTTTGTGCTTTAGGTTTCAAAGTGTGTATTTGAGGAAATCACTAATGTGAGATCATGCCCTGTTCATTTCAGATTCTTCTTAGTAACTATATCAGATCATGGGTGGAATCCTGTAACTATAATAACATAGGATATAAGCTAAGGATACAGAAAATGTTCACATTCCATGGGACTAAGAAGATAACCTCTCGTGTTAGGATGAAACCAATTAGCAGGCATTCATCCAATGGGTCATTTATGATTTAGGTTCTTATTTTGAAGATGAGTTCCAGGGGAGATCTGGGATTGTTGAGAATAAAAAGTTAGGGAGATTTCCCACTTAACCCTTATGGTGCATGACTCATAAAAGTTTGAGTCAAGTTTTATGGTTGGGTAATATGGAAGTGTACTCAAATTATGTTATTGAGCTAGGGTTGTAACGAACTAGATATATATTGTTCCATTGAGTTATAGAATTTGTGTAGAACATGAGAGGGATGTGGGTTGATCGTAATTATTGATATGCTTGTAGGATTTATGAACAATAAATTTAAGTTAAATTAATAAAGTTCCCCTATTATAAGGGTGTTTCTAGAAACGGATCTTGTGTCATGGAACAATCAAACCAAGGGAGGTTTTTGACAAACATTGTTAGGGAAACCTGATGGTAGGGGTTAGTTAATAGAATGTGTATCCTAGAATGAAGAGTGTGAGACTTGGAAGGAGTAGAACACATGGTTTTCTAGGAACCTATGAGGTCAGTTCTTGGGAATTAGAGAGTTTTTCCATGACAATCATTATTAATTTTGATTGATGGGGAATATAACATGGTGATCAGAATCTTGTTTCGATAGAGTGAAAATATGGATGCACCTAATTAGGGGAGTGGGATGTTTACCATGAATGAATAACCCTCACATTAGGAATGACATTCTTGTATGAGTCTAGTCAAAGGATGGTCATTTTTGTTTTTTTATATGTTTGGATAAATGTACAAGAGTACTTCGAGATTCCATGGTGAATTATAGGTACAGGTCCAGAAAAAGAATTTAATGGATTCCAGGAATGGGTTTTGGGCTCTGGATGGTTTTATTAGAATCTGAGTAGGTGTCAGATTAGAGTAAGATCTCTGCTTGTGGTGTGGCATGTGGGTGGAAATGGACAGTGGATGGTTCAACTAGGTAATTTCACTGAAATTTGGGTATGATTATATGAAAAAATATCATAATTATCTTGGTGTACCTTGGGATAATGGAATCCTAATATGTGTTTGATTATGTGTTGGAAGCTAGAGATGAGTGTTTTTTGAAAATTATAGCCTAAGGTGGTCCTACTATCCCATTAATTTATAAACATATGTAGTCAATTATGAACTACATCATGCATTTCATTCTGGGTATAATGGAATGGCATTGGACAAGGAATTTTGAAGAAAATATGACATGATAATGTAGGGATGGGATAACGGTGGAAAATTAATTATGACTTGGAATATGGAAATATTGTTTTCTCATGTCATAATGGGTAAAATATCTAGGAACTCTTCTTATATAATCATTTGGATTCTAGAGTCATTTTTTGATAGGAAATTTTGACAATGTTGGCATCACATCTCGGAATTGGACTTCGCATGCTAAGTCTAATGGTGGGAGGTTTCATCAGCTGATTGATGTTTTGTATGAAGATTTAGTCATTTTCTGAGTTACATTCACTCAAGTAACTTCCAAATCAATAATTTAGTAGTTTTCATGAGTGTTAGCATAGATTTTTTGGAGATTATATGGGTTATGTTCATGTCTGTTCTTTTGAAACGTGAAATATTTTCAGATGGGGAAATCATCTTCTTGAGTGGGAATTCATGATAGAGGTATTTTGGGATGTTTGATTTGATGATTATCAAAGCTTATTTGGGACCAGGATATGGTGTATAGGTTGTACGATATTGGGTACATATGAGTTGAAACGTTCAAGAATAATTTTAATTTTAAATTATTTGATGTGTAAAATTTTTATTGTACATTTGGAAGAAAATTTAGAGAGTTAAAAATCCTCAATGTGATATTTTTAGATAAGGAATGAGGCTCAAAAGGTATATCAGATGATTAGGTGAGATTTAGAGGATTTGGGTTATGTTTTGAGAATTTTTGAGATTCCAATATAGGATACATGGTCTACATCATGTGGTTTAGAGAAAACCATACGGAACCATAAGCTAAGAAGGCTTTCAGTTCCTTTTAAATAGTTCATAGTTGTTTTTTATAGTTAGTGAATAGTTTGGAGGAATATTTTTGGGTCCTAGAGGAAACTATGTGAATAGTTTTGGAGTAGGGGTATAGACCATTTAATGTAAACAATTTGAGAAAAATTATTCAATAAATCATAGTGGGGTTGCATATCCATCAACATTATTGGCACACATTTTTGGTAAATATTGTGACCAAACTATGTGAGGTGGATAGTAATGGGGCTGAACTATCTACATGGTTGGTAAATAGTTTGGAATATTGAGTGTCCAAACCATGTGTCTAATTAAAAAGGGAACACTAAATAATTTTCCCCACATATTATAATGATGGGAACCCAACTTACCTTCCCATATAAAGTCATAGTCTAGGGGTAGTCACCCCCTATTCCTCATTACTTCCCCCATTTAATTTGGGTAATCTTTGAGAATTTATTTTAATTCAAGGTAGGTCTATACCTTTCTAGCCTTATTTTTTATCTCTACCTCATATTTATTATCTTTAGATTTATTAATGATAATTTTGATTCAGATTCCATTAGATCATCGTGGAATCCAACAACGATGACGGGGATTTAATTTTTCCTAGGAAGTGGAAATCATGATTTGTCATCTAAAATTCATTATATGGAATTTCCTCAAGGTATGTCTCCATAATCAATTTGAAAAGATTTAATGATTAAATTAAATTAATATATTTTGGCATATTTAGTTATGTATTTTTCTACGATTGATATTTGAGGTATTTTATGGGAATATGGTGAGTGGATTGCCACATTTCTAGTGTGTCTTGACAATCTGATGAGATATTCAGCTTTAGGACATGTCTAAATTGAATTAATTAATTAATTATGGGTATTTTTAATAATTCATTATCTCATGTTTTTGATACTCTCTCAATTGATTAGGGATAAGGTTGGGTGGGATTGGGAGGGACATGATAGCAACCGTCAACCCATAGTGGTAAAGTGGAAAAATTCCTGGCCAAATCTAGGTCATATTTCATATATAACATATATAATATCTTCATTTTTATGTTTTGTGTATATTCATTGGAACTCAATTGAGGGTGATGCTATAGTTATATTTCATTAAATGAAATTATCTTAATTAAATTAAATTTATTGTCTAAAATAATAGAGTATCATGGGTCACAAACAACCCTTTTGAGATATCATAATGCCTCATCCTTTGTTTGAATGAGTCTAGGTCCCTTATAATATTTGGTAGCCTTTATACATTGTGAAAGGTATGTATATACATCAAGAGACTCCATACCTCATGTGTAGGGGCTTTAGAATCCTCCAAGAAGGAGGTGTAAGTGGAAATACAGATGATAGGACATATGGGACATAGAGGATCCCTTTATAGACATTGAACAGTTCAAGATCATGGACATACAAATAAGGTGAGAAACCATATTCCATCTAGAGTGATATATCCTATGTGGATAGACCACATGCTGACCAAGATCGATTTTGGTGAGTGAAAAAACCCCTAGTGGCCTTATGGATTGAGATAGACCATAGTACATCTACTAACTATGAAAATGTGACAAGACTCAGTGTAGTTGAAAATCCCATGTTTCTTTGTTGAAGATGTCAAATGATGAGATTTTATTAATGTGTCAAGTGTTTTCCTAAGATCATTTTTCATATCATGGTCTCCAAGTGGAGTGACTCTATTTGGTTGACCAAGGGGACCCCAGTGGGTGAGTATTTTTAGGCCAAACCTGAGCATGTTCTTATTTCTATGGGTATTGATAGTTTTCTATGGTAACTATATCTCAAAATGACATATTTACTCCTTTTGGATGATAATGTAGTGATGGGATAGTGATTTTGACCATACCTTGTGTTTTCTTGTTTATAATGGGTAATGAGATATTCCCTCGGGGCGGATGCGATTTAGTTTGAATTCTATTATTATGAAGCTAGGAATGTGGATGGGTTTATATGTTTTATATATTGTCAATGTTAGATAACCCATGGATTTGGAGCTTAGTTATAGACCCACCATGGGTTTGGTTATTGATATATGATAGGATATTCCATAGATTTGGATCCCATATTATAGGGTTATCATGGGCCTTATCCTTATAATTGAGAGGATATGTTAGGGGATGCCATGGATTTGGAGCCCGAATGATAGGACTTCTATGATCCTAATATCTAAAGATGATAGTATATAATTAGGGATGAAATGGATTTAGGACCCCAATGATATGACTATCATAAGATTCATTCCAAGAGTGGAAAGGAAATGATAGGGTTTACCCTAGATTAGGATCCACGATGGTAGGACTACAATCATATGGTTCCCTAGAGTCACGAGGATTAGATGGGGATATTATAGATGAGTATCCCTCATATGACTTGGGATAAATGGTATTAGATATATTCTCAAAGACACTATAACACTAAATGAAGTAGGTATGGTCAACCGAGGCTGTAGACCTATGTATCTAAAGTATTTTATTTATTTTTGATTGTTGAATTTTATTTTAGTTAATAACATCACATGAACATGTCAAAGTGTATGCTGGTATGTATGGGACCATGTCGTTGGTTCCCAAATGTGTTTTGCACTAATAATATTCTTGGTTCACCACTACACTCATGTACCCAAGAATATATTCACTATGTAGTATAAATTTGTTAGGCTGAGGATCAGGACATATCGAGAGGGATGGTGAAGATGTGTTCAAGGAACATGTGATGAGTTTTTTGGGAGATGTAGTAAAACTATTTTTCTTATTTTATTTTTATTTTTGTTATGTATTTGTAATAGATACATTGGGTGGAATTTTTTTTTATTTATGATAATACTATTCTAGCCTTTACCATATTTCATTTATTATATCTTTGTTTATGTTACTGCTTCTACTCTTAGTTTATTTTTGATGGATGATGATTTTCTATTTTACATGATATTTTGAACACTAATATAAGGGGTATAGTTTCCCCAAAATACAACCTTAGACCACCAATTATTTTTAGAGGCCTATAACATATGGGGATACACACCTGAGGTCACATAGTGACCCAATTTAGTAATTATTCATAGAGAGATAAGGGGTGGGATGTGAAAAAACTTGAAGATTGAAGGTGAATTAATAAGACCAAATAAACTCATAATAAATTCATAGTTTCCATACCTTATACAAAAGGATCTATTTTATATATCCTCAATTTCTTCCTTCATCTAATGATATCCATATTGAAGATCAGTTTATAATAATATTCCTCTCCCCATAATTGATTAAAAAAATTATCGATACATGGAAGAAGATACTTGTTCTTAATAGTTATTTTGATATATTCCCGATAATAAATGAAAATACATATTGAACCATATTTATTCCAAAATAATAGTTTCACCCCATGAAAATTTACTTGGGAAAATACATCACTTTCCAAGACTATATTAGAGTTTCCTCTTAATTCCTACAATTCAATCATGTCTATTCTATAAGAGTCATTGAAATAAGTGTGTCACTATTTTTGTGTTCTATTGAAAAATTAGTATCATGATTTGGGGGAATACTGGGAAATTATTCATGAATTACATTAGTATATTCCAAAAAAAATATTAATATATTCTATATTGAGTTTCTCCCCAACTAGTGGAGATAAATACACATCATGAATAGGAATCAAGAACCATATAATTTTTTTTATGTAAGTTTATACTCATTCTCACACTAATTGGAAATCAAATTTCAATTATTAATATCTAAATTTATATCGTTATTCTAGAAATTTATTTTGAAAATATACAAATTGAGCTAATAAATGCTCAAAATCACAAAAAAATTCCCTAAATAATGAACAATAATATTATCATAGGGAATATTCTTACAAACCTCAACATGATAAAGCCAATTATGGAGCATTGGATAAGTATGAATTAATTATCATTATCCACTTCATCTATTGATATAGAATATAAAATTCCTTATTGTATGATTTAACCCTTGTATAGGTGTAATAGACTCAAAGAAATCCCCAATTCCTCACACATAATACATTTAACTATAAACAATATATTAGGATATACTTTACACCCCTCTATCAAACACTTCATTTTCCATCAACAATTATTAACCTTATTCCCATATTTTATACTTATAAAACATTTTCCTTTTTTCATTAATACATCCTAGAGTTCTTATTAAATAATTTTTAATATATAGGAATCCAAATCATCTTCAATCCATGGTCTTTATGACATGAAATTTTATAGAACTCGTATTTCTCTAATTTTTTTGATTTTGGAAATTCACTTTTATTCAGGTTTTTAATCATCATTTGTGATAGTATATTATGAATAATCTCAATATTTTAAATTCCATATCATAATTTATTTTGTTTCTAAATAGAATGTTCATTGGATTGGTTGTCACATTCTTTCGTCACATGATTCCAACTATTTACTAAAACAAAAAATCATAGAATGTGAATCAAGTTATAATAATCAACATGATAAATCATTGAATCATTAAAACCATTCTTGAGATGTCCTAAATTATAACACCTTTTAATCATCCTTTGAAACTTTTAGCTTCACCTAATACCACTTACATCAATACATATATTGTCTTAGGTTCTTTCTTATAAACTTAACATAACGGTTCATAAAGTGAATTTTAATTAATGAAAGAATATCCCTCGAGAGTGTCAAGAAAAAGGTGTAGTCTTATGATCAATCATTATGAATCGAGTGAAGATTTCATTTGTACAAAAACTTTTTTTGAGTGTTTACCACTAGTTTCATCTTTCATATTTCGATATCCACATTCTAGTATCTCGAGAAGGATTTATTTTATAGGAAAGCTACACTCCATTATTTATCATAACATATGATGCTATTTTATACCTAGTTTTATCCTTTTTTTTAACCAATTTTTTGAAGTCCTAATTTAAAAAAATAACTAGTCCCTCCATAGATTCCGACAGAAGTTACCCATGTAATTAATACGTGACTATTACATAATTTTAGATTAATATTCAATACAAATCATAATAATAGACACCAAAAAATCATAATGTTTTAGTGATATTAGAGAATATCTGTATATTCAACATATTTATAAAAAATCTTCAAAACAATCCCAAAAAGTTCTCCAAACCTAGTAATTTTCTTACACATATCTTATTTAATACATTTCATGTTATCATAGTTAAAAGGAAATAACAAAAATTGTGAGCTCGAACAGTTAGTAAATACAAAAATGGGAGATATAAGTTGATTAACATGAGTGAGCATAAGATAATAATTACAGTTTGAGAACAAAGACTTAAAAACAGAAAATCATCCCCAATAAATGATAAATAATAATAATGAATCATGAAATAATTAATTTGAAATTAATAGGATATGAATCATTGAATAATCAAGGATCATGATCCATGAGATCATATTATAAGAATAAAAATATTTCACAGTGAGTTTCTTAAAAAGTGACATATAATCCTATAAATCATAAATCAAAGGTACCAAATAAGAAATTTATCACATATTAGTTTTGAGAAAACAACATTTCTACATTCATTTGTATTGATTTGACCAGTCATATACTATCATTTGGCTGGGAATTTCTACATGTGTACCCTTTTTGGACTTGGGATGGATTATTGTGTACTCTTCGATATCATAAAACATTAACCATTACCAAATATATTAGAGATACATAATAGAACCACCCATTACATAATCATATTCCATTCATATTTATGGATCAAGATATTGAAAACATTTATCATATCCTCAATTTAAAACCCATTTACAATATAAATTTTTTTCAAGAAGACTTCTTCATAAAAATTAGTAACCATATATATTAAAAATAAGGATGGTATAATTGGATTATATCCCCACTAAAGCACAGTTAACATCAATGAAACTATTCATAGAAGAAAATACCTTTAAAATATTAGTGGAACATTTTATGGGGAAAATTATTTTTCATTATAAAATCAATTTTTTAAAATCAAAAAAAATATATCAAACAATTTAAATGTTTTTTATTTTGGGATAAGAATTGAAATATGTAAAATAATATTCAAACAAAAGGGTAGTCATATTGGTGGAAAATTTAGTTTGCGCAGTATACATTAAAATTAAGATTCTATTCACACATTTTACAAAAAAGTGACTCATTCAGAATATGACAAGAATATTATTTTTAATGATTTTTTTAAAAATTAAAACAAGGATAAAAAATAACTTAACCAATGGATAAATAATATTATAAAATTTTCGAAATTTTATTAGAGAAAATATAGACATTGAATAAAAATATTTCCCAACTGAATAGAAAAACAATGTTGGTTTTCCCTAGGAAAATTCTTTTTGTAATTTTGATTACTTAGAGAGGGAAAATGAATAAAAAACATTTAATCTAAAAAAATAAAAAGATTTAAATATAATACCTTTTATTTTTATATATAGATCATATAATCTCATTAGTATAAATTTAATCATAATTAGTCCTATAAAACTGTGATATTATTATGTTAATCCCTTAGCTCAAGTATGACATCCTTTATAAGCACTATAACCTAATAAATAATAAATTTAAATTTATTATAATTATATATAAGAACCATATTAATACATATAATATCATAAATTGTTTGAGTAAAACATATTATCTATCCTTCATTATCATTTATTTATTAACATTATCATTTTAGGAGCTGACTACTTCGTTTTTTAAATGTGTTTTAGCTCAATAGTCATGGTCACTAAATCTAGATCATGATTTCATCACCTAAAAATGTTAATTATATCATTTAAATAAAATTATTGTATAATATTAAAAAAATTATGATTCATTATTCTTTCATGTCATAAACAATATAACATAACTCATGTTGGTGGTAAACCTAACCGAAACAAGAGCGTGTTATAAAGACAGAATAAGTAAGAACACGATAATGAATAATATTAATATAAAATTGATAAAATATTATTCATTTAATATGTATTATATATCTTTATTATATACAATTTCATAACTATCCATTAATGGTGGGTATTGAAAATGTAATATATTTCTCATGGAAATGGTGGTCTGTATGTACGCATGAACGATACTTCTATTTGATAATGAGATAGATGAAAGGAAAGTATATAATATTATTTCAAAATATAATAATTATAATATCATAAATATCAGACACACACACACACACAGATATATATATATATATATATATTCATTAAATGCATAATTATAAACATCCATGAGAGGAAGTGATGAAAATGATTTACAACGTTATGTGGAGGTGGGAGTCCACATGTACCCATGTGAAAAATTTCCATTCCCATTTGATTGAAATGAGGTAGAAAACTGTAATCACATAATCATAATAAAATATTATTATATTGATTATAATATATTCATTATGTTAATATAAAATAGTTGTGGACGAATTATAATAATAAATAAACTTTTAAAGAGTTAAATATGATACCTAACTTTTCTTTAAGAGACCTCCATTGGATTATGGCTTAACCTTTTTCAGATGGTCTTATTATAAAACCCTAGATATTTTTTTGAAACATAAATCATTATTTATTACATAAACGTTCACATAATTAAATCCTATAATATCATGAAGATATATTTCATTCAAAAATTAGTTACACAACACATTTAAATGAATATTGTGCATATATACATTATTTAAAGAATCCAAAACATTACCTTGAAATTAAATTACTCTTCCAAAACTATATTGGATAACCTGGGGATGTACATAAGAAAGGGGTGTTCTATAATTCCCACTAAGTTAATAATCAAATAATTACATAAGGTAAATCACTTCCTCTGAGTCAAGAGGCCTATTGAGGTAACATAATATGAGTGAGAATCATAAACTTGAACATAAAATCATGATTTAAGATGAAACATGAACGAAACGTGATAATGTGGATATAACATAAAACATGGCCTCATAAACATAAGTCAAGGATAAATTTTGAGTCATCATAACATAGTGTTCTTAGGATATCCCCCCATTCACCATATATGGTATCTCATGAGATAAAAACATTACATACTGTATTAGAGGGCTATATAATTTTGAGCCTACCCCCCACACTCATATCATGTACATGCATAAGATTTCCATGTAGGTCATACCACATAAGGATGTATTTCATAACATTTAATTAAATAATTTAATATTTTGGGTTTCATGCATTTAATTCCTAAGTCAATGAAGGATAGTTACATATAGGTGGATACCATTGAGTGGAAATGGGGGTGGGTATTCACAACACAAAAGTTTGTTATGTGAAATCACGGGATAATTAGGGTATGTAAAGTTACATGGAAGGGTTTAATGATTCTTAATGTGTTTTAAAATCGAATTGAAATAATAAATAAAGTGTACGGGATATGTAAAAACACATCCCAACCTAAAAATTCAAAAATAAAAGGTTATAATATAAAGAAGGTTCTTGAATAAAGAGGAGAAAGAGAAGACCCCTTACCTTGATAAGGAAATCTAAAATCATGGTAGGTTATTCTTAAGATCTTGGGAACACCTTGGGATGGATATAGAGAGATAAAGGTACAGTAATATCATGGGAAAGGGTTTTTGAGTGTAGGTAAATTGAAGGTTGGGTAGATTTTTCTTGCAAAAGGGAAGGGGATTAATTTTTAATTTCCAAACATAGCTTTAAGAATCTATATAAGAAAATTAACCAAAACACAACCTTCCCATTATTATTGTAAGAGGTTTCTCAAAAAATAAGAGTGTTTTAAGAAAAATTTATAAATATATGTATATAAATCCTTAATATAATACTCATGATGATGTGGAAGTGAGTCACATTCATAGTGAATGGATTTTGGAAGCATAAATATAAAATAGGTTTTGTAGGATTCATTAGTGGTTTAAAAAATTAAACTAATAACCTGAAAAAAAAATATTTTATAGGGGAAACATAATTTTAGTAAGTGATAATATTTATTGTATTTATAAATCACTTATTTTCATTTATGATGTTATAATACATCTTATATATTTGCAATGTATCTAATTTTGACCACAAAAATCATCTTTCATAAAAAATAATGAAATTTTATCCATTTTATAATTTAAGAATTTTGATTTAAAACATATTATTTAATTTTTAAAAATAAATCTCTAAATGTGAAAATTGACAATTTTTTAAAAATCTCCATTAATTGAAATATATGGGTTTTTATAATGCTAACAATTTCGGAACCTTATTAAAATTAAATTTGACTTCAAAAATTATATCATGATATATTTTTAAATATATATTATTTAATAACAATATTTTATTAAAATAATATTTATTTTAAAAATCTATAAATTCATCAAAAAGGGTTTCTTGATTGAAACTATATATTTACAAAAAATATAGATTTTATTTAATCATATCCAAATATAGTTTTTTTGAAACTCATTATTTAATAATTTATAAACTAATAATAATAAATATAAATATATTTAATATTATAATGAAATTAAAATTTTAAAATTTAGTAATTTTAGGTTTTATAGACATACATCTATATTACACTAACATGCACCATGAGGGATAGGTGTGCAATGGTGGGGCTTTCTAAAGGTGGTTTGGAGAACATGGTCTGGGCATCGATTTCAATAAGATTGAACTTCCTTTTTAAATAGTTTCACTCATGTTTTAGTTATTGGATCTTAGATTTTACCCACTCAAGGGAAAATCTATTGATTCCACCTCCCCCAGAACCTATGATAAATGGTATTCGTTGGGTACAATCATAATAGTTGAGGCCATCTATAACATATTGGCTTCATCTAAGGTACAAACCATTTAATTTTTTTGTTTATTTATTTAAAATAGCCTATTGTGGGTTTTGGGCAGTGGGAAGACACAAGGACTACACATGGTAGTTTATGTTGTGCACTTGGACCATGCACTGTGTTAGTGCATGGAAAAATAAAATAGAGATTTTTCTTTTTCTTTTTCTTTTATTTTATTTTATTTTATTTATATATTATTTTATTTTTATTTCCATTATTTTTATTTATTTTTCCCTTTATTTTTTTCATTCCTCCCTCATTTGTATCCTTCCATGGCCTACATTCCCTCTTGATCCTGGTGGCCTCCTCCTCCATGCCTCTCATGAAGTTTAACGATTTCTCCATCATTCCTTATCCAATTTCATCATCATCAGAAGTGATATAATGCTCTCGATAATTTCTATCATCTTCACTCATATATTTCATGTTTATCCCATCATCCATTATGGAATCTTGACATATTTTTTCCCTAACTGGGGTTTTGTTAAATATTCTAATTTCTACCATTTTCGGTTGTATCAAAGCCTATTACTAGACATCTGGAGTACCACAATGTTGAGGTAATAATCTACTCTTTTCCCTCTAATTTTGTCACTTTTTGGTGTTTCTATGTTGTACCAATCGTCGAAACCTTTTGGGGAAGTCTGTCTACACATATTAAAATTTTTGGGTCACATTGTAGTGTCCATAGTGACCACTTGTTATGGTAAAACCCATTAATCAGGTTTCCATCTTGGATTAGGCCACCCTTTTGATGCTCCAGCAGTTTTGGCGTACTTTTCCCATTTTTTTAAATGTGGAATTTACCTTGGTTTTGTGTGACTCCATGGTTAAATGCTTCAAATTGATTAAATAAATTAATGAGGCTGTCGAACCATGAATTGGGTTTCCTTTAGTAATTACTATGCTTAAATAATTGTTTGGAACATGTATAATTCCACAATCCTTGACATTCTTAAATTTTCATTGTGAATAACACTTATCTTGGATTTAAATGCTCAATTTATTTCCAAATTCGAGGTATATAATTTCTCATGTTTGGTTTTTCATTCAGAATGCAATATTCCTTACATTTAAATGTGTATACAAGTTGGTTTTACACCTTTTAACCTTTCTGTATGATGTTAATTTCCTTTTTCCATTATCCTATATTTATTCTAAATAAGTTTTTGATGAATAAAATCATGTTTTTATAAACCCCCCCTCATCATAGGTGAATAATCTTCTAAGATAAAAAGTATGATTAGTGATTTAATTCGTACTTGGCCATTTGGTGTTGGTGTTTCCTAATGATTTACACAATGTGAAAGTGCTCACATTATATTATTCTAATTGTTGTTTTTTATTTCTCATTACTTTCACCATTTAAATGGATTGAGTTGTATTAAATGTTTTGGTAATCTTGTTATCTTATGATATTGAATTTCATGTGATGACAATAAACTCTTCAAATTCTACGCTTTTCAGTTTTTTCATTCTTATGATAAATGTTTATTACCTAGCACTATTAATTCTACAATTAGATATTTTCTTCAATTTCACAGCTAGATTAAATAGTAAGAATGGGGTATTGAGATTATTCCTAGTTTCCATGTAGTTATATATTTATAAATTACCTTGATATGTGACTTAATTGTTTGGTTCACTTTATATTGATGGGGAGTGGACATGAGTTCTATATTAAGGTCTCATGGATGGACTCTCCTTTCCTAATGGGTTATGACCCGATGCGCTGGAGGTGATTTTTTGTCTTACCATGAAAGGGATTCCCAGGTGGTAAATTTTACCCTTGAGTGGAACCGGTTCCCGATGGGAGAAACCATGGACAAAACCATTGGAAAATGGGAACACCATGCCTTGGGTTATCCTTATCCCCCTATCTGAGATACTTGGGATGGAATCAGAGTCACCATGCCTTGAGTGATGCTAGGGACTCTGTATGGATCTCCTCGGATATACTCAGTGGTATTATATTACATTGGATATACCATAGCGATACTTGGAATTCTTCTTAGATCACCAGGGACGGTCTTAGGATCCACCACTAGATTTGATCAACTAGATTTAATTGATTGAATTTCATGAGATGAATTAATTAATATTTCTTAAATCTTTCTTATTCTTTTGTGATACCTCTATTTTTCTTATTATCACACTTGTGTGAGTACATGAGAAATAGAACTCAATAAAAAGAACAATCTTGGGGGTATGCATTCTTGGATTTATCTATTTACTTTGGACCTTGTATACATATGCCACCTTGTACAAGTACTTTTTTCATACTTCCAGCATAGGCCGAAGTAGGTGGTATGAGATGGGTGACTTCTTGGGAACTCAAAAAAAGTTGTAGTTCTATTATTTATTTATCTTATTACATTTATTATATCTAGAAAAATATTATTGTGTACAATAAGAAACAGAAAGTTCTTGATACCATTGGTGCCGACCTACTGAGATTATATCTCCCACTCTGCTCAAGCACCGTTTATTACCTGAGTATACTTTATACTTGCAAGTATGGAAAAAGGGAAGTGTGCTACTTCTAATTCTTGAATGTTTTTCTTCATAGGATGGAGATTTGGGGGTAGAGGACCGATCCTATGCTAAAGATTCTATGTGATAATTTTGGGTATTTTTGGATTTTTTATTAGCATGAAGTGCATGCCTGTACCCCATACCTCTATACGCCTATTTTTCATGGTATCATACATTGACATCATCATGGAATTTTTTATGACTATTCAGCTTCTCTAGTTATTATTTATTTAAAATGGGTTATATAACTACTTTTTATACTGTTTTATTATTATTGTTATTCTTCTATATATTATATATTGTTTACCAATGTGTTATACATTATCCTATGAGGGAATACTCTGCCCACAAACACACCCATGGACATCACTGCTGGTCGAAGGCCTCTTGCATTTGGGGAGTTGCATGTTAGGTCTTGTGGCCCACTATCTCTGGGTCTAATTTAGTGGCACTCATGGAATGATTCTAGAAATTGGTATTAGAGCATTATTTTCTTTTTGCCTTGTTGTTTGGGTTAGACCAGAGACTAGGACATAGGAATTGGGAATTTACCTTATTATTGAATGCAACTAACCCATTTACAAGGGAACCCCAAATTACATTGGTTGCGAATTTCATTTATTGATTATGCCATTTATTGATGATATGAGTTCATAGTTGGGTGAAAAACTTGTTTTGTGGAACTATGGATATTTGTATTATTGAGATGATGATTTATATTACTTCATCCCAATGATAGGAGGGAACTACATATCACTTATTATACCTAACACTATAGGAATTGAAATTTCATGCATACTACCAAGACACATCTAATTTCAACATGTATCTTCCTATTTGCATGTGATTGATGTTGTGCTTAGTTTTTATATATGGTAGTTCCTAATTTAATATAAATATAGAATTTTGACAATTTATTATGATGGATATTATTATAATTTGGATTAAATGGACATCTAATTTCAATTTATAAGGTTTATGTGACCTTATAAATTTAATGTTGATCAACCTAATTTAACCTGTATAAAAAAGTTGTTGTTTAAATTAATTAAAGTAATACCACCTTTTAAAATGAAAAGTCCACTTGAAATGTGAGATCTTGACTTGACCTTTTCTTGGTAATTGGGTGGTAGGGTGTGTCTTTGTGATCCTTATATGGTCTCTTATCTTCTTATATAGACCCAACCCTTGGAGTGGTCTATCTATTATGTTATGAGCAGGTTAACATATTGCTTCATCAAGTTGGTGGTTTCACTATAAAACATTGACACGGTGAGTTATATCATGATCTAGTGGTATAACCTCTTATTTCAACACATGTGAAATATTGGGAATGTATATCCTTAAGAGAGATACATGAAACACATCATGGCCTTGAGAGACATTTGATGGAAGATCCAATTGATGATAAGATTTACCAACTTTATAAATAATATAAAACATCAATATACCTAGGTATTTTCTGTCCATTATTCCCAAATATCATAAACTTATTCAAGAGAAATATTCATAAGAAAACCCTCACATGAACATCAAATTTCAGATCACATCAATGATTATCAGTATATTTTTTTGTTGACTCTATGATGACTTGATGAGATATTGAGAGGAAATAACATTATTTTTTATTTTATTAGATTTATTAGGTCCCAATAAATTTATTTCTCTAACTCCATTATAGTTTGTTTGAGTTATACATGTATTTCCATAGGGGGATTCTTAAGGAGCCTTCAGAATGCATGATTCAAACCTACTATTGTATGGAAACATGATTAAGGGAATGTGTTGATCCCAAATAAATTTAAAGTAAAAATAAATAGTAATTATAATATCCTATAGGGTTTTATTTGTTCTATCAAAATGACCTAATTTCTATGAATGATAATTTTTTCTCAAAAATTACTCTACATTAAAAACCTTTTGAAGATTACATGAGAACATAGAGGTAAACCTCAGATCCCAATTAGATACATGGTGAATTTGTAATGTGTGTAGGACCCAGGGACACCCTAAGAGGGTAGGGGTGAATTTGGGTGTCGACATTTTCTTTTAAAAACAAGGATCTTGTTCCCACGTTGGTAGGAATAAGTTAAAGCTGAATGATGGATATGATCTGTAATGAAACATTCACATGAAAAGAGGAGACACATAAATTTTTACTTGGTTAACCACTAAGGGATATGTCTAAAGAGAATACGCCGACAAATTTCCGATCATACCAAATTCCACTAATCTTCACTAGTTGTGGATTACAAAGGTTTGGGAACAGTCACTCTGTCCCAGGCTCACTGCCTTTACAAAGATTCAGGGATAGCTCACTGCGTCCCTCGAGTCACTCCCATTGACTCCCCCTAGCTCATTTCCTTCGGTGAAGTCCCACTCAGTTTACAGACATGAAGGTCTCTTCAATAGATAGACATAAAGTTCTTTGTCTTTTGTTCAGGACAAGACTTTGCTTGCATCAGGGTTCAGAGTTGATGATCTTTTTAGTTCAATCCTTCTTTTTTAGTGCAATGACTGAATGCACTAGACCCTCTTGTCTTTGTTTACCTGAATCACAACCACTTATGTGATTGCTCAATAAATAAAGCTCAGCTTACTTGGCATTGTCAGAATCAGTTCTCCATGTATTCATGAGATCGTGCATGTATAATTTAGACTTCCTCTTTAATATCACTTTTCACTGAACATATCGGGAAATATTCTGGCTTTGTGAAGCTCCAAAAAGGGTCAGCGTGCATCAACTACACCAGGCGCGCTTCTCCAAGACCGGCATACAAGTTTCAAGATGGAGAACTAGTCTCAGTGCACAAGTCCAAACTGTCATGCAAGTTCACCTCAACCACTTACGCGACACTCACTCCTTCAACTTCAAAAATGTGCGTCCCAATCCCTTTCTCTCCCTAACCACCTTGGGCATGCAACTATCAACTGACGTGCAACTACTACTTGCGCGACCACACACCACTTGCGTGAACACCACACCTACGCGATGTGAGCTCTGATTTTCTATAAGTGTTGAGCTCATGCAGAATTAGGAGGGGTCAACCTGTATTTATAGGCATTTGGACACCCTACGCAACGGCGCATAAGTATCCCCTCGGCGTGCAAGTTCTGGCACACAACTCCAACCGCCCAAGCCTCTATCGCGCTGCTCACTTGCGTGACCAAACCAATACCTGGGCGAACCTCTTTCCATTTCCATATTTTAAAGTTCTGATTTTGAAAAACAACTGGTGCACAAGTTCCCAAGCCTCCATGTAATCGGCGCGCAAGTCCCTTTTCCAAAAACCACTTTTCTTCATTTTTCAATTTTCAGGCCCAACAATTTGGCAAACACTAGAAAACGGAGACACATTGTATCTGCTCTTTTTGTACTGCCTCCAGATCATTAATTCCTTTGTCTACATTCTTGAATCAAAAATGAATCGTTAACCACGACCCCTGAACTCAACATGAATCCATGAAATCCCCTTTGTCAATAAATTTGTGTGTCATTGTTTTCTTTGTCAATAAGCACAATAACCATAAAGAAAAATTCTTATCTGTGATTTTCCTTCTTTAACAAATATTCTTCTTTCATCACAAACTCCACTATCATGATATATATCCTTTGATAGATCAGCTTTGGAATCATCATATTTTGATACAGTGTGATGTGCATGGCCATCTCAGAATTCCAATCCCATGCACTTTTTCTTCTTCTTCAACTGTCATTCTCTACTTCATGCAAATCATACAATTCTATTCTTCAGGAAAATAATACGATTCTATTCTTCATGAAGTCTCTTTCATGGTTCTCATGAAATCATGAAGAATTCCATGGTCTTCATCAACTGTCATGTCTTATTCTTCATCCATCATTCTCAAATGGATTATACCTCACTATTCTTCATTGTTTTAAACAATGTGTCACCTTTGACACATGTTATGTGAACTTATGATTAGTACAAAAATCATCTAAATTTCCATTCCTCCATTTCATTGGAGTACTTCTTGATCTCCTTTATTTTGATCTTCATTGTCAACTATTGACAACAAATACAACCTTATACACAAATTGGTCCCAACAATCTCCCCCTTTGTATTTTGTTGTCAATACATTACATATCTTCTGAAATGAATTCTTCAATGTCAAAATGAGAATATTCTCTTCAATTAACTTTTCCTTTCAAACTCTCATTTCACTTTATCTCGCCCTTATTGACAAGAAATACAAATCTCATGGTAGGGAGGGTATCAATATATACTTAAGAAGTGTTTCATTAATCATTTCACTCTAAGTCTACTTGAGCAATGCTCGATGTAGAAAACAAGAGGATTTAATTTAGACAACGATCTTTTTCATTATTCACTGATCATGATACCACATGAGATGAGAACACATTTATTTTTTCTTCAAGGGTTTACCACTTTCATTTCAGTTGAAAGAAATAAAATGTGATAGGGAATAATGAACCTGAAACTCATGCACTCACATTAGAAAACAGATCAAAAAAATTCAACTCAAATTGGTAGGATAAGTGACCTTGGGGAACGTGCATTCTACTTATGTCACTGATAAATTCAGTTACTCCACTTTGTGGAATGATCTTTGTTCTGAGTAACCAAGGTTGAGAGATTGAGAAATTCTGGACCTTCTCCAATGACATGTTCTTCAAGAAATTAACAGATTAATTGCATTTAATACCAACCGGAGTTGATACTGATTGAAAAAAAAATGATTTTGGAATCTTATTCATTTTTTTCTTCCCCTCAAGTGAAAAACTCCTCATCATCTTAATATTTGAATATAAATTAAAGAATCTTCCAAGGATGGAAACTTCTTCAGTTTAGCTATCAAGAGTTGACAGCATTCACTACTTCTTAGGTTCTCCCCCTGAGAGAATGCTTCACCTTTAATTCCCTGTATTATTAGCAAAAATACAATACACAAATGATTAAGGGAATAAGGTGTTTTATCCTTGTTTCATCAACATGAGATGCATGGTTGAGGTTCTTTTCTCAACCAAGTTCCTTTGTTCACTCCAGTCTTTATGCAAGCACATTTGAACATATGTTCTGATATGTCTTGATGTTAAATGGTTCCCTTCACATTTTCTTCCTCATGGTATGGAGAATTATTCTTCTTAAAAATCATTTTGAATGATGCATTCTCACTCCTTTTGAGGACTGCTTCTTTCTTTGGTATTAAGGTTAGACAAACTTTTTCTATGTGACCAGATTTCCTGCATCTCTCACACAGAACTTCTTTAACACGTGTGTTTCTCTTATTTTGCAGTCTCCTATGTTTTTTTTTCTTCATCGTGTGGAAGTTTTCCTTTTCCTTTTTCACCATCCTTGTACTTTTCATCTTCAAGTTTCCTCATTATTTTCAAATCTTCTGTCTAGATGACCAATATGTCATTTGGAACTGTTGCAGCTGGTTTGGATCTTCCACATGGGTTCATCTGAGTTTCATCCCAATTATTTTTTCTTTTGGATGAATGACCCTTCAATTTCATGGGTCCAAAAATCCTGGGTCTTCTCAGCTTCCCTACTTGAGATCTTCTTGGGAAAATTTGTGTTCACACTATTCTTCTGATTTCTTCCCAAGGTACTTGCTTTAGAATTAGACCACATCAGAGGTCTTCTTTTCTTATCAACAGTGAAAGAATGTTGATATGGGCATGTACCTACCTTGTGACCACTGCCATTGCATAAATCACAGATGTTAACAAGAATTCCAAATCTGTTTGCTGTAAACAGGTGCTTTTGGACTTACAGATGTTGCTTATTCTCTAGATTTCTTCCCTTTGATACAAGCTTTCTTTGTGCTTTTCATTTAAGGGAATGCACCAAAAATCTAGTGCACAATTACCAAATCTATTGCATCACTAACATTGAACCCCAAATATTTTCTTCTTTATATCTTTTGTATGAGGTTATGGGGCCATCTTCTTTTATTTTTTGTGCTCTATCGGAGGAACTATCTTCCTTATTTTTATTTCCATCCAACCTAACCAAATTAGTAGGTTTCTTATCCTCCTCTTTCCTCACCAATACATATATAGAAAATTTCTTCAAAACTGTACTGATTGTGGGAGTGTATTTAGAAAGATGAGTACAAGATGGTTTTGATGGTACCTTCACTTTATCAGTTTCTTGTGATAGATCAATGAGTGATGTCATGATCTATATATCACATGTTGGAGATCTTTTGGCTTTTGCATCCTCCAGTGTGCATTGAATATCAACATATATTGTTTCTTGATACGGATAATCAAGAGTTATCATAATATTCTTGTCGCGTGTTGGAGGTATTTGAGCTTTAGTATCCTCCAATGATAATTGAGTACCAGCAGCAACTGATTCAGTTTCATTATTTTGTGAAGTCTAAATATGTGTCTTCTCAAGATTTCTTAGTTGGGATTCCGATTTTTGACTTTTAATATTCAAAATGATCTTCTGATCTTCAATAATGATCATCTTCTCTTCACAAGACTTATTCAATCTTTCAACTTCATCATCATGAATCTTAACTTTGTTTTGTAACAAAGAGTAAAGTTTCATGAATCTCTTGGAAGTTTCTTCCAAACAAAAACTCTTGAATTCAGTGCACTTCTTCAGCTCGAATTTAAGTGCATGGATCTTTTCTTTTAGAGTCTTATTGACTCCCTCTATTTCTTCAAATACTTTAATCTGTTTGGTTATATTTAAGCATTCAATAATATTTCCTTCCAAACCCTTTTCCAAATTATCAGTTTCTCTTTACAATCGATTTCTCTCAGCCTGCATGCATTGAAATATTCTAAAAATAGAAGTAACTTTTTCTTCAGGAATATCATGCAGATAACTTGTTCATTTCTCCTGATCACTTGAGGTAGAAGTGTCTTCTTTTCCTATGTTAGGAACCTGAGCCACCTACTTGATACTTTCCAAGCCTAATATTTCTTCATTATTTTAAGGGCATGAAGAACCAGACACCGCATTTTCTTTGGATATGAGGGACTTCTTCAACTACAACTTCTCTTTCTTTTTGATGTTTGTCATGGCCTTGCTGGATGTAGGCTTATGCTCAGAAATGACTGAATATTTATCATGACTGCATTTCATTGTTGAATTTAGGAATGAAACTCAAGTCCTCTTCTAAATGGAATTATTATAGCGTATCCAACATACGTGAAACTTTCCCTCTGATACCACTTGTAGGACCCCGGGACACCCTGATAGGGGAGGGGTGAATCAGGGTGTCAAATTTTTCTTTTAAAAACAAGGATCTTGTTCCTATGTTGGTAGGAACTAGTTAAACCTGTAAGATGGATATGATCTATAATGAAACATTCACATGAAAAGGAGAGACACATCGATTTTTACATGGTTCACCACTAAGGGCTACGTCCAAGGAGCATACGCCGACAAGTTTCCGGTCATACCAAATTCTACAAATCTTCACTAGCTATGAATTATAATGGTTCAAGAAGAGTCACTCTGTCCCAGGATCATTGCCTTTACAAAGATTCAGGGATAGCTCACTACATCCCTCAGGTCACTCCTGTTGACTCCCCCTGGCTCACTACCTTCGGTGAAGTCCCACTCAGTTTATTGATGTGAAGGTATATTCAACAAATAGACATGAAGTTCTTTGTCTCCTGTTCAGCACAAGAATTTTCTTTCATCAGGGTTCAGAGTTGATGCGCTTTTCAGTTCAATCCTTCTTATTTAGTGAAATGACTGAATGCACTAGACCCTCTTGTCTTTGTTTTCCTAAATCACAACCAATTATGTGATTACTCAATAAATGAAGCTCATCTTACTTGGAATTTTCAGAATCAATTCTCCATGTATGAATGAGATCATGCTTGTATCATTTATACTTCCTCTTTAATCTCACTTTTCACCGAAGGTATCGGGAAATCTTCCGGATTTGTGCAGCTCCAAAAAGGGCCGGTGTGCATCAACTACACCAGGCATGCTTCTCCAAGCCCGGAATGCAATTTTCAAGACAGCACACAAGTCTCCACGTGCAAGTCCAAACTGGTGTGCAAGTTCACCTCAGCCACTTGTGCGACACTCACTCCTTCAACTTCAAACTTTTTCAAACCAATACCTTTCTCTACCTAACCACCTTGGGCGCGCAACTACTACTTTCACGACCACACACCACTTGTGCATCAACCAAACCTGTGCAACAAGAGCTCTGATTTTTTCTGAGTGTTGAGCTCATGCAAAATGAGTATGGGTCGACCTATATTTATAGGCATTTGGACACCCTGCGTGACGACGTGCAAGTCTCCCCTTGGCGCGCAAGTTCTGGTACGCAACTCCAACCGCCCAAACCCCTGCCGCGCTACTCACTTGCGTGACCAAACCAATACTTGCACAACCATATTTCCTTTGCCATATTTTGAATTTCTGATTTTGAAAAACAACAGGTGCGCAAGTTCCCAAGCGTCCAAGTAATCGGCGCGCATGTCCCTTTTCCAAAAACCACTTTTCATCATTTTTCAATTGTCAGGCCCAAAAATTTGGCAAACACTGGAAAACGGAGACACCTTGTATCTTCTCTTTTTGTACCACCTCCCGATCATTCATTCCTTCGTTGAAATTATTGAATCTAACATGAATCGTTAACCACAACCCTTGAACTCAACATGCCACCATGAAATCCCCTTTGTCAACAAATTTGTGTGTCATTGTTTGCTTTGTTAAAAAGCACAATCACCTCAAACAAAACATCTTATCTGTGATTTTCATTCTTCAGCAACTCTTCTTCTTTCATCACAAAATACACTATCGTGATATATATCCTTTGATAGATCATATTTAGAATCATCATATTTTGATATAGTGTGAAGTGCATGGCCATCTCAAAATTCCAATCCCTTTCACTTTGTCTTCTTCTTCAACCGTCATTCTCTACTTCATTAAAATCATACGATTCTATTCTTCATGAAAATCATACGATTCTATTATTCAAGAAGTCTCTTGCATGGTTCTCATGCAATCATGAATAATTTCATGGTCTTCATCAATAGTCCTCTCTTATTCTTCATCCATCATTCTCATATGGATTATACCTCACCATTATTCATTGTTGTAAACAATGTGTCACCTTTGACACATGTTCTGTGAACTTATGATCAGTACAAAAATCATCTGAATTTCCATTCCTCTATTTCATTGGAGTACTTCTTGATCTCCTTAATTTTGATCTTCATTGAAAACTATTGACAATAAATACAACCTTATACGCAAATTGGTCCCAACAATGTGATCTACTATAACTTTTATAGAGTTGTTCCCTTTGGAAATTTTAGTATGTTCAATGGAAAAATAATTGTTAATTTTTTCTCATTTCTATTCTGGTATAGGTAATGGTTGTAACATCCATTAAGAATTTTTTCTCTGATCCTTAAATTACTAACATTCCAAGTACTGGGATACATATTCTACAATATCTCCTTCCATGTCATCCAACTAAAAATACTCATCCAAATATATTTAAATTATTGTATATACAAGATGAATAAAGAATGAATAACTATGATATTCATCCAGTAGAACCTTCTTCAAATATATTATGGATGGAACACATAAAAATTTCTTAAATATTAGCATTCCATCACAATCAAGGTTAATCATAGGAACATTTTAAACTTCTTTTATAGCTTTACACCATCCTTATGTTCCTATTTAATCTTCTCATGGATAGATGGTATAAAAATTATTTTTGAATGATAATATTTTACCCCTTCCTTCATGATTTCCAAATACGTACATTACAAATCCATAAATATTATATCCTTTGTGATCCTCATCATAGATAGGATATCATGATCCTTTGGGCTAAAATCATCAACCACCATTTTCATTATCCATGGTTGGTAATGTATTGAGGATCAATAATATTTATTCATCTCCAACCATCTTCAGTAGTTCTTATTCAAATCATTCTATGTGAATATATAATTTAAAATCTTACGATCTTTATATATATCACAAAATTCTCCATAAAGATAATACATATATATGTTTAATGAAAAAAATATCATATCTAACTAGAAATCTTGAGTGGGTAATTTTTCAAATGAACCTTCAATTTTCATGAGGCATAATTTATGAGCATGTTAGTCTTCATGAGAACACATCTTAATCCCTTCATTGATGCATCGATATATACTAAAAACCCTTCACCAATATAGGTTAGTGTAAACAAAGGTGAACTGAAAAATATTTTCTATAGTTTGTTGAAATTTTCCTCACATTCATCAATCTAGAGGTACATGGAACCCTTTTGAGTTAACTTGGTGAATGGATTAGATAGTTAGGAAAAATTATCAAAAAACCATTGATAATATCCAGAAAAACAATGAAAACAAAAGATATCAGTCACAATGGTTGGTCAAGGCCAAAATTTAATAACTTCAATGTTTGGTAGATCACATGATATACCCTCTCTTGGGATTATATTACCCAAAAAATGAGAATTTTTGTAGAAAAAATCCACACTTGGTAAATTTCTCAAACCACTTCTCATTCCCATGGGTCTTCAACACAGTATTTAAATTATCTTCATGGTCTCTCATTCTATTTGGATATATAATAATATCAACAACAAAAACTAACATAAAATTATTGAGGTAATATATAAATACTATTTTTATTAAACTCGTGAAGATAATAGAAGAATTAATAATAAAAAATGGGATCACAATATATACATATTGTTCATACATTATGCATAATGTTACCTCGGGTATATCCCCTTCTTGACCCTCAATTTATATTTTCTAGAATGAATTTCAATCTTGAAAAATTATTGATCATCACACAGTTGGTCAAAAAAATCATCAATATGGGGTGGATGATACTTTTTTTACTATGATGTTATTCAGTTCCCCATAATTAATTAATAGTCCCATAAATCAATATTTTTTACTAATAAAAAGAATAATTAAACTCCAAGGCGACACAGTTGGCTGATTGAATCCCTTTTCAAGATTATCTTGGAACAAAATTTTCAATTCCTTAATTAAATAAGGGTTATTATATAGGGATTCTTTGAAATATGTTCAAAACCAAGAGTGAGTTAAATTAGAAAGTCAACATCATTTGTTTTGTGGAATACGAGGCAAATATTCTGAAAATACATCAACCAAATCTAGTACAATTGGAATATCATCGATTCTGACATTCTCTCCAACCATTTCAGATTAGCACCCCTTTTAAATGGTAATCAAGACTTATGTAATGGATTTGATTTCCATTGAATTTTTATATTTATCATAGAAGTTATAGGTGATAATAAGCTAGTTTTGAATATTGAATGTGACTTACCTTACACAAAAATTGTTGTGTGGTTTATATAGATAATTTCGATGCATGCATAATATAACATCATATTAAACAAATGGGAGAATAATTATTTTTTCAGGAATCACATCCCGACAAAATTCAACTGTATAAGAATAATTAGAAGGACCCGACCTAAAACATTACCAAATCTAACTATTTCAACTAGATTTCACTTCATTAAATTACCAAAGAACATTTTGGTTTACAGTTTTATAAATTTAGACCATAACTCAGACAAATCAACCAATAAGCATTCTAATTGTGTACCATTAAAATAGTATTCCTTTCTTCCAAAACATAAAATTTTTAACACAAAAAACAACATGATTTCTTTGACAAATATTTATAAAATTTAACATTACATCCTTATTTCTCTTAAAAATACTTATAACTTATGAAAAACATTTAAAAACGTAGGATGAGTATAAAAATCTCAATAAGGGATATAAAATAAAGGAGAAAAACCATTATACCATAAATACTTAAAAAAGAAATCATTTCAACAAATACATACTTCTCACTCATATATATTTACTTTGTGAAACATAATATTTCCACAAAACATTAAAGAACATATATAAAACCATAAGGGTTTCTTTGGGAATTAATTACTTATATTTTGAACCTCATGGCTACCTTTAGATTTGTAACCCTCATGGCTACATTACAATGTAACCAGTGTGACTACCTTATGGTGTAACCATCCGAGTTACACTTGGAGTAACCATACGACCGACCTCCAAATTATAAATACCCAATAAATTGGAGGGAGATATAGGTCCTACACTTCATCATAAATAATTCCCAAGATCTATATCATAATCATAAACATAATAATTTCATAAATACATTACTTTTTAATTTCATAAAATAGAAATTTAAAAGATTATTTTTTAAAGGAAAGTCCCTAATGAATATCATATAATTTAATTTAAAATTAATAGAATGAAATGAATACGTGTATACACTATTAATAATCATAATAAAAAATAATATAAAAAAAATCATCACATAAATAGTCTTGGTAGAATATAATTAATAAAGTAGAAGGTTAACCCAAAGAATGAAAATTGGGTTAAGAATTCCTTTACCTGGGGTTTGTATTACTTAAAACAATTTTAAAACTCATGTATAATGGTTAGAAGAGTGTTATTATTATTTTACAGTAAAATATTAATATTTATAAAACCTTATATGATAATTTTTTAACATCATTAAATCAATTTATTAATAATATTCTGTTATTTACATTGTTTCGAGTGCATTTTTTACATGGTTTCCATGGTTGGTTCATAATAGATTTTCTTGCAGAAAGGAAGTTAATCTACAAAAGTTGAAGGAAATGGTATTAATATGTTTCCAAACCACTAAATTATTCCATAAATCCTTTTTTATATTGTATTAGGATGAATCTTTATATAAATCATTAGTGGTATTTATTTAGATCATTTTGGTGGTTCTTCGATAATCACGAACTTGTTTCATCATATACATTTAATATTATGCATATAAGATTATTCCAGAACATAAGACTTGTCATATAATACAATTAAAAATATTTTTGAACCATTAAAATGGGTTTAGAACCATATTTTAAGGAATTAATGGAAATTTAAAACACATCATCCATGGTTTTGGTAAATCGGCACATCATAGATGATGTTTTTATTTTAGAATAAGAGGGGGGGGGGAGAAGAAGTAAATTGATAAACTTTTACATAAACATGATAAAAATGAAGAATATATATAATAATGAAACATTGATTCCTCTTTGATTAGATGATATTATGATAGTATAAGAAAAGAAAAAAATTGAAACGAAAACTTACGAAAATGAAAGAGGATTTTTACCTCTTGGTCTTTTTCCCTTGAGATCCTCCTTAAGGCATTTGGTTTTGGCTTTTGGTGAGACTTGTAGGTCCTAGATGTGGGGAATATCCATGGGAAGGTTATTGGGAAGAATTTATACAATTATTAAATCTTGAGAGCTGTGATAGGAAGATCGGGGTTAGGGTGGTATTTATAGTCAAAGTGAGTGAGTTTTAAATTAATTTTAAAGGACACATAATTAGTAGTATTTACAAAACCATGGGATTGCCCATGTTTTTGCCCATGGTATTGGCCACTTGGGACAAATTATATCATATTTTAATCCTCAAGAGTTTACCAGAATTATTACATCATTATCACATAATTATGATGTCATTAAACACATGAAAACTTAAAAATGTATTTTTTACAATTCATCGAAAATTCAACTATCTCATAAAAATCCAAAAAAAACCCTAAATTTTTTTCGATATATATCATTAAAAAATGAAATATATTTTTTGAAAACAATTTTTTAAATTTGATTAATTTTATTTTTAAATAAAATCATAATTTATTCAAAAAATAAAAAGTTTAAAACTATAATTCATTTTATATCACCTTAGAAAATTAATCAAGATCTCAGTATATTATAACCTTAATAAAATAAAATAATAATATGATTTACTATTCATAAGGTTCATATTACTATTCATTGTATTATTTATAATGGTATGTTACTATTCACCAAAAAACTAGTTGGTTCTATTAGACTCCAAATAACTTAATCATCATAACTGTAGATGTCTGTTATTCAAATTTCAAATAATAGAAGAACTAAAATTATGTTTAAATGCCAGTTTATAACTATATTCTAAAAAAAAGTTTCTTCATGTAGAGACTCATTATTTCATACATTTAAATTTATTTTTCAAAACCTTCAGCTGTTACATTCTCTTAACCTTCTTAAAATTGATTCCTCAAAATTTTATTTGCCTACTAAAAAGTGAAGGTACCTTTCCCTCATATAATTTTCATATTTCCATGTTGCTTCTTCAACTATATGGTATCTGCATAAAAACTATTTCCAAGTGGATTATCTTATTCTACAAAACTTGTTCTCTTCAATTATTAATTTGAATATGTTTCTCTTCATAAGAAATGTTCTATTCTATATGAACTACTTCTAGTCTCAAAACCTGAGATAGATATGGAACATACTTTCTCAACATTGAAACATGAAAAAAATTTGTTCCTGAGATAAAATCAGAGGCAAAGCTACTCGGTAGGCAACTAGTCCAAATTTCTCCAAGATTTCAAAAGGTCCAATGAACCATAGACTCATCTTATCTTTCTTACCAAAACTAATAACACTTTTCCGTTGTGAGATTCTAAGAAAAACATGATCACTAACCTCAAAAGAAAAGTCTTTCCTCTTGTTAGCTACATAACTTTTCTACATACTCTAAGCTGTCTTCATGTGTTGCTGGATCATCTTCACTTTCTTAGCCACTTCCTCTACTAATTTTGGTCCCATCAAATTCCTTTCCCTGACTTCATCCTAAAAAGATGGAGTTCAACACTTATTTTCATATAATTCATAAAAAGTTGAAATATATATACTGGAATAAAAAATTTTATTATAAGAAAATTCAACTAAAGAAATATGTTTATCCCAACTTACCTGGTAATCCATTGAACAAGCTCATAGAATATCCTCCAAAGTTTAAATTTTCCTTTCTAACTTTCATCTATTTGAGGATGAAAATATGTACTAAAATTTAATTATATTATCAATGAATTTTTAAGACCATTAAAAAAGTTTTAAGTGAAACTAGTATCATGATAAAATAGAATTGAAAGAGGAACTCAACGTAACTTGAAAAACTATTTGAGGTATAGTCAAGAAAGATGATCTAATTAAATAGTATCTCAAATAGGAAAGAAATGAGAAGATTTAGTCAGTCGATCAACAATAACTCATATTACATTTTTATATCAAGAACTATTTGGTAGTCCCACAATGAATTTCATTGATATATTTTCCCATTTTTAATTTGGAATTGGTAGAGGCTGAAGCATCCCCTTTGTTAGTTGTCTCTCTGTTTTAACCAGTTGACATGTAAAACATTTCACAGTAAAATCTGCAATATCTACTTTTATTCCATTCCTCTAGTAATACTACTGAAGGTCTCTATACATCATAGTACTACAAGGATGAACTGAAAATGGAGAACCATGAGCTTTATACAAAAATTCTTTCCTCAGATGGAAATCACAAGGCACACACAATCTTTTTCAAAATTTCAAAACACAATCTTTATTAATATTAAATTCTAGAAACTTACCCATTTTAACATATTCTACATTTTCTTATAACTCCCCATATTCCTTATAAACATGATTAATTATATCTAAAAAAGGTGAATTCACTGAAACCTAAAACAAAATAGAGGAATTTCCTCCACCAAAAACTGCAATCCAAAATTCATTAAATAATTAATCATGTTTTCATGTTCCAAACGTAACATAGTTAATGATGCATGGTGTTTTTAGATCAAGGAATCATCTAGTGTGTTTTCTTTTTTATGATGGAAATTGATTGTGAAATCATAATATTTTATCAATTCAAACCATTTTCTTTGCCTCATTTTTAATTCCTTTTGAGTGAATATATACTTCAGAATTTTTTGGTTAGTATATATTTGACATTTTGATATGTATAAAAGATTCCTCCAAATTTTTATAACAATAATCACATATTCTAATTCCAAATCATGTGTAGGGTAACTTAACTCATGAGGTTTTAGTTTTCTTAATGAATAATAAATTACCTAATCATTCTACATTAGAACACCACCAAGTCCATTTCATGCAGCATCACTACAGATAACAAACTACCCATTTTTGGAGGCAGGGTTAGAACTAGAGAATTTACTAATCTTCTTTTAAATTCCAAAATACAATCACCAAATTATTTTTTCTAGGTGAATTTAACTACTTTTCATGTTAACTTAGTTAGTGGACTAGATAACCAAGCAATATTTTCAAAAATACTACCATAATATCCTCTAAAACCCAAAAAACTAGAAATATTGATTATATTTGTGGGAATTTTCCATTCTTCAACAATTTTGTAATTATATAGATCAATATTTATGTAATCTTTAGAAACAATGTGACCAAGGAAATAAATTTTTTGCAACATAAATTCACACTTGATGAATTTTCCATATAGTTTAGTTTCTTTCTAGTTTATCAAAACAACCCTTAGATATTTTTCATGATCTTATTTACTTCTAGAATATACCAAAATTTCATCAATAAACACAACCAAAAACTTATCCATGAACTCATGAAATATTATATTAATAAGATCCATGAATATGGTAGGTACATTAGTTAACCCAAATGGAATAAAAACAAATTCATAATGACTATATCTAGTTTGAAATACTATTTTTGGAATGTCATCCTCTTTCACCTTCGGCTGATGGTACCCAGATCTCAAGTCAATCTTGTAAAAATAATGATCTCTAAAGAGATTATCAAACAAGTCATCTATGGGTGGAAAAGGATACTTATTCTTAATGGTAATGTTATTCAATGATCTATAATCAATGAGTAGTCTCATAGAACCATCATTATTTTTAATGAAAAAATAGGAGCTCTCCATGGTGAAGTGATAGGACGAATGAAGCCTTTATCTAGAAACTCCTAAAACTGATTTTTTAATTCCAGAAGTTCCATTTGAGCTATTCAATAAGGGGGATTTGAAATTTTCCTAGCATTAGAAACTAAGTAAATTGTGAATTCGACTTTCAGATCGATTATAACACTAGGTAAATCCTCATAAAAAACAACAAGGTATTAATTTACCACTGGTACATCATTAATATAAACAATTACCTCTTTTTCAACAATACGATCAAGATAATTTTTATTTCCACCTTTCAATAGTTTCTCATTTTTCTGATATGTTATCAATTTTTTGGGTTAATTATTTTATAATAACTGAAACTCTTTCTTAAAATAAAATATTTATCTCTATAATCAATATTAACATGATAAATTGAAATCAAATCCATACTCAGAAAGAAATCAAACTATACTAAGTAAAAACAATAAGTTTTGTAGGTAATGTATTTCCACAGATAACAATAGGAAGATTCCTGAAATGCATTTTTTCTATAACATTTCCGCTTTGTGTTTTAACAATAGGTTCTTGTCTCATTTTTTAGGTCATATTTCCAATTAACCCGAAAATTTCTCATAAATAATGGAATGTGTAGAACCCATATCAAACAAGACTTTAGTAAAAACTAAATAAAGAAACAATGTACATGATACTAATTCATTGGATGAATAGAAATATACTGACGTAGTTATAAAGGATCTCACTACACCATTATGCATATAGTCTAACTGCTTTACATCACTTAGATATTTCTATGGGTATACATTTACATAATGAACAATCTCACCACATTTGAAACAATTTACAGTTTTCTTATTAGAATTTTTCTTATGATCATTTTCATTACAATCTCAGGCCATATGTCCAAACATATCACATTTAAAACACTTCCTATTTTTGGTAAGACATTCCCTAGGGTAATTTTTACCACACTTTTCACAAACTGGAAAATGGACTTTCTTTCTATCAGATTTCATTGGTTGATTCTTACCCATCACCTACCATATAGACCTATTCTTTTATTTTTTGTTGAAGTACATGTGATCCTAAGAAAACTCTATTTCTACCCTCCCAACACATCAGAATTTTTTTTGATAACTTTTGAGTTCTTCGGAGTCCAATTCCCTTAAGTATAGAGTATTCAATCCTGATTAAAAATGGTTGACTTTTCTATCATGATCCAGAATATCATTTGTAGCATACATCTCTAGTCGGGTGATGTTCTGTTCATAAACAGCCACTGAATCTTCCTCATTTTCCTTAATTCAAGGAATTTTTTTCTATCATCTGTCGAACCACCTTAGGAAAATATTTTTCAAGGAAAGTAATTTTTAATTCATCCCACTCTAATTCTTCAATCTTCCCTTTATCCATGATATTATTGACCATTGACCACCACATATCAACTTTACCTTCAAAACGATAAATAAAAAGACTTAACTTTTGATTATATGAACATCCCATGACATCAAATATCTTTTCAATGGATTTAATCCATCCTTTAGCCACTACTAGTTTAGAATATACAAGGGAATAAGGAGGAGTTTGCCTCATAAAATGTTCCAGTATCATTATCTTCCTTTTTGGTAGTTATGGTTGTTCTCTTTCATGGATACCCCCACCATTTATTTTCTACATAAACAGATATATTACTATCACAAATTGATCAGTTCCAAATCCCACCATTCTAGGTTGCAGATTCAGATATATATCAGACTCTTGGTTCTTTCCAACTTCAACTTCCCTGTTTTTTTTTTTCAAAAAACCATTATGAATTAACATATCTTAGATAAATAAACACGATAATATTTGAATTCTATAATAATTCAACATAAACAGAAGGAAAAAATCATTTATAGTGTTTTGTTAACATCATAATAAATCTAAAAGTTGTTTAAACCATTCTCTGATACCAACACTACAACAAAACATGCCTTTAACAGTGCTAGAAATGGCCTTTATCAGTGCTTGAAAAGCGCTAAAAACATGAACGATGTTAAAATCATAGGACATTTATCAGAACTGAAAATGAATTGAAAAAGTGGATGTTTATTAGTGCTTCTTAAATCACCTCTAAAAAAAATCCTTTATTAGCACTATATAAGAACTGATAAAGTAGACCTTTATCGCCTCTTTTAGATGCACTGATGAATTCATTTTTTATCCGTTCTTATAAAAGAATTGATAATGATGTTTTTTATCAGTTCTTTTAAAATTGTTGATAAAAGGACATACTATAGTATGTTGTAACAATACATTATAGCACCAGTGTAGTGTGCTGTTACAGCTCACCAGAACACCAGAAGCACTAGAATCACCAGAAACACACTAGATATATCAAAAAAAATAAGTACCAAGAAAGAATTTAAATGAAATGAAATTTACAACACATATAATAGGAAAAAAACACTATATTATAGACATTTCAAACATTTATTTATTCAATTACATAAATAAAAATTATTACATAAATTCATAAAAATACTAACTATCAATGTTACCATGATTCCCATCGACTTTCTCTGTTGAACTTCCAACACTACATGAACAGCTTCAAAAAAACCACTTCAACTCAAACAAAAGAATCCACCTACATAAGAAAACAATTATTATGTTATTAATTAAGAATAAATAAATTAAACATAAATATGAAACAATAAATTAATTATATAGACAATAAATTTACTTTTAAAACCTCAAGATTACCTCTATGATTGAGCAGAGACAGTGTCATTGCTCTTCTTGAAAAGGCAGTGGAGGTAACTAGAAAGAAAGTGAAAAATTCAGCACTATAGTGTTGAAAAGATTTTAAGGGATAAAAAGTATAAATTTTTGGTAGAGAACCCCAAATAGAACAAAATAATCCACCTATATAAGAAAAAAATATTTTATGTGAGTAATACTAAAAAGATATAAATCAAACATAAACATGAAATAATACTTTAATTTTATGGACAATGATTTTATTGTGTAAACCTCAAGATTACCTCTATGACCAAGAAAAGGTAGAATCATTGATCTTCTAGTAAAGGCTGTAGAGGTAACTTGAATGAATGTGATAAACGCACCACTGCATGGGTGAAAATATTTTAAAGGAGAAGAAGAATGAAAGTTGGAACAAGCACCCCAACTCGAACAATGGAATCCACCTAAATAAGAAAACAATTATAATGTGAGTAACACTAAAAACTAATTAATTAAACAGAAATATGAAACAATAAATTAATTCATTGGAAAATGATTTTAATGTGAAAACATCAATATTACCTCTTTCCTTGAGTAGAGGAAACGTCGTTTATCTTCTTGCAATGGAAGTGACAGTAAATTTAAAGAAAGTGACAAATGCACCACTGTATGGGTGAAAAAAATTTATGGGAGAAGAAGCATGAATGTTGGACATATCACCCCAACATGAAAAAAAAGAATCCATCTATATAAGAAAACTGTTATTATGTAATTAATAATAAAAATAAATGAATTAAAGATAAATATGAAATAATACATTAATTCTATGGACAATTATTTTACTATGAAAACATCAAGATTCCCTAAAAAAGAACAATATAGTTACCTAGTAACCTAGGATTACCTTTTATTTGTGCTCAATCAAATTTCACATTTACATGCCTTGAATAAAGCACATTTACACACACAACTCATACCAAACAAAGTACCCATAGTCTACCACAACATGCACACCCAAACCCCATTTGAAAACATACATACACCAAATAACTTCACAATCATTCCTCAAACCTATTATGTATGTTAATAATTTATTTAAAAAGTTTTCTAAAATAAACCCCACTGGCACATCAAGGATTTACATAAAGAACACACCCAAGTTCGCACAAAAATGATACTTTTAAAATCAAATGAACCTCATAACCACATCAAACATAATTTTAAAAACCTATATTATTTAATAAATCTATTAACTAATTTATATAACACTTCCAATTAAAAAAACCAGAGTTTACACCAATTTGAAACAAATTCTATAGCGTGTCCCTTTTTTCATATATTTTAACACAACCTGAAATAATTTTCAAAACATGTCATCCATCTTTTAAAACAATTAACAATTAACATTAAAAAAGTTACAATAATTTTCAAAATGGAAAAGTATTGAAATTCCCATTAAGAACATACTTCCAAACCTATCTACATTTATGAACCATTGAAAACATTATTTTCAACTTTTAAACAACCCCTAAACCCCTTTTATGGAACACCACACTAAAACACACACAAACACAAAACATATCCATTTTTTGTTACAAAACCCAAACCCAACACAAAGCATGATTTTTTTTTCAAAAACACATTTCTAATCACTCATACCATTTAATAAACCATTTCCACATCTCACATTTCATTTCTAAATTAAATTCATCATTATTTAAACAATTCAAAACTCTTAGTTAAAAGAGAAAAAAAAGGATAACATGCCCAAAATGATCCATTTCCCATAAAAAATTGTTTTCAACACACATGCACCTTAAGAACCCACAAAAACACATTTCACACTACTCATACAATTAATTTAAAACATCCAAATATTTTTTGCTATAAGGACTATATAGAAACATAACAATTTCTCTTTATAAAATTTATTTTCAACACAAGTGCATGTCAGTGAATTTTCAAAACATGTTTGCACCACCAAAATAAAATATAGAGCAAGTGAAAATTAACCAAGAAAAAAAATTAAATTATCTAAAATTGTATGGCAAGGAACCATGTACCTTGAGTGGATAAATATCTAGAATGTGATGCGAAACCCCATTGGTATCGCAACCACAATCGAAAACTGGACGTCAGAACAAATTTTCATGAAATTAGATTGTCGAAAATAGTCGAGTGGTTGATTTAAGAATCTATTCAGTGAGGAAGAGTGCCGAAAGCATGTGGCTTCTAAGAAAATATCTGGATATAGCGACGAGTTCGCAAATGGTTAGAATTTTTAAAATATATTGAAACACTTTTATCAATACTTACAAATAAGTTGAGATAAAGAACCTTTTTTCTTAGTGATTATTATTAGGCGCTGAAAAAATGACTCTTTATCGGTCCTTTCTTAGCACTTATAAAATAACTCTTTATCGGCACTTTCTTAGAACTGAAAAAGGTAGGTATGTATCAGTGCTAAAAACACACTGATAAAATAAATCTTTATCAGTACTAAAGTTTAGCACTCATAAATGTTAATTTTATAAGTGTGTTGGTTAGCGCTGATAAATCATCAACTTTATCAGTGCAAATAAAGAGTTGATAAACATGATTTAATCAGCACTTATTCCTTAACTGCTCATAAAGAATTTATAATTATAATTATAAATAAAAAAATGTAAATATTTATATATACTTAATAAATATATATAAATATTAATACTGTAAATATATTCCTTTTTAAATATATTTATTATAATTTTTATAATTATGTATTTATAATTAAATAAATATTTTTAAAAATTAATATTTATATCATTATATATATTTATATAATTATACGTATATATATTGAATAAATATATATAAATATAAATATAGAAAATATATTCAATGTTTAAGTAATTTTATTATATATTTAATAATTATTTAAATATATATATATATAAGTTTATTTAAAAATTATTTATTTATTTATATTTATAAATATATAATTGTATAAATATAGTAAATGTACATTTATAAATATATTTACTTAATTTTTTTTAAAAAAATATAAATTTAACATTATTAATGAATATAACCTTTTAAGTGTACGAATCTATGTTAAAATTGAGTGAAATTGAAAAATTAAGAATAAGTACACTTTAACAATATTGAAAAAATGGATAAGTTTGGTGTCTGTGGATTATATAAAAATGCATTAATAAAGTATATGTAAAATCAATATAAAACACATTTGATCTATGTTAAATTGAAAAGTCAAACAATATTCAATTATATGTTGATTACTCTACAAGTATAGTTAATTTTGTTAACTCATATTAATTGTTTATTATAAACCATTATTAAATATATCTAAGACTATTTAATGTGAAGCACATAAATATTTTTTAATATATAAGTCATATATATATACATTAATATATATCTATATATTTAATATATATAATATAATAACATTAATTATCATAGTTATCTAATTAATAAAATGTTTAATAATTAATAATGTATGATCAATCTACTAATTTTTATCAATGATTATTTAATTAATAAAAATATTAATTTTGTTAATAAACAATTTTTTGTTTCTAATTTATTTATTTATTTAATTTTATTTATGTAAATATTAATCATCACTAAAAATAAATCATTGATAAAGGATACCCTTTATCAGCACTAAAATTAAAGTGATGATAAATGATTCCTTGTATCCGTGCTAAAATTACAGCGCTGATAAATGATACCCTTTATCAGTGCTAAAAAAGATGCGCTGATAAATAATTCCATTTATCAGTATTTTGTTATAGCATTGATAAATTCAAGCATTGTTAAAGGTATATTTTGTAGTAGTGAAACTATAAGGACTCGACCTTAAAAATTACATAATCTACCTTTTTAACAAGATTTAACTTCATTAAATTCTCAAAGATCTTTTCAATTTATAGTTTTATAATTTTAGGCCCTAAATCATATATATCAATCCACAAGTATACAAAGTGGGTACCATTAAAACAATATCCATTTCTTCCAAAACATAAATTTTTTAACACAAAACGACACTATTATTTCCTGGAAAAATCTTCATAACATTTAACTTGACTTCCTTATTTCTCTTTCATATCCTTATAACCAATGAAAAACATTTACAAAACATGGGATGAGAATTAAAAGCTCAGTAAGGGATATAAAAATAAGGATAGAAACCATTATACCATGTATACTAAAAAACTTATGAAATCATTTCCACAAATACATACATCTCACCCATATATACTAACTTTCTGAAACCTGATATTTCCATAAAAAATTAAAGAAAATATATAAAACCATATGGTTATCTTGGGGAATTACTTACTTATATTGTAACCCTCATGGATACCTTATGATTTGTAAAACTCATGACTACCTTACAATGTAACCCTCCCAACTACCTTATGGTATAACTATCACAGTTACACTTGGATTAACCATACGGTTGACCTACAACTTACACATACCAAATGAATTGGAATGAGATATAGGGCCCACAATTTATCATAAAAAAATCTCAAGAACCATACGATAATCATTAAACACAAATAATTTTTTAAAAAAAACATTGATTTTTAATTTCATAAAATAAAATTTTAAAAGATGATTTTTAAAGGAAAGTCCCTTATAAATATCATATAATTTAAGTTAGAATTGATATAATGAATGGAATATGTGTATATATTATAAATAAACATAATGAAACATAATGAAAAAAAAATATTCATCACAAAAATAATCATGTTACCATATAATCAATGAAGTATAAGGTTATCCCAAAGAATGGAAATTTGGTTAAGAATTCCCTTACCTCAAGTTTTTGTTACTTCAAAATTGTTTAAAACTCATTTATAATTGTTAAAAGGGTGTTATTAATATTTTAGAGAAATATATTCATGTTTATAACACATTATATAATCATATTATAACATCATTCTACCCATTTATTAATAATATTATGTTATTTACATTGCTTCGGGTGTCTTCTTTACATGGTTTCCATGGTTGGTTCGTAACAGTTTTTCTTTCTAAATGGAAGGGAATCACTAGAACTGGAAAAATGGTGTTAATATGTTTCCATAATATTAAATGATTAAATAAATGATTTTTTTATTTTATGAGGATGAATCATTATATAAATAATTATTGGTATTCATTAACATCATTTTGGCGGTTCTTCGATAATCATAAACTTATTTCATCATATACCTTTAATATTATACATATAAGTAAATTATAGAACATAAGAGAAGTCATATAATAGAATTTAAAATATGTTTCAACCATTAAAATGTTTTTCCAAACATATTTTAAGGATGTAAAAGAAATTGAAAACACATCGTCTATGATTTTGGTAAATCAGCACATCACAGATGATGTTTTCATTTTAGAATAAGAGGGGGGATGATAAGAGGTAAGTTGATGAATTTTTACATAAATATGATAAAAATACAGAATATATATAATAATTGAGCTTTCATGACTCTTAGATAATGGGATGTGAATAGAGTATAATAAAATAAAATAATTCAAAAGAAAACACCAGAAAATGAAAGAGGATTTTTACCTCTTGATCTATTATGCTTGAGATCCTCCTTAAAGACTTTGGTTTTGACCTTTTGGTTAGACAAGTAGGTTTTAGACATGGGGAAGATAGTTGGGAAGGGTATTGAGAATAATTTACACAATTATAAAATCTTGAGATGTGTGAGAGGAAGAGGTGGTGAGAGTAGTATTTATAATAAAAGTGACAAAGTTTTTAATTAATTTCAAAGGACAACTCATTAGTGGTATTTGCAAAACCAAGGGATTTCCCATGATTTTCCCATGGTATTTCAAACTTTTGGAAAATAATTTTATATTTTAATCCTCAATATTCTACTAGAATTATTACATCATTTTTACATCATTATGATGTCATTAAACACCCAAAAACATAAAACTGTATTTTTTACTATTCACTAAAAATTAAACTATCTCAGAAAAAACCAAAAAACACACCCTAGAAATTTATTGACATGTAGAATTTAAAAATGAACTCTATTTTTTTAAATTATTTTTCTAAATATGATTAATTTAAATTTTAATAAAATCGTAATTTATTTGAAAAAAAACAATTTTAAAACTATAACTCATTTTATATCACCTTGAAAAATTAATCAAGATCTCATTATCTTATAACCCTAAAAAAATATAATAACAATACGATTTAGTATTAATATTTTTTATTTTACTATTAATACTACTATTCATAATATTATGTTATTATTTGAAAAAAAATAAGTTTGTTCTATCAGACTCCAAACAACTTACTGATCACAGTCTTTGATGTCCATTATTTCAAAATTCAAATAATATAAGTGGAAAAATTATTTTTAACAAATAGTTTATAACTATATCCTTAGAAGAATATTTCATTGTGTAGAGTATCAATGTTTCATGCTTTTCAAAATATTATTTCAAAACATCAAGGTTTAACAATCATTTATTTAAGATGCCTTCATCATACACTTTTGCGTATTTACTGTTAATTCAACATGTAATCATTGAAGATATGAATTGAATTCTAGGATAAATTTATTGACATATAGGTATTAATATATCTAATCTAAAATAGTGTATATAAATATATTATAATACATGTTACCACCACAATAGTATCATTCTATCTTCAATCCCATATTAAAACCAAAATAGACTACATATCTATCCAAAATCACTATTTAGAGTGATCAATCCTGAAAAATCATACACATGATGTCAAAATTATGACACCTTTTTTTTATTCTATGACATGTTTTGTTTATCCTAGTTAATTCATGGTCATAATATATTTTAATCCTTCATGTTATTTTTAAAATATTTTGTGAATTTCCAAAACATATCTCCCATGAGTATCAAACTAATTGTGAAGAAAGGTCTATTGTCATGCACTAGGTGAAGATAGAGCCCAACCCAATGTTACCTTTTTGTTGTTATTACACATAAGTGAAATTGTTCTAGATAGACATCAACTTGTAGTATATTTACCAGAATTTAATTTTTCAGAAACCACTCTCTTTATCCTTCACCAAAATTCAATTATATTTTCAAATACATAGATTTACCCTTATGGTTCATAGTAATGTTTTATCATCTAAGTTTGTAAAGGATAAATAAAACATTATATAATACCAACTATAGTGACCCGCACATTTCATATATAGGTATCACATATGAATATATGAATATATGAATATACATTACATAATAACACTATCCACACTAGAATCATCTAGGTATAGTGAATTTAGAAACACGGATACATGAAAAAATGGTTCATAATTGAACTATATCATCTCCCACAATTTTATTAATAAATATAACCCTTCTTATACATATCAAACATAATACCATTCTTCACAAACAAGGAAAATTAATCATAATAAATAGTGATATTAGATACTTAGTAAGGGTGAATAAGGGATATATAAAAAAAACATTATCATAATGGTAAGAGAACATGAGAATAACATTTTAAAACCATACCTTTAATGTCATAGATCATAAAATAGATTCATGGAAGAAATATTGGTATTTCATAAGCCCTTGATCGTAAATGAATCATGAAAAAATAGGTAAGAAAATAAAACATTTATATAAGAAATATATTTTTGGGATAAACATAATCATAGAAAATAATTTCCATTTCACTCAAGGATCATTGGAAAGACTATCATTGTTTAATGGGTTAACTCCTTAGACCATGTTAGTAGTCAATTTTCACACCTAAGAATAAAATAGTGGAAAAATTCTCTTACTAAACTGGTTTCAATCTCTATTCTACACATATACATCTCATGAGATATCAATCATTACCTAATACATTGGATAGAGATATTGGTTCCACCCATCACATAAATGATACATATGTGTACAATAAGATCATAAAAATTCATCATATCAGAATATATGAAAGGAAATGGGTATGATAAACATTTCATTATACCATAAACTATTGAAAAGAAATAGGTTTGACAACCATTTCATCATTTCATCACAACATAACCCATGGAAAAGAAATCAGTTTCATAATCATTTGATCTATTTTTCAATGCATGTCCCATTGAAAATGGGCTGTATTCATAATAATATTTTCAATATAATCATAAAATACATATAAAATAAATAAGGATAGTATCAATGGTGATATTACCATTAATTATTAATGAACATCAAAATATTTAATCGTATATTGAAAAATATTTTAAAATAATACTTGGAATATTTGTTTAGGAAAATAAGAAGTTCATATTAAAAACAATTATTTATAATTTAAAAATTCTTCAAAACTTATAGAATACATTATATTGGACAGAAACATTTTAATTATTTTTAGAACCATTAAATCAATGAAATGTTATAAAATATTAAAATATCACTCAGGTCATACATATTAAATTGAAGATTCCTTGAATAATTTTTTGGTAAAAAATCAAAAGACCCTTATTCATAAATAAACAATAAGATTCTTTTTAAACTATTTTTTCAAAAAAAGGGTAAAAAATTTCGTTATACAATTATTATATTACAGAATGAACTTTCTTTAAAACATTTTTAGAAGAACATGGGCTTGGAAGAAAAAGGATTCACGACCAAATAAGAAAATATATTCGGGTTGTCTTAAAAAAAACTTATTTTGGAATCATGAGTAGATGTAGTGGGAAAATAATATGAATCCATTTATTTTCATGATATAACTATAAGAGAATAAAATCCATGTGTTTCTTGAGATACAGATCATAATATTTCATCATCAAAAGATAATCATAAACAATCTCGATAAGTAATGAGACACTAACATAAATCCCATAATACTTTGGTAAATTTTGAATCATAAATACCCATAAAAGAAAGAAAATTATATGAAAATGTAAATAAAATAAATTTCTTAAGAATTATAATAAAATAAAATTATTTGTATTGTATACACTGCACAAAATAATTATGTAGTGAATATAGAATGTGTCTCATAGAAATAAAAGTGAGATGAAAATAACATACCACATTGGAATCTTTGGAATCATAATCCAAATTAAATAATAACATAAAATGAAATAATAAATGTCATGAAAATGTGGTTATTCATGGTATAAAATTTTAAATTCGTAGTATACAGAACACACAAAATTAATTAGTTGATATATCTCCAAAAAATTAAAGAGAGACTAGAAATACCTTACCACTTTGGAAACATATGAATCATAATCCCCATTAAATGATAATATCAAATCAACCTTTTAATATTTATAAAATATCTACATACATGATATAACATTTCATAGGTGTAGTATATACACCACACAAATGAAATCAGTAGTGAATATGGAATATGTCCCCCAGAAATAAAAGAGAAACTATAAATACCATACCTTAAGTCTTGAATTCATTTGTAAATGTTCGAAATTCTTGTTTAATAAATGTAAGTATAATATATATCAATTATAGAATCATTATATTATTCATAATACCATATATAATTTACTTATAAACTTTTATCTTCTTTTAATGAACAATTCCTTGTTAATCTCATGTTTCTAGTAAAAAAAGATATTATAAACAATATTAGATATAAAATATAAAAAAAACCCAAGGAAACATCAAATATAATTATTAAATAGATCTTAATGTCTTTGATACTAAGACCCACCTTTATAAGAGTCAAATGAGGCTTCACAACATCATTATAATCATCCTAAAAATGTGGTTGGAACCATGAGATATTCATTTCAGCCTTTATTTTGTCAATTGTGATCCAAAATTGTTAAGAATATTATAAAAATATCATATCAAAATATCAACATGTGATTATAATGCTTAACTCAATAGAGATCCATTAATTATTGTATATATAAAAATCCAACATACATTAAAACCCAAAGAGATTTAAATTAAAAAAAATTCAATTGAGGTGAATCCAAAACCAATATATTCTATATCTATGTAAGAAAAAATAGAGGTTAAAATCCCCTAAGAAATTTAGTAAGACTATTCCTCCTACCTTAAACTGGTGTATGATGTCAAAATTCCATATTGTAAGACATTTCCTTAATGCTTCCACTACACCATTAAAACAAAGGTACAAGTTCCACCATAGCTCAACTGACCCAGAACAAATAATAAAAAATTATTCAGCCATGAGTTCGGTATATGAACTACATAATCAAAACCATTATAATAAATACACATATCATCCCAAAAATAAAACAACTATGCTAGAAAAACAATCCAAATTAAAGAAGAAGCAGTCACCAAATTCATCAATCCAAGGTTCTGCAACCAAATAAAACTCCTCAAACTGATTATTTGAGTATAAAAAAAGAAAAAATACTAAAAGGTGATTTTATTGTTTATTTCTCTAAGAAAATCCCAACACTACCATGAATACTAGTTTCTCCCAAGAAATAATACATATACAACAATATTTTTGTAAAACATGTCCATGTTAGTAATGCTTCAGATTATTCTCAACAAAAAGAATCATCATATAGAAAATATTATAGTATATCCATATGTGTTCACTAGTATACCATAAAAACTAAAAAAACCTCATGTATGAGAAAAGAAAGACCCCTAAAAAATGACATCATTATAAAACCATTAATATAGAAAAAATATATAAACTACCTCTTACAGGTTTCCAAACAAAGTATAATAATAGAAAAATAGGTATCCTCAAAGAATTGAAAAATATTATAAGGTAGAGCCAGCCTCAGATATTACCAAGACAAACTACTGACCAACAAAAATAATAAAATTCATAAATAAATCATCATTCAGGATAAATTAAGAAGAGATCATTTTCAAGGAATGTCTATGAAGATAAAATTAGGACTTCGTTTATATTTTTTCACCATCCTAACAAACATTTGTTTTCTAATTTGAAAATTAGTCTCCATAGTAATTTCATCATCCTTGTACTTTTAAAAAATTGGTGCATCTTACACTTCCATCCAAAAATATATTTCTTCTCACAAATCCTCCATAATCTCATACGCATATCTACACACCTGATCATTTTATTCGTTATTTTTTTCTATTTCCTCTCATAAATTACATAGGATTCATTAAGTTATTCAGAAACCATAGGCTATAGAAGAATATTTTTTTTCATTCCTAGATTCTTCAAGTGATCTAGTAAATTTTTTCCCTCCAATATAGATTAATATCTACATTTCATGTTTTTTGTTGGATTCAGTGTAATATATCCATATGCATCAACCATAGGCTTTTAAACTTACAAGAACTCAACATTATGAGTAATTCCTCAATATAATTAGTTTGTTTATCACATTATATAATAATTAACTAGCATCAGAGTGTACATTCTGGTTCTTGTATTGCAAGGGTTGAGCTATTATAGGGATCTCACACGCAGAGGGATCTATCTTTCTAATATGTTCATTTTCATCATTAACAATATTACCATTATAGACTGCATCCATAAAACTAGAGAGATATATAGGAGAGGTATGAGTATTATAAGGTCCATCCCGATTCAAATTAACATTCCTTTCCATGGTATTTCCAAAAGGTATAGAAATCATTCCTTTATTCCCTCATTTTCAACCCAAATAGAATTATTATTTGTAAGGGGATGAACAGAATAATATGTATTTCCACATTCCTTTGTGTAGTGACCCATATTAACGCATATGCTTCAAGTGGATAGTATATTTACAAAAAAAATATCATGTGAAAAACCTGAGTCACCATTTTTTATCCATATGTGTGGTGGAATAAATTGAGATATTTCAATTTATAAAAAAAATTCTAGAAACTAAATGATGAAGTAGATTTTTGTATTATAGACATGCTTTAGGGTTGTCTAATCTAGATTGCAATCAAAAAGAGTGCATCCGATTTAAATAAAAGGAAAGTAATCCATAAATCCCCTAACCAAATGGGTGTGACTAAAGGCTCAAAGTGAGTGTTGATATTTGGATTCCACTAAAAAAACTTCATGGAACAACCATTAAAGTATTACAAACCTCTTTCATAGATCTTATAATTGTCATTTTTTATGTGAAACAAGAAATGGCCAGTGAAATATTCAATTGTCAGATATGAAAACTAACAAAAAAATCGCTTCCAAAACAATTATAATTAAAATGATAAAGGTTCCACAATTAATAAACATACCATCAAGCATAAAATTTATATTTAAGGTAAGAATATGCACCACTTACTTTGGAAAAGATATCATTAAGAGACCCTTATGTCGGTATAACATTGGTTCAATGAAAAATGGACACTTTGAATCATTATTAACATACAAGAATTGATAATGACTTGCAATGAAATTTTCCAAGGATTGATGGGTTAATATTAGGGAATCTTTACAGTTCTCTTGAGGGAGAATTATCCAACATTACTATCTATCATTATGTTGTTCATGTCTTTAAATTATTTAAATGAAAATGATTTTTTTTCATAAAAAAGGTAATTTTTACTATTCATTTAAAAAATAAAGAATCTATAGAAATCCCAAAAATTCAATATAAAATAATTTTTAAATGTTCATTAATAAAGTTAAGTTCATTTTTTAATTTAAATTTTATTAAAGATAAAAAAATATTCTTATTACTTTTTCACAAAAAGAAATAAAAATAATATTTTCATGGAAATGTATTCTCAAAGCATATAAATACATAAATAAAATTAAGTTCTTATTTTTCAATATATTATATATAAATAAAAAATTAATAATTATTTTCGAAAATGTGGTTATTTGTATTCATAATTCCACGTTTTTAGGCTAGGGTATAATGTTCATGTCTAAATAATAATTTTAATAGTATATTATGGTTTGTTAAAAATTGGTGTTGCGTGTTACATAAGTTATCCATGAAATTATATATATTTGAAAGATAATTCCTAAAATATATTGTTTTTATTCTTTTAACTCTTTAAAACGTTATATACTTAGTCAAGTATCACTCCCAATAATATCATAGTGGACATAGTCCCTTATATAACTCGGATAACACCCTATTACAATCCTAGTTATCTTTTGAGATACTTAATGTCAACCAATGCATGAGAGGGATATATATTTTGGGTCCACATATCACATAAATAAAATCATAAATATGTGTTCCATGATATAAAAAATTATTCATCATAGTTTTTCCCATGGAAGGTAAATGAATTAGGTAAATATTTCATCATTTCATCAAAGCATAACTTGTGGAAAAGAAATTGGTTTCATAACATAATTAACCCAATGGAAAGAAACTGGTTTCATTTAATCAGCCTTATATATTCATCATTATAATAAATAAAAATAATTAAAGTTTATAGTGCAGTATAATAATTTCCTAAAAAAATTATATATAACATCATATCATTTCAGGATAGATAAAAATACCAGTAAATGTTATCTAAAATATTTCTTAAAGAAAGTAACCATTTCATTTTTAAATTTCTTCATTAGAACTTAAAAAGTTTCACAAAGATTATATAAATTTTTTAATATAAAAATGAAATGTTTTTAAGGAATATTTAAAACATTGAGATTTTATGATAACATTAATTTCTATTGCTATAATATAATCCAAAAAAAACATTCCTTTCATTAATTATAAAGGATTCAAAAATTACCGAGCTCGGAAACCCTAGGAATATTTCTTTAAAAATGTGTTATATAAAGTCACAAAAATGAGTAAAAAATTCACTAAATAATCATAGTGTAATATTAAACCATTATTGGAGACCTTTTTGAGAAAAATGGACATAGAAGAAAAATGGTTTTTGTCCAAATAATATAACATAGTTAGTTTTTCATAGAAAACATTTTTTCAATCTCATGAGTACATAAAGTGAATAAAATGAAAGGAAAAAATTTATTATCTTTAAATAAAAATAATATAAGAAAATAAAATGGTTTAATAAAATAAAGATCATATAATTTCCTCAAAAGATATTTAATCATAAATATTCTAGATTAAAATAGGATATGATCATAAATCCCTTACCTCAAGTATGACGTGATTCTAAGGCATTGTAACTTCCTATTTGATCAATTAAAATATATTATAATTATATATAAGAGTAATTTAAATACTTATAATATATTAAATGATCCACTTATAACATTTCAACACCCCTTTTCTTATTATTCCTTATTAAAATCATTGATTTTTGGTGTTAACTATTTCTTTCATCCTGAGATTTTCTATTTCATAGTTCCAGTTCAGATATAGTGATCCAGATTCCATATTCTCTAGAATTTTTTAAGAAATAACTATAATATATATATTCATTATATACATATTTACAATAATCTATAAAAGTTATGGATAAAAAATGAATTACACCATTTATGGAAATGGTAGGTCATACATGTGCATGAACATTGTTTTCATTTTTTGAATGATGTAATAAAAGAAATTTTAAAAATAATTACCTACTAAAGAATAATTATTATATCATGTATAATATATATAATTATTAAATAAATCCTTATTATCATCTATGTAAAGTTGAAATTAAAAATGAATCATATAACTTCATGGATGTGGTGCCTAAAACTATACATAAGTGACGTTATCATTTTCAAATGGATGGTAATAATGAGGATAGTTGTTATCACATAATTATAATAAAAATTTCCTATATTTATGATACTTAATTATTTTCTTATGGGATATCATTGATTTAGGAGATGTAGAAGAATAAGTAAAATTTAAAATGTTCATTAAAATGTTATACCTCTATGTTGAGAAACCCCCTTTTACATACACCATAATCGTTAAAAATATTGTCTTTTGGAAATAAAATAAGATTAATGATATTTTAAAGGAATATAAGAAGTTTTTATTCCAACTATTATCCATTTTATAAGTATGAAAAAAATGAGAATAACGATGGAGAAGAGGTTCTCTTTTATATGTGAGGGGAGGATCACTCTTGGAATTAACTAAAGTACTAAATTAATATAACAAAATTTTCATAGAAAAATTTATCCAATTTAATATAATTAGAAGATATGATTATTATTATTATAAATACCCTCATTCCAAAAAATGAAAAAATTATGTTATTTTTTCACTATAATCTCATTGTTTTAAACCTCTATTAACCCTTTTAACAATTACCAAAAAATCAATGTTTTTTTACTATTTATGGGTCATTAATGATACCATAAAAATAAAAGTGATCAATAAATGGAATTTTTTTGATATTTCTATCCATATTCCAATCACTTGTATGAATATAATATTTTCATGAATTTAAAATAATTTCATAAAAAATTATTTATTATAAAATATCATATATGTCATTTTTATAACTATTAATTTCATTTGACATTGAAAAAAATTTAAAACAAAGGATTTAAAAATATAATACTTAAAAACATATATAATATGTTATATTTTTCTATATAATTCATGGAGCACAATAAATCAACCAAATTCTATTACTTTTAAAAAATTTAATAACATTTATTATATTTTTTTATTAATTGAGTAAATACTATGTTGGAATCAGATAATAATTTATGTAATCACAGAATCATTAAAAAAATAAAAAAAAATTATCATAATAAAAAAATACTTCCACTTAAAAAAAATTATGATCCAAAATTTTCTTCTTTTTTAAATTTATATAAAATTATTAGAGATATTAAATTCAATAGAGGGGCATTTTTTTATTCTTTTATTAAGTTAATATAATGGTCATAATCTATGAAAAATGGAACCAAGTAGAAATATATTTTATATTTTGATGGAAATGTCCAAACTAAAATCATAAAATAGAATTAATAAAAGTGTTTGAGAAATTTTAATTTCTCATCCCAAGGTTTTAACGATATTTTTCCCATTTTACACTTATCGAGGTGTCAAAAATGTACCAAGGATTTTATTCATAAAAATAAAAATTAAAAGGGATATATTTAACTTATTTTAATGTCTAGATTCAAGTAATTAGATCCATTTTTGGAAAAAAAATTCAAATAATTGGTAGAAATCAATTTAAAAAGAAGTATGATAAATGTGAGGAAAATAGTTTTTTTGAAAAATAAATTATGCATAAAACATGATTTGTTCATATCCCATGAATAAAAAAATTATAAGAATGTTAAAAAAATTTATTAGATATAATATATATATATATATATATATTTCATTAATATCATTAACCAATTGTGATTAATTTAATTTATTAATATAAAAACACATTACATGTATAAATAAAGATTTAAAAAAACATCTCTTATACATTGAAATGATTTTAATTTTTATATCTAATCAATTTATATCAAATTTATTTAGTTAATTTATGTGTAAAGAATAAATTTTTCATAATTTACTTTTTTTATTTATACTCATCAATCTAATGGTTAAGAAATATATTTTATATGAAATAATAATTTTTATGTAGTATATCACGATTCATTTAAACTACTTTGTTTTATATAAAGAAATTTATCAAAGAAATAAAATTTAGTCTTAGAGAACTAGGTCATAAAATCTCAGGGTTTTAAAGAGAATGTATATTTAAATAATTCAATTATTTAATGTCATTCATAATCGATTAACCAATCATTATTTTCTTATTCCATAATACTTCTTTCACACAATCAAAAATAATTAGCATGTCTTATAATTTATCAATAATAAAATTATGCTTCCTGTTTTAAAATTTTGTAATGATATTAAAATAAATAATACATTTTATAGGTTATTCATAATTTATTCATCTTTTTATGCATGACATCTGAATATTTTAAAATTTTATTTATATACTCTTACAAACCGCCATAACAAGATTTCCTCCTAGGTAAATGATTTAAATTATTCCCATACCCTTGGAATTTATAACATAGTTAATTCCTTAGTAAAAACTTCATTATTTCGATTAACTCAACTCTACATTTTTTCATTGAAATTTATTACTCTATTCCCTCCTTTACAACATAAGAAATATATTCATGTTCTATTGATATATTTATTTAGCCAATTTTCCTATATTATTGACTCATAAGAAAAAGAATATTTTTAACTTCATGATTTTTATCACATAAAAAAACCTTAAACTCTATTTTTTGACAATTTTGAAAATTTGGAAACATGCCTTAGATCAAGCTGTTAATCAGTGCTAGAGATTTTTGGTTAGCCATAAACATAATATTTTTTACTCTAGTGCTTATATCATTATGTTACGCGTTCATACAACCATTTCATTGTCCTTCACACCGATTTTTAACATGATTCCTACTATATCTAACCATTTTATAAATCCAGAAATAGTTTGTGGGAGTTTATAAATTGTAATGTCCTGGTTCTAAGTGCCACCCAACGATGCCCCGTACCCAGTTGGTCACATTTCCACAAGCACATTTCTTCAAATACCAGAGGCCACCGACTTGTAGCAAGGGAATTAGGAGTGATAGTGGGGAAAGTATGCCGTCATTGATAGAGTAACACAGTGGAAAAAATAGTTCGCAATAGAGGAAGTAGTAATACCGTAAAACTAAAGTAAATAATGGAAGACTGATCGTATAAACAACTACAACAAATATACATAATGATGTAGGTCACGTGTATCTAGGAAAGAATCCAAAGAAGTCACAATGATGGAAATACCATACTAAAACCAAAATACAGAAGACAAGAATCTCCAAAAACATCGCAAGCCTCAGCTTTGTCCCACGATCTCCATATCTAATAGAAATCACGTACCCAAGGAAGAAGGGCGCATTCCCTTATCGATACCCGCAACCATATAATCTATTTGGGTCCGAAAGAATAACCCAAACAGGTTGTTAGACGAATCCTAGAATACAATAACAAAAAAATCTATGCCTAACAATCATTGAATATATATAGAAGGAAATATGTAGTAATGAAGAAATAAACTAGGAAGTATTCAAATGTAAACAATACTACAGTTTTCAGTTACATTTATTTTCATTTATTAATTATTCAAACCATTGAATAATGTAACCTCAGGATCTAGCCTAAACTCTATATCCCCCTGTATAATAATAAAACATATGTCTCAAAAGACCATCTAACAAACAATTAAGACCGAGTTGTAGTTTGTGATTTTTCTTGGAAGGCTTGTCGCATCCATAAAACATTCAAAAAAACCCCTCTGGGAAAGTTCTCATAGTATAGCATCTTAGGTTTGACACATCATCAATTCACTAAATAATAAAGTATCCCTATCAGATATCTCTCACAGTCTAACCCCTTTGGTCCTACATTTCACTAATCATTTACAAACAACAACCTGGGTAGATCTAATGGTCAATACCCCTTTGGTCTAAAAATCAGAAAATAACTATAATAACCACTAGGAAGCTCCCACAGTCTATTCCCATACATAAAAATTCATTTAATAATAATCCTCTGGGTAGCTCTCATGGTCAATACCCCTCTGGTCTATGACCACCTAGTATCTCTCACAGTCAATACCTTTTTACTCAACATAACAGTAAATTACATGTAAATGACACTACCTTCGGATGCTCTGACCATAAATTACCCTTGGTCAGGCGTTCATAATGCGAATAACATCCATCTCAAAAAATAGTAACTACATCATAACAAAACAAGGCTTGAAAACAAAGAAAGAATATGATGATTTCTAGACCCAATGGACATAATCAATAAAACATGGAAAACACACCCATAATCAAGACAATAAACCTTATGCATAATCAATAACCCATTCTCAAACAAACACACCATAACATGTCTTAAACAGGGTTAAATTTCCAAACACACAATACTATAAACATGGGCATTAATCAACTTTAGAATATATAATCTGAAGACAATCAATTTAAGGCACAAATCACTTACATGGATGTCAGGAGATCACTATATTTGAATGTTGGCCCCGGAATTGGCCTAGAATGGCATTGATTGGTAAAAAGGTTAAAATCCATCAACATTGAATAACTCAGGATAGAGAAGAAATCAAGAAGTGAGTCTCTAGGGAAATTGATAACTGACCGATGTGAATCTAATTCACCTGGAGGCTTTCAATCGGTGCTCGAACGTCGGAACAACAGGTGCTCGAAGATCTCAGTCGTCTCGTCTCTCTCCAGTACGGAGCATAGGAAGAATAAGAGCATTTTGGAGATGAGATGTGACCCCATTCTCACAAAAAAATAAAAATAAAAGTATACAACATGTTCATTAAATGTACACTATGTGTACTAGAATTAACTATCCCCCACTTTAGGCAGTCTTTAAGGTCACCCACACGGCTATATACTCGGCCGTTACACTGCCAGTACACAACTACATGTGGAAACCGGGTAAACAACGTGTGCTAAAAAGTATATGGTGTGCGCATAGAAAATTTTCCCTCTCTTCCTTACCCTAAAAAACCCAAAATAAATATCCATACCTAAAATAAAAATCCGAGTTCTTACAAACATTACCCCTAAGATAAATTCGTCCCCGAATTTCCCTTCCAAGGGTGGAAAAGAAAAATATTCAAAAAACTCTGGACACTGTGATTGAACGTCGACCTCCCTCTCCCAAGTTTCATCTTGTACTCCCATGTTCGGCCATATAACCCATACCAGAGGAACAAACCATCCATGTAGAGCCTTCGTACTACGATCCACAATCTGAATAGGGTGCTCCTTAAAGGATTCATACACCTCATACTCAACCTTCTCAAGTTGGAAAATGTGAGATGGTTCTAAAAAGTAACATTGTAGTTGAGAAACATGAAAGACATAGTGCATAGCTCGATACCTTTGAGGTAACTGAAACCAATAGGCAAGCAGACTGATTCTTTCCAAAACCTGAAATGGACCAACATATCTTGATGAAACCTTCCCCTATCTCTAGATCATCCTATGTCCCATACAGGATGTGACACATAAGAAAAACTAATCTTTGACCTCAAACTCTAGAGGTCATCTCTTTCAATAAACATAAAATTTATATAGAGACTGTGCAATATTAATCCTCTTCTGAATCAACTTTAACTGCTCAGTGGTCTTCTAGACAGCATGATTATAAGGACCCGGCCTTAAACCTTACTTAATATTGAATTAAATTGAATAATTCACATTGAGGATCTTTTCAGGTTTATAGTTTTAGAGAATTAGGACATAGCTATTACATCTAAAAGATTACAAAGTAGAAAAATCTATTCAGTTTCCATTTTTTCGACAAAATAAAAACTCTTTAACAAAAGAGTCATGTCTAGTTTCTTATTTTAGACAGCCTGACATTTCCATGATCCTATCCTTGGCCCTATTCAACATTATGTCCTGTGAAAACATTTCAAAAACATGGGATGAGCATAAAAAATCTCAATAAGGGTTATAACAGTACGAAAAGAAAACATCAGTCCATGTATACATAAGAATCAATGAAATCATACTTTACTCATAAAACATAATCAATTTAACATACCTTATGAAATCATAAGATTTGTGGATAACTCAATTGAAATCATAAGGCATAAAGGTAACTTGAGGCATTCATAACATTCTTACGTAGGTAGTAACCCTCCAGGTTACATTTGGAATAACCATCACATTATATTACTTAAATCACTTCGGAGAAACCTTAACATTTAACTCCTTCATGTTATCCAATGCATTGTAGAGCTATATCGGGTTCACCAGCCCTTAGTTTATCATGGAACCACCTGTATTCATAAACAATGCCCAAGAACCATAACATAATCATAGAACATAACTTAATCCCAAAGGATAGATAAAATTCCAACATTGAAATAACAATATAACATTTCAAGATATTGAAATAATGAATCCATTCTAAAAACTATTTTCAAAACCATTTAAAACATTTAATAATGGGATTTTTGAATCAAAGTGTCCCATATAACTTTGAAGTTTTTAACATTTTAAACCATTAATATTCATATAAATAAATCCTTAAAACCATTTTGAATACATGGATATTAATGAGAAATATTTATATGAATAAATCATTAAAACATTTAAAATGATATTTTAGTTAAAGGGTTTTAAACAAAATGAGAGACACTTGAATAGAATAATTTAGGAATAAAATTTAATCAGAACATTATAATATCATGAGAATAAAGGGATTCATGATATATTGTTCCAAATGACAGTATATACACCATATAAGAGTGAATTGGTGAATAACAACAATGAAGTCTCAATAGAATTGTAAAATGAGATGAAATCCATTATAACGAAGGTATCTTTAAATTAAGGATAAATCAATCTCAAAATTATGTGTGACAAATATAAATACACCCAATATAAGTGGATATTAAGTGTAAAACAATCAAAGGTCATTAAATCATATTCAATAGATGACATATTCAATAACTACTTGTTGAACCCAATGAAATAGAAATTTGGTTAAGAAGTTCCCTTTGAAAAATTCAACAGCCTAACAACGTCACTTTAAAATTCATAACATTAGTTGATGAGAGAGAAAATGGCATCTCATCACTTGGAAATAAAATTTAAATCAATAAGGATATATAAGAACATATCCCAACAAAAAAATATGTAAATTAAAAGACATAACAAAATAAGTCTTTTTAAAATAGAAGTATGAAAGGTTCCCTTACCGATTTGGGAAACTTTCGAAACGTACACCCCATGAAAGAAGGTTCATACAATGAAGATGTAAATACCCATAAATGAGAGTATATTATAAAAATATTAAAATAATGGTCATTATATAAACCAAAAAAAAGTAAATAGTGGCCAATGTAACATGAATCTCACGGGAATAAAATGTGAGATGAAAATCCCCTTATAAAAATTCGGTAGCCTAACGATGCCACATAAAACATCCAAAAATGGATTGATGAGATAAAATAGGGTCTCTCATCATATTAAAATAAAATTTACATAAAGAGTAATATAAAATAACATCCCCAAATATAATAAATAGAAGATTAAAGTAAGTTACATAAAAAAAGTACTTAAAAAGAAAGAGAGAGGTAGGATCCCTTACGAAAATTTGGCAGCCTAACGACGCCACTTAAAAATTATAAAAATGAATTTATGAGAGTAAGAGGGGGTATCTAATCATATGAAAATAAAAATTACAGTATGGTTAATATAAAATATGATCCTCCAACATATGAACATGGATCATAAATGAAATGACATAAAGAGGGTACTTGAAAGGAAAGAGAGTGGTCGGATCCCTTACAAAAATTCGGCAGCCTAACGGCGCCACTTAAAAATTCTAAAAATGAATTGATGATAGTAAGAGGGCGTATATCATCATATAAAAATACAAATTACATTATGGTTAATATAAAATAAGATCCTCCAACATAAGAACATGTATCATAAATTAAATGACATAAAGAGGGTTCTTGAAAAGAAATAGAGTGGTCAGATCCCTTACCTCAAGTCCGACTTGTCTTGTTTGTTTCATTATATTCTTGAATAATAAAAAATTTTCAATTTATAATTCCATAAGGACCTCATTTAAAGTTTATTATTCAATTCATATCACATATTATAATTTTATAATAATTAGTCAATTATGTGAGTTCATATCAAATGTTTTTGTCGATGTTTGGTACATGAGTCAATAATGAACTTTTTTGAAAAGAATTGTCCTTGTAGTTATAAGTACATCATCTCCAGAAGAGTATTAATGATTTAAATATCATATATATCAATTACATATTCATTTTATACTATAAGATAACATTTGGAGATAAAAATAAATGAAATGCACCGTTCATGGAGAGGGTAGGCCGTACGTACGCATGAACGCTACTTTAATTTCATTGTCATATTAATGGTATTAAAAATAATTCAGAGAGATATATATTATAATTACAGTATAATATATATTTTATATAGGTCACATAAGTTCATTAATTTCATTCTTTATACATTCCATGTATTTCAGGAACAAGTCACATCACTTGAGGGGGCGGTAGTCCGCACTTCCTCATATGAAATTATCGCATTTGCACAACATGAAAAGAATATAGGTATGTTTTAAATATAAAATATATAAGAATATATAAAACATAAATACCATATATATCATATATAAAATACAGTTAAATAATAATTTCCACCTTTAAATGTGTTAAAAGAATATTGAACAATCATTGTTTCGTGAGGTAGTATTTCTCCATCCACAGAAACAGTATGTTCTTTGACCATTAGACGAATGTGTGTATAAGTGTAGCTTGAATAATTCTTATTAAAACATCATGGTATATTTAATATAGGGTTCTTGTTAAAAAATAAAGGAATAAAAAGTGTTTAGGGGGTTGGAGAAGAAAAATAAAACAAAAGAACATATGAGAATACATTACCTTTAAATCGGGTAACTCCCTTTGGTTTGAACCAAAAGTGTTTCTTGAAGACCTTTCTGCATAAGGTGAGACTAAAATAATAAATAGAGGGAAGTGGAGATATGAAATGGGCATGGTTTGGCTGAGTTAAAGGCTTCAGAGGTGTGGGTAAGGAGGTAGAGGGGGGGATTTTATAAGAGGAGAGGAGGGGCACTCATGGAAATTCAAGAAATGTTACTTTATTTTAAAAAGATATTCGTATTTTAAAGGTCCCACATTGATATATTTTGAGGATAAGGTTATAAGGGTTTGAAATATACTAATCCAATATGTTTTTTCCATGTTTAAGTCTTAGATTTTACATTATCTTTTCATTTTATTTAAATCGTTCATTAATGAGGTAATTGCTGCATCATCATGGTGTCATAAATAATTTAATTTATTTAATGTCTTAAAAAATACTATGATGTAGGAAATATTTTTATATTTCAAATGAATATTTATAATCTAAGATATCATTTATTTAGACAAAATTAAAATTATTTTACTTAGGTGGTACATACTTTGGTTACATTTTCCTTTCTTTAAAAAATATATGATAAAAGGTCACTATCACACTAAATTGATTCCATGGGGTCCCAAGGTTGGAACAAGGCATACCATGGTCGGCCATGAGACCAGAAATATAATTAGGACACATTTTGGGGTCATTTTATATTTTTATGATATTATTTTGTTACCCTTAATTACCCAATTACTAATTAAACACGATAATTAAAGATAATTACCGTCGTTACTATTCATAATTTCCAAAAACAAAAGAGTCTTAATTACATAATTTGTACCTTATGATTCCAAATATGGAATCAATTTTATCAAATTCAAAACACATAAATTTTAGTAATTAATTTAAAAGTAAATCCCATTTTCAAAACAAAATACGGGTTTTTAAGAAGTAAAATTTATCAAAAGATTGACTTGTTCTTACATCCAATTGAAAATTAAAATTACTTCCAATGAACAAAATTGTATTAAGTGATAAAAACATAATTAAATTATAATTTAAAAACAATTAAAATTACAATATAAATATATAAATAAATTGGATGAAAATGTAGATTTGAATTAAAAACTGTATTTTTCAGTATTCATTAAAAAACCATTATCAGAAAAATACCAAAAATTAACCCTAAGCTATATTTGATATTTAAAATTCAGAAATGATTTCCATTTTACCAAACTCAAAACATAGAAGTTTCATTAATAAATCATATAGTTAATTCCCACTGTCAAAATAAATAGCGGGTTTTTTTGGAAGCAATATCTATGAAAAGTTTGGCACTTGTTTATGTCCATTTTCAAAGTAAAATTAATTATAATGACCACCATTGAATTAAATTGTAAAAATATATTCTATTTAAACTTTAAAACCAATTAAAAAGATAATCTAACCATATATTTAAATTAGATGAAAAAGCAGTTTTGATGTAAAATGCAATATTTTTCACTATTCATTAAAAAAATGAACATTGTTAGAAACATACCAAAAATTTAACCAAAGTAAATTTCAATATCCCAATCACAAAGAATAATTTTATTTTGAAAAATAGAGCTTATAAAATTGTCAAAAGTTAGATTTAATAAAGGTTCACCATCAAAAGGCGGTAAAACAATCTTTTAAAAATATTAGAGTATTTATTCATAAAATTGGATTCATTTGGATTTTAAGCCTCTAACATTTATTGGATAAATGTAAAAATATTTAACAAACATATGTAATAATTTTGTAGTTATTTCTGTTAATTCCCTCTATTACAACGGCTAGGCCTTAACTATTATAATATTATTATATTATTAGTGTGCAACGTAAGATTTCAAAGAAACTCGTTGTTGCGTATTGGGTACGCCATCGAGCATAGCATTCCCTTTAAAGAAATATTAACATTTTATTCACAAATATTGATAAACCATAGAATTTAATATTATTTATTTACCTGGGATGTTACATCCTTCCCCTCTTTTGGGAATTATGTCCTCGCAATTTCAAAATTGGGCTTGGAAACTTCATTGAAAGTCCCACATCGGAACAAGAGTTAGTAAAACTATCACATTAAAAGAAAGGGAGAGAAGTAAAAAGGTCACCCGAGTTAACCCATACTAGGATTCCAAGTATGAAAATATGGATATGGAGGAGAAAACAAAGGTTCATGTTCTGATGGAGGGTGATAGTATACATGTCTAGGAGAAAGTTAACCACAAGAAAATCACAAACTTGTGATGGGTAAACGGTATTCGATTCCCCAGTAGGAAAAGTTAACAGAAAACATTTTTGTTTTAAGTTACTTTTAATTGAGGAATTTATTTTTAAGCTTAAATAAATCCTAATGAAACATACTAACTTGTCAAGTAGACTTTCAACTTTTACTAGATTCTTTAATCAAACTCATATTTTCTCTAAAAGATGAGTATTTAGGAAGACTTGTTCGCATTAAGAGTTCTATAATAAACTTATTAAGAATAACCTAATCCATAAAAGAGAACTATATATTTCCCAAGCCTTTAGATCTCAACCAAAACCAAACCAAAAAGTTTAGTACGAGATCATATAATACCCAAAAAGGATATTTTCTTTACAAAAAGAAAAACTACTCCTAATCTCCAAAATTTGTCAAACAAAACCAAAAGTTCAAAAAAGAACATTCAATAAACATTTATCCTTAAAATTCATTAAAGTAAACCAAACTAAGATTGAAACCCAAATCTATGAAGGATTTAATCACATATTCTCCTAAGATAAATCTTAACATTTTTCTCCAAAATAACATCAGTTACTCTTACAGTCTCATACTGAAAAGTAATTAACCTAATCACATATCCTACATGATAGGCTAAATATTTCCATTGATAACCCAAAATAAAATTACTCTTAATTAATAAAATAATTTAACTAAAAAGAGTAATTAAAACTAACGAGGAACTTCATGTAGTCCAGTGGTAGGAGATAAATACCAATTGCACTTTGGTTGTGGGTTCGATTCCCGCAGCTTCATCCGACGCGACGGGTTGTCACATGGTCTACGTGTTTTCCTTTTTCCAAAACTATATAATTATTAAAGCATCTCCCCAAAAGAGATAAAATATTCAAAAATAACCATAACATATTTGAACCACAAAGGTTATCTAGTAACTTCCATTTTGCAACCTAAATTGTATTAACCGGTAATTGCCTCAAATTCAAGGATCATATATACCCAAAAGGTTCTTTATAACTATATCCACAAAAGAAAGGATAATTATTCCTTGAATAAAATTTTTGTATATCAAACATCAGGGTTACATATACTATAAAAAGTCTTCTAATATAACTTCATTATCAAAAGAGACTTAATACATCTAAGAATTTCACCATTCTAAAATCTACCATAACTATTGAATCCCTTATATGTTGACTTCTTACTAATTCAACATTCTTCATGATCCATTAATCATTCCTTTTCAATTTATTATGAAATAATTCTTTCCTACAAACAAAATCATGAATCATATCCTAAGATTCCAATAATAGGAAAAAATATGTTAAGCAATAATCCATACCTTTCATTGGTCATTGTCAGTTCCTTCATCCTCAATCATAATGGCATTAGGTATTGGAAAATGAATATTTGTACGATCTTGGTGACCCCATTCTAGAAACTTCTTCGTAGGACATGTGTTTTCATAATGACCATGCACACCACATTTAAAACATTCAATTGATCCTTCAGAAAGAGATTCTTTCCCTTTCCTAGAGTCAACTAGATGCTTCCTTTTTCCATGATAGGTTCTTCCTTTATGAACTTAATTTCCACATCTATAGAATCTTTTTGTCCCTTTGAAACATTTTCCTATGTGTTTCTTTCCACATATTTGACACATAGGTTTTTGAACATACTTACCTTTATGATTATTACCCCAACTTCGGTAGGGATTTTTTTCTCCCATATACGATTCCTTATAAAAATCACTAAGATTCAGGTGTTCAATCATGACTCAAGATAGTTGGTTGAGGACAACCACAAGAGTTCTCATTGCAGATACTATATCATTCAGTTTTTCTTTCATTAAACCATCAAAGTTTTCTTCAAATCCACTATTACTTTTGTGCCTGCTAGATCCAACCATTTACTAAAACCAAAAAGGTCAGTGTGAGTATATCAGTAAAATCATCACATGATAAAGAGGAATATAAACACCAATATATACTTATCCAAGTTATCTCAAACTCATTCTAACTTTCAAAAAAACAATGACTCCATCTAATATACTTACCATTGTGGTTATAAACAACTTTTCACTTTTTCTTAAACAAAACTCTAACCTCTAAAGTTATCTAAACCGACCTTTGATACCAACTATAAGGACCCAGCCTTAAACCTTACTTAATCTTGAATTAAACTGAATAATTCACATTGAGGATCTTTTCAGGTTTAGAGTTTTAGATAATTAGTACATAGCTATTACATCTCAAAGATTAAAAAGTAGTCAAATCTACTCATTTTCCATTTTTTCCACAATATAAAAACTCTTGAACAAAAGAGTCATGTCTAGTTCCTTGTTTTAGACAACCTGACATTTCCTTAATCCCATCCTTGACCCTATTCAACTTTATGTCCTGTGAAAAAATTTAAAAAACTTGGGATGATCATAAAAAGCTCAGTAAGGGTTATAACAGTACAGAAAGAAAACATCATTCCATGTATACATAAGAATAAATGGAATCATACTTTACTCATAAAACATAAGCAATTTAACATACCTCATGAAATCATAATATTTATGCATAACTCAATAGAAATCATAAGGCATAAAGGTAACTTGAGGCATTCAAACAATTCTTACATAGGGAGTAACCCCCATGGTTACGTTTGGAATACCCATCATAGTATATTCCCTAAATGTATTCGGAGAAACCTTAACATTTAACTCCTTCGTGTTACCCAATGTATTGGAGAGCTATATCGGGCTCACCTGCCCTTAGTTTATCACGGAACCACCCGTATTCATAAACAATGCCCAAGAACCATAACATAATCATAGAACATAACTTAAGCTCAAAGGATAGATAAGATTCCCACATTTTAATAACAATATAACATTTTAAGATATTGAAATAATGAATCCGTTCTAAAAACTATTTTCAAAACCATTTAAAACATTTAATAAAGAGATTTTTGAATAAAAGTGTCCCATACCACTTTGAATATTTTAAAATTTTAAACCATTAATATCCATATAAATAAATCCTTAAAACTATTTTGAAAACATGGATATTAATGAGAAATATTTATAAGAATAAATCAATAAAACATTTAAAACGATATTTTAGTTAAAGGGGTTTTAACAAAATGAGAGACACTTGAATACAATAATTGAGGAATAACATTTAATCAGAACATTATAATATCATCAGAATAAAGGGATTCATGATATATTATTCCAAAGGATAGTATATACGCCATATAAGAGTGAATTTGTGCATAAAAACAATGAAGTCTCAATAGAATTGTAAAATGAGATGAAGTACATTATAAAGAAGGTATCCTTAAATTAAGGATAAATCAATCTCAAAATTATGTGTGAAAAATATAAATACAACCAATATAAGTGGATATTAAGCGTAATAAAATAAAAGGTCATTAACAGATATTCAAAGGATGACATATTCAATAACTACATGTTGAACCCAAAGAAATCGAAATTGGGTTAAGAAGTTCCCTTGGTAAAATTCAACAGCCTAATGGCGTCAATTTAAAATTCATAACATTAGTTGATGAGAGAGAAAATGGAATCTCATCACTTGGACATACAATTTGCATCAATAGTGATATATAAGAACACATCCCAACATAAAAAGATGTAAATTAAAAGACATAACAAAATAAGTCTTTTTAAAAGAGGAGTGTGAAAGGTTCCCTTACCGATTTGGGCAACTTTCGAAACGTACACCCCATGAAAGAAGGGTCATAAAATGAAGATGTAACTACCCATAAATGAGATTTTATTATAAAAATAGTAAAATAATGGGAATTACATACACCACACAAAATAAAATAGTGGCCAATTTAGCATGAATCTCACGAGAATAAAAAGTGAGATGAAAATACACTTATGAAAATTCGGCAACCTAACAGCGCCACATAAAACTTACAAAAATGTATTGATGAGATAAAATAGGGTATCTCGTCATATTAACATAAAATTTACATTAATATTAATATAAAAGAACATCCCCCAACATAAGAAAGAGGATCATAAAGTATGTTACATAAAAAAGTACTTAAAAAGAAAGAGAGAGGTAGGATCCCTTACGAAAATTCGGCAACCTAACGACGCCACTTAAAAATTCTAAAAATGAATTGATGAGAGTAAGAGGGGGTATCTCATTATATGAAAATAAAAATTACATTATCGTTAATATAAAATAATATCCTACAACATAATAACATGGAGTATAAATGAAATTACATAAAGAGGGTACTTGAATAGAAAGAGTGTGGTCGGATCCCATATGAAAATTCAGCAGCCTAATGGTGCCACTTAAAAATTATAAAAATGAATTGATGAGAGTAATAGGGGGTATCTCATCATATGAAAATAAAAATTACAGTCTGTTTAATGTAAAAGAAGATCCTCCAACTTAAGAACATGGAACATAAATGAAATGAAATAAAGAGGGTACTTGAAAAGAAAGAGAGTGGTCGGATCCCTTACCTCAAGTCTGACTTGTCTTGTTTGTTTCTTTATATTCCTGAATAATAAACTTTTGTAAATTTATAATTTCTTAAGGAACTCCTTTAAGGTTTATTATTCAATTCATATCACATATTATAATTTTATAATAATTAGTTAATTATGTGAGTTCATATCAAATGTTTTTGTCGATGTTTGGTACATGAGTCAAAAATGAACTTGTTTGAAAAGAATCGTCCATGTAGTTATAAGTAAATCATCTCCAGAATAGTATTAATGATTTAAATATCATATATAGCAAGTAAATATTCATTTTATACTATTCCATAACATTTTTAGATAAAAAGAAATTAAATGCACCGTTCATGGAGACGGTAGGCCGTACGTGCGCATGAACGCTACTTTCATTTCTTTCTCATATTAATGGAATTAAAAATAATTGAGATATATATATATATATATATTATAATTATAGTATAATATATATTTTATATAGTTAACATAAGTTCATTTATTTCATTCTTTATATATTCCATGTATTTCATGAATGAGTCACATCACTTGAGGGGGTGGTAGTCCGCACTTCCTCATATGAAATTATCGCATTTGCACAACATGAAAAGAATAAAGGTATATTTTCAATATAAAATACAGAAGCATATATAAAACATAAATACCATATATATCATATATTAAATACAGTGACATAATAATGGCCACCTTTAAAGGTGATAATGTAATATTGAACAATCATCGTTTCGTGAGGCAGTAATTCACCATCCACAGAAACAGTATGTTCTTTAACCATTAGACAGATGTGTGTGTACGTGTAGCTCAAATAATTATTATAAAAACAACCTAGTATATTGAAGATAATGGCGTTGTTACAAAATAAAGGAATAAAAAGTGTTTAGGGGGTTGGAGAAGAAAAATAAAACAAAAGAACATACGAGAAGACATTACCTTTTAATCGGGTAACTCCCTTTGGTTTGAACCAAAAGGGTTTCTTGAAGAGATTTATGCCTAAAGTGAGGCTTCAATAATAAAGATAGAGATATGGAGAGATGAAATGGGCAGGGTTTGGCCAAGCCAAAGGCTTTTGAGGTGTGGGTAAGCAGGTAGAGGTGGAGGCCTTTTATAAGAGGAGAGGAGGGGCACTCATGGAAATTCTAGAAATGATACTTTATTTTAAAAAGAGTTTCGGATTTTAAAGGTCCCAAATTGATATTTTTCTTGGATAAGGTGATAAGGGTTCGAAATATACTCATCCAATAGGTTTTTTTAAGCATGTGTCTTAGATTTTACATTATCATTTCATTTTATTTTAATCGTTCATTAATGAGGTAATTGTTGATCATCATGGTGTCATAAATAATTTAATTTATTTAATGTCTAAAAAAATACTATGATGTATGAAATATTTTTATATTTATAATGAATATTTATAGTCTAATATATCATTTATTTAGACAAAATTAAAAATATTTTACTTAGGTGTTACATACTTTTGTTACATTTTCCTTTCTTTAAAAGAAATATGATAAAAGGTCACTATCACACTAAAGTGATTCCATGGGGTCCCAAGGTTGGCACAAGGCATTCCATGGTCGGCCATGACACCACCAATAACATTAGGACACATGTTGGTGTCATTTTATATTTTTATGATATTATTTTCTTACCCTTAATTACCCGATTACTAATTAAACACGACAATTAAAGATAATTACCGTCGTTACTATTCATAATGTCCAAAAACAAAAGAGTATTAATTACATAATTTGTACCCTCTGATTCCAAATATGGAATCCATTTTATCAAATTCAAAACACATAAATTTTAGTAATTAATTTAAAATTAAATACGGTTGTCAAAACAAAAGACTAGTTTTTAAGAAGTATAATTTATCAAAAGATTGATTTGTTTTTACATCCAATTGAAAAGTGAAATTACCTCCAATGAAAAAAAATTGTATTACATGATAAAAAAATAATTCAATTATACTTTAAAAAAATAAAAATGGAAATCTAAATATATAAATAAATTGGATGAAAAGGCAGTTTTGAATTAAAAACTGTATTTTTCACTATTCATTAAAAAAAGCATTATCAGAAAAATACCAAAAATTAACCCTAAGATATATTTTATATTTAAAATTCAGAAATTATGTCCATTTTACCAAATTCAAAACATAGATGTTTCATTAATAAATCATATAGTTAATTCCCGCTGTCAAAACAAATAGCGGGTTTTTTTGGAAGCAATATCTATGAAAAGTTTGGCACTTCTTTATGTCCATTTTCGAAGTAAAATTTATTCTAATGACTACCATTGAATTAAATTTTAAAAATATATTCTAATTAAACTTTAAAACCAATTAAAAAGATAATATAACCTTATATTTATATTATATTAAAAAGCAGTTTTGATGTAAAATGCAATATTTTTCACTATTCATTAAAAAAATGAACATTGTCAGAAACATACCAAAAATATAACCAAAGTAAATTTAAATATCCCAATCATAAAAAATAAGTTTATTTTGACAAATATATCTTATAAAATTGTCAAAATATAGATTTTAAAAAGGTTCGCCATCAAAAGGCGGTAAAACAATCTTTTAAAAATATTAGAGTATTTATTCTTAAAATTGGATTCATTTTGATTTTAAGCCTCTAACATTTATTGGATAAATGTAAAAATATTTAACAAACATATGTAATAATTTTGTAGTTATTTCTGTTCATTCCCTTCATTATAACGGGTAGGCGTTAACTATTATAATATTATTATATTATTAGTGTGCAGCGTTAGATTTCAAAGACACTCGTTGCTCCGTATTGGGTACGCCATCGAGCAGAGAATTAACTTTAAATTAATATTAACATTTTATTCACAAATATTGATAAACCATATAATGTAATATTATTTATTTACCTGGGATGTTACAATGATGTCCCAACATAGCTTCCTCTCCTACCTCCAGCCAACATAGTGGTGATCGACATGACCTAACATACAAAGTCTCATAGGGTTCCATCTGAATATTCACCTGAAAAATGTTATTGTAGGAAAACTCCACTTGAGGTATGTGCCTCTCCCAAGATCCCCCGAAATCTAGGACTCATGCTCAAATCATGTCCTCCAACATCAAAATTGTGAACTTGGACTGGCCATCTGCCAGGGGATAGTAACATATACTTTGAAGTACCTATGTACCCAAAGCCCTATGTAGTCCCTTCCAGATAGGAGAAGTAAACAAGAAATCCCTATCATAAATGATAGAGTGTGGAACTCCATGCAATGTACAATCTCTCAGATATACAACCTTCCAAGTTCATCAACATAGAAGGTCTCCTTAATTGGCAATAAATGTGAAACCTTCATGAGTCTATCAAAAACAACACCAACCACCTCATTCCCTCAATACGACCTCGGTAAACCCATCACTAAATCTATCGCAACATCATTCCACTTCCACTTAGGAATGGGTAACTATTTTAAAATCTTTATTGGTCGTTAATGCTCCGCCTTCACCTACTGAAAGGTGGAACATCTCATAACAAAACCAGCAACATCCCTCTTTATACCTAGTCACAAATACTGATAGTGTAGATCATGATAAATATTGGTGACACCAGGATGAACTGTCCAAACTGAGGAATAAAAATATCGCACTAGAAACTCACGTATTTCTATTGAAACCCATACATGCCCATGGAAATTCAAGATCTCATCATTGGCTATGGTCTACCCAAGAGTAGGGTCCTTTCCTGACACACTCTCCTGTAGGACAAAGCTTTCAGAATCTGATAACTGTGTTATTTGAACTCAATCTAGAAGAGCAGAGGTAATAACTATAGAAGAAAGGAATTTCTTCCCTTGTGTGTCATGCACCTCCAATTGCATCTCATAGAATAGAGCCATAAGCTTCCACTCACTTCTGGCCTCATGAACTGCCTGTATCTGAGTCCTCCTGCTCGACGCATCGTCCAATGTGTTTCCTTTCCTAAGAGTATAGGCAAGCTCAAAGTCAAAGTAATTAAGGTACTCAACACACCTTTACTGTCTCAAAATGAGATCATGTTGTGTAAAGATATACTTGATACTTTTTTGGTCGGTGTACACGACAAAATGCTCACCAAAAAGATAACATCTCTAACATCGTAAAGCATGCACAACTATAGCTGACTCGAGATCATGGGTCGAGTAATTCCTCTCGTGTGGCCTCAACTACTAAGACTTGTGTGAAACAAATCCTACCTCCTACATAATCATTTCTCCTGCCCTGATACCTGCTGTGTCACAGTTAATGGTGTAACTCTTGTCCGACGCTGGAAAAATCTGTATCAGGGCTGAGGTCAATCTCCCTTTCAGCTCCTTAAAAGCTGAATCACAGGAATCTGACCACAATAACTCCGTACCCTTCTTAGTCAGGCCCATCAGTTGGACTTATAAAAATGGGAATCCCTGGATAAAGTTCTTGTAGTAACCATCCAACCCCAAAAAACATTATACATCGAAGATGTTCTTCTGCTACTCCCATGAAACTACTACTTTCATTTTCTATGGATCTATTGATACTCCTGTCTCTGAGATAACTTGACCAAAGAAGTGAATTTTGTACATCCAAAAGTGGAATTTTGAGATCTTATCATATAACTAATTCTCTCTTAGTATACTCATTATGATCTCAATATGGGTGGTATAGTCTTTTCCAATGTGAGAGTACACTAAGATATCGTCCACAGAGACAACCAAAAAAGAATCCAAGTATGGATGGAACAATCGGTTCATCTGTGCCATAAAAACTACCAATGAGTTTGTGAGATCGAATGGAGTAGCCAAATACTCGTATAGACCATACCTAATCCAAAATGATATATGAGGTATATCTAATGGTCTAACATTCAACAGATGATAATTGTATCTCAATTCAATCTTTGAAAATACATGATCTCCTCAAAGTTGATCAAATAGATCATCAATCCTTAGCAAGGGATATCAGTTCTTGACTGTCAATAGTTTATCTTCCGATAATCCACACCAAGTATGAGGGTTCCGTCCACCTTCTTTGAAAAAAGGACAAGAGAACCCAATGGAGAATTACTTGGCCAGATGAAAACATTTACCTACAACTCCTATAACTGATTCATGAGCTCCTGTAACTCTGGTGTAGCCATCCTATAAAGTGGGATAGACATTGGTGATGCTCTTAGCACAAGATCAAAATAGAAATATACCTCTCTCTCAAGAGGTAAACATGAAAAGTTATTTGTAAATACATCCCTAAACACAATACACCACTGGAGGAAAATCCACTATGAAGTCCCATGGTCATCCATATATAAACTGGAAATATGGGTCATAACTCCTCCCAACCCATGCTTCTTGGGTCCAGGTCTGCTTACCTTGAGATATCATTTGCCCTTGTGTAGAAAATAACTTCTCTATGGTGATGCGAAACTCACCCTACAATGATAGAAATCAAAAAAAGCATGAAAAGAGACCAACCAGTCCATTCCAATAATGCCATTGAATCTTTTCATATCTAAGAAAAATAGTTCCAATTTGATGTGACACCCTCCAACCTCAATAGGGAACTCCTTGCACTGATATACACTTGTCATCCTAATCCCCAATGGTGTTTCTATCATCATAATATCCTTATAAGTGAAGATATAGAGCCTAAGTATCTCCACAATAGCAACATATATGAAACTATTGGAAGCCCCTATATCAAAAATAGTAGAAGCTAAAACCAAGGAAACTAGAATCATACCTATAACAATAGAAGGTATGAGATCCTTCTCCTACTAGGTCTGCTCCACTATAGATGTCTGACCTGTACCATGTCTCTATGACCCTGGATGACTACCTTGAGCTGATCCACCCATTTGTCACTGAAAACCTGTATCCTGGATACTACGACCACGACCACCTCCTCGACCTGAACAGCCTGACAAAATCCAGTTCCCTGACTGATGAGAAACTGGTCGTCCTGCTACTATATGTGGAGTCATAACTGATCCTCTATCGCCCGATGTTGGTGAGGGAATCCTGTAAAAATGCTAAAGATGTCCCATATTACTGCAAGATCGACACTCTAATGGCTCCTATGGGAAATGTGGTCTTGTATTTCCAATCTTCCAACACTGGTAGCATACCACCTAGCAACCTAAAGAAACGTCACGTGAAATCTCTTTTTTTTGATTCCTACTATATATTGAAGGAGTACCAGCCCTGGATGATAAATCTACCTAGCTCTAAGCTCTGAACTCTCTTAGAATGCACTTCATAATTAGTGCCTGGTTCACCATAGTTATCACCAAAGTCATCCTGAAGTCATTCACCTATGATCGAATGTCATACCTGAGGCCATCCACAAATCTCCTCACCAAATATAACTCATCACCTCATAGAACAACTACGAAGTGCTAGAGCTATGTAAAATGAGATGAGTAATCCATCACTTAAAGAGCTCCCTACTCCAAATGCATGAACTCTAAATCTCGATCCGCCCTCCATGACTTGGGGTAGAATTAATCATATAAGATCCTCCAAAACTCTTCCTAAGACACATCTTGATGATGTCCCACCTATGAGATAAAATCCCACCATCTCTTGGAAGAATAACGTATCATTTATATCGCGAGCTTCAACCTCCTCTTAGGAGGTTTCTCTAGATGCTCGAAGATAGTAATCATGGCCTCCAACCATGTCTCTACAGCCTGTAGTCCATCACCTTGAAAAGTGGTCGAATTTTTCTGTTGGAACACACTCATCAACTCTTCCATTGTCAAGGAAGGATGCGATGCTTTTTGGAAAGTCTGTAACATCTTCAAAATGCTTTCACATAACTGTGCATCAGCACCTACATCGACCATAACAATTGGTGCCAAAATAGTCACGATGGGAGGATCTACTGGTAGTCCCTGATATACCATCTATGGTGTCTAATATTTTCCCTGTATTTGGCGTACAACCGGTGGCCATCTTCATTGCATGACTCTGCAAGGTAACATGCACACCTTTGTTCAATATTATCATGGAAAACTACTTATAAGTGAAAGAAATGAACATGAGAGGAAACATTCATGTTTTACAAAACAGGGCTAAACGAAGTGTATAACCCCTACACAATGTGTTCCCTTAATCTTCTAACATGGTCATGTACCTATACAAATCTTGGTTTTGTAACACACCTACACACAGTGTGTTCCCCATGAGACATGATGTGTACATGAATTTTCTCCCTACCCAAGTAATTCTACATGGATATAACCACATGGTTCTCTCCTTGGTAACACTACATGACATCTTCCCCCTTTAACACAGTGTTTAATACTTATGTTCTAACCCCCCATGTCGTTAATAACACGGTCGAAGACACCGTCAACTCTACATGATATGCAAGAACAAGACACAATGTGTTGAACCTATGTTTCATCCACCCATGTTGTTGGTCACATGGCTGGATACATGGTCCTTTACAACATGGAATATATAAGAAAGACACAACTTGTACCATCTGAATTTCATCCACCCATGTTGTTAGTCACATGGCCAGATACATGGTCTTATAACATGATGTGTACTCCGAGTACACAGTGTGTTCTACCAAGATTTTATCAATCTGTGTCTCTACTCACATAATCAGTCACACGGTCAAGCACTACACTATGTGTACTATTACTACACAGTATGTACTTAAGAAAAGTTCTTTCTTCTAGAATAGAATAACACATGGAGTTTGTTCATAACATCACACGCCCTGTTGTCTGGGTTTCTGGAAAGTGCGCCTCTAAAACTCATGTGGAACCATTAAAAACTTGTACTTTTATATAATACAAGATAAATTCTGACCCGTGAGAGCCCATACTCCCACAAATCCAAGTTTGGCATCCTTATTCATCTCATAACCTGAAAAATTTAAATTAAATTTCAAAAATGATCCACCAAATTCTGATCCAAGAGGGTCCCTAACACTTTAGGGACTAAAGTTTGGAATTCATCCAAATGAAACATAAAAATTTACAATAAACTATCAAATAGCAGGTATTCTGTCACCATATCTATCATAAAAACATGCATATATATCACAACATTTATCACAACGACATGCAATCAGTAATGCCCCCTAAATGTCATGAAAATAATGCATTAAATGTGATCTCTAGAAAGTGACTATATGATGCATGAGATAGAATACCCTCATAAAATTGGGTTGCAATAAGAATTAAACCTCAATAATATCAGTGATAATATCACAGAATAAGTGAATCACCCAACAGTGAAATCAAATTAATTGTAAAAATTGAAAACCAGAAAAATTGCAATATTCGATGTAACTTGGATTTTACCTGTACACGGGTTGGATACTCCCGGGAACATCTTATTAATAACTAACCTTTCCATTTTATCCCTATCTATAGGCTCTAAATAGTAAGACAAAACAGAAAAGAAACTCATTTGATACCACTTTAAATGGTCCCGATTCCAGGTGTCGCCCAAAGGTGCCCCGTACCTGGTTGATCACATGGAATCAAGTGCATTTCAGAAACTCCAGAGGCTTCCAACTAGAAGTGACGAACTTGGATGGGATAATGGAGAAACTATTCCTTTATTTAAAGAGTAACATAGTGGAAATAAATAGAACATAATAGCGAAGTAGTAATACCATACATAAAAAGTAAACAATAGAAGACTGATAGTATAAAAAACTGCAACATATATAAATAATGATGCATGTCATATATATATAGGAAAACATAAAAACAAGTCACAATGTTGGAAATACAATAATGAAACCAAAATATAGAAAACTGTAAACTCCAATAGCATCGCAAGCCTCAACTTGGTCTCATGCTCTCTAACTTCAACAACAATCAAGTACTTGAGGAATAAGGGTGTTGGACCTTATCTATACCTGCAATCATATAATCAGTTTGGGCCCAAAAGCTTGACCCTAACAGGGTGTGAGATGAATCCTAGTAGGAAACCACCAACAGATCCATGTATAATAGTTATTGAATATATCTAGCACATAATATACAGAAATAAAGTAATAAACTAAAAGTAATCCAATGTAGAAAATCCTAAAGTTTTCAATAACATTAATTTTTATTTATTAATTATTCAAAACATTGAATAATATAACCTTAGGATATAGCTGAAGATTTGTATCCCCCTGTATAACAACAAAACAGATGTCTCAAAAGACTATCAAAAAAAATAAGTAAGACTGGGTCCAATCTTTTGTTTTGGCTTGGTCGGCTCGTCACATCCATCAAACATTCAAAACAACCCCTCTAGGAAAGTTCCCACAGTCAAACACCTCTATCTTGACATATCATCAATCCACTAAATAATAAATTAATCCTCTGGGAAATCTCACACAGTTTAACCCCTTTGGTCCCACATAGCGCTAAATATTTACAAATAACCACCTAGGCAGCTCTCACTGTAAATACCCCTCTGGTCTATTTATATAAAAAAAGTTATAATGGCCACCTAGAAGCTCTAACAGTCTATGCCCCTAGGTCAACTTTCATTTAATAATGACCCTGTGGGTAGCTCTCATGGTCAATACCCCTTCGATCTATGACCACCTGGTAGCTCTCACAGTCAATACCACTTTGGTAAACATAATAATAAATTATACGCAAATGACCCTACCTCGGGAAGCTCTCACAGTCAATTCCCCTTGGACATGCTTTCACAATTCGAATTACTTGCATCTCAAAAAACTAGTAACTGTATCCTAACAACACTAGTCAGGTAAAACAAATAAAGCCTAACATTATTTCTAACCCAATATACATAATCAATAAAACATGGTAAACACACCCATAATAATGAAAATAAACTTTAGGCACTATCAACAACCCTTTATCAAACAAAAAAAAAACCATAAAAGGTCTTAAACAAGGTTAAATTCCAAAACATTCAATACCCTAAACTTCGTTATTCATTACTTTTAGCATATATAATTCGAGGATAATCAAAGTAAGGCACAAACCACCTACCACAATGTCGGAAGATCACTATAGTTGAACGTCGTCCCTTGAATCGGACTAGAATGACATAGATATATAAAGAGGTTAAAATCATTCAACATTGGAAAACTCAAGAAAGAGGAGAAATCCGGAAGACATGATATAGGGAAATAGAGAACTGGTTGGTGGGAATCGAATGCACCTGGCGACATCTCAATAGGAGCTCGGATGGAGGAACGATAGTTGCTTGAAGTTCTTGATCGTCTGGTTTCTCTCCTATACAAAGCATAGGAAGAAGAAGATTGTTTTGGAGATGAGACACAACCCTAGTCCAACTAAACAAATAAAAATAAAAGTACAAGGAAAGTTCATTAAATGTTCACACTGTGTACTAGACTTAACTATCCCTTGCTTTAGGTGGTCTTCATGGTCACCTACACAACCATGTACTCAGATGTTACATAGCCAGTACATGACTACACATGACAACTGGGTACATGGAATGTACTCAAAAGTACATGGTGTGTACTTAGAAAATCTTTTATTTCATCCTTACCTTAAAAAACCCCTAAGTAAATGTCCATACCTGAAATGAAGATCCATGATCTTACATAAACCGTACTAAAAAATATTATAAGAAGGATACATATTTATATATCCTTATAAATTCCATCTTTTATTCAACTATTTTAATTTTATCCTAAATATCTATAATTTTTCATTATATAATTTCATATATATTATGAAATACCTATAACTTATTATCCTAAAATATAATATTAACCCTTAAAATTTTTCTCTTTAGGGAACATTATAACAACTATTTCTTTTCTAATCCATTGATTTGACACCAATTATAATGCACTGGACCTATACTACCTGATTTGGTGCTAAAATAATATTCTTTAACTATAAGACTAGATACCAACTGAAGGGACCCTGGATGTTAAATTCCATAATTATAATGTCAATGACATATACTGGGTCACTTATATCCCGATCACCATATTGGTTTAGAGTTTTTATAATTAGGAAATATATTACATATAATGTGGATTCAACTACTTAGTGTATAATTTTGTTCATTTAAATAGGTTCTTATTGTTACACTCTGGTTTAATTAATAATAATTATTCGTTTTTCATGTCTTTACACCATTTACCATGCTATAATCCACACTATTGTTTGTGCCTCATGAAAAACATTTCAACATTTTGGATGAGAAAAAAATAACCTTAAGGTATATAAAATTAAATGAAACATACTAATCCATTTTAAAATATTGAGTATGGATAAATATGTTTTACATTTGACATAGTAAACATTGTGTACAAAATAATCACTTAATTTATTGGGAAATAAAAATTTTCACCAATTTTTTTCGTTAAACATTTCATAATTAATTTTAAATGAAATATAATAAGTCATGAGGGTTTTTTTAAAACATGAAATCATTCCCCTAATAATAATATATTCTCTTTCCTAATGTCATAAACTATATTCTATATTGTAATATCTTTTTCTTATCTTATGAAATCAAAGGTTTTAAAAAAAATCAATAACATGTACATGAAATATATCCAAGGGTATTATAAACAGTCACATGAATAATAAAAACAAATTTCATAATGATGACATGCATAATTTTGAAAATTATAACTTTACTATCAAGGCCTAATTCCATGATATCATAAACATAAATTCAAATCCTCATACCAAAGCATCATAACTAATTGGTCATGTATAAAAATAATACCCTAGCTAGTTTGTCTCGGGAGATCCACCGATGCACCAAGGGTTTATCTTGTATCAAGACAATCATGTTTACTTACTTAGTCTAATGCTTTCATCATATTATAAGAGTGAAGAAAAAATAGAATACGTAATCAATATAAGTGTCTATATTTGAAAAATAGTATACAAAATCTCATTTTTATCACCAAAGAAACATCATGATAAGAAATCTAGAGAAATACGGTAGATGGTATTAATAGAGCATATCCCCCCAATAGCATTAAAATAATTAATGTATGTTAAAATATATGAAAATAACCTTATAATGACAGTGGATTTCCTATTTGAAAAAAATAGAAATATCATTTTAACTTAAAAACATTTATAAAGTAATGATTCCAAAAATAATAGTAATTTGATTTTAAATCAATAAATATATAAATATGTATAGGAATCATGATAATGAATAATAGTTATGACACTGATAAAAGGAATTAAGGTGGTAATTTTTTAAAAAAATCATTTATAATTTTATAAAAGAGTAAAAATAAACCATTTAGGAAACATTTAATATATTTGTTTTTAAACCTTATTAATGAAACTCGAATGTAAGTGAAAATTAGATTTAAAAATTTCATTCTAAATAATAAAATTCTTGAAACATTTCAAAGAACATGTGTATGGTATAAAAATAGTATAAATCATTGATAAATAATTATTCAAAGGAAAATACATTACCTTGAGTTTTCAATAATTTCTTATGTACTCTAACCATTTCATAAAATAATATATTAATAATTTAATTACACAATAATCTTTTTTATGTTTTTCATTATACCCATTAATTTATTCACATCACATTTCATTTAGATACTAAATCTGTTATGTTTATATAAGACTATTTGATGTATTTCCATTTATAACAAGTAAAATAATGTTTTGTATTTATTATAATTATGAATTAAATATAAAATTTAAATAATCCAATTATAGTGGTTATTAAAAATTAATTAAAATAATTTATCAATACTACAATCTATAAGTATGCACAAGTGACATTTCTATTTTTCAAATGGATGGAAAGAAAGTAGTCAATGAATAATCTATAATTACAAAAAAAAAATAATGAATAATAATTATAATATGTATTCATTAAATCTATCCTTATGACTAATATTTTAAATTGAAAAAAATTACATCACTTTATGGGGGTAGTAGTAAACACGTACACATGTGTGACATTATCATTTTTCAATGAAAAAGAGGGTAAAAATACAATTTTTGTCTTTATAGTATAATGATTATATTAAAAATATCATACATATCTAATTTATCAAACCTTATAAACATTCATGTGAGGTGCTATTGGAAAATAAAATTCATTAATTCATGGTTAAAATAGTTCATATATATGCACAATTAGTTCTTTCATTTACCATTATATTCATAGGAGATTGTAAATGGTATTAAAATTAGAATAAAAAAACTCATTGTATTGATGGTACAAATATAATAATTCTATGATTTCTGACCATGTTTTCATGACACATCAAATTGGTTATGATTTTAAGATAAATTTATAGTCTATGGAAGACCCTAGCTTATCTATCAAGGAGCGTTGGTGGGCTTAATGTGTGTGTTTCTAATAAGAATTACTAAATGAGTGGGGTGGTTTTCAAAACAGATTTAGGTAAATGACTTAATTAAATCGGTAAATAGTTGATAAATAAAGGTGGTGTAATAATAATTATGAGAGAGGAAGATCATTTCAAGTTCACTACACGTATTGGTGAGTTCATCATTCTGAAAAATACACATGGTTTAATGGAATCCTTTGGTTGAGGGTTGTCAAGATCTCAACATCCCTCTTTCCACTTAAACGATGCTCAAAGAACCACCCCTTGACACAACAATCATGTTTTCAAGGTTTGGGTATCAATCATAGATAATAAATGATACCAAAGCATTCTAAAATATTTTTTATGTGAGAGATAAATAGGACACTTTTCATGTCCAATTGGAAAAACCCAAGATTCCCACTTGAAATCTCAACCCAATCGGTGTTGAAATAAAAAGTGTTTCACTTAATTTTAACAATAAAAATGAAATCAGAGAAGAATATTATCAAGAAAACAAATAATTGAAATATTTAGCACACAAATTACAGAAAACAACTAGAAGAAAAAGTGCTAGAACTCCCTCCCATGTGTGTGTAGCTCCCTCGAAATGACTGTCCACCGTTTAGCTGGACATCGGGAGGAGGAGGAAGCTCGGGTGAAACTTCGCCTTCATCCTCGATTCCCCTATGAGTATAGGGGCATCTATAACTCTTTGGATGATTAGAGGACTTATTTGGGTCTCCAAAATACAAAATATTTTCCTCCTAGGAGAACTTACAAATGGGGAGCCCAAGGATCCATTTTATAGGAAAATGGGAAGGTGGTTTTGAGCACACATATTTCTTAAAACCACTTGTCACATGGGTTTTTTCCACCAGAAAGCCTTATCTAGATTTTTAGAAAATAAAAAAGTTTCATACCTACTTCTTGGATGTCTCCACTAAAAGTTTGGAACAATTTGGACACCTATAGTCTGAGATATGGACAGATCACGGCACACCACTTTTGACTTTGTGCATATGCTGTGTGTTGGACAGATTAGGTCGGTTGGGCAACCCGATTCCCGAATGAGTATTGGGTTTCTTCATATGAAATTTATCCCAATGAATTTTGTACCAGCCTGAAAAATTTCAGCCCATTTGGATTCAAGGTTCAGGAGAAGTGTGCGGATGATTCCACTAGTGTGCATGTATCTTGCGCAGTTTGGCCCATTTTTCTTGGACATCACCATGGGCCTTCTAAATCACCTCCTCCTACAATGGAATCATAAAAAAAGTAACATTTCCCTTTTTAATAGTGATAAAAAAAATAAATGATTCAAAAATGGAATAAAACTTTTCATTATTTTTATGATTTTCAATATAAAAAAAGTTTAGAATAGTGGTGTAAAGGTGAAAATTACACAGTGAATCGTGGTACGATCACACCCCCACACCTAAACATTTGCACTCCTGAGAAAAGTCACATATCCAAATAAAATTAGGCATATATATATTCCCATCATCTTGAAGATTTATCATTTGAGGAAATTTTAATTCATTAAAGTAATTTGATCAATTCATGAACCACACCAAGGAGTTCTTCCTAGTGAAAATGGAAAAAGATGTCTCATAAATCATATCACAATCAAATTCAAAGAGATTCCTGACACCAACATGATCAGGGAATTAAATATTCATCCATTACACTAACTCTCCATGTGTGTGTGTGAAATTAATTTCGAGCTATTCTTTCCACTTTATATCTAATAAATATAGGTTATTTTAAAACTAGTCATCTTTAAATGAATTTTCACCAAACCGTACCTACGTACTTTGCAAACATATTTCAATACCCACTCACTTAAGCATTATCATAAGTCAAACCATAATATCCTGACCTAGATATCCCCATATGTTTTACATTTCATCAATCTCCTCATTTATTCATTTTTTTAGTGGTTGCATTTGGAACAAATCTCACACTCATCTCTCAACCCTTGTTTGATCCCATCACGACACTAATTGAAATAGTTATAACAAGATCAAAGGTTGAGGAGGAGTGGTTTTTGACCTGCCCAAGACACAACCATTTTTTAGGACATACAACTGTCAAACATTAGGTACACATGAATAGGTTAATCTGGTACAGTAATGAAACAGATCAGATAAGGAATGAACGTGTGTAAATATCATTTAAAGCTAAAAAATATTAACCTAACATATAGTTAACTTAAATTACATAAGAAATATTTACATTTCATGGTTTGGTGAAAAAATGTATGGATATGTTAGTGACATAGTTTTCCAAAAAAACTACTCACACGAGGGGTATCAATCATCTCAAATGTTTCACAGTGATACAACCATTTATATCATTGACAAAAAACCAATTCACTAAAAATCACTCCCTGATGTTAACTTCATACAAATATTCTTTTTCACCTTCATTTTGGTATTTTTAATTCCCCCCTTTTATGGTCACTGAATCATGGAACTTTGAAATTTTTTATGGGGAAAATGAAAATACCATAATGAAGGCAAAAAGAGAAGAATGGAGAAAGAAAATGGAAATACTAATGAACCCAGAAATATGGGAAAGAGTGAAAATACCACAAAGAAGGAAAAAAAGACAAGAAAGAAAAAAACGGTGAAAATTCCTAACTAACCTAGGAATGTACCCATCCCCTCACACCTATAATGTATAGTGTCCTCACTGTAATAATTGAGAAGGTGAGAAGGAAAGATAAAACCCAGTGTGTTTCACTGGTATGTTGCTTCTTGAACATGGAGTTCCTCAATCGGGAACTCCGAAAGTGCTTCATGGAACTGCTTCAGCCACTACCCATTGACAGTGAAGGTTTTCTTGGTTTCTTCATTTTGAACCTGAATAACACCAAATGAAGATACATTAATAACAGTGTATGGGTCAAACCCGCAGGAACGAAGCTTACCTAGATGCAACTTAAGCCTTTCATTACAAAGGATGACCTTCTACCCAATGTGAAACTGACGATGAAGTATGAGACGATCATGGGATGCCTTGGTACGCTCCTTATAAATCCTGGAGTTCTCATATGCATCCCTTCTCATTTCTTAGAGCTCTTAAATCTGAAACATCCTTTGAGAACCTGCACCATAATGATTAGAATTTCAATGTTTGATGGCCTAGTAGGCCTGATGCTCAATCTAAACAAGGAGTTGAAAACTCCTTCCAAACACAATATGATAGGGTGACATTCCAATGGGAGTTTTGAAAGTAGTATGGTAGGCCCATAATGAATCATCAAGTCGACGACTCCTATATTTTCTATTGGGTTGAACCGTTTTTTCAAGAATCTATTTTACCTTCCTATTTGACACCTCGTCTTGACCATTGGTCTATAGATGATATACAGTAGACACTCTATAACCAACCCCATACTGATGCAAAAGTGATTTCATTGTTCGATTGAAGAAATAAGAACCTTGTTCATTTATGATGAACCTAGGTAAGACAAACCTATAGAATATTTGGGTTCTCAAAAATTCTACAACTACCTTAGAATCATCAGTTCTTATAGCTTGTGACTCTACCCATTTTGACACATAATTGACTACCAGAAGAATTTACAAGTTTCCAAAGAAATTGGGAAATGGACCCATAAATTCAATTCCTCAAACATAAAAAATGTCATGAAAGAGCAACGGTTGTTGTGGTCTTTCATTTCTTTTAGAGACATTCCCCATTATTTGAAAATGAGGACAAGATTTGAAAAAATCCTTGGAATACCAAAAAAGTGTTGGCCAAAAGGGACTAGAATCAAGGACCTTGTGAGCAGTCTGTTGGGGAATAAAGTGGCCCCCACATGAAAGAGTGTGGAAGAATCTAAGGACAGACTGAAACTCACTATCGGGAACACAACACCTAAGGAATTGATAACTAAATGTGCGCCAGAGGTAGGGTTCATCACAAATCTACCAACGAGAATCATGTTTTAAACGACTAGCTTGGGTTTTTTGAAATCGGTAGGAATGCAAGATGCTACCAAAAAATTTACAATTTCAGCATACCAAGGAATAACATCCAGCACTCGGTACAATTGCTCATCAAGAAACATGTCATTAATGGGAATACATGGGGATGAGTCAATTTCCAAGGATTAGAGGATCCTACTGATATGGTCATCCACCACATTCTCTGCTCCTTTTTTATCTATAATTTCTAGATTAAATTTCTGAAGGAAGAGAATCCAGTGAATAAAATGTGGCTTGGCTTCCGGTTTCTTAAGGATTTATCAGAGGGATGCATGGTTTGAGAACACAATGAATTTTGACCCTAAAACATATGAACTGAATTTCTCCAAGGAAAAAACAATATAAAGAAATTATTTTTCAGTTGTGGTGTATTTTTCTTGGGCAAGGTCTAATGTACGCGAGGCATAAGCTTTGACATGTAGAGTTTGGTCGATCCTTTGTGACTAGACTGCCCCAATTACATAGTTAGAGGCATCACACATGAGGTCAAACGGTAAATCCCACAGAGGTGGTTGGATTACCAAGGGTGATGTGCGACTCCATTTTAACATATTAAAAGCTTCCTCATATTCTTTATAAAAAAATTTCTTTTCTTTTTGGAGTAATCGGGAGAGGGGGAGTGCAATTTTACTAAAGTCATGAATGAAACGACAGAAAAATATAGCATGTCCTAGGAATGATCACACATCCCATACATTTTTGGGGAATGGTAAGGAATAAATAACATCCACTTTTGATTTATCTACTTGGATACCATCCCCAGAAATGACATGCCCCAAAACTATACCTTGTCACACCATGAAATGTAATCTATTATAATTTAATACAAGATTCTTTTCAATTCAGTGGCATAGGACTAGACCAAGACTACTCTAAAATTCATCAAAAGAGGATCAATAAATAGTGAAATCATCCATGAACACTTCCATGCAATTCTCTTAGTAATCCGAAAAAATACTAACCATGCATCATTGGAAACTACCCGGAGCATTGCACTGACCAAATGGAATCCTCCTATATGAAAATGTGCCAAAGGGGCAAGTGAAGGTTGCCTTTTCTTGATCCTAGGGAGAAATATGGATCTGAAAGTATCCAGAATACCCATCAAGGAAATAGTAGTGGGACTTACCCGCTAGACTCTCTAGAATTTGGTCAATGAATAGAAAAGGGAAATGGTCCTTCCTAGTGTTTTGGTTTATTTGGAAATAGTCTATAAAGACACACCAACTATTCTGCACACGAGTTGGAACCAATTCATTATTTTAATTTCTGATTATTGTAAGGCCAGTATTTTTAGGAACTACTTGAACGAGACTAACCCATTGGATATTAGAGATGGGGTAAATGATTCTAGTAGCCATGAATTTTGTTACCTCATTTTTCACAACATCTAGGAGGTTTGGGTTCAGTCGACGTTGTGGCAGCCTCATTGGTTTAGCCTCATCTTTTAATAAAATATGATGTATACAAATTGATGATCTAATATCATTAATGTCAGCAAGTGTCCATCCCCCATCTTGTTTATACTCCCTCAAAAGTTCAAGCAGTCACAATTTATGCTCAGGAGGGATTGAACTAGTAATGATGACAGGAAACTTGATTCCATTCTCAAGATATGAATATTTTAAATCTTAAGGAAATTGTTTCCATTCAAATTTATGTGGATTTTTTATTTAAGGGAGTGTGTATGAATTTTAGAGGTTATTGATCGCATCTAACTGCTCAATGGTATCATTCTAAGATGAAGAATGAGCTTTTACAATCTTATCTGTATCATCGATGGTCATTGGATCCTCAGTGTTCAAGAAATCATTAATCAATGAACATGCATGACGCTTTTCTAGACCACTAAAGAAATCAATGCATGAATTATTTCCTAGAATTTCTATCAGTGAATAAGACTCATAAAAGGGATCAGGGGAAAGAAATTTTGTCTTTTCAGGGGAAGGAAGTACATCAATTGAATTAACAGATAGAGAGGAATATTCTTTTGAGGGGTGCTTCATGGAATCAAGGATGCTGAAGTGGACAGTGTCACCACAAAACTCCATAGATAATGTACCATTATGAACATTACTTATGGTTTTGGTGGTTTTCAAGAAGAGAATCCCCAATATAATTGGGGCATGTCCATTCATCCTATCATCCTTCATTTTAAGCACATAAAAGTCAGCATGAAAAACTAAATTTTAGACCCTCACAAGAACATCCTCCAACACACCAGAGGGGAGTGTAGTACTTCGTCTAGCCCGTTGAACAGTAATTCCAGTGGGCTTCAATTCTCCAACATGCAATGTAAAGTAAATGGAGTGAGGCATCACATTTATAGAGTCACCTAAATCAAGAATAGCATTATAAAAATAATACTCGCCTATGGTGCATGAAATTGAGAATGTTCTAGGATAATTGAACTTAGTGGGAAGTGATGGCTATATCAATGCTGGTACATTCCTCCCCAAGCTCACCTTTTTATCTCCATGAATTTTTCATTGGTGTGTACACATCTCCTTCAGAAACTTGGCATACCGTGGAATTTTCTTCAGAACATCAATCAATGGGATGTTAACCTGCAATTTCATGAAAATTTCTAATATTTCTTTATCAAGTTCACTATCCTTTTATTTTCTTGGTTGGGTGTCCCTTTGAGGAAATGGAAGTGGGATGGTTGGGCTAGGTGACTCATCAATGTACACACTCTTTCCTATGGAAGGGATTCTCTCAGGACAAGGTTCTTCAATAGTTGGATCATTTTTAATGGATGGGATGGAGGTTTCCTCCGGAGGGGATGCATCTAATGGAGGATCTATTTTAATTTCTAGTTGTTTTCCACTCCTAAGGCTGATGGAACTAAAATTTCCTTTATCCCTAGGGTTAACTACTGGTTGAGAGGGAAGTTTACCTGACCCATGACTTTAAATTTCACCCACTGAGTTAGCTAGTTGGCCTAATTGGGTTTTTAGGTCTTGTATGGATTTTTGGGTGGTTTGTTGGAATTGGAGATTATTGGAATCCATTTGTTTTATCATATCTTCTAGGCTAGGATTGGGTTTTTGAGGGGTTTGTTGGAAAGGCATTTGGGGTGGTTTAGAATTTCTAGTTGGTGGTGGTGGATGACTACTCTGCCCCTATTGGTTCCATTATTGTAGAGGTTTGTTCGAATACCCCCTTGCATATAGGCTTTGTTCTCCCTCCACCCAAGGTTGGATGGATAATAAGGTTCTTGCCTAAAGGGTTGGTTATAGGGGTGGCCTAGAAATATTGCCTCACAAATCTCAGATGTTTTCTTCAATTGAGGACATTGGTCAGATTAGTGGGTGTCAGAATAAAATATACCACAATGGATGGGAGGAGGATATTAGGATTTCCCTTGGGAAAGAGAAAGTTTTCGAAGAAGGTTACTTACCTCTTTGAACTTTTTGTCCACCTTCTTCTCGAATTCAGTATATTGTGCTTCATGGACACCTCGAATCGGTACATTAGACCTTGAACCAAATTGATGTGTGTTTAGTTCTATGTAATCAATCATGGTTCTTGTAGCAATTGGGGTATTATAAACTAGTGCACCACCTGTAGCAGAAATGATCATATTTATATCAATATGGATTAATCCTTTATAAAAATATTGAATTAAAAGTTTATCACTTATTTGGTGGTTTGGGAAACTTGAACATAACCTTTTAAAGTGTTCCCAATATTCATGTAATGTTTCCACTTTATATTTTCATATCCAAAAATTTTATTTCCTTATTGTTGCAGTTCGAGAGGCTGTGAAATATTTTTCAAGGAAAAGGTGTTTCATGTCCACCTAGCCTCTTATTGGGGAATTAACATAATATAACCAATATTTTTCTGCATCTTCTAAAGAAAAGGGGAATGCTCTAAGATTTACTTGTTCATTATCCACATTTTTAGGTTTTAATGTAGAACATATAGTATTAAATTCTTTTAAATTATTGTGTGGATCATCTGTAGGAAGTCTATCGAATCTTGGTACTAGATGTATTATAGCAGATTTTAGTTCAAAATTGGCTGTCTCACCTTGTAATTGAATATAGGTGTATTGGATATCAACATCAGATGAGGTTAGTTATTTTAGTTCTAGATAGTTTTCATCTATTTTATTCTCATTAATTTATGTTTTAATTTGGTTTTAGAAGAATAGGGGTTTAGAAAAGTCTCAAGTTGTGGTGTGTCCTCCTTTAAATAGTTGTCTAGTGCATCTTGGGGCCGCTGATGTAAGATCCTCTCCATTTCGGGTTCGAAAGGTGGTAAATCTCTCATATTAGAACGCGTCATGCACAAAACCTACACAAAAAATAAATCAGAACACTAAAATATAGGTAAAAGGATAAGGTAAAACAAATAAATATTCACCAAATTTACAAAAAATCTTATAAAAAAACACGCACTAAATACCAAAGTCCCCCGGAAACGACGCCAAAATTTGAACGCATTGTCCTGAAACATCAAATTTGTTATGATTTGAAGATAAATTTATAGTCCAGGGTAGACCCTAGGTTGACTCTCAAGGAGCGTTGGTGGGTTTATAGTGTGAATTTTTAATAAGAATTACTAAAAGAGGGGGGTGGTTTGCAAAATAGATTTAAGTAAATTACTTAATTAAAGAGTTAAATAGTTGATAAATAAAGGTGGTGTATTAATAATTATGAACGAAGAATATAATTTAAAGTTCACTAAGAATCTTGGTGAGTTCATCATTCAAAAAAATACACATGGTTTAATGGAATCGTTTTGTTGAGGGTTGTCAAGATCTCAACATCCCTCTTACCTCTTAAACGATGCTCGAAGAACCACCCCTTGATAAAACAATTGTGTTTTCAAGGTTTGGGTATCAAGAATAGAGAATAAAGGATACCAAATCATACTAAAATATTTTGTATGTTTGAGATAAATAGGACTCTTGTCTTGTCCAATCAGAACAACCCAAGATTCCCACTTGAAATCTCAACCTAATCGGTGTTGAAAGAAAAAGTGTTTCACTTAATTTTTTACAATAGAAATGCAATCAGAGAATAATCATGTCAAGATAAAAAATAAGTGAAATATTTAGAACAAAAATTACACAAAACCAGTAGATGAAAAAGTGTTGGAACTCCCTCCCATATTTGTGTAGCTCCCTCGAAATGATCGTCCACCGTTTAGCTCGACATCGGGAGGACGAGGATGCTCGTGTGGAACTTCACCTTCATCCTTGATTCCCCTATGAGGATAGGGGACTCTAGAACTCCTTGGATGATGAGAGGACTTATTTGGGTCTCTAAAATACCAGATCCTTGACTCCTGGACAAACTCACAAATGGGGAGACCAAGGTTCTATTTTATAGGAAAATGGGAAGGTGGTTTTGAGCACACAGATTTCATAAAACCACTTGTCACATGAGTTTTGACCTCTATACGTACTTATATAGATTTGGAGAAAATTAAAAAGTTGTATCCCCACCTCTTGGATGTCTCCACTGAAGTTTTGGCACAATTTGGACACCTATAGCATGAGATATAGACAGATAACAACACACCACTTTTGACTTCGGGCAGATGTGGTGTGCTGGACATATCCGGTCGGTTGGGAAAACAGATGGATGAATTATTCTTGTGTTTCTTCATATGATATGTATACCAATTAATTTTGGACTATAACACAAAATTCCAACCCATTTGGATGAACTGTTCAAGATCACTGTGTGGATGAGTCCACTAGTGTGCATGGATCTTGCGCAGTTTGGACCATTTTTCTTGGACGTCACCATGGGCCCTCCAAATCACCTCCTCCTATAATGGAATCATCAAAAAAGTAACATTTACATTTTTAAAAGTGATAAAAACAAAAAATAAATTATTCAAACATAGAATGAATCATGTAATTATTTTTTTAATTTTCACTATAAAATAAGTTTAGCATAGTGGTGTAAAGGTGAAAAATACACAGTGGATTGTGGTACAATCAATTGTTATAGATCATTTGGAGGTCTGGGAGAAAAAATAATTTTGAAAGAGAATCGTAAGAAAATTAATTTTTATTTGGGTATCCTCATTTCAATTGACCTTATGAAATTCAGAGGAGAGAATTATAGTCACCCTAGGAGATTAGGGATGTGGTATTAGAATTTTGGAGAGGGATTTCAGAAGCGGCTTTAGAGAAAACCAAATTCATATACGTCTTTAAGAGGGTTAGAGTAATTCCTTTTCTATTTAAAAATCAATGGTGTTTTAGTATATATTTATTCTTCAAGGGTCCAAAATGTAATTTTAATTATTCTACATTTCATATACACGAGTAAGGCACTAAAACTCTATAATTTCAATCAAAATTACATATATATATATATATATATATTATTTTGTTCATTTTCTAATGATTTAAAAATATTTTTTAAATATTAAATAACATTTAATGTCATTTTCATAATTTTTCACACTTTTTTAACATTATAGTCACAATGATAAAAATTGAATTTTAATATAAAAATTTTCACCATCAGTAATTTTTTTATAACAATCCATGAAATTAATTGAATGCTATAACTCATCCATAAAATATTTATTTTATCATTTTAAAAATATTTAGTTCATTTTTTAACTGATTTCACCAATGTTGTGTCCTCACTACGTAATCATTAAATGTAATTATATCATTAATGAAAATTAATGATAAATTACTATTATAAAAATAATTTATTTAGTATCAATTTTACCATTTTAAATTGTTCATAACTTCTTTTTTACCCTATGAAATCTTATTAGATATATTAAAATAAAAATATTGACATTTTTTCCTTATTAATTACTTAAAATAATATAAAGGTACTTATCAATGTAAAATATATCTAAATTTCCATATTTTTAAAAAGATAATTATTATGGTTGAAATAAAATCATCCAATTAAATAAAAGAATGTGTTTGAATTATTTTGAGACCATATGCCACCGGTTTAACCCCATTAAACCCATTTCCCCTTTACCTAGGTGATAAAATTTTACCATTGTTACTATTATTTATGAAAATTTCCTTTTTAAAAAATGGGAAAAATATATTTCTAAATATGGAATCCACTTTAATGCTTAATATTCTTATAATTTGTTAAAATAATTTTTAATACACTTTATCAAAGTCTATTGAAAAATCTATTTTTAGAAAAATATCAATTTTAAGCACATAAATGATTTTATTCCAAAATCAAGCATAATGTTTATATTTATTGAATAAAGTGTATTATAATTAATAAAATGATATTTATTTCACTTTTAAACCAAATAAAAACTAAATGGTACATTGTGGAAACAACATTGAAGTAGAAGAATCAGAAATAGTTTTTATTTAAATAAATACATTACCTAGATTTCCAAGATTCCAAACACTAATTTATATATTAAAAATTATAATATTAAGTTAACTATATTACTAGATAAATATTGTTTTTTAAATTTTTTTTATAACCACTCAATTCATTCTTTCCTAAGTATAATGTCATAAAATTTTCATTACTTGAAAATCATTATTTTCCTCATTCATCCAAAATCAACTATTTTTAAAAAATTCTAGAAATACACCATCTTATAGTTTTGATATTATCAAACTAATAATTAAATAATTATATCAAATTTTATTTCAAAAATTTATAAAGTTTTATTTTAATATAAAATTTAGAATATAATGAAAATCCACATTTATAAAAAAATACCCTTTTAAACATTAACTATTTTTAATGTCATATGTTATCATTGTTATCACTAAAGATTTAGTATATAGTTCCTAATTAAAAATATGTATATTTTCATTATAATAAGTTTTAGACATATTTTTCATAATGTGGATACTCTTATTCACACTTTTACATCCTATGATTAGTTTAAAATAGTCATATTTAAAAAATATTTCTATAGAATATCATTGTTGGTTTAATATTAGTGTTGTGCATAGTAAATGATATAAAACATAGTAATATATAAAAAAACTTACATATTAAAATATCAGGGTGTTACATGCTATTTTTTACACTAATCAACATGATATAGAAAACACATATTGATGAAAATAAGTGGTCTATAATATATGACTTCGGGTCAGTATGACTTAGCTAACATGTCAAGGTGTCTATCAAGTTGGAGAACTAGGATATTGATGTTTTAAATAGGAAGTTCAAACACACTTTTGTCTTTGACATATTAAATAATGGTATTTTGGATTGTTTACAAGGGTAATGATAATATAACACGATTTATTTAAATTTCAATAGAGTTGATAGTTAACTATTGAAACCAAAATCAATCATTTCATGATTCAAGAGAACATTCCAATATATTTATAAAATTACATACATTTTATATTTTTCTATTATTGAATATGTGTCATTATCTTCTCAAGTATTATTTTCAAAATAGGACTATGAAACATATGAATAAGGGGAAATAAAGAATAAGTAATAGGTTTCCTGAATGGTGAACATTATATAATCATTTCTCGAAGGATAATAATTTGGAATTAATAATTATTGTTTTACTTTTAAGAGAAAAAAGTATGATAAGGTTGGGTATGATTGAGTATATGTTTATCTATTTTAATTAACATATAACATGGTTTGTCATAGTTTTTTATTTAAGTATGAATAGTTGTTTTGGAAAGTGAATAATCATTGAAAGATAGACAATTTATTAAAAAAATAGTTAAAAAATAAATTCTTTATTATTTGAAATAATCTTTTCATAGTATATTCATAGAAGAGAACTCAATAATTCATGGGATAGTAGTTATAATGAGTGAAAAAATATACCATGTTTTTTATATTCATATGTTATTTCTAGTGAACATTTTGACTATATGTGAATTTGAGTTATTTAAAGGATGTGGTCATTATCTTTGATTTGTGTAACTTATAATTGATTTCATCCTTCTTGTTATTCTTTCATACTCTTCATCACTTAGTGAAGTGAGTATAGTTATTTAGTCAAATCAATGAAAATATTTTGAATAGGAGTTCACTGAAGAAATGAAAGATAATGTGAAAAATTTATTCAACCCCTAGTCAGTAAATATTATTATAGATAACATTAAATAATACTCATAGGTTTAATTACTTATATTTTTCTCCAATTTATTTTTAGAAATTAGTTATGAAAATTATGAGACTAGGCATTGAGATAACATGAGATTTTGAGACCTGGTGTTCCCAAAATAGATATTTGAATAAAGTTTAGTTGCTAATTAAAAATTCTCAGGTGGGTAGCTTTGATCTTTAATATCTTCTAAACAGGTACCCATATCAAAAATATGAGGGCACCATTGCATTCAGAAAAACGACTTTACCTTCGGTGGGGCCTAACCTCAATCCACACAGGTCGAGGTTAAAAGTTAGTTTTTAGACACAACCGTACTTAAAATATTTTTAATAAAAATATTTTCAACATAACCGTTCTTTGGCATTATGAAACGACACTGAAACACTACGATGTAACAACATAGCGATGCTACAATGCAATGATGTGGTAACACTAAAAAGAATGTAATGCTGAAACGCGTTAATTCTGAAATGTGTCTCCCTTCTTTGACCATTAACATAGATTCAACATGAGAATTACAGATCCTTCCCTATGAGAATTGGAGGAGGGCCTTGATTATTTCCTCTTGTTGGTGAACAATGGACGAGGACGATATTGGGATCGAGGATCAACGAGATGGAGGATCATGACGATTCTCAACAGATCACCAACGACAATCTAACCCTGATTCCAACCAATCCAAACATCGGGTAGGGGGTTTATTTCTATGTGACTTTCCTTCCCGTTCATTCATTCAAATGATGAAGGAATATTAACCCTTGAACATTATGATTCATGGGTCGATTTTTCTTGCGGGATGGGTGTTCTATTGGGGGGTTTGATTCAGGAATTATCCACTCTTATAGTTGATGTTGTTTTACCCCATTCATTAATTATAATGTGGATGGATCAAGGCGCATACAAAAAAGGCCCAGATCTATCCACTTTGAGTGTAATTTTTCTTCGCCTTCTCCTTGATTTTTTTCGTTCACATTGTTCTTAGTTAGACGCAACAATCTGGAGTGGGATCTAAGACAGCGGTAGGGAGAGGAGGATTCGGCCTTTTCTAGGTGGCGCATGATGAGAGGAGGCATCAAGTTGGGAGGCTAGTAGTAGAGGTAGTATCATCCCAGAAACAAAGTCACACTAGGCGGATGACCGCCAGAATGGTGGCCGGTGGCGGTGGAAAACTATGGTCCAGCGGGACTGTGGTAGTGGGATGACCCAAGGAAGGGGGACATGGGTGGGGGAGAAGAAGGCCACTGGATCAACGGTCAACGGTAGGATCCCATGTTTGTGTGGCCACAGACAGTGACAAGAGCTGCAGCCAGGTCGGGCCATAGCAGTGTGGACCATTGATGTATCAGAGTGCCACAATGACTGGCTGGAATCTGGTCCCTGGGACCGCATGTAGGAGGAGTGGCCCGCTCAATGGATGGCCTCATTGACTAGGTAGGGATGTGGCTAGAGATGGTATGTCAGTTCGACATGGTTGGACCAGACTCAGACCTAACCAACCTTCTTTTTAAAAAATGTGCATAACATCAAAATTGTGTGTACGTTTGATGATCCATTTGAGTTGTTGGGACCCTCACGACAAGGTGGTTTTTGATAAATTCTAAGTGAGTTTTTTTGAAGTTTACTTATGAACATTGGCTTGAGGTGTAGGTTATCCTGAGATAAGGGTTCTATGAACGAAATTATATGGATGGAAGAGACTCAGTGACTATATGACATGGTTTCTTTATGACTTGAAGTCAACATGACTTACTGAGACTAGGTGTCTCATCGGGATTGATTTTATCATTGGTAATGAGTGTCACATCAGGAATAGGTGTCTCATCAGGACATCACATCTCATCAGTACTGGGTGTTTTGTGGATTACGTCTAATAATCTTTCTTTAGTGTCATTGACTTATACCTGTGTGAGCTGAAAATACTTAATGTGTACCTTTCTATAGAGGTTTTCCCTTTGTGATTTTGAGGTGACCTACTGAGTATTTTTTTACTCACCCCACCATGGTCTTTTCCCACATGATTCATTTCTTGTGAAGTTAATTGACGATTTGACAGGGACATAGGTGGGCCAGGACCAGGTGGTGCATAGAGTGATCAGGAAGATGAGGCGAGCTCCTACGACTTCTAAAAGTTAACATGCACCTACCATTCAGCTATGGTTTTCTTCTAATGAGCTTTCAGTGACTTGAGTACTTTCTTGTATTTAGTTTCACTTTTTAGTGGGCTTGTATACTGGCTCAGTTTACCTTTTTAATTTACTTACTATTGTACCATGTGGTTGGTTTTAGTGTTTTTTGGCATGGTTTTCGATGGTTTCTCTACTAGTCATGTGCATGTGTATAGGTACTTAGGAAAAGGACTCCCATTTGTGAGATATGACTACTCAACGCCAGTCACCACCCCATGTCCTATTAGAGGTGGGCTTGTATTAGTCATAGTATGGGCCCCACTAGGAAGGGTCATGACATAGTGGTTTAAAAGGTTAAGGTTTGGTTCCACATTGGGACCGAGAGCCTATGATATTGGTTTGGGGAAATAGTGTTAAGTGTTTTGAGTATGGATTTCTGGTCAGGGACTCCAGTGTTGGTGAAGCGGCTGATACATCTATACAAAAGGACTCTAGACACCTGATTTCTATCTCAGTACATGAAAACACTATTTGTAGGGAGAAAAATGGTACATGCATCATATAAGATTTTTGAGTGTGTCCTCTTGTCCCTATTGAGTCAACTCACTGGGTATACTCTATTGGCCATGGTTCATCATAATATATTTCATGATGCCTCCACACAAACAGCTAGCTAGGATTACTTTGCATGACCATGAGTATGGTATGGCTAGCGATGAGGCATCAGTACTTGGAAAAGTACCAAAGATAGCCTCATCGGGTGGTGTACCAGTGATTTCAGCACATGTCGATCAACAGTTACTACTAACGCTACCAATAGAGGATTCACGCAGTATTAGTGCATTACATGAGTTCCAAAGGAAGCGCCTCATAGGATCAGTGGTGAGACTGACCCACAGGTAGCTGAAGAATGGTTGGAGGTAGTCATATGTGTCTTCCACCTTGTGAGGACATAGCCTGATCAAATGGAAGTCCTAGATGCGAGCCTTCATTAGGTCTCAGTAGAATGTTTTGGATCCTAGTGATCTGGACACACGTGGAGGAAACCCTCTATTGGGTGTACATTGAGAGACTCTTTAGAGAGGACTTGTTCCTAGATACATTTATATCAGTACGTATACAAGATATCTTGTTTCTACGGTAGGGAAACTAAACTATAGTAGATTACTGGACGAGATTCCCACACTTATCTTGATACTCTACTGATATTGTATGAGACCCATTCATTCAAGGCTCAAACCTTTGATCAGGGGCTATGACGAGAGATTAGGTTTTCGATGATATCCCTTAGCATTCCAACTTATGTTGGGGTTGTGGAGGGAGCTCTTATCGCGGAGAGATTTTCGGTGGAGCAGGAACCAGCAGTTGGAGCTACCATTAGACATCAGGCAGCCGAATCATTAAAATTTGGTCGCCGACAGTAGATGCAGGGACCCAAGCGGGTCAATCACTCTATAAGATTACCCTATGAATAATATTGGTGGTATGATGCTCCTAGGTTAGAGAGAGTTAACTGACGGAATTTTTGTGATACACGTGTAGTGGTCGGGGACATATAACTCATGATTTCCTGGCACGCCACAGAGACAATCAACAGATGGTCAAGGGAGCACCGAGGTAGAGATAGAGGATCAAGAAGGGTGGTCCTCTGGGTAGTATATATGGAAGGGGAGAAGGTAGAGTAGCAGGAAGTGGGTGGAGGTTTGAGGTACTACCACCACCACCCCTAGGTGGTCCACCACGGGCTCCAAGAGCTAGTGGATAAGGGTTGGCCCAGCTTCAAGTGCTGGAGGCTTATGATTCTGATGATACAGAGATGATTAGAGGTATGATCTGTGGCTTCTCCACCCTATCTATAGTTATTATAGACACAGTTTGTAGTCACTATTTCCTTGTTCCAAACCTTGTTCGGAGTTCAGAGATTCTAGTGGAGTCATTAGCTCGATCCTTATATTTAGAAACTCCTACGAAAGAGGATTCGATGATCAAAAACTGGTTTCAGAAGTGTGTGATTACTCTTAGAGATGCGATATTCAGATAGGATATCTTATTAGATTTGTTGGGACCTTACGATGCCATTCTAGGTATGGACTGGTTATCCACATTACATGCTCATATTGACTATTTAAAGCATAGAGTGTGGTGTGTTTACTGATATGGGACTATGAATTCCTTTACTAGTAAAAAGGAAGAACATTTAGTACTATATGGACTTTCTCAGAGGAGGGTGAAACTGATTACACATCAATTGGATAGTCTAACCCCCAGTGCGGTAGATGAGAGGAGTCCTTAATTTCTTATAGTGGCGGACGAGTATGAGGACCTCTTCGAGGAAGTTGTTTTAGGATTAACTCCTTGAAAAGAGGCTTTCTTCTGCATTGATCTTTACCCTGATAGGGCACCGATATCCACAATGGCATATTAGATGGCTCCCATGGTGCTTCGTGAGGTGAGGGTACAACTAGAGTACCTATAGAGGAAGGTCTTCGTGATACCCAGTGTTTTACGTTAGGCAGCCCCAGTTTTGTTTGAAAAGAAGGAATAAGGGAGCTTGAGGCTGTGTGTGGACTAAAAATGCTTGAATTAGGTGATCTTGAAGAACAAATATCCACTGCTGAGAATTGATGACCTCTTCGATCAGCTGAAAGGAGTGAGGTGGTTCTTGAAAATACACCTTAGTCCGGGCTATCATTAGCTTCATGTATGATATGAGGATGTACCGAAGACAACCTTCAGATGATGGTATGGCCATTAAGAGATCTTGGTGATGTCGTTCTACATAACTAACACCCTATTAGTTTTCATGGGACTCATGAATAGGAACTTCTAGTATTACCTTGACCGGTTCATCATGGTCTTCATTGATCACATCTTGGTGTACAAAATGTCCAAGGAGGAGAATGCGATACACATAAGGATAGTACCAGACACACTCTAAGAGCACAATTATTTTGGGAAGGTCTCAAATTTTTATTTCTGGATTTGGGAGGACCACATTCTAAGACATACCATTTTGGAGGCTGGAATAGTGGTGGATCCATCAATGATAGAGGCGATGCTTTCTTGGGATCCACCCAGGAGGGTGGAAGAGGTTTAAAGATTCATGGGTTTCGCTAGTTACTATTGGCGTTTTGCACCCAACTTTTCTAGGATTTCAGCACCCCTGACAGCTTTGAAACAGAAGGGACAAACCTTCTTATAGACAGAGGATTACCAATGATGCTTTTAGGAGTTTTGGAAGACGCTGAAAATTAACCCCATCTTCTAAATACCATAGGAGGGCGTCAGGTATATAGTGTTATGTGATGCATCACGGACCGGAAAAGGTTGTTTCCTGATGTAGGGGCATGTGGTGATTGCCTACAGATCATGATATTTGAGATAGCATAAGCAGAACTACACGACCCATGATCTCAAGCTAGCAGCAGCGGTCTTTGTATTGAAGATATGGCGGAACTACTTGATGGGTGGCTAGTTTACCATCTACAATGTGCAAAAAAAATTCAAGTATATCTTCTCTAATAAGGAACTGAACTTGATACAGAGGTGATGGCTAGAGTTCATCTAGGATTATGACATTGATATTGTCTATTCTCTTAGGAAGGGGAATGTGGTGGAGGACCTGCTCAACAGGAGATTTGTCTTGTAGTTTCTGAGTGAGGCATCAGAGCAGTTAGATGCAATGCAGATATTCTTTATGGATGGTGATGGAGAATCATACCTTCAATTGATGGTTTTCACTCCTCTACTCATAGAAAGAGTTAGGGAGGCACAACATGGGGATGTTGACTGCGAAACCTGACGTGCTCAGTTATGCACAAGAGAAGCCCATGATGAATATTCTTTTGGCGGGGAGTACATTGTTTTTTTCATAGTATGTACCATTATAATAGTGGTGTTTTGAGAGGAGTTTTGGAGGGGGTTTCACACATCCCCTTTTCCAGTGTATCTAGGTGTAGAAAATATGTACTTGTATCTCTGATGTCATTTCTGGTGGATGCGGATGAAGAAGGCAATGGAAGAATTATTTTCTTGGTGCCTCACTTATCAACAAGATAAGGGAGAGAATCAGGTTCTAGTAGTATTAGATCAACTACATGAGGATCCATAGTGGAATTAAGATGGAATATAAATGGAATTGGTGATGGGTTAACCAAGCACATCTAGGGGACATGATACCATCTGGGTGATCGTTGATCGACTCACCCAGTTGGCCCACTTCCTACCCATCCGAGAGCATGGATCAGTAGAGATATTGGGATTCCTCTACATTCATGATATTTTTCAACTTCACAGGGTTCCTTTGATAATCATTTTAGAACATAATGCTCGCTTCACATCCCAATTCTGGAGGGGATTGTAGTAGGCATTCAGAACTCAGTTGCGCTTGAGCATGATATTTAACCCTGAAATGGATGGCCATATAGAGAGGAATATCATGTTTTAAGAGGACACTCTATATTATTTCATCCTAGAATATGGTTTTAGTTGGGAGGATCACCTAAATATGGTGGTATTTGTGTAAAATAACAATAACTACCAATCCGCCATTGGTATGTCATCATTCGAGGCCCTGTATGGGTGACCATGCAGATTACCGTTATGCTAGATAGACCAAGGGGAGTCATTACTCATGGGTCTAGTGTTGGTATGGGCTACTACCGAGAAGATGCATATAATCTTGGAGTGGATGAGAAATGTACATTGTAGGCAGAAATCTTATACAGATAAGAGATAATGGCCCTTGGAATTCGAGGAGGGAGAACATGTGTTCCTTCAGGTCTCACCACATCAGGGAATTCAGTGATTTGGATGGGGTGATATGTTATCTCTAAGATTCATCAGACCTTTTATAGTCTATGTAGATTTGAAAAGGTGGTGTACCACCTAGCTCTACCCCTACAAATGAATCAGGTACATAACGTCGTTCATGTTTCACAGCTGAGGATGTACATGCATGATCCATCGCACATCATCTACTGGGGAGAGCTAGACACTGATGATGTGGTGACATTTGTGGAGTTACCAGTGGAGATAGAGGATTGAGAAGAGTAGATCCTTTAGGGATGGTCAATTCCTCTAGTGAGAATTTGGTTATAGCACAAGAATGTCTAGGATAGAACCTGGGAAAGGGAGGCTTAGATTCATGTTCAGTAACCTCAACTTTTTATCGAGTAGCCCTTATTTTGGGTTTTAGGGATGTAAATCCATAAGGTGGTGAGGTATTAATGACATGTATTTTTCACTGTATTATTTTTAGATATTAATGGACAAAATTCTGACACCAGGCATTGAGATGGAATAAAATTTCGAGGCCTGATGTGACTATAAAATATCTTTGAATAAATTTCTACTGTTAATTAAAAATTCTTGGGTGGTAAACATTGATATTTAATATTGTATGAATGAGAACTCGGATAAAAAATATGAGGGCACCATTTTGATCAGAATAATGACTTTACCTTAGGTGGGTCCGAACCTTGATCTGTGATGGTTGATGGTAAAAGTTAATTTTTGGATGCAATTGACCTTAAAATATTTTTATTACAAATATTTTCAACATAACCATTATTTGGCGTTGCACAATGACATGACATCGTTGAAACATAGCGACTCAGTGACACAGCAATATAGTGATTCATAACTTTGAAACGTGTATAATGCTGAAACATGTGTAACACTGAAACATGTTAACATTGAAATGTTTCTCTGTCCTTTAATTGTTAGTGGGTATTTAAGATGAGAATTATTGATTCTTACCTATGAGAATTGGAGGAAGGCCTTGGTGATTTTCATCTCATTGGAGAACAATGGACGACAATGAGACGAGGACAGAGGATCGACGAGATGGAAGATGGTGACCAATCTCAATGGATTTCCATATACAATCGAACCCTAATTCTAGCCGATCCAAACATCAAGTAGGGGGTTTATTTCTGTGTGATTTTACTTCTCTTTCTTTCTTTCAAATGACAAATTCGGATCAACCCATGAAGATTTTGATATGTGGGTTGATCATTCTTGTGGTATGAGTGTTCTATTTGTGCGGTTTGATTCGGGACTTTTCCACGAATAGAGTTGATGTTGTTTTACCCACTGTTATTCAATTCTAACATGGATGGATCATGGATGACCTGAACAAGGACTAGATTCATCAGCTATGGGTGTTCTTGTGCTTTTCCTTTTCCCCAATTTAATTCATTATCCTCATTCTTATTTGGGCACAACGATCCGTAGCGGGATCCGAGACAAAAATAGTGAGAGGCGTCTCTGTGATTCCTAGGAGGAATGCGGATATAGGAGGCCACTGGTGGAGTAAACAATAGCCCAGTGGTATGACCAAGCTTGGGGGACGACCACCAGTATGTTGGCTAGTGGAAGTGGAGAACCAAGGTCTAGAGAGACAATATTGGTGGGACTACCTATAGCATAAGGCCATGGGTGGTGATGGAGGAGGCAAATGGCTCGACGACTGATGGTGGGAGCAACAGCTAGGGTGGTCCACGATGGTACAGACCGACGATGTGGCATAGTGTCGTGTTGACTGGCTGGCACGTGGTCTCATGGATAGAGTGTGGGAGGAGTGGCTAGCTTGACATCCATGCATATTGACCAGGCATGGATGCGGCACCCGCCATGTCCGAGGTAGAAAAATCATCCCACGTGAGCATGTCGAGTCAGGTCAACCCATTGGGTTAGGTCAGACCCAGACCCAACTGGCCCCTTTTTACAAAAAGGATCATAACTTCCAAACCGTGCATCCATTTGATGAGATTTTTGTGATGTTTAGACCCTTGTGACAAAGAAGACCTTTTGAAATATTCTAAGTGAGATTTTGTAGAGTTGACGTAGGACCTTAGGTTTGAGGATTAGGTTCTCCCAAAACAAGTGCACTATGAACAGAATCCTATGGATTGTAGAGACTAATAACTATAGGAATTGGTGGATTTCTGACATGGAGTCTACATGACATACATATACTAGGTGTATCATCTAGATTGAGTGTCTCATCGGGATTGAGTTTATTTTCCGGACTAGGTGTCTCATTTGGAAAATGTGTCTCATCGATACTGGGTGTTTTGTAGACTACATACAATAATATTTCATTAGTATCATAGACATATAACTATGTGAGCTGACAATACTTCATGTGTACCATTATTTTGTGTTCATTCCTTTTTGGTTTTGGGTTGATCTACTGAGTACTTTTTTACTCACCCCTGCCTAGGATTTTACCTTACATGTCATGTCTTGTGCAGATGGTCGAAGATTTAATGGAGACCTTGGTGGTCTAGAACTAGGTGGCTCTTAGAGTGATCATGAGGATGAGGCGATCTCCTACAGCTTCCGACAGCTAACCTTCACCTACCCTTTCGGTAGGATTTTCTACTGATGAGCTTCTAGTGACATGATTACTTGATTTTGTTCAGTTTCCCTTTTCAGTGGGATTGTATACTAGCTCGGTTTACCTTTTTTACATTTCTTACTAATGTACCTTGTGGTTGGTTTTAGTGTTTTCATGCATGTTTTTTGTGGTTTCATTCCTTGTCATGTGCATATGTACAAGTACATAGGCAAAGGCCTCACATTTGTGAGATATGCCTGCTCAGTGCTAGTCACCATCCCCTGGCCTATTGGTGGTGAGCCTGGGGTAGTTACAGTACATGCCCCACTGGGATGGGTCGTGATAATTGGAGATATAGAATCCATAATGAATGAAATCCTAGCTCTCTTAGCCTCGATACCAATGATTCATTTATGATAATATAATGAGAATTTACATTCAAGACCCTTAAATAGTTAAATCATATAAATATCTTATCCTCTATAGAAAACCCCCTTTATGAAATTACATATCAATATTAATATAAATATATAACATAATTATATATTTCAAAAAAATACATTAATGTTTTTTTACTAGTTTTATTAATAATTATTATATAATCATTATTAACCCATGAAATGGGTATAATGTAATGATATGAATAAGAATCATGAAAAATAATGTATAATGGATGTAATAAAATTTATAAAGGTTTAAAAATAACTATTAATGAAAAATTCTATATTTATATTTATGAAAATAAAGAAAGATAGAAATAATATGGGATAGAGTGGAAAAAGATCCTTTCTTAAAACATTTTAGAACCTTGAGGAGAACCTTTGAAGGCTAATGATATTGTTGGAGAGATAATTGAGTGATTAAAAGAGATAAAAACTATTTGAATAAGATTATGAGTGAATTATACTAGTTGGATATTGTTATATTTCTAGTAAAACCTGGAGAAAAAATTAATAATTGTTAGTTATAAGGATGAAATCTTGGTAATAAAATATTTTTTTTAAATTAAAAAATGGTTTTGTAATCATATGTTTTGACCACTACACCATGATGTTTCATAAATAACTATGTTTTATAGAGTTTTAGTGATTAAAAAATTTAATATTTTTGTATATAATAAATAGTACATAATAGAGAGTCAATAATATTTTTTAATTGTAATAAAATTTATTTTGCGGTTTAAAAAATATGTTTTTCTTTGGAAGGTTGAGTAAAATATTTTAGAATGACTTATTTTAAGATTAATACATATATTAACTCTGAAAAATGATAAAATCATGTTATTACATAAATATTTATTCATAAAAAACAATTATTGTATATTGTATGAATATATAATATTTTAATATTGAACCCAACATTCAACTCTCTAAAAAAGTATCAAAAATTCACAATTTAATAATATTAACATACTAATTAAAAATTTGATTTTAATTTCATAAAAATACATATTTGAAAATGATAAATTATATTATTGAATAAATATTATAGAAAATTGTGTTTGGCGTAATTGATATTATTCATAACAACAACATAAGATAGGGTGTGGGCCTAGTTGGAATCTACCATATTAGACTACATATGGGAAAGCCTATAATCCCTAACAACCCATAAATTTGGCCAGATTTATGACTAAACCATTTTATAAAATTAAATAGAAGTGATTGTTAATTTAGTGTTTCAATTCATAGAAAGAATTTCATGTCATGTAATGGGGATTTAGTTGAGTAAACACTAAGGCCATCTATATAAGAGAAATATTCATCCCCAGTGAGTACAAGATAAGATATTAGTAGGAAAAAAAGATATGAGAGGGAAACTTATATATCACACTCTAGAACATAAGGCTGCACCCAACTCTACTTGGGGAAGAGATTTCTAGCGACATACATGACTTTAGGGGTTATGATCTAGCAAGGAAATTTGATAAGGGAGAAAGGGGTAAGGGGGGTAGTTATGTTAGGATTTAGGGAATGTATTAATCAATTACAGGGTACCACTAGGCCTTTTAGATATGAAAGGGTTCCATAATAACCAAGTTAAAAGGGGATTATTATATAATAAAATCAATATTCATGGCCTTTGGGATTGGGGCATAACAACAACCTTATTATTCCAATGACCAAATTATATTCTGAAAACCACATTATGCTTTTACAATGACCATATATTGAACACATACACATATAAATTCAAATAAATTCCATAATTTCGAAAAATATGCCTCATTTATTATTCATTATATAAAATTTTTATTTAAAAAAAAATATTTACATTATTTATTATTTTTTTATTATTATTGATATTTATTAGAGTATCCAACCTAAGATAACTATTACATATATTTATGAAATTTATGTATTTTTAATATCTACTAAAGATTTTAGGAAGTTTATATAATATTTATGTATTTTATTCAATAAAATGTATTAATAAAATAATTAAGATTTATTCTTGTTTACTTATTTAATTTTTTATTATGATATTCAGTTTTTATCATTTTAATTGTAAAATATATTTAATCATTAAATATATATTATGTAAAAATTAATATATTAATTCAATTTTCCAAAACCTTCCTCCCTAAATAAAATCACCCTCAAAATTTGAAAACTATTAACTAATAAATAAATCTTAAATAATCTTTTTTATATATTTAATTGGATCCCGTGTGGGTTCATTGAACTGTATATTTCTCCTAACTATCTTCATTGATCATGTAAACATAATGTAGAACCTCTAGTCTGTCTGATCAAGAACTTCAATGGAAGTTTCCTCCAAAGATAAATTATTCTCCAATGTAACATCTTCATTATTGAGTATATGTAGAGATTTTGGAATATAATTTCTATATATAAAAACATGCAAATATCATAAACATTGAAAAGTATCACTGTAAGAACTAATAAAAAATCTATAAATAAAATCTATTCAAACATTTAAAAGGGATAAAAATATATTATACATTGTATTTAATTATAAATCCTAGAAAACACCTTTGAAGAGGTATCTCCAAAATTAACATTTAACTGACTTTTATTTTCTAATATCATCCATAATTTTCTATAAAACTATTATATATATATACTCCTAGACACTATGAAGTGGTCATTAATTTAATCCACTCTCTATGATATTTATTGAATCAATTCTAATATGATCAAATTAAATTTATTAAATTCATCACATAAGATAAATCATGAAATTTTTTTCCTATATATACTTATAGTAATCAATCTAAATACTCAAGTGATAACCATTATTACATAAAAAATACATTGGAGAAAGGTGTTGATCCATATTTCTTTTAAAATCGAGTGATCATTCCATTATATCTAGATAGAACTTTGGAATTATCCATCATTCTGGTGGTGTTGAATAGTACAATGATGAAGAGTTATGAATATCAACCATTAAAGACCCCTCCAAAAGTTTTATGTGATGTTCATATCACAATCATAGATAATAGAGATAAGTATACCATAAATACCTACTTATTACTATATATATTAATTTCCATGTTGATAAAGGTTGAAATCCTGAATAATAGAAATAAAATGTGATGAATTTGCCTTATTTTCCTTTTATTTAATGAGAAGTACCATAATAAAACCCATTATAACTACATCTATATTTTCATAGTTAGTGGTAATATCATTTACAATTGTAAATTTGACACAGTCATTACATAGCAACACGACAAGGGAATTTTTTTATAATCAATAATATAATTTTTTATATTTTCCAATAAATATTTCTCATAATGATCTATGTACATATAATTTATCCTCAAGTATATAGATACAATTAAGATATTTCCATCATCCAATGATTTATTCTTTAATATAAGAATTAATATGAAATATAATATTTTTCCAAATTTTTGGATTCCATTCTTCTCATTGTTAAACTCCAAAAGATATATTACCCTAAGATACATATATTTCTTTGGAAAGAGAATATAATGTTGTATCCATACATTTTTCTTCTCTAGTAATGAGGCTTGAGTAATCATATATGTAATAGAATGACTTTTTATAACCTTTGATGATACCTTTTATAGACAGGTATAAGGCCTAAAGCATGATCACCTTATGTTGATAAAACATAAAAGGAGATCAATATTTAAACATTAGAGACAATTTCAACCATTAATAAACAAAATTAAATTGGGCTTCCACATAAAAATATAACATGTACAGACAATAGGTTGGATATGTCACGCATATGAGATAAAAGAACAAGAAAATATAGAATATTTATTAAATTCATATCACAAATATTAAATAATCAAAACCAAGAATATACATCAAAATAAAATATAATCAACGACCATAACTTCTATGATAGAACCAAGAACCCTATAAAATATTAGGATTTTGAAAAAATGAAATGAATTCTTGAATAGGTTAAATAAATGATGTTACCTAAATAATTGATAGAAATAAATAACTAAAAAACAAACTACAAATATAATTATGAAAACATAGTATATATTAAAATGGAAAAATGTTTTACTTGTATCAAATTACACCAAGTCTATATACATAAGAAGTATGTATATTGGTAGTTTTATAATATTTTCAGTAGGATTGTACCACATATTATATGCATAACATTTATCAAAGAAACCATTCTATAATAGTTTAAAATAAATGTAAGAAAAATATTGTTTTAATTTTGTGAAAATTTTAAAAAATAAATACAATAATTTTTCAGTAATACATTTCCTTAAAAACAGTGAAGGTTTCCTAACTTTAAATTAAATGATCCGATTTCATAAAGTTGATCAAACATTAATACCATATAAATTATAATATATATGTTCTTTAAAATTTTAGGATCATAGTTATATAACTATAACACCAATTTATGGTTAATCATGATTACCTTTAAAATAATATTATATTTCTATTATATTCAAATAAATTATGATTTATAGAAACATAGACTATAGAATTCAACACTAAGGAGTACCAATAAAATCAAAATAAGTTCTAATCAGTTATTACGAATCATGAATAAACTTCTGAGGAACTAATTACATAATATTGGATTAGGCTTGGGTGGGTTCAAAATATTGTCTTTCTAATGTGTTATGTTATCTATAGAAACACCGTTTTTACTCATATATCCTCCTCATGTGTTAAAATATTCACTAGATAATAATCATGAAAAAGGCGACCCCTTTAAGAGATGAATTATCAATTAATGTCACCCTCTTCCTATATCTTCCGAATTATTTTTTGTAGGCCTTCCATGAAGTTATCTAATTGTATAAGATGCTACTAATTCACATAACAATATAACATAACTTTTTATCATCTCATGGATCACCTTTAATAAATATTAAATATAAAACCCATTTAATGTTAAAATAAATTCATTATCAATGAATATCACATAATAATTCCTCTCTTACAAAATAAATTTAAAAGGGTTACGTCAACTAGGTTAGTAAAGAATCAATATTATAAAAGTACATAAATAATATCAAACAAGAGATAATAAATTTAAGAGAAAATGAAAACAATAATATATTATTTAATAGATTAAGTAAAACATTTCTTAAAAAATAATATAGGTATTAATGATTTATATTCAACTTAAATAATGAATTCAATTTAATATATTAAAAATCATATTAATATTTTGATCACCAAACCAAAAATATGATATTATATCTTTACAAATTATAATTAGTAATTCCTTGGAAAAATTTACAATTATTTCACTAAAAGGAATACATTAAATTTTCTTAAACACCTTATTTGTATCTCTTACTCAAAAAAAGAATTCATATAATATATAGAAAACCCATTCCATATAAAACACAAACATGAAGAAAATACAATATGGTAAGTAGTAACTTAGTATGGATATCACATATAAATTAATCATTAATGAAATATCAATTTATTACATAGTTTATATCATGGTTTCCTTAATAATGGTATGTGTATAGAAAAACTAACAAAATATTATTAAATTATTGTAAGGAAATATTATTACACCAAAAATAGGTTTCTTATACCTTATATGAAAACTAAAATAACAAAAATAGAAATCCCATAGATCACAATTTAACCATTGTGGATCCCACATTCAATATAGAAAGTCTATGGAAAGATTATAGAAGTAAAATTATGAAAAGTTAAGGCACATAGAGATAAATTGACTTATATTAAGGAATCAATATACATTAATAGAAATTCATTAATGTAATGTTATATAATATAGGGTACGCATGGGGATATTTTCCTAGAGACATGAAGAGGAAAATGAGGAAAAAATAAATGCTTTATTCGTTAATAATAGAATTCAAAAAATAATTACGTTTTTAAATAGATTCGGAGTTTGGATACATGGTTCCGAAAACCATGCATCTAATATAAATTGTCTACTTGAATATTTATTTAATCATACAAGTTATTTATGCATGATTAGGGTTATAATGCACTATATCCATCCATTCATAGAATTCCTATTAGAATTAAAAAATTTCATTCTAAATAGAAAATTAAATATGAAAATAATTGAATATCAATAGAAATATAAAATTATGGGAGACATTATACCCCTACCATAAAACATTATTTCATTTTAAATTAATTAAAATATCATTGATCAATTATGAGATGAGGTTAAAGTCCTCTCATTAAAGACATTAACACCTACCCATTTTAGAAACATTAAAATTATATTATTTGTCATGATTTGAAAGAAAATTATTAAATTATAACATGATATTTGGATGATTAACAATATTGATAGTGTGTTATAAAAAAAGGTTTTGTACTCCATTTTATGATTATTCAATCAATTTAATGAGATTTACCATGGTGATACTTATTCAAACAAGATATATAATATATGATGATATTCTTGTTACTTGTATAAGCAATGTTATTTTATATACAACCATTTCAAATATCTCAATAACCTAAAATGGTTCTATATACCTCTACATTAACATACATGTATTTTAAAAATACATATGCGACCCCATATAAGTGAAAAAATAATATATACCAATCAATCATAGCTTCTCATTGGTTTATCATGAAGATCAAAATATGATTCATGAGGATTCTTAATTTTTAGATATATTTTAAATCAATTTATATTTTCCCATTATCTCTCACTCTTTACTCAATTTCATAAAAAAGATCTATTAGATATAAAATAATTTAGAGGAGACACGTATGATTGACAACTATACACAAAAATAACATAATAGATGTTTGATAATAGTTTCTACAAGATAAATAATCCAATGATATATATTTATTTTAAAAAACATCCAAAATTCAAGATCTAATCATGAAAAATATACTTTAAATGAAATCCCCCCCTAAAAATGCTATTTTTTTAAAACATAGCCACATTAATAGATAGTTGAGGCTTATTTATATTTTATTAAAACTAAAAATATTTAGTACAAAAATAATATTTTCTATATATGTCATTGGTACCTTTTTGTAGGTAGAACTCTAAATCCTTCAAAATATTTTGGGTGAAAAACCATGTATATACATGTTAAAGGGTTTCCCCAAACTCAAAATTTTTCATAAATTTAATTTACTTTTAGAAAATATTCTTTTACAAACCCACTCAATTAATATAATACTACTCTAAAGTACGGATATTGAACTGATTTTAAATACCAAATACAATTATAAAGTATTAATATCTTTTTTAAATATTTTATTCATAACTTCATTTTTATTATTACAGAATTATTTTTATCAACCCCCAAAATAGTTAGTAATATTATAAATAAGAGAAAACCCATATAGGAAAAAACATTGATCCATATAACTATAAGAACCATTACCCCCATCTAATAAATTATTTTTATATCTTTAAAAGGTTTTAATTTTTGAACATCATAATTCATTATAAAAAATTGTGACTCCAACCCGAATTCTACTTCCCCATTAATATGATCTTCACTCGATATTGTATTATACTTGATATTAAATATTACAATTTAATAACTAGAATTTTATATATTATTCATTGAATTTATTTTTTTAAAATTTTGGGAAATGTAACTTTTACCATCATAATATGAAACATATATAGATATTTCAAGAAAACCACTATCTTTTGTTGGAAGTGTTTTATCCCTGCAACCATTGTCCAAATCCCTACAAGATATATCATCACTTGGGGGTAGTGAATCAATATTACTAGTACACACCATTTACTATGACCATATTCAAAATATTTATAATAAGAAATTCCTTGTAAAAAATGGTAAAATATGGTGAATATAAATTATAAGAGGGTCTATAAATTTTATTCATTTTATAGAATAAAATCATTTTAACCACCCATTATAAATCCCAATCCCCCTATAATAGTTTCAGACCAATAAAATATATAATATTCTCCTAAAAACCCAAAAATCTATATATGAAATTTCATATTCCACTACCATGTGGTGAAACCATTTTAAAAAAACATTACTTTCCAATATAGGAGATATATAAGATATATCTTAATAAGTCCATTCAATGTGTTACTAAATCGATAATGGATAATCTAAGTGATCAACCATAACTAATCCACTCATATATATCTATTCATTAATAAAGAAATCAAAATATCTATTTTTTGTTTAATTTATTGAATTTTTATAAAAAAATAATAAATATTTGAATTGGGATAGAGCCTCATAATAATTATTCCTTTGAAATTGCATTTCCTCGTTCTCTTGATAGAAGTAGAAGTTTTAGTAATATATTATGTTTTCCTAATTGGAAGTTTTCCTAAAATATAATGTTTCTAATATACCAATAAAAACTAAAATTCCATAGAGTATTTGATATAACCAACACACCATTTATCTAATAGGTATCATTTTAGTTTTATTCTTAAATTAAAATTACATATATTAATAAAAAATAAACTAGTTACAATGTTGAAAAATAAAATAGTAAAATTTGGTAAACATGGAGATTAAGGAACAAATTTTTTAAATCATGTACCTATTTTTTTAGAGGTGTGTCTTGACCTTAACATCCCTAAAATACTTTATTTATAAAATTTTAATGCACATTTCATTAGAGTGACTTCTAATTATTGAATAGTAGTGGGTTTTTACAAAAATGACACTCCTATTCAATTATAAAAGGGGACCTTCTCCACTAATTTATTCACACTTAATAAACCATTTTTATTGATAAATCTATTCCAGAATATCTCCTAAAAATAATTATACACATTATAGAGATTCTTTTCTTCCAAAAAGACTAATATTAGGGTCCATAATATGATATGCGTAGGGGGTTTTCTATGAGGAGGTAGTTGCCTTCACTAAACTCTTTATTTTTAACTCATCTATTACCACATTCATTAATGTATTAATAATTAAAATATAATAACAGTAATATGTTTCATATAATGATATGTTATTATATAGATGGGTAAACCTATATCTTCTCTTCTTCCACCAAGGGTGATACAAAATTGTTCACTGTGTGTACGACATACAACCACCTCGAGAACCGATGTAATTCGTTTTCCATCAATAACTCTAATGAAAGGAAATACTAATGGATATAAATTATATAAATTATATTTATAACATAATTAAACTTATACAATTATAATATCACATATACCGTAATACTTTTCATTCTATTGGAATATCATAACATCGGTCATGTATATGACGGACTACCGCATTACAAAGTGATGTGATTCCTTATTCACATACACGTTACATAGAAGTTAATATTGATAGTTTTAATGAAAATATGTGATATAAATGACATAAAAAATTCTTATAAAGGTAACATATTATTTACATTTATTTCATTTCATCTTTGAGAAAATGGAAATAAAATTAATGCGTACGTACGACCTACCATCTCCATATATGGTGTAATTAATTTTCCATATCTAAAATTAACAGATTAATATAAATACATATATAATTAATATATTTGATATTTATATCATGGTTAAATTTATATATATGATGGACCATAATTAAAGAAAACATACAAAAAAAACAGGTCGTAAGTAAATCATATATGGAACAATAAATATGATTAATTTTATTTAAAATATGTTTAATAAACTTATATATATTAAAATGAAGGTTTAACATGTATAAATGAAGTCAATACACATTGTAAGGTTTTTCTAGTATCCTATTTATTTATCGGAGACATATGCCATATTCACCAAGCATTTCTTTTATTATGGTGTATATACTACCACTTTGAAATGTTATATCATGAATATTATTCCTTAAATGACATATAAATTTTAGTTTTATGTTATTATTTAAGAGTTATTATGATTAAAATGTTACTAAAGAATTAAGGTATTTTCATCTCATGTTTATTTCTATGAGACACATGTGTTACACAACACTTGTTTCTTTTTTTGTAGTGTATATAATTATCATGAATTTAATTTTATATCCTTATCATGATAATTATGGTTTTTAAATATCCAAATAATTTTTTATCATGGGGTTATGATTTAATATATACTAACGTGGTAAAGGTTAAATGTTACTACCCGACTGTTTAATGATATTTTTTAAGATATGATTGCAATGATGAGATTTTATGATATACCTCTAATGAAACTAATTTCATTTCTTATAATATATTTATTTAATAAAATACATGTTTAAAATTAATTTTATTATCTTTATATAATCATGGTTCTAAAATGATTTTTTTTACAAAAAAAATAATTTTTATTTCCCACTTTGGTCAAACCATTTCTCTTCCATTTCCATATTTTCCAAAAATGTTTAAATAATGTTTTTACTATTATCCATTGGTTTTTTAATTAATTTTTTCCAATTTTTTAATTCTTAAAAAATTTAATAAAATGAATATTTTTTTAATTTTCCAAACAAGTCCCATTTTAATTTTACCACAAATTGGACAAAAACATTTGTTTTAACGCGTATGACATGAAAATTATTTCTCATTTTCTTATGTTTTATTAGAGATATGTTCCATTATACCATCCTCATTCATTCACTGGATGATTTATGATTATGATAATGGGATATTTTGGAAGTATATTCCTTTTCCTTGGGTTGTGCTATGATAAAATAATGATTTAATTATAAAACCCATTTCTTTTTTATGGATTATGCTATGATAAAATATTTATGAAAAATATTTCCATTCTATGGTTTATGATATAATTACATGTTTATGAAAAACATATTCATTTGGGGGGGTATGATTTGATTAATTCTTTATAATCTTGTGGTACACAAATATATAGATTTTGTGACAAGTGAGACTTACATTTCCCTCCAATTCATTTTCTAAATAAACATATATAATGAGAAAATAATGGGAAACAAGAAGATGTGATTAATTCTCTATGGATTTCATGCAGAAGTTATTGATCCACTATAATAAATAAGTGATGATGCCTGATCCATTATGAAATAGGAAACAAGTGTTATTCCATGATTAATTATGATATGGGATATATTTCTTGATTGTAGATTCATTATGATTCATTGGTCTTGAATGTTAACCTTGAAATATTAATTTGTTTATATACTTTTGATGGTTCCACATTTATATAACATGATATTCTTCACGATGATTTATTTGTTGTAATTTTTTACTCTTATGTTTCATGTATTTAGTAATGGTAATGTTTTATTCCTTGGCCCATTGTTATAATCCATGATAGATTTGGTATGAAATTTTTATGTTATATTTATAATTCCATACACTTATGCATATATTATTCTTTCATATGATCAAAGATTGATATCATGATTTTTTACCCTAACTGATAATCCAAGCTCACCATTTCATATATTTCATTTCACTGGGTTATAAATAATGGTTTATGTTTGGTATGACTATAAATATTTTTGAGTGGTAAGATATTTATAGAAAATATTGAATATAATTAAATAAATAAAAAGATCATGTAACTAGTCTCCATATAAAGTAAACCATTGTAGTCCTAAGGTTTATATCTTTTGAAATTTATTAAATATTAATCTATTAATATGTATGTAAATCCTAGGTTTTTATAGTTAGCCTCAAAGTAAAGGTTTATTTAACCATTTTAAACTAGGATGTGAAAACATTAATTAGATCCGAAGGTATATTTCTAATTATATTTCTAGGGATATGTCCAACAATAAGACTAAGGATAATACTAATGTATAGGAAAATATCCATGAATTTTGGTGAAGAATGGAGTGAGTGGTTTCCACAAAATTACATCACTATATAGATACTACAAGTGGATGTGGCATTGGAACATATGTATATAGGGGTAATAATAGAAAAGGGTTAATTAATCGAGACTTGATCATCACCCAGTGTAAGAAAATATTTCTTTCCACACGACTATTTTTATACTCTCAGGGGATATGTTTTTAAAATTTGCAATCTCTTTATAAAAAATTATGAAGGATTTGAACGATGACCTTGAATGATAATGGTTATTCCTAGGGTTTCATAGATTTAAAAGTTTTTTCATGATTTAGACATCTTATAAGTGATTATCCCATATTATTTGGTTCCCCAATATGATTATTATTACTCACACTATGATATTTGTTTTGGTAAATTGTTGGACCCTGATGAAATAATATTAATACTGATTACAAAAAAATGAAATTATTTTAAACATAAGAAACACGATGTAATTGGAGATGGATGATAAAACCTAATTTTAATTCCCACAAAAAATTCTCAATATATGAATCATTCTGAACATCCATACAAGTAATGGAGTTGGTATAATTATGTTTAGTTCTTTATAAGGAAACACAAACATTCTTTTAGTGGGTTTTCTATTGTACTAGTTTCATAGAAATGGATCAGTACCAGTAAAAAGATATTTTCCACTATCTAATGTTTCGATCATGAAGAATTCATATTTATGCTCTATCATTTGGCAGGTAAAGTAGATAAATGGGGGAATATTATCAAGAATATGATTCAATAATAAGAAATTGGCTTCATGGAGTGGAATGAGTTTAAGAGATTATTTTTAAATAAGTAGATTCATCATATTCAAAGTATGAAAATAGTGATAGAAATTTTTGAGAAAAAATAGAATAATTATGAATCTATTGACACCTCTGATGAAAAGTTTACATGACATGGAAGGTATTATTGTAGTATTATCATATATCATTAATGAATGTTTGAAATATTCACCAGTGGATTAAAACTAAGTTTTGAAGGGTTTTAGACATAAGGGACTATAGTATCTATGAATAATTTTTTCAATGTTCTATCAAGGTAGAAATATAGATATTATTTATACATCAATCTCATTTTTTTTGATTTGAAAAGAAGATTATAATTTAAGAGAAACCCTGAAAACCATTTTGAAAAGAAGATGTTATTTAAGTTTTTCTTGATATGTTGAAGAAAACATTGTGTAAATTGTCTCAAGTAGTGTTGTGTGGGTTTTTTCATGAAAACCTTAATCAATATTTTCCCCCTTATAATGTAGTACAGTGGTGATCACAAGGATGTCTCTCGAGGGGTTGAATTTTTTTTTGCGAAACTGTAACTTTGGTTTTGTTAATTATTAAAAGAATAGAAATTGGGGGATTTGATTAAATGTTTGAAAAAATAATATAAACTAATGTGCAAGAAAATTAAATTTAAAGATATAAAAATAGATAAAAAATAAAATGGGTATGAAAATTTAATTTAAAATAGTGGTTTTGGACAACCATAAACCTCTTGACACACCTGTCTTCCTTATTTAAAAATATTTCACAATTGAATTTCTAAATTCCCCCTAAGGAACCCCAAGTGAACACTCCATTTAAGATAAACGTCATATTAATACCTCGATATGATTGTGTTCTCAACTATTGAAGTGATTAAATTACTTAAATGCATCCATGCAATTGAATTTAATTGAAACTACTATGCTCAACGACTATTCCTCACTGAAGAAATTTAAATAGTGAAGTCAATTAATTTACTTCATAGATCTAGAAACCATACAATTAATTTTTTTTGAATTTATATTCAAGAAATAAAACAACATAATTCATTCAAATATATAAGTTCAAACTAAATTTAAAATGAGATTACATGATAAGAATGCAACTTAGAAGAGAGTGTTCGTTTGGTGTCACCATCTGTATCCACTTTCTGCTTAGCCACACATCACTTGAGCATCCTCTGTCATCTCTCTTACAACATCAATGGATGGAATCTTAAATATCTAAATATCCTCAATCATTCATAAGGAATAAAGGTTGAAAATAAAGGCTCTAGATCATTGGGAGGTTATATTTTGGTGTCATGGTGTTGCATCTCATCCTTGAATACTCTCAAAGGGCAGTCAAGGGTTGTATTTATAAAAAAAATCTATTGAAACCCGTGACCCTAACATATTTATTTTTTTAGTGCATCTACGTCATCACGATGTAAACTGAGGTTTCACATAGTTTAATACCCTTGAGTTTTCCTCCCCATGTGTGAATCTCATGCGATAATCACACGATTCTCGTGCAATTCTCATTTGGAACTTTGACTTTAGTCTCACCATGAAACACATCCTCAGGTCGTGTAACTTCTTTTCTTCACTTTTACAATCATCATGACTTTTCCTGTGCAACAATTTCTTTTTCAAAAATTCATTCCATGTAATGGAATTACATGATGTATAACTGTGCTACTCTAGTTTTACAGCTTTAATTATACTTCTCCGAAAACCGGTGTCGTGGTGTGATCTTTGCTCAATGAACGAAGATTCCTTAAACTGTAATCCTGGAACACATAATACAATTAAAACATTTAAAAGTCCAGAATTGTAAAATTTTATATCTCAAGCTCAAAACATCCCTAAATAACAAAAACAATGAAATTTACCTCAAAATATTAAATTTCTAGGGTTTAAATCCTTAAATTTGATATTAATAATAGTGTAAATATTAGCTTTATCAAGGGCAGAACTAATTTTATTAATTGTGGAAAGAAAGTTCATCGAGTAGATAAATTCCAAAGTGAATTTCAGAAGTTATCTAAAGATTTAAAAAGAAATATATCACCAAAAAATGCACCATACACACTCCAGTGTTTAAAATTCATGTGGTATGGGCGTTATGTGAATAACATACCCTATGTAAGGGATAATGAGGGTGATAATCCAAAAAAAACCTCTGAAGAAAATGTAAAAATATAAAAATTATGTAATCATAGAAGTTGAATTGAATCATGATAAATAGGGGAAAATTATCCTCCACCATTTATTTTGGAATTTCAAGTTTTATTTTGTATGATAGAGCCCTATGAAAATCCTATTTTTCATTCATTAGTTGAATATGATGTGATTTTAATAATTGATTATCTCTCTCAATATAAATTCTCAAATAATAAAATCAAATTTGATGTTCTAATTCAATTTATGATCATCTATCAGTGCAAGTATAAACCCATAATTCCAATGAAAATTATTTTGGTATATGAGAAGAGCTTATTTAAGGAATAAATGGTGTATAATATTTTTATAGGAAATATGAATCCATGCATGATTAACTTCAATTATATGCATACCATCATGGGTTAATGATAATAAGGGTGATCATAAGTTTGATGTATTAGAGACCAATTTTATAATTCTCTGTCATAGTAGTTATTCAATATTAAGTATGTTTTGGGAGACATTTATGGAAATATTACACTAGGGGTTTGTTAACATTTTGTGAAAATGTTATTTTAGGTGGAATTTCATTACATTTTTTAATGTAATATTATAGGTATAGGTAATATTTAGGGTTTATATTATCATTTATCTTGAGATAATTATGGGTTAATCAAATTTTGGTTTGATATAACAATTATGTTAATATTGTTTTGGATAAAGATAACCCACATGACAGAAAAAATAACATCCACATCTGGTAAGGTCCTAATACTTGAACCCACAACCAAAGGATGATAAGTTTTTAGATATTATCAATGTCCTATATGGAAGAGAACTTGTTATGGGAAAATATTAAGATATATGTTTCAGACTATATATCTCAGGGATTAGTATGTTGGAAATTTAAGGTTGAGAAAAAAATGTCTGAGGAGATGTTATAAAAAATACCCATACCAAAATGGATGCAGGAAAACATCATAATGAATTTTATTATTGGAATCCACAAGAAATCTAAATTGAACAATGATATATGGGTTTTAGTTTATCACATTACAAATTACGGAAACTTCATTAAAATCAAATAAGATTTATATTTAGGTTATATTTCTATTATACACATTAAAGAATTGTTATGGTATCCTGGAATACTATATTCTATTGTGTGTGATCAGAATATGAGGTTTTCCTTGATGTTCTTATGAAGTATTCAGTAGGATAAGGATAGGGATTTGATTTTCAACATTGTGCATCATATATAGATATATGGTCATAATGAGAGTACTATTCCAAACCTAGATTATACGTTGAGATTATGTTTAGTGTATTTAATAGGTGGTTGGGATCAACACCTTCCACTAGTTAAGTTTTCTTAAAAAAATATCTTTTAATAGAGTATTCTGAAGGCTCTTTATGAGTCCCTATATGTAACTAAGTGTTAAAAATTGATGAATTATGATGATGTTAGAGAATAAAAGATACTGGGATTGAAGATATCCAATGAAATGAAAGAGAATGATAGATCCTTTTAACAACAAAAAATCGGAAACAAACTATGGTGAAAATCATCGATGTAATATGAAAATTGATATTAGTGACAAGGTGTTTATAAGAATTTCTCAATGGATGAAGTAAATTATATTTAGAAAGAAGTGAAAAAATTCCCTAGGTATATCAGTCCCTTTGAAAATTTTTATCGTATTAGGATGGTAGTTTATCGATTGGAGCTTCCACTGTACTGCTCTCAAGTCCACGATCTGTACAACGTATCTATCTCGAGGAAGTACAGACCTAACACCTCAAATATAATTAACTCAAATTTCATACCAGAGTATCCTGATCTTTCTTCTAAGGAATAACTAATGGATATTCCAGATCATGCAGAGAAAGTTCTACGATACAATAGCAGTCACCTGGTCAATGTTTTGTTTTGAAACCACCATCTTGAGGAAGATATGTGGGAACATGGGGATGTAACGAGGTAGAAGAATCCTCATTTTAAAAAAAATAATATAATTTCATGGGTGAAATTTATTTTAATTGGGAAAAATTAAACACCCCATGATTTTATGAAATAGTTTTGTTCGATTAAATTTAATTTCATTGATAGTTTTCAGTACACACAACACTAAGTTTTAATAAACCCCGATATACTATTAAAATTATTACTTAATCAGGAATTTTATAATATATTCATGAAACATTTTGGTACAAATAGTAATAAAAACATTTTAAATAAAATGGAAACATATTTACAGATAATACTTAATTTTTAGTAATTTCATTATATGTTTTATAAATACTATTTTATCAAAAAAATGTTTTTCTTTAATTCTGATAACAAAAAATAAAATATAATTTTTGTTTTTTTAGAAATGGAATTTGAAAAAATATAACTCATTATCAAGATCTAATTTTTAAAATTATCATTGAGGTAATTTTTAAATTTTTTGGAAACATTGTTTTTTTGATGAATAGTAAAAAATAAAGTCTTTTATTAAAAAAAACAATTTCATTTAAAGAATTTACATGTTTGATTTAATTTAAATATTTATTTTAAAGTTTAATTAGTTCAATTATATATTTATTAATACATATTTTCATTAAAATTAATTTTCTATTGATTTTTTATATTAAATCCTTCTATACTTAGGAAATTTTCTTTTTAAAACCCGCATTTTTATCACCTCTACATTTTTTATTTTAAGTTAAATTCTTAGAAATATTTGATAAAAATTGGGTAAAATATATTACATATTAAGAATCATAAAAATTTATATTATATAATTAGGTAAGATTTCTTTTTTTCATATTAATTAGTTAAAATATTAAAAACTAATTACTGTGATTAAGGTTAAAATGGGGTTTTGAGAATTACATATTTGTGTGTCAAAATTAATTTTCAACACACATGTGATATTTAATCAATAAATTTAATTTAATTTTTAGATTCAGTGGGTCAAAATTTTATAAAATGTATCATTTTAATTTTATTCATAAATGGTAAATTACCTAGGTAAATATAAGGAGAATAGTTATCATGGTGAAAAATAAAACAGTAAAAGTGAGTAAATATAGAGATTAAGAAAAAAATGATTATTTTTGGTTTTGGAGGTTTATATGAACTATATAATCACTCTAATACTTTTTTTGATATTTTTAGGGACATGTCATAATATTTACTTCCCATTATTGAATAGTTTTGGGGGTTTACAAAAATGGCATTCCTTCTAAATTATAAAGGGGACCTCCTCCCTTCACTTTTTCAAGCCTAATAAGCCTTTTTTTTCTCAACAAAACCATTCCAAAATACTTCCCCAACAAACTTATCCACTTTATAAATCTTTTTTCTTCCCAAAATACCAATCCTAGGGTCCTTAAAAAGGTATCCAGATGATTCTTTTCTAAGTGAAGGTAATTATATTGACTACATACTTTCATATTAATTCTTCACATACATCCTGTATTCATGTCCAAATAAATAAAATATAAAAAAAAATTATCCAAAATATTATGAAATGTTATTATGTAGATGGAATAACCTATATACATATCCTCTTCCATTAAGTGGGAAATTAAACCATCGACCATGCGTAAGTTCAACTACCACCTCATGAATCGAGGTAATTTATTTTCCATAACATCATCTAATGAAATGATATAATGATGGGTATAAATTATATATATGGTATTAAAAATATAATTATACTTATGTAATTTTAATATTAAATATAGCTTAATACTTATCATTCTGTGGGAATACGATAACATCACTTGTGTGTATGATATACTATTGTCTCACGGAGCGATGTGATTCGTTATTCAATTTTGTTTTAAAATGGTTGTAATTAATTTAGGTTTAAATAAAATATGTAATATATATGAAATAAAAATTATTATATAAATTTAATATTTTATTTTAACTTCATTTTCTTTCATCCTCTAGGAAAATGAAAAAAATGTTCATGCATACGTACGGCCAACCATCTCCATGAATGGTGTAATTCATTATTTATCTCTTGTATTAATGGATTTATCTAAATAATTATATGAAGAATATATATTATATTTATATGATGTTATCAATTCAATATATAATTGAACCCAAATAAAATTATAAGTATCAAAAAGGGGAAACCAATACACCTTTGAATAATGAAGTAGTTATTTTCTTAAACCTGATTATAATACGAAATTGTTAATAAGCAGGTAAAAAAAGTCATATATAATCATATATGGAATTAAAAATACTATTATAGATATTTAATATATATATATATATATGTATATATATAATGAAATTATATTTATTAAAATGGATTTTTTAACATTTATGGAAGAAGTTGAGACTAACGATAAAGGATATCTAGCCTCACTTTTATTTTTGGGATACATATTAAATATTCACAAATCATTTATTTTGTGTGTTTTATATACTTACCCTTTTAAATTTTATATCATTAATATGATTCCTTTAAAGATATTTAATGTTCTATTTTACCTTCTTCTTTAATGGGGATTACGATTCAAATGTTACCAAAGAGATAAGGGGTTTTCTTCTAACTTTCAATTACATGAGACACATGCCTTATACATGACTTTTTTATTTTACGTGGTGTATATATTTCCCATGAATTTATTTTATGATCATTTGAATCATAATTATCGAATATACATATCCAACTAATTTTATTGCTTTTATGGAGCTTAAGATTCAATGATTCCAAACTAGTAGTGGTTTAATTTTACAATCTCATTGTTTAATGGGATTATTTATGATATGCTTCCAATGATGAGATAGTATGACCTACCTCTCAATATAATCATATATTTTAAATTAATATTGTTATTTGATAAAGATACATATTTCCCTTCATTTTACTCTCTTTATTTACTCATGATTCCAAAAAATATGTTTTTATGAAAAAATAGAATTTATTTCTCTCTTTATTAGAAAACCCTTTTTCTTCCATATTATAATTTTTTAATTTTTTTCAAAGAATTATGTTAATATTATAATAAAATTTAAATAAATGTGTTCCCATTTTTTACTTTTTTAAAAATGGTTTGAAGTGAATATTATTGTTTTCTTCAAAACAAGGCGCATTTTGATTTTAATAAGAATATAAAAGGAATAATTATATTAATATATATGTTCTAAATGATATTTCCCATTATCATGACCACTAAATGTTTTAATGATATATTTATTAGTTTTAAATGTTATTTTTCAAATAAATGGATTTTCACAATTTTTGTGAACATTTACTATTATAAGGTAAATTTCCAAAGTGAAATGGTTATTTTCAACAAGATTGGTTCTAAGTTATCATTAAAAATCATTTCACATCTAAGACAATGAGTGTTGGTATTGATTATGTAAAATTGGGATATGATCCAATTGTACCATTCTTATTATTTCATTTGATGATTTACTAATATGATAGAGATATGTTGAAGGAAACCATTCCTTTTACATGGGTTATGTTATGATGAATTGATGAGATTATTATGAAATACATTTCCTTTATATCGTCCATGATATGAGGAAATGATTATAAATCCCATTTAATTTTTTAGGATATGCAATAATGAAATGTTTTTGAAAACCACTTCCTTTTTATGGGCTATGATAGGATTAATGTTTTATGATCTTGAGGCACACAAATGTATGGATTATATGATGGGTTATACCTATATCCCTCTCCAATTCATTGGTATTTTTTTATATCCCATGATATAATGATGATAATCAAGACATTGTTCTGGATATTCTTTGAGAAACAGGATGATCTGGTTAATCCACTATGGGAAGCTGGTGTGGATGCCTAATCCGTTATGAATAGGAAACATGTGTTGATACCTGATCCATTATGATATGGGAAGAAGGTGTTGAATCTTGATCAATTATTTTTTTATAGTCTTAGATTTTAATGTTGACATAGGTAATTGTTTCTATAATTATGATGGTGCCACACTTATAGGACAATAACATGAAGTTCATGATTTATTTATGATCATTTTTCACTCTTACATATCATTTAATTAAAAATGAAAATGTATTATTCTATGGATAATGATTATGATCCATAATATATTGGGTATGAACATTATTATTTTTATTTATAATCTCTTCCCCTCATTCTTATCTTACTGAGCATATGATCTCACCCTTTCTAACATTCATTTCCACAGCTTATGAAGAATGTTTTAAGAATGAATAATCGAGGAATATTACAAAATGGTAAGATCTTTATGGGAGATATTGAATATCATTCATGAAAATATATGATTATGCATCTAGTCACCAAAGGCACTAAAACTTTACAATAATAAAGTGTGTGTTTTTGAAATGTATTTAATATTCATCTATTAAGATGTAATATCTATATATAAAATGCATGGGTCATTATACATATCCAGTAGTCATAACTGTTATGTAAAAAATATGGGGGAAAACATGACTATGTAATATAAGATAAAAATATCATGAGACCATAAGTTGAAAAAAATGATTCTTTATTATATATCATGGAATAAAAATATACGACCAATGAAATGTATTACAAAACATTCCTTATAAACATATAATGAACATTAAATAAATTCTTAAGATAGAATAATATATTTATAACCAGTAACATATTAAAAATTTGGAATAGTTTAAAAACAATTAAAATCTTAAAAAAATTACCGGCGTGAAAATAAAAATTGGAAAAAATTATGAAAAGTACAAGTATTTACACCCTTTAATATTGTGAAGTAATCCATTTTTTGACACACTTTTTTTGTGGAATAATCAATGCATGTCAACACATAATTATTATATGATATATAAAAACATTACCATTGAATTGGTGGGAGATATAGGGAACCAACCATAATCATATATACATAAGAGTTCCATTTTAAATCAAGTCATTCATCTTATCATAAAGAACTGTTTTGATGAAAATGGGTTTTATAATGTTTCCAAATAGTATCAAATAAAAAAAAGAAAAAAATTATAATTTGATACTAAAAACATAATCACCAAAAAAAGAATATATCTAGTGATTTATGAAACATTACTTCATTCGATAAGAATAAATTTAAAATGATAAAGAAATAATAAAAATGTTTTTTTATAAAAAAAATTTCTAATATCATCTTAAAAGTATATTACTATTGAGTCATATTCAAAAAAACCATTTTTATTAAATTGAAGAGAAAGAAACTGAATTTTTTTTGGAAGATGACTTAGAGTAAATTATCAATTACTAAAAATAAATTATAGGTCATAAGGTGATGAAGAAGGCTAGGATATATGATCACTGAGAGGAAAATACTTCAATATATTTGAAAATCCCTTTATTGAAAACCAACATCATTAAAATGTTATATAAAAATTGGTTTTAAAATAAATGGAAATATAAGGATCATTAGAGGTATAAAAAATTGAGTTTTCCATTGAGGAAAGAGTACAGTGGTAACCAATAAAAATATAGATATAAAATGGAAAATACATTAAAATAGATATGAGTTATTATAAACAAAACTTCATTTCCCCATAATAAAAAATTTCTAATAGAAGAATATTTTGGTGAAAAAATTATTTCTTTATAAAGGAAGACGGAAAAACATAATTAAATTTTAATTGGAATTATACAATCTTATTGGAAAAGGTTTTAGATAAAGAGAAGTGATTATAACCCAAGGGGAGGATTTAAGTCATGAAAACCCCTTACCTTTTCTCCAACTAATTTGAATGTGAACTATCCTTTAGTATAAAAAATTATTATCTTAATAACATATTTTATTATATTATTAATTTCTATAAAAATAATAATATTCCTCTATAAATATTCATTTCATTTTTATTTGTTAGTTATCATCTATTTTTGAAATCGAGTGCCAGAAATATTGACCATTTTGAACTGATTATGTAATGGAAGTGTTGTTGGGAATTTTTATACCAATTTTAATAATCACGTGATCATTCTATGTACTAGAATATATGTATTAATATAATTTATATATTTTTTAATTTCATTTCTTATATTTTTTGTAAATGTTTTGTGATGATGAAATTAATGTTGAGATCATTTGGTGAGTTTTATGAATAGAAGGTTTTTTATTTAAAAAAATTAGTGGATATAAATATTGAACCTAGAATCATTTTTACATATTGAATAAATTGTTATTACATTTTTTACTATATTTTTACAGAACATAATCATCCAAGACATAAACATTAAAAAGCCACTCATGTATGTGGTATAAACAACTTAAACAAGTGTGTGTTATTATGAATGAATGAGTAATATGACATTATTATATAATGTTAATATAATTCTCATAGGGTCTTGAACATATCAGAATTATCATATATCATATTTAAACTCATTCTTGTATCCATCCATGGTGGGTGGTTTTGAAAAATAAAATTTATTTTTCCTGGAGGTGATAGTCTACCAGTACGCACTATTAACAATCCCATTTCTCATTGAATGGGAATTATGATGTTATATAAAAAATGATCATTTAATAATTATATTTATAACACTAAAAAATAATTTATTAATAATATACATCCTTATTACCATTATTTAAATACATTTTTGTAAAAAATAATATATTTTGTCACGGAGGTAGTGGTCCACATGTTCACACGATCGATGTTATTTTATTTTAATAGTGGTTTGAAATCATTGAAAATTTGTTGTTTGATTAATATAATGATATTTAAATATAATAATAATACATAATTAATTATATTAACAATGTTTTAAATTATTTTACCAAGGTTTATAATAAAATAAAAGACTAAGATAATGTAATAATCACATTGGATGTTTCAGTTCTCGCTTGGGAAAATTATTGTAAGTGGAGGCCCTAAGAAAACATATTCAAATTAGAATATTAAGTATGTGTGAGAGGGTTATATTTGTATAATAAATGAATAATATAAAGGATTAATTCTATATTTAATTTTATCACTTAATGGGTGGAGAGGATATCCTTTTATAAGAGAAGAAAATGGAACTTTTGGAAACACCTAATTTTTTAATAATTCAATGAAGATATTCATGTTTCTACATCTCAAAATTGAAAAAATATTTGTTTTAAGAGAAAATATATTATAATACTCTCTAATACATTCATTTTTTTGAAATTTTATGATTAATTTAAGGACATAATTTTTACATTGAACCTTTTACCCAATTTTACATTGAGCTTGGTAATTACTTTTTAACCTTAGTAATTAACATTAATAACATAAATTAACATTGGAAACATTAAAATAATTTTATCTGTGTGATTTCAAAATTTAAATAAATTTAACACATTATATTTTTTAATGTTGGAAATATTAATTTTAAAATAAACAAAATTTATTGGGTAAAAATAATTTGTAGAAAAATAAAATTTAAATACTTAAATTTTTATACACGAGAAAATTATATGGGAAACTGATTTTAAGAAAAAAAATTAATTTTTTAAAAATAATATATTGTAGGTGGAATTAAAAGAAATAAAAAACTGAATTTCACCATCTAAACACTTAATTATAGGAAAAGAATGATTTTTTTAAATAAAAATTTTAATTTAGTTTGAAAATTATTCGACATAGGATTATAAGTTCAAAAAATATTTATAAATTCTTAAATTTATTTATTAAACTAATATTTTTATTGATTTTTAAGATTTTTAATCTTTAACCATAATATTTTATAATGATAAAATCATGAAAATTATAATCTTCATTAAAACAATACTTGTCAATTGAATGTAATCCAATTTAGAAAAAAAATTTCAAATGAAATGAATTTTGATGAGCATAATTTAAAAAATATTTTTATTTGATAATATTTCAATTTAAAAAAATATTTATAATTTAACAAATAATTTATAACACAATGGAAATGTCTTTTTTGAAAATTAATTTTTTCAATATTATCTCTTATTAATTATTTACATTGTAAATATTTAATGGTTTAACATAATAGTTATTATTATAAATTTATTTATAATTTTATCAAAATACTTCATGGTCTATTTTGATGAGTCATATCATGTAAAACATTTTATCAAACATAACTTCAATTTCACAAATAATTAGATTTTTTTCGTTATATTTTACATCAAAAATTATATTTACCTCGAAGCTTTTTTATATAGTGGAAATCAAGAGGGGGTAATTTTCATTCCTAACAACCTCATGTTCTAATGTATCTTCTTCAAGCACATGATTCGGCCACTGAAAATTACTAGATGAGTAGTCTTGTTCCATGATACCATATATCTTCCATCAAAACTGTCATATGTTTTTCATCATATGAGAGATCATGTTCCAATTTCATGACATATGAACATAGTACATAGGATGAGTCTTGAATTTAATTCCTAAAAATAAATACATGGAATACATAATGTACTTGGAATAGGTCTGGTGGTAGTTATAAGTAATAATATTCTAACAGACATGATCAAATATGTAAAGACCCATAATTTCTGTGAATTGTTTTTCTTAAATACATGGGAATTTTACGAGTCCGTAGTTTTTGACGGCGCTTGATTCTGAGGCCTGGTGTGCCCGGAATCAATTTTTAAAGTTTTGTTTGGGTATGTTCAGTAAACATATGTACGAGATTTTAAATATTTTGAACCGGTGCTCGGAATTGAAATCTGAGGACATCGTTGAACTCACAGCGTTGGTAATTGCTTAGTGAGACATTTACCGCAGTTGCATTCTAACGTGTTTGGAAGATAGTTTTGGGGGGGTTTTTAATTAAATTGAATAAAATAAAGTATAAAATTTATTTTATTTGGGTGGCTAAAACCTCCAAGGGGAGGTTGAAGGTGGGGTCCACCACACCCTAACCTCCCATGGGAGGTTACGGTGGTGGGGCCCACCCGATTATAACCTCCCTTGGGAGGATATTATTAGGTGGCCCCCACACGAGCTTTAAACCCCCCTTTAACCCTTTATAACTCACAATTAATTGGGGAGCCTCTTCACCATCCCTCATAAGTGTTCCACTCCACATAAATTAATTAATGATTTGTTAATTAATTATTTAAATTCATTCCAACCATTTAAATTAAATGGTTATGCTATTACTTTATTTTGGTTGGCATAATTCTTTGGTGGAGCCTTAGAAGACTTGAGAGAAAATCCTCTCAACGAAGGACACGATGAACTGTCACCATATTCTTCCCTCTTCAACCGGGGCAAGAAATAGAAGCGACACCCACGAAGAACGCCCAAAACATCTCCTACAAAGTTCATCCACGTCAAAGGAGAAGATGCCGCCTACGAAGAACGTCGCCAGAAACAACATCACCTCCTTCCACCGCCAACGAGCGACAATTGAGGTAGGGGTTATTTTATGATTGAATATTACCCTCTGTACCCCATCGTATGTTGTATGCTTTGAGAACCGAATGATATCACTGTAACGAGGAGGATTCGGACCGGACAAACATGGCCCGCCACTCCCCTTTTGTCTATTCTTGTTTGATGACGACACAGGCGATACATGTGGCGACCGACAACGAGTCGGCCATGAAGAAAGCTAGCGGCGCAAGGCCGTCGGGTCAACATAAGGGCGCGACACTGCCGTACACGTAGAGAACTGAGTCGCGGCCAAGGTGGGCCGTGGCGGAGCCGGAGGGGCGCAGTGCCATCGCACCGCACCGGAAGACGGGGGCTGCGACCACGAAGGGAACGGTGGTAGCATGGTGGGCGCGGCGTCGTCGCGCCGTGCGGAAGGGCTGGAGGCTGCGACCAGGCCGGGCCGCGGTGGAGGGGGAACGGCTCTGTCGAACTATGTGGAGCAGGGGAACCACGACCATAGGCCATAGTGGACAACAGGGGGCAGCCGGCTGAGCCAGCCACCGGTGCGCACAACAGGCGGGACCCCTCGGGTCCCGTGGCTCACCGAAACCGGCGCCTAGTGCCGGTTCCTCTAGATCGGAAACAGGGGGGACGCGTCACCCTCTCCCATGCGTGGCCAACCAAGATACATGGGCTGGCCAGCCAGGCCACGCGGGTCGGGCTGCCATGGGTCGAGCCGCCTTGGGTCGGGCCCCCTCGGGCCAGGCCGCCTCGGCTGGGGCCACCCTCGGTTCGGGCCACCCCCTTGGATTGGGTCGGACCTGTGGATCGAGTTAGACTCCGGTTTGGACCGGGTAGGGCTAGGTCGATCTGACTGGGTCGGACCGGACCCGGACCCGCTATGGCCCGTTTACACCTTTTCGCCCATATCTTGGGCTACGAGAGTCCGTTTGAAGAACCGTCAGTGGCGCCAATATTCTTGGAACGAAGTTGTCCCTTTGAGAATACCCCACGGGAGTTTGGGGTATAGTTGAGATATGGTCGTTTTGGTTCTTACACGAATCTAACAGGGCCCCCAGGACTAAAAGGCTAATAACTAACAGACCGGGCGTCCGAATGATGCGCCGTCTGCTGCGTTGAGATCCCATTGATGAGATGGACCTTTGAAATACTTCTACTTGGGAATTCATGATAGTTGGAGTATCAAACTGTCACTTGTGGAGCGGATCCTCCCAGAGATGAGCGAGCTGAGTATGGAGACCTCGTAGCGGGGTGATACCTGACGACTGCTTGACCCATTCGACTCAGAGTGATTCGACTAGCCCATTGGGGAGAACCCAGTATTTGGAGGCATACCCATGGAAGAGGAGCACCAGGTATTTGGTGGCAGACCTGAAATACTCGATAGAGGAGTACCTCTGCAGGTAATTAGGGGGAGCGCCCAGTATTTGGCGGCAGACCCGCAGTAGAGGAGCACCTGGTATTTGGAGGCAGACCCGCGATACTCAATAGGAGGAGTACCTCAGCAATCCAAGGTTAGTGAGAAGCGCCTCTGTGTCATGACATGCCCACTGTTCTAAACAGAGGAAGAGTTCTCCAGGAGTCGTGGTTTCAATAATGAAAATCTGGGTTTGAGCTGAGTCAATGACCTTTGTGTTTTCCTTATGATTGAGATGGGTTACTAGATAACTTAGTTATATGTATGGGCATATACATAAGTAATGGTTATCCGTTGATTCATACTTTTTGGTTTATCCTTGTTGGATTTTGTGAGACCTTGAGGGTCTCGGGTACCCTACTGAGTATCATTATACTCACCCCTGCATGGGCTATGCCCGTACCTTGTTGTGTTGGACGCATACGATGGACAACGCTAACTGAGGTGGAATGTATGAAGACTGGATAGTACCCAGAGGTGGACTGCATGATGAGTCGGTACCCGGAGGATACGGACGGATGTGGAGCTCTGAGGAGGCTATATGTACCTACCCTTCAGGTAGGATCCATGGTGGACGATCCAGGAGCTACTAGACACCTTCCAGCTGTTTGTCTTTTAGTTCTACCTGTTTTTTATTTTCCTTGTACTTTACTCTGGGGCTTGTATTTCTGGCCCCCTTTAATTTCAGCACTACCTTTGTATTCAGTTTTACTTAGTGTTTTTCTTCTAGTTGTGTACTCTTATTTTGTGTGTTTACATTTTTAAAAATTAAATTTCTTCCCAACTTAGGGATTTACAACTTTGGTGCTAGTTGACAGCCCCTGACCTATGGAAGGTGGGCTTGGGTTAGTCACAGAATGGGCCTTGAGGATAGGTCATGACAAATTGGTATCAGAGGAGTCGGTTTTGCTGCAGAACATATGAATCTGATATTTCTTTTCTATGAAGCAATAGTGTTAAGGGTACTGAGTTTGGTTTTTAGTTCAGGGAGTCCAGTGTCGGTGCGGAGGCTGACGTATCTGTACACCAGGACCCTGACTACTGATTTCCGACTTAGTGCATGAAAACACTGATTGCGTGTTTGTTTCAAATGTTTTTATTTAAGTCATATCAACCATGTCATTTAACCAAGTATAATCATTTGACAGTGTCGCATCTGTTTCTTTCAGGATGCCTCCCTGTAGACGACCAGTTAGAGCTCTGAGAGTTGTACACACTGATAGACCGCTAAGCGATGAGGCCTCAGTGCAGGGCCCCTTTTTAGTTGAGGCACATTCACAGATACTGGTGGTTCCACCACCCATTGGGCCACAGATTCCACCAGCCCCAGCAGCAGACGATGCACGCCGCTTGAGCGCACTGCACGAGTTCCAGCGATAGAGGCCACCCAGGTTCTGGGGAGAGACGGAACCACAATCGGCTGAGGATTGGATGGAGGCTATGGTGAGAGTCTTCAGGATAGTAGGGACACCAGCAGACTACATGGTGATCCGTGCTTCCATCCTCCTTTAGGCAGCAGCAGGCAGATGGTAGAACCTGATGCTCCAGGTCCATGACGAGGTGACACTTATATGGGTAGACTTTGAGAGCCTGTTTCGGGCGGAGTTTGTATCATCCACCCTTAGTGCGGTGAGAATACAAGAGCTACTTCATCTGCAGCAGGGAAGTATGACAGTAGAATAATACTCAGCGAGGTTTACTAACCTCTCACGCTACTCCACAGATATGGTGTGGGACCCATTATTCAGGTACCTGACCTTCGAGCAGGGGCTTAGATAAGAGATCAGAGCTCATATGATCTCCCTCAGCATCCCAACACAGTCAGGGGTGTTAGAGAGAGCCCTCCTGGTAAAGATTTTCTTTGCTAAGCAGTCACCAGCAGTGACACCTACTACTAGTTGACACTCAATGGAGTCTTCTGCAGCTGGCAGTAGACAGATGACACAGAGGTCCAAGAGAACTAGACCTACAGGTGGTCGACCGCATGACTCAGGATCAGATGTGCGAGGCACCCGGAGTGGAGACAGAGCCATACATGTCAAGAGTGGACAATGTTACTCATGCGGCGGGCATGGTCACATGGCATGTGACTATCTGATCTGTCGTACAGACGAACAGTAGACAGTTTAAGGACCTACTGGGTAGAGGCATAGATTCGATCGAGGCGGTCCATAGGGATCAGGCGGACGTGGCAGAGGAGCTGGTCAAGCAGCTGGCGGCGGTCGACGTTATGAGGTACTAACGCCACCACCACGTGGAGGTCTACCCCGACCACAGGGAGCGGGTGGAAAAGGGATAGCTCAGCTTCAGGAAGCCGAGCCATAAGAACATGGTGCTCTGGAGATGATTCCATGTATGATCTGTGTCTACTCCACCTTAGCTGCAGTTCTTATAGACACAGGTGCCAGTCACTCTTTCATTTCCACTGCCCTCATTTGGAGGTCGGAGATTCCAATGGAGTCGTTGGCTCTATCCTTATGGTTAGAGACTCCTACAAGAGCAGACTCGACAATTACACATTCGTTTTGGCAATGCCATCTTACTCTAGGAGGTGAGAGCTTCGGCTGGGATCTTCTCATAGAGGCGTCGAGGCCTTATGAAGTCATCTTGGGTATGGACTAGTTATCTACAGTTCATGCTCAAATCTACTGTATTAGGCGTAAAGTGTGGTGTGTCAACACGGATGGGACCAGGTTCACCTTCACCGATGATAAAGGAACCTTTCTAGCGTAGGATAGACTTACAAAGAGGAGGTTGTAGTCGATCACTCACCAGTTGGCTTGCCATACCCTCAGAGTAGTAGATGTGGAGAGTCCGACTTATCCTGTAGTGGTGGACTAGTACGTGGATGTTTTCACTGATGATGTTCCAGGACTACCTCTCCATAGAGAGGTGGACTTATACATTGACCTGTACCCTGGGACGATATCGATATCTACTCCAGCATATCAGATGGCTCTCACTGATTTTTGTGGGCTGTGGGTAAAGTTGGAGGACTTGTAGGGGAAGGGATTCATCCGGCCTAGTGTTTCTCCCTGGGCAACCCTGATTTTATTCTCCAAGAAATAGGATGGGAGCTTGAGGCTCTGTGTTGAATACTATCTCCTGAACCAAGTGACTATGAAGAAAAAGTACCCACTTCTGAGTAATGACGACATCTTTAATATGCTCAAGGGAGCATGATAGTTCTCAAATATACACCTCAGATCAAGCTATAACCAGCTCAGATTTTGAGATGGGGATGTGAAAAAGATGGCCTTCACATGTTGTTACAACCATTATGAGTTCCTGGTTATTCCCTTCGGTGTAACCAATGCTCCAGTAGTGTTCATGAGTCTCATGAAAAGGATCTTTCAGCCTTACCTCGATCTCTTTTTTGTAGTCTTCATCGACGACATTCTGATTTACTCGACTATTGAGAAGGAGCATGCCTACCATTTTTACATAGTAGTGGATACACTCTGAGGGAACCATCTTTATGGAATGATCTCAAAGTGCCAGTTTTGGATTCGAGAGGTTCACTTCTTTGGACATGTCATCTCGGAGGCCAGAGTTGTAGTGGATCCAGCAAAGATTGAAGCAGTGCTTGATTGGGAGCCACCTAAGAGTGTGACAGAGGTACGGAGTTTCATGGGCTTGGATGGATACTATAAGAGATTAGTTCCAGAATTCTCCAATGTTTTAGCACCACTATCATCCTTGATGAAGAAGGGGAAACCCTTTGTATGGTCGGAGAGATGCCAGCAGAGCTTTTTGGAGCTGAGGCAGAGGCTGACTGGTGCCCCCATCTTGAGGCTTCCAGAGGAGGGCGTAGGGTATGTATTCTACTGTGACACATCAGGGACCGTACTCGGGTGTGTTCTGATGCAGGAGCGAGCTCTGATCACGTATGGTTCTCAGTAGTTGAGACAACATAAGCAGAACTACGCTACCCATGACCTGGAGTTAGCAGCAGTGGTCTTCTCCTTGAAGATGTGGTGGGACTATCTGATGGGAGAATGTTTTACTGTGTACTATGATCACAAGAGTCTCAGGTATATATTCTCTCAGAAAGAATTGAACCTAATACAATAGTGTTGGCTAGAGTTCCTCCAGGACTATGACTTCGAGATAGTCTATACTCCTGGGAAGGGGAACATTGTTGCAGATGCTCTCAGCAGAAGATCGTTCATTCAGATGATAGGAGAGGTGACAGAGCATCTAGCTACCTTATAGATATCCTTTGTGAATAGGGATGGAGCAGCCTATCTTTATCCTCTTATAGTCACACCTCCACTTATTCAGCGAGTCAGGGAGGTGCAGTGTGGAGATGTTGACTATGAGACGTGACGTGCTCATATATCCACAAGGCAGGCACCTGATGGATTTTCTAAAGGTGGGGAGCACGTCATCCTCTTCAGAGGACATATCCTGGTACCAATTTCACTTTAAGAGGAAGTGTTGAAGGATTTCCACACTTCCCCTCTAGTGGTACATCTAGGAGTGGCGAAGATGTATCAGGACCTTCAACGACAGAATTGGTGGTCAGGTATGAAGAAGTCAGTAGTAGAGTTTGTCTCATGGTGCCTCACTTGTGAGAAAGTGAAGGCAGAGCACCAGGTACCAGAAGGCTTGGTTCAACCTTTAGAGGTCCTAGTGTGGAGGTGGGATGGGATATCCATGGACTTCGGGATGGGTCTTCTGCATACATCTAGAAGTCACGACTTGATATGGGTGATCGTTGACTAAATCACCTAGTCAGCCAACTTCCTAGCGATCAGAGAGAAGGGCTCAGTAGAGAGCTTGGGATACCTCTATGTGCAAGAGATTGTGCATTTACATGTAGTACCTTCCTCGATTGTCTCCGACTGATACACACAGTTTACTTCTTGGCTATGGAAGGGGTTGTAGAAGGCTTTCGGGATGAAACTATGTCTAAGAACCACCTTATATCCTTAGATTGATGGTCATATTGAGAGGACTATTCAGACCCTCGAGGACATGCTCTGTGCATGTTTTCTCGACTTCGGTCGCAGCTGGGAGGATCACTTTCCTTTGGTAGAGTTTTCCTACAACAATATCTATCAATCCACCATAGGTATGGAACCTTTTGAGGCCTTGTATGGCCGGCCTTGAAGATCGCCACTGTGCTGGACAGACCCAGGGGAGTTAGCACTAGTGGGACCTGAGATGGTACGGGCTACCACAGAGAAGGTGCAGATCATCCAGGACCAGATGAAGACTGCACAGAGTAGACAGAATTCATATGCTGACAGGATACGGAGACCTCTGGAGTTCAAGGATGGAGACCACGTATTTCTACAGGTCTCACCTCGACGAGGTTTGTGGAGATTTGGCCGAGGTGGAAAGTTATATCTACAGTTCATCGGAACTTTCCAGGTCCTCAGCAGAGTATGTGAGGTTTCTTACCTCTTAGCTCGTACAACTCAGTTGCACCGGGTGCACAACGTCTCACATGTATCTCAGTTGAGGAGATACGTGCCCAACCCATTCCACATCATCGATCACAGGAAGCTGGACATCGATGACGAGGCGACTTTCACGGAGGTTCCAATGGATATTGACGATCAACAGGAGTAGGTCCTGCGTGGATGGTCGATACCTCTAGTGCGCATTCGCTGGTAGCACCAGAACCTCTAGGAGAGAACATGAGAGCGGGAGGATCAGATGCGTTCTCAGTACCCCCATTTGTTTCCTTAGTTCAAGTTATAGATTACGAGGATGTAAATACCTGAGGTGAGGAGAATGTAAAGGCCCAAAATTTCTATGGAATTTTTTTTCTTAAATACATGGGAATTTTACGAGTCCACAGTTTCTAACAGTGCTTCATTCCGAGGCCCAGTGTGCCTGAAATCAATTTCTGAAGTTTTGTTTGGGTACTTTCAGTAAAAGTATGTATGTGATTTTACATCATTTGAACTGGTACTCGAAATTGAAATCTAAGGGCACCTTTGAACTCAAAGCGTCGGTGATTACTTAGTGAGACCTTCACCGCAATTGCGTTCTCACGTGTTCGGATGATAGTTTTTGGGGGTTTTAATTAAATTGAATAAAATAAAGTATTAAATTTATTTTATTTGGGTGGTTAAAACCTCCAAGGGGAGGTTGGATGTGAGGTCCACACCACCCTAACCTCCCATGGGAGGTTATGGTGGTGGGGCCCACCCGAGTATAACCTCCCTTGAGAGGATAATATTAGGTGGGACCCATACAAGCTTTAAACCCCTCTTTAACCCCTTGGAACTCCGAATTAATTGGGGAGCCTCTTCACCTTCCCTCCTAAGTGCGCCACTCCACATAAATTAATTAAGGGTTCATTAATTATTTATTTGAATCCATTTGAATTCATGCCAACCAATTGAATTAAAGGTTATGCTATTACTTTATTTTGGTTGGAATAATTATTTGGTGGAGCCTTGGAAGAATTGAGAGAACATCCTCTCAACGAAGGACATAAAGAACCATCACCATCTTCTTCTTTCTTCAACTGAGGAAAGAAAGGGAAGCGACACCGACGAAGAATGCCCACGACATGTGCAATGAACTTCATCTGCGTCAAAGCAGAAGACGTCTCCCGTGAATAATTTCGCCATCAACGACGTCACCTCCTTCAGCCACCAACATGCGTCAATCGAGGTAGGGGTAATTTTATGATTGAATATTACCCTCTGTACCCCATAGTATGTTGTATACTTTGAGAACTGAATGATATCACCATAACGAGGAGGGTTCAGACTGCACGAACAGGGGCCGACCCTACTGTTTTGTTGGTTCTTGTTTGATGACGATGGAGGCGGTTCACGCGGCGACCGAAAATGAGCCGGCCGTGAAGAAAGATGGCAGGGCAAGGCTGCCGGGTCGCCACAAGGGCGCGACACCGCTGGGTCGCATAGAGAACCGAGCCGTGGCCAAGGCGGGCAGTGGAAGAGCCGGAGGGGTGCATTGTCGTCGCACCACGCCAGAAAAAGGGGTCGCGGCCACGAAGGTCGCGGCGGTCGCACTGTGGGCGCGGCGTCGTCGTGCTGCGAGGAAGGGCTGGAGGCTACAGCTAGGTCGGGCTGTGGCAGAGGTGGTATGGCGCCGTCGAACCATACGGAGTAGGGGAACCATATACATAGGCCACAACGGACAACACATGGCGGTCAGCGGAGCCGGTCGCCGGTGCGCAAAACAGGCGGGACCCGTCGGGTCTCGCGGCTCACCAAAACCGGCGCCTATCACCGGTTACATCGGATCACAAATGGGGGGGGGGGGAGGCACCCCTCTCACGCGTGTCCCGCCAAGCAAAGTGGGCAGGCCAGCCAGGCCACGCGAGCCGAGCCGCCACAGGCTGGGCCGCCACGGGCCGAGCCACCATTGGCCGGGCCGCCTCAGGTGGGGCCACCTCGTGCCGGGCCGCCCTCGAGTCGGGTTGCCCCCTTGGACTCGGTCGGACCCATGGATCGGGTCAGACCCCAGTTTGGACCGGGTTGGTCTGACTGGGTCGGACCGGACCCAGACCCACTATGTCTCGTTTACACCTTTTCGCCCATATCATGGGCTACGGGCGTCCGTTTGATGAACCGTCAACGGTGCCAATATTCTTGGAAAAAATCCGTCCCTTTGAGAATATCCCACGAGAGTTTAGGGTATATTATAGATAAGGTCGGGTTGGTTCGTACATGAATCCAACCAGGCCCTCGGGACTAAAAGGCTAATAACTAACAGACCGGGCGTCCGAATGACGCACCATCTGTTGCATTGAGATCCCATTGATGAGACAGACCTTTGAGATACTTATATATTGTACTTAATGACAGTTGGAGTATCAACTTGTAGCTCGTGGAGCGGACCCTCCTAGAGACGAGCGAGCGGAGTATGAAGACCTAGTAGCTAGCTGAGACCTGACGACGGCTTGACCAATTTGACTCGGAGTGATTCAACTAGCCTAGTGGGGAGCGCCCGGTATTTGGTGGCAGACCCATGGCGGAGGAGAACCTTGTATTTGATGGCAGACCTGCGGTACTCGACAGGAGGAGTACCTCTACAGGCTATTAGGGGGAGTGCCCAGTATTTGGTGGCAGACCCGCAGTGGAGGAGCTCCTGGTATTTGGCGGCAGATCTGCGGTACTCGACAGGAGGAGTACCTCAACAGTCCAAGGTCAGTGAGAAGCACCTCGGTGTCATGACAGGCCCACTATTCTCGACAGAGGAGGAGTTCTCCAGCAGTCGTGGTTTCGATAATGAAAATCCTGGTTTGAGCTGAGTCAATGACTTTTGTGTTTTCCTCATGATTGAGATGGGTTACTAGATAACTTAGGTATATGTATGGGAATATACCTAAGTAATGGTTATCCATTGATTCAGACTTTGTGGTTTGTCCATGTTGGATTTTGTGAGACCTTGAGGGTCTAGGGGACCCTACTGATTATCGTTATACTCACCCCTGCACGGGATATGCCCGCACCTCGTTGTGTTGGATGCAGACGACGGACAACGCTGACCGAAGTGGAGTGTATGAGGACTGGACGGTACTTGGAGGTGGATCTCACGAAAAGTCGGTACCCAGAGGAGACAGATGGACGTGGAGCATTGAGGAGTCTATCTGTACCTACCCTTCAGGTAGGATCCTTGGTGGATGATCTAGGAGGGGCTAAACACCTTACAGTTTTTTTCTTTTAGTTGTACATGCTTTGTCTTTTCCTTGTACTTTTTTGTTGGGCTTGTATTTCCGTCCCCCTTTACATTCAACACTACCTTTGTATTCAGTTTTACTTTGTGTTTTGCTTCTAGTTGTGTACTTATATTGTGTGTGTTTACTTTTTAAAAAGGCAATGTCTTCCCAGCTTAGGGATTTAAGCCTTTGGTGCTAGTCGCCAACCCCTGGCCTATGGAAGCTGGGCTTGGGGTAGTCACGGCATGGGCCCTGAGGACGGGTCGTGACAAAATATCTTGAAAGTACTGATATACATTCAGATTAATATCATTTTCTTCTAAAATATCGTAACCTGTGTCAAATGAGATATACATAGGAATACATTTTCTCTAACATCAAAATTTAGATCACAGTGATGATTATCTTAATAGTTGTTCTATTAAATTTCTTCTTCTTTCATATTTCACTAATTATATTGAACCTTATCTAAAATTTCATAGATAATGTCAGAAACTATAATCTTTGTCCCCAAAACATTATCCCAGCTTTTTAGAGAACTACATCACTTCTCATACAAAACCTCATAATGTTCCATATGAATTATATAATGGAAACTATTCTTATATGATAACTCTACCAAGGGAATGTGTTGATCCCAACATCCTTGTAAATCCATCTAACAGGATCTTAGTATATCCTATAGTGTTTTGATGGTTCTCTCATATTGATCATCTATCTGAGGGTGATAATCATTGTTAAAACTCAAATATTTCACAAATTATTTCTAAATAATTTTCTATAATCATGAGGTAAACCATGGATCTCAGCAAAATAAAGTGTAAAGTGTAACCCCATGAAGTCTTACCACTTCTCTTATATATATATATATATATATATATATATATATTTGTAAGTTGTTCATGGGAAAATCATTATTTATGGAAATAAATTCATCGACTTTGTAAGTAAATTTACTACAACCCATATGGAATTTTTACAAATATATGTTATAGAGAGTTTATTGACTATGACCATGGTAATGTTTTCTCTTTTCCATATAGTTATGGGTAATGGTTGCATCATACCTTTAGGATTATATCATTTATCCTTAACATTCTGTTATTATGAAGCATCAATATATATACACTGAAATTTAATTCTTCATTTTATCCCACCATATGTGTTTATTTAGATCTCTATACAGAATTTTTTATCCAATATGGATAGAGAAGGATGATCTATGTACATCATAGAAAATTTCCTTCTTTAGTGATGGTATAAATTTGAATCATATCTGAGCTCAAAACCATATGACAAAATATTTATCAAAGTTAAACTCTAGAATATTATCTACTTTTTATGTAGTTCAATATCATTAAATGATATTCTTTGATATTCACATGAATGGATGGTTGATAAGTCACTTGGTCAAGATATGATTTATCACCACTCATTTTGAATTCAATAATCATACATTGTAGATCCATGAGTATTGGGTCTTTTTAATTCCCCCTCATGGATAGAGTAGCATGATCTTTTCCACTCAGAGCAATATGCACCTTGTTTTGCTATCTAGGGTGATAATTTTTAAGCATTCATAATCTTTTATTTACTCTAACTATGTACTTTGGAAAAAGTTATTTCTTTTTTTGTGGAGATATATTTCAATATATTGAAATAATTACGTATATAAATATATTAATAATAAAGGTAATGAATATAAATTTTCAATGCAAGGTCACCCCGACTAATTCCAAATCATGAATCAGGTAATTTTTCTCATGAGTTTTTAAATAGAGGGAGGCATAAAAAATTTCCTTTTATTTTTTCATGAGGATTAATCATAAGGATTCATAATAAGGATTATAATGATAAATAATAGAAAATTACAAACTATTCATCACTATATTTTAATGTAAGAACATGTGTAGTGACAAATATCTTCATAATCTCCCAAAATCTTTCCTCACATTCTATTTTCTTGAAAAACATCCCTCACATATGGGTTAATTTTTTTGAGTATATTGGATATTCATGATATGTTTCTCTTAATATTAATGTAGTATCTAGATAATCTAATAAAAAAATGATCTCATTCAAAGAGGTTGGTATTAAAATATTTTAACTACATGAATCATTTATTATCTATAAATATATGCTCACTGGTGATTACATAAACTGTAAACAATTATCATTGAAACCCAAGTTTACAAATTATGAACATAGCATATAATTTATCCTTTCATATTGTCATCAACAAAATTCCAAAATTATCTTCATGATTATCCTCTCTACTAGAATATATGAGAATGTCATCAATAAATAGTACAATATATTTTCTAAGGACAACTCTAAAGACTATGTTAATCAAATCCTTAAATATAGTTAGATGATTACACTTCCCAAATGAAATAACTGTAAATTTATAGTTTCCATAGATTTTCTAGAAATATGAATTGGTTATATCATCTATCTTAACCCTAAATTGAGATATCCAGATCAATGATCAATCTTTTAGAAAAATTGACCTCCTCTGAGTTTTCTAAATTATACCTCAATACAGGGAAGTGGATACTTGTTTTTTATAGTGATTTTTTTTGAGATCATGGAAATTCATACAATAACACATTTATCTATCTTTATTTTTTTATAAGAGGACTGATGAATCTCATGGTAAAGGATTAATCTATGTATAACCCTTTTTATGATTTTCTTGTAATTATATCTTTCATTACATTAATTCAATGGAATTGATTCTATATAGAGTAATTGAAATAGGTAATGATCTAGGTATGTGTTAGATTGAGAATTGAACCTCATGTTTTGGGGGAATACTATGATCATAGAATAAATTAAAGTTAAATAATGGGTGTATTCATTCTTAAGAACTCCCTAAGATTCATTTTTATTTATCCATGATTATTTTGTTACTTTAACATCTATAACCACACTATTTAATATGTTAAACCAATCCTTAATAATGGTTTTTTATGAAAATTTGAATAAACATAAGCATATCCACAAGGAGTGTCAAGATAGGTGAATAGTATTAAGACTACCTATCAAGCATCTAGTTGATGATCGAGTCAATACTCAACCAACAATGTTCATGGATATTACCCAATTGTTCATCTATTCAATAGATACATCCACTTGATAGTATCTAGATAATAACGTATTTCTAGGAAAACCACATAATATATAATTTACTAAAACATAAGGATATTGCCCAATACATAGACACATTCTTATAGTTCTCAAGATTGTTCTATAAAATAATAACCAGAATAAGTAAGCCTTCCCTCTGATAGAAACTAAGTAAATACAAGATAATGAATCATAAATAATACATTGATTTCATGGAATAATTAATACATTCCATAAATAATAGAACAAAAAGGATGAAAGATTTAAATTCATAGATACTACCAATATAAACATCATATTTAAAACACTGGTGAACATTTATCAATAACTATTATTCTATATACCCTCTTCTAGAAATCTTATATGACATAATAATCATTCTAAACTAGGTAATGGAAATAATAGTAGGGGTGAGCTCGAATATTATGTAATTGAAACATATCAACTTTTTATAATGGTTAGATCTCACATATGAATGAATAAATGAGTAAGGTAGTAAAGTCAGATAAAAATTTCAAGATAATGAGAGTGGAGAAAATTATTTAGCATTATTTATTGTGGAATAGGAACATAAGGCCAAAGAGAGGTTATCAAAAACCTACCTTAGAAACATATAATGACCCTAAAATCAATATATAAGAAATAAAAATATCATTATAACTTGGAATATCATAAAAATTTGGGTTATTATTAAAATAAGGAAATTTATGGAGAATTAGTGTCATAAATATACGCATAAGAGAAAATTGTGAATGGGTACATGTATATCCACTGTTTAATTTTTTTAGTGAATCAAAGTATGTTCACCCTTAATTTTTGCGGAAAAATCCAAATATGTCCAACATCATTGCCTAATGAGGTATAAAACCATATACAATTCATTATATGGAGATATAGGATATGACCCATTATCATACATACATATGGGTGCCACCAAAAATCAAATCATTCATTTTTTCATAAATATCCCAGTGGTAGAAAATGTGGTTCATATCTTTTCCAAATAGTATCACATAAAAAAAACATTATCATTTGATATGAAAAACATGATCACACAAAAATTGAATATATCACTTGATTTAAAAACCACTAATTTATTTGAGGAGAATCATTTGAAAATTGGAGGGAAATCAAAAAGGATTTTAATATAAATTATTTTTTAATATCATATTAAAAACATGTGAAATTTGAGTAACATAACATTTTTATTAAATTAATATGAATGATATTAAATATTTTCATTGAAAACAGATTCCGAAAAATATAACTTCATGAAAGATAAATCATATATCAAATTGTGATGTATAAAGGAAGAATATATGATTGTTTAATGAAAATCCTATAAAATATTTGAAAATACATTTATTGTAAACCCATGTTATTAAAAGGATATAGAAACCATGTTTTTATGATGAAGAGAAATAATTATATATATTAAATAGATGATAAAATAAATTTGTGTTTTACTTGGTAAAGGATGAAATTGGGAGGAAGTAAAAATGTAGATATAAATGGAAAATTCATTAACATAAACAAACATTACCCTCATCAAAATATCATTTCCCTAAAAAAATACTCATCAAGGATGAATAAATTGGTATTGAACTTGATTTAACTATAAATTAATGTGTAAATTCAAATTAACATTATCATATTTTAAATGTTATTGTATATGATTTTTTTTATACAAATTGAAGTTATTATGTTCCACAGTAAGGATTTGATCCATGAAAACCCCTTACCTTTACTCGCACTAAGTTGAATGTAATGTAACTCTATTAAAACAAAAATAAATTTATTAATCACCTATTTTAGAACATTATTAATTTATATAAATTTAATAAAATTTATTTATAAATATTTAATACATTTTTATTAGTTATTTATAATATATTTTTTAAATAGGGTTTTAGAAATCATGATCATTTCAAACTATTTTTTCAAGGGTGGTGATGTTATTTATTATTAACAAAAATTTAATCATCCATATATCTTAAATGGAAGTTTAATAAATTTATAAAATTAAATAGTAAATTTATATGTTCACTTATTAAGTGTTTTGGTAATGTTTTTTATGATCAAATTGAAGACAAGCTTGTTTGGGTTAGTTAAATGAATAAAATGTGATATATTAGTAATTTTAATTACATATTGATATAATGACACCATAATAATTTTATAATATTGATTAAATTATATTTAACTTTTTTACCTAAATATAACTTTCCTTGGTCATCAATGACATAAATATTACATTAATCATGTATGTGGTAAAAGTGACCAAAACAAGAGTTTTTTATAATGATTCAATGAGTAATAGAATTCTATTAATTAATTTAAACATAAAATTTAATGAATATTGAACATGTAAAAGGTATCATATATGATAATTTAAAAAAATCATGGAATCACTAGTTTTTTTAGTTATGAAAAATGAATTTTGATGTTCATGGAGGTGGTGGACCTCACGTAGGCACGATGAAAAATATCATTTCTCAATGAATTGGTGAAATGTTGTCATAGGAAAAATTATAATTTAATAATTAAATTTCCGACATGAAAAACTTATTTATTTATAAAATCCATAATTTTTACTATCCTTGAGATATGATGATGGGGAAAAAATCATCACGTCTGGGAGGTGGTAGTCTATATGTTCGCATGAAAAATGTTATTTTGTTTTATTAGTTGAGGGTAATGGTTAAATATTTATTTTATATTTAAAATAACTACATAAAAGGGTGATAATTAAAAATATCTTAATATGTTATATTTTTTCATATATTATTTTAGGGTTTAGTTAAATAAAAGAAAAAACTAATATAATGTAATACTCATGTTGGAAGCATGAGTTTTATCATAGAAAAATTCTTGGAAGTGATGGCCTTAAGAAAAATAAAGGATAAAAAAATAATATATAGGTGGGATAATTTAATAGAAGGTGAAATATAGATGTGTTTCAAGGATTAATTTGAAGGTGAATCTTAACATTGAATGGGTGTATACGATATTATTTTATAAGAAAAGAAACTAGAACTTTTGGAAACACCCAAAAAAATTATTAGTTCCATTACACTATTTAGGGGTCAAGGATAAAAAGAATAAGGGTTGTGTGGATAAAGCTATGTTAAAAAAAATCTCTCATGTATTCACTTTTATAAATGGTAATACTAATTTAATTCAATTCTTTTTTACTTTTAACCTTTTACATAAATTAATATTTATGGTGGAACTTAATTTCTAATCATAGTAATTAACATAGATATGGGAAATTAAGATTGTGTCCTTTTAATAATTTGATCCTTCAAATTTAAAATTTGAAAATCATTTTAACGAAATAAATTTTTAATTTTGTGAAAAAAAAATTTAAAATAAACACACTAAATCGTGTAAAAAACAGTTAGAAAAATAATTTATTTAATATTTAAATTTATACATAAGGTAAAATTATATTTGATATTTATTTTAAAAATATAAATTGATTTAAGAAAATTTAGTATGATTTAAATCTAATAAACAAAACATGACCATCTAAACACATAATTATTGGAAAATACATAAAACAATGTTCAAAAGTTAAACTTTAATATAGTTTTGACAATATTGTGCATTGGATAATTAGTTTAAATTATACATAAAATGCACAGTTTTGTACCTTAAATAAAATCTTTATTACTTAACAGGTTTTTTAATATTCAAGGATTTTCTTATATGATGATAAAATCAATAAAATTATAATTAAAAAATATATATTTTTCGAATGAAAGACATCCTTTTTTGGGAAAACTTAACAATCCATAATAAGTATGTTTTCTAGTGGGGGATTCAAAAATAAAGTGTATTTTATAAAAATTATATTCTGTAATTTGTATGAATTTCATTTAAAATAAAATAAATAATATAAAATTTTCATTTTATTGAAAATAATCCCCTTCAATATTAACTTGTATTAATTATTTTCTCCTAATTATTTACTTGTTTAATATATTTTTATATATTGTAACTTTATTAATAATTTTCTCATAATATGTTTTGGTTCTTTAAAATTATGTGTGGCATGAAATAGAAGTTATAGAACATACCATCTATGTTATAGAATATTGAATTTCATGATGTTACATTATATGCCTCTAGTACTGGTGATACTTATTACAACACATCCTAAGTTAGTTGGATGAATAACCAATGAGAAAAATTAGTACTATTTCATTATTTTACTCTTAAATAAATAATATTTATATAATTATGCCCTTTTCAAACTATAACTATAGGGGAATGAGATTATTCCATTATAGTCTATACACCATTTAGAATTGGTCAAGAATATTTTCTCTCAGGATTAGATAAAAAATTGTGATAACTCAATAGAAGTGGATTAGAGAACCATTATTATTGGATAGGAGATGAACGACTTATCCTACTTTCCCTATAAATTTCATCAATAAAGGATTCATCAGTTCCCATCCCTTACAAGGTTCTTTCACCACCATTGATGAAAACATAATAGGAAGGAATCCAATGACATCAATAAAATAATGGTTCTTCCCAACTATTTTCATCTGAGATCGATATATTTATAATAGATTATGGTTTAATATATTATTTTGGTTGTAGGTTATATCTCTATGAATAGAAATTATAAATTACCATATTATAAAACTTGCATAAAAATAGTTTAATTATTAACCATGGTTTATCTCATGAAATTCCCAAGGAGACTATGAAAAAAAATAGAATAAATTACAGAGAATACCATTCATGATTATTAAAAATCATTATCCTAGTTCGATGGGTTTTAATCAGAGCACCATAAGAACTCTTATAAGCCTCCCAATATTCTAGATTCTACCAACAATGGATGTGGATCAAAAGTGTACATTTTATAGATTATACCCATGGTAATCTTGTCATCCAGCAATAATATATACAAAATTATAAGTAATAAGAAATATGATAGTATTGAATCACAAGGTTAATTAGATTAATAATATTAAATGTTCTATGAAAATTAACCCATGACATACATGTCACAACCCCCTACCAATAAATATTCCACAATAAGGGGAGAGGGATAATGACCCCTTGAGTCCCCCCTCTAGTAGGCTATGTGTTGTAAACTAGCACCAAGGGTGTAAAATCACAAGAAATGGGAGGCATTAACCTCTATAATAATATAGGATTAGGTGATAAGATTAATTATCCACATGAAACTCTATAAAATAATTATAAAAGAAAGGAAAAGAATCCCAAAAATAATTTATAAATAATAAAAGTACAAATAAATATCTCCAAAAGTAAATACCCCAAAGAAAATCTAATGTAGTGATATAGTAACTATGAAAAAAGGCTTGAGTTATTACTATCCATCACGATCCATGTAATCATACAGGAAAGATGAAATTCAATTTATATACATTGGGTGATAATACAAGCATACTTTGTAGAAAAATTAGGTACTTTTGTGCACATTAGTATGAAGAAAAATAATTCACCCATAGGAAAATTGAAGAACCAACAACACCTAAATAGGTCAACTATCCAACCCAACCTCACAAAGGATTCCTCACAAAATAACACAAGACATGTATAAAAACATAATTAGAATCATATTGATAAAGGGTACCCTGAAGTGAATTCCCATTGATTTTCTTTTATCACACCCAAAACCATATGTATTTGTGCTCCCATATCTTCTAAATAACATATACCACCTTACCACAAGAATGGTCAAATAACATCATGCCTTTAGACACTTGGTCCACTACCACACAATATGGTCACATCTCATCTCGCCCGCTGACACCTAGTCCATCACATCATAACCATAACTAAATTAGTATGGTATCATGAATAAGAAGGACATCCAACTAATTCTCTCATCCTACCATGCATGACCCCCACCATAAGATGAACGATATCTTGGTTATATCACATACCTCCTGAAGACATATGGTCCAACACCTAGTGCACAAAAGACCTTCTACTATCATAAACTATGCATATATACTCTCCTTAAAGAGAGAGTGGGGAAGATAGGGTGTACAAACATCAATCCACATCATTGGGACATTGGGAAAACACCCTCTATATGAAAATTTGGGTGCTATAACATAGTGCTAAATTAAGGAGTGGTGTGTATAGATATCACAAATAATATACAATTATAAACAAATTGAAAAAGACAAGCCCAACCTATGGGTTCACAAAAAAATTATTACCAACTCACAACATCCCAAATTTTAATGCCACCACTAGATTCATTACACCACACCAGACATAATCCATATTTTTTTTATTTCCAACCAAACCCAATATCCATCCTATCATTTCATTATTTAGCATTAACCACATTTAACCACAAATTCCACTATTTATTTTTTTCATTATTCATTTACATCTCATTAATAAAACCAAAACCCATCCATTCCAATCATTATTAAGTTAATATTCCATCACTACCTAGTCATGTAGCATAATGAAACAAAACCTAACAAGTAGCTCATCATTCCCATTGAACCATCATATTGCCACCCCAAAAGGATGTACAAACAAACTATCACATCACTATCATAAAACCGTGGACATACAAACAATCACATAACTACCCAAAATGAAAGGAAAAATAAAGAATCATCTCACTATCCCAAAAGCACAACCTAATAATACATCACCTTCATTCCCCAAAGCATGGTGAAACAAGCCATCAACTCACCACCCCAAAATCACAGCCAAATGAACTATCACCTCATTTCCCCAAAATCATGGCTAAGAAAACCATCACCTCACCACCCCAAAAGCACATCCAAGAGAACCATATATCACTCCACATCATATCGTCACCACACATCTCCCCCCCATAACCATTTCCACATGTCACAACACATCAAATAATATTTTACAGATGGCATAATGGATATTTTATCACATTTAACTTTTTTAGGGTGTTAACACAAAATAAAAAACTATAGGCACAAACATTTCATCAAAAAAATATAAGTGGATAGAAAATTTCTATTTTTGAGTGATATCACAAAAATATTCAATAATTTTGAATGTTTTAGGTGTAACAAAATCTTGCAATGGGTCATTAAAAACTTTAAATTTTTTTCATTATCAATGATCGAACTCATATTTACACAATAATAAACACCAAGATAAAAGGAATTTAATAATACAATATGGATAATGGATAAAATTATGGAACAAATATGTACGATTGTTACGTATTATTTATAATTATTTTTTCAATTAAAGAATTACCCTGTGAGAAATTATTTATTCATTGATGGATCTGTCAATGAATCTATTTCGTACCTTTATTTTTTTGTAGTAATAAAGAATAAATTAAATATATCTATGATCTGCACATGTTCTACCAATATATGAACATCAATTTAAGAATCTATGGGTGTTAGAATGACAGATCATATCTCTTGTGTCATTCACCTTTTATTTCTCCAAGAATCACTTCCAAATGATTCAATTTTAAATCTCTTGACTTGAGAGTGGGAAGTGGAGGAATATATCTATATATTCGGTGTAGTTTTCTTAGAGAAGGGAGCTCTCAAGGAATTTAATATGATTCTGTGGATTTTATTATGCATAAGAAAAGAAAATGAATTGTCTCCATTGAAAAATAATATAATTGGATTTACATATTTATAGGGTTTGAAATAAATAAATTTCCATGAAAAAAATGGTTTTAATTAAAAAAATGAACAATTTTCCTTTATTATATATTTAACCCATTCATAACCCCACGTCTATAAAATTTTTTTTTCTTGACATGCATTAAACCCAAAAATTAAATTACATATTATTTAATAATATAATATTCAATATATATTATTTCTTAGCAGACCATTAAACTCGGTCCACCATTCCTCCACAATATTTTTCTAGCCATGAATAATGACTATTTATTTAATAATTAAATATCACTATATTATTCACTGATAAATAAATAAATATTTAATTCATTAAATAGAAAATAAATATTTTATTAAATATTTTTCATAAATAATATTCTCTCAAATAACTGGAGAATAAATATATATGATCACGAAAACATGAATGATTATTAAACCACACATGTGAATAATATTTATTCATCTTGTTAAATAATTAATAATATTATATTATTTAACTGAGATTCTAGACACACTTAGTGCATGACCCTCTATGCCTCTTTCCCAGTGGCATAAGAGAAGTAGCCTAAAGTTCAATGTTAGCCTATAGAAACATACCAAGGAACCCATAGAGAAATAAGATAATAATGTAATAAAATAATACCTCATACAGTTTCTCATTTTGTAATTTAATCCTATTACCGTGATATCTCTAATAAGGCTGGTTGCATGCTGGTGCCATCAACCTATGTGCTCGATGCCTCTTTCATTGAATTTTTATAAATTGAACGTCCCAACAGAACACCATGTCCATCGATTTATTTAGGCTATATCATCTCCATCCATGGTCCTGAGATATAATCTTTTTAATGAAAATAAGGGTAAAATCCTTTCTCACATTATTCATTAATGAAATATTACTCGTGGTGCAACTAATTAACCTACCTCACTACAAACATATGTATTCACGGTTTTGATCAATACATCAAAGTAAAAGACTTATAAACTCATTAATAATAATATTAAAGTCCAAGGATTAATACACATATTCATAACTAGGAACATCCAAGGGAACATATAAATGTGGGTTTTCTACTAGCGGGTCTCAGTCTCATAATATCCTACACTGGATATTACCAATGGCGTACACCATTAGAATTTTCCTCAAAGTATTATGAGTCTCCACCCTGGGTATCCTAAATCATTTGTGTTCCTCAAATTATTTAAAATAACTATGTAACACACACATATATATATATATTAAAGAACACTTTTGGGGAACTTTTGGGTTCTCATTATAGTGTAAAAATTCTATGACTATTCATTGTGACAGAAACTCTTCAAAAATTATCACATACTATGTTACATTGAAGAAAAATCTTTATTTTATAAGCATTTTTTTAATATTAAAAACTATGAATAAAAATTATCATAAAGTACATAGAATTTGGTTCTTTGGAACTAACTCCAATAGAGTCCCACTTGAACTAGATCCAACTGCTAAAAACCTTCATCCCGCTATCTCTCACATGATACTCATGCTTTTTCTGAGATTGTAATTTAGTTAAAGGGTACACCACATTTTATTATGTTGGAACAATTCTTAGTTAAACTTCACACCTCTGATAAAAACTCTATTGAGGTGATACTCCTAGAGTATGTTCTCTATCTATTGGTGTGACATTAGCTCTTTTACAAGTTCCATTGATGTAATATTATCACAATACATTGTGATAGGGTCTTTACTACTAAGTACCATATCAAGCTCCCTAAAAAAGTTTTGTATCCAAACAATGTTCTTTGATATAGAAGAATCTTCTATATACTGAGAATATACTATAGAATTAGCAACAATTGGCTTCTTTGAACACTTCCAACTCACATATCCTCTTTTGAGATAGAAAAAATACCATGGATGTGACATTAGATCATTCTGAACATATTTTAAAACAAGAATTAGTATAACCCCTAATAAATAACTCCTTGTATCGTCTATACACCTAGAATATATCGTTAGTTCTTATCAAATACATGAGGATAGCCTTCACAACAGAAAAATGCTATTCTGATGGATATTTTTGATATCCATCTACCATTATCAATCCATAATAAACATTATGTCTTGTATATAATATTAAATAAATTATTGATCTTGTCACTAAAGAATATTGAATATTTCTCATTCTTTATTTATCTTATTATGTTTGAGGACACATTTTCTTAGAAAACTATATACCGTGTGACACTTGTACTAATCCTCTCTTGGATTTTTCCAAACTAAATATATTTAGTATCTATTCAGTGTATATACTTTAATATATTCTAAGAAGCCTCTTGTATCTTTCATGAATGATCATGAAACCTATAATATAGGCTGCTTTACCTAAGTCCATCATAGAGAAACACTTTTTTAACAAGTACTTAATAGATTTTAAGACATGTATGTCATTTCCAATAAGTAATAGTTTGTCAACATGTACTACTAGGATAACAACTGCATTTCTACTAAAATTCTTATAACCACATGGCTCACATTTTTATTAATGAAACAAAATTTATTTGTAGCATCATAAAATTCAATTTTTCATGACCTAGATGGTTTCTTGAATCCATAAATGTATATATACAATTTGAAAATATTTTTGATATCACCTGGAGTCACATACCATTCTGGTTGTGTTATATAGATGTTTTTCTGAATGTTCCCATTATGGAAAACAATTTTGACATACATCTTCAAAATTCTATAGACATTGTAGGCTAATATAGAAAGTAAAATTATAATGTATTTTAACATCGAAAATTGTGAAACGGTCACATCTTACTCAATTACTTGATTTTTTTAAAACCTTTATCCACTAGCCTTACATTAAAGATATTTAATTTACCTTTCATATCTAGTTTTTTTCTAGAATACCAATTTTCATTCTACAGGATTTACATCAACTAGATCATTGAATAGTACCCAAACTTTATTATGATATAGAATCCATTTCAAAATTCATGTATTCTTTCTATCTTGCATCTTCTGAGATCTCTACATCCAATTTTTAATAGATAAGTTCATCATTTTCAACCAATAATGAGTCACCATCTATGATCACTAGAAAAATATATGTTTTTTATTTTATTACCTCTCTAGTTATCCAACATTTTACTCTTGTTTCAATAAATACTTCTTCCAAAAGGACCTATAGAATTAATTCCTATAAAACTCTTGTGTATCTTGAGAATCAACTTCATCAAAGATAATCTTATTCCCATTATCCTTTTTATGGATATTCTCCCTATCAAAAAATATGGATTTAATGGAGACAAGTAGTCTTTTATTTGAGGTTTTGTATTGGTAGTATCCCTTTATTCCCTTAGGATACCCAATAAATATACACTTTGTACCCAAGGGATCTAGTTTGTATCCTTGGAGGGCCTCAACAAATGAATCGCAGCCCCAAATATGTTCATTCCATAATATGGATTGAAATAAAATCCAGAAAGCAAAGGGAATTATGTTTGATTCTTTAGTTGGTAATCATTTTAATATATATTCCATATATTTTAGTATATATCCCTAAAAGGGCAATGTATGTTCATTATGACTGATCATCAACCATTCCATTTATAACTGGGTATGGTTCCTCCTTTCACTAACTCAATTCCATTATGGTGTGATAAGTGGGGTCAGTTGATATAATATTCCAAATTCAAGTAAAAATTTAACAAACTCTTGGTTATGATATTCAACACCTAAATTTTAACAAACCATCTTTATCTTCTTTCCATTTTTATTCTCTACTTCATTGTTTATTTCATTTAATTTATCAATGGATTTGGATTTATACCTCATGATGTAGACATATCCATATTGACTCAAGTCTTTAGTATGAGTTAACAACTAAGAATACTGTCTTCTAGATTCTCATAGAAATGTTACACAAACATTAGTGCGTACTAATCCTAAATTCTCTATGACCCTTTCACATTGTCCACTAAATGGTGGTTTGGTCATTTTTTCATGTAGACAAACACGAAATATTTCATGTGGTTTTCGCTCATAAGAATCTAAATAACCATCCTGATAGATCATTTTCAAACACTTTTCATTTACATGACCAAGAAGGTGATGTCATTATTGTGTTTTATATGAGTCATGTGAACATGATTCATTGTCTATTTCCAAAACTCGGTTTTCATAATTTAATACATAAATACTATTATTTAAATTCACTATACTATAACATATTTTGTCTTTATAAAACAAAAAACTTTTATTTACAAACATGAATGTAAAAACATATGCATATAGGAATGAAACATAAATTATATTCTTGGTAATAGTTGTAATAATATAACAATCCCTTAAAACTAAAATCATTGATGTTTAAAATTAATGGTTGTAATAAACATTGGCTAGAGCATCCAGCCTCTCACTATTGGTAGCCCACAAATCCACCTCTCCTTGAGAAATATTTTAGAATATAATTTTTCTTTCTTTTGGATATAGATGTGCGGAAAAAGCTATATATAATAACAAATTTGTAGATACTTAAAGATTACACTTGACAATGAACGCACCATTATCTTCCCCTTGTTTTTAGGAAAATTATTCTTTCAATGACCTTTATTTACACTTGCAAAACAAACCTCCTCCTTCTAATTTTCCTACCTCTATATCTTCCTTATCTTGGAAGTATGGTGATCAAGATCATTATAATTGTTATGATTCAGGGACACCTTCACCTTGTTCTTCCTTTTTTTATTCACCATAAGGGATGTAGGAACAGGTTCTTCTTTCACATAAAATTTCCTTTCATGGTATAGAACAATATGTAATTACCTTTTCCATTCATAGAAAAAAAATTTAGTGAGAAGGTTATTATTCTCAGTAATGGATCAATGTGATTTTTTACTTTACTTTATTTTTATTTCTAACAATATGATGAGAAGAGTATTAGTAGTTTATCTAATAAAATTTATAAAAATAAATAAATATTATATTTTATAATCCAATACTATTTCATTAAAATCCAGTAGCCCTCACTATTGTATTTTTTACATCCTATTTCTTTGGAATCATATTGTAAAGGGTCCATATTCCCCTTATCATTACCCCAAAATTGGTTGTTCAACCAATTTGAATGTTTTTAGTTGACCATTCCAAATTCCAATTTCATTAAATTGGATTTTAATAACCCTTTCTTATCAATTACACCAAGTACTACTTTAGCTATTAACCCTTGATATAAAATAATGTAATTCAACCCAAAAATCATGTTAGAAATCCCTGATATTTTAATTTAACCCAACTTTAGCGGTCCATGTACTTTGAACTATGGTTTGATTTTAACTAAAGTAGTGAAAGGATATACCAACATATTATAAATAATTGTGGAATTTATTATTAGGCATAAATTTATAATTACTATCTTTATTACATTATTTTTAATATGAATTGGATTTTTTATGTGATTGGACATATAATAGATAACATTTATGCATAATACAATTTATTTTAGTTTTATCTTGCATGCTTATTATTCCCTTAATTCATTTGATCATGACTAAAAAAATATATTGGAATAACCATGAAACTTGACATATATAAAATAATAAATTGGTATGATCATGGTCATTTAGTGATGGTTATTTTATATAGAAGATGAAAAACTAACCATCGACCTATGGGAAAACACATTGAACCAATTAAGGTTTGTGTTGCAGTTTTCCACCTATATACCTATGTATCTCTCTCAGATTGGTTTTCCTCATCTACAAACATGCTCTTCCTATACTATATTAGGAGATACCTATATTACATATTATTTTAGTAAAAAATATGTTGGTGGAAGGAGTTTACATAAATATACCATGGGAAAGTAGGCCCTTACATAATAAGAGGATAGATGGAATGGAGGCCAAAACCATAATTTAAAAATAAATTTAAATTAAAAAATAAAATACAAAGGTATGGTATAAACTCTTGATCATACATAACCATGCAATGAATGAATCATATATTAAAATTATCATTCAATTCTTAATCATTTTTATTCAACATATATCTATGCTTGAATTAATTAATTATCTTCATTTATTAATCAATTAATTAATATTCATTATCATCTGAATTTCCCTGAGAATATCATCTTCCATAATCCTAAATAAATAAATAAATTTAAGAAAAATAAATTGTACAATAAAATTGTACCTTGTAAAAAACATGGTGGGTACCCATCCAAACTACCCGTTGTGTATTATATTCATATAATGTTTACTCTTACGATATGTGGCTTACCAAACTTATCAAGTAATATCATGACGCATGCCATCAACTCAATGATCATTGTATTTTCATGATTACTCATTTAAAGTAGCATGTAAAGCTTCAACACATAGTGTAATAACTAAATACAACCTATACATGATATTCATATCTGAACATTATGTAGAAATTAATTAGATATTTATATATATATAAACCTCTCACATGGAATGTCCTGTCAACTTAATGACTATATGCAAGAACATATTGATAAGTTTTTAAAATTATGATAAATAAATTTTTAATTATGTATAATTTTGTATAATTACACGTTGTGTACAATCTAGAATCATGGTTGCTACTATTCTCACCAACTATCTGTGGAGCACACCTAGGGACTCAACATGTATCTATTCCATGGAAAATATTAGCGTACATGACGTGTACATGAGATGCATATAATGTGGTCTCTAAGTTACATAAACACCAGTCAGGTAGCCTATGTGAGAAGATACATGGCCCACATATGACTTAAGGACTCTACATCGTGTATCGAAGTTTCACAACATATACTCTAGCTGACTGTGAGCTAGGATGGTGTGATCAACATGCGGTGTATAACAAATTTGCAGTGTGTAATAGATTAACACACCTTGAATTAATTCAGAATTAATTCTTTTTGTATTAAAAATTAGTAAATGAAATGTACCTTAAGGTTAAATGAATTTTACACTTATGCTATCCAAACTATTTTATGACACCACCAAATAAGATCTTTAAATTTTTTTCATTCATAAAATTAATCAATTTAATTTTATTTTTGAGAAACGAACCAAAAGGAGCTGATCATTCAATTCATATTTAAGAAATATTAGATTAGAATTGAATACTAAATTAAAAATGTGTAAATCAATCAATGATCATTATACAACTATAAATAATTATGTGACCCTCGATGATACTACTTGAAGGTTTCGAGAGCAGTGGAAGAATCTGATGGGTCATGCCGAATTTTTTTTTCATGATTAATTATAAATCCAAGATTTAAATGAACATAAACACTATGATAAACTTAATTTAATCAAAGAAGAAATAAAATAAGTAAAACTTTAGAACAAAATCATAGTATCATCACCTATTATTTAAAATTAATTTAAGAAATTAGACAATTATCTTGTGAAAAATTATTTCTTCATTAATGGATCTCACATCAGATTTAATTCTTGTAATCATATCACTGTAGGAATCAAGATTATATTCCCCCATAAGGTGATCCACATGTGTTCCACCAATCTATGAATGTTTTTCTAGGAATCTCCAGGTTCTTTCAAGATAGATCCCACCACTTGCATTATTCGCCTTTGATCTCCTCAAGAATCAATTAAAAAGGATTCTATTTGATCTCCCTTACCTCGAGAGTGGATGGTGTAAGAATATATCTCTCAGTTCATTATAGAGTTCTTGGATAAGGGAGCTCTAAATGGATTTGATATGATTCTATATATTTCAATGTTCTCAACAAAAGAAAATGAAAATTATCTATTGAAAAATAATATGATTTTGTTTTTATACCACTAGATATAGAAATAAATAATTTCACAAGAATCCTTATTTATTTAATCTATTTAAATCCCAATTTCTATAATATTAATATTTTAATTATTTCGTTACATTCTCTAAACTCACAAATTAAAATAAATATTATTTAATCAAATAATATTCAATATTAATTATTTCTCACTGGACCATTAAACTTGGCCATCCATTCCTCCATAATATTTACCGGACCTATAATAATGAATCTTTATTTAATTTATAAATACCGCTACATTATTCCCCCATAAATAAATAAACATCACATTTACTAAATAGAAAATAAATATTTTATTAAATATTCTTGTTTGATAATATTTAATCGAATAACTGGTTATGAAATATATATGATAAGAAAAACATGAATAATTATTAAAAAAGTGTGGGAATAATATTTATTCAACTTCAAAAATAATAAATAATAATATATCATTTAACTGATATAATAGTTATACTAAGTGTGTGATCCTCTAGGCCTCTTTCTTAGTGGCATTATGCGAAGGAGCCTAAAGTCCATAGTTAGGGTCTAGGAACATGCTAAGGCTCCTAGAGAAAATGAAGTTAATGATGTAATGAAATGATACCTCTCATTGATTATAACTATGAAATATAATACCTTTATCCAAATATCTCTAATTAAGTAGGTTGCAAGCTGGTTCCATCAACCTATATGCCCTATTTCTCTTTCTATGACTTTCTGAAAATCAAACAAGTCTATAGAACGCCATGGATATAAAATTATTGAGGCTAGTTCATTTCCATTAAAGGTGATGAGATATAAACTTTTATTAAAGAATAATGGTAAAAATACATTATCATATTATTTAATAATGAAATATTACTTGTGACACACCCAAGATATCATACCTCAGCACAAACATATGTCATCATGGTTTTCATCAATACATTAAAGTATGTGAATTATAATAAACATTAATTAAAAAACTTATATTAAAAGGATCTCTATAAACATATGAATATAGGAATATCCAATGACATATATAAATTTGTAATTCCTACTGTCATTTCTTGTTCTCATAGTATCCTATAATAGATATTTCTAAGGGAGTACACCATGAGATGGTGCCTCAAAGTACTATGATTCTCCAACCCTGATATCCTAAATCATTTGTGTCTCTCAAATGATTTCACCCGGATATAGAATATATACATATATATATAAGAATACTATCATGGATCTTCTGGTTTGTCATCATAGTAGGAAACTATTATGACCATTCAGTGCAATAGCTACTCTTAGGACATTATCACATACTATGTTAGGTAGAAGAATAATAATGATGTGATAAGAAGTTTATTAATATTAAAAACTATGTATATAGGTTATCATAATGTATAAAGAAGATGGTTCTAGGGAACCCACAACAAAAAAGGTTTCAATATCAAAATAACTACATTGCAAGGGAAGGCTCTCAAAAGCCAGGATTTTCAATAGGGCAATCGACCCATACAAACAAAACAACATATTTATATCAAATATATAAAAGCATGTGAATCATTCCCCTTGCCTTCCAATTTCAATGAAGTAATTAATTTATATTTATTAGGATATAAAAAAATACCCCTTTAGTTAAATAAGAAGAAACGCCTACCACATTATATACAAAAGTGATAAATTATGAATTACATTCCTCAATGATGTTTTCCAACTCACTGCACACCACATCGTGATGATAAAATTCCCAAAAACCACAACCACATAAAAACAAATAGACCGGCCTACACCACATAAACGATTATCAAAAAACACATCCCAATTACCATCCAAAAAAACAACTACACCACTATAGTGGATATTCGAAGAAGAACTGGAGGAAAATAACAAAGAAGAGGACGAGGGCTTACCACTGATTACCAATGATAATCCATCAGAAAAAAGAGATCAAAGTAGGAGGTAAATGGATAAAAGTTAATATGAAGGATCCTAGGGTTACTCCATAATTATAGAGAGAGAGGGTTAGGTCTGAAAGAAAAGATATCAAAATAATGGGTTCTAAAATAGATTGGATCCAACCGATTTTACATCCTTTATTTCATTCACGATGCGAAGTCCAACGGTTTCCCAAAAAATCCAATTTCATCTCTAATTAAAACAACCCCAACCTTTATTTAACTAAAAATTGTGAATTCCACATTCATAACAGGAATTTTTTCCAAAACTCCTCCACCATATCCAGAATAAAATCCATGATTTCATTAGTTGTTCAAGTCATGAATAACCAATTCAGGTTGTGTACCCTTTTAAGGTTGTGAATCTACTACTAAAGCTTTTTTTTCACCTCCAACCACCATATAAACTCTTCAATACTCATTAGAAACACCTAAAACAGCTAAAAATGAATTAGTAATGGCTTGGGAAGGAATGGGTCATTACAATATGTCAATAAAAAGGGGATACCCATATGTGGTAGATCAAAAAAATGATATAAATAAAAGATACAAGAATAAGAGAATATGTAGGACTTACTAAAAAAATTATCCCATAATATGTTCAAGTATCACCACCATCTATACCCTTCCCCAATTTTTTAATCAAAATATATAAGGACCATCAATTATGTGGAACATGGAAAATAATTCTTTTAGACATTCTTGGGTGACATTGTAGGGAGTAGTTAATAAAACCTTTTAAGAAACTGTCAACATTTCCTAATCATAAATGAAACAATTCCAATATTAGTGTATGAAAAAAAATTAAAAGAAAAAAATTAGTGAGAATGAAAAACACATGTTAGGTCATATTTTTCTAACCAAGCATCAATGAACCCTAACCATACTATATATGATCATCTCTAGAATAATTGAGTCATTATATAATGAAAACAAAACCTGTTCATCAATTTATATTGTATAAGGAAGGTTTAATGTTTCCATCATGTCACATGATCTAAAAGGTTTTGTAAAAATGAGTAAGGTTATTTTATATATTTAGTAACATTAAAAATGATGTAAGGAGTCTGTAATGTAATTAACCTATCCCAAAAACCAAACCAACACCAAATTTAATTTTAAATGACTTTGGATGATCTATACATATCCCAATCATCACTGAAAGTGGTATTAGGAGTCCCTAACATAGAATATCTTCAACATAATTGAAACTATCCACTATCAATAGGTACAGAACAATATATAGCTCTCATGAATACTATCACAAACTATCCCATGGATGTACATAAGACCCTTCTAAATACGGTGACCCAAAATCACAACTTCCTATATCCCCACTATCTATATATCCATTATCCATCCCCATACACTTCATAGTTAATGGAGAATTAATTACAACACATATTTCATGCCAAAAACTACAAAAAACCACTACAAGAACCATTAACAGATTTTATGAAACAATGATCAATGAAATAAATATAAGAAACTCCCTCAAACCATTGTAGTTTCATTATATTTAATCTAAATTACATATATTTAACTTCCAAGGGGAATTTAATTCAATATGGAAATTTATGACCACTTATATAACTTAGTAATAATAATAATAATAATAAGTAATAAAATGTATAGATATACATGAAAACTCATTATATCCCCTGAAAACACAATAATATGATATGTAATTTCGATCTCAAGCATTTGATTGCTAACTCTCAAAGAGGCATCACCTGATTCAAGCACGGAAAATTGTAAACCATGAACTTTTCAAAACCATAGAAATTTAGGATTTAAGACCCCATAGGAAGTAATATTTTATTATCTAAAAAATTAATACTTATAATAGGTTTTAATTATCCAAGGAGTACCAATGAATCAATATTGGCATCGATATGATAAGAAATTGTGTGAGTGGTGAATTTGGATGCTTTATATAGTTTAAAGTTATTTTGGTCATGGTAATGATAAGGAAGAGGAAAAATTCATTTTGTATATATTCACCTATTTAATTAATTTAAATCATTTTAATAAAACAATGTAGTTTCCATTATCGCGTGATCTCATGTGTCATAGTAGAACTCTATAGTCCAGAGGTCATGTTTTTGTCACTATATTAATCATTGTTCAATTACACTTTTAATAATGAAAATACATTACTCCAAAACCTATAAAATTACAAAACAAATCCCCCTATTAGTTTGTTACACCCTCCAAAATCTAGAAATTATTCTTATCTGACATGACACTTTTATAAAATTCTGACAGTTGCGGCATGGTATTCTTCTTGTAAAATAATTTCATCATGAACTAATACTAACTTCTATAATACCATTCATTGTCCTATATAGACTACTAAAATTTTCAAAATACCTATTTTTTTTGGCTTCAACATAATTTGATCAGAACATAACTCAAATCTCGAGGTTCATTATAGTCCCTTATATGGAATGATCATTGTCAAACAACTAATACCAATGAGGTATTATATCATATTACAATTACATGGAATCTAAAATGATATTCCCATTAACATATGATTCCCAAATTATAGGTACTTCAATCCCTCAAAACACATTCAAACTCTGTTAAATGATTCACACCACTTTCTCCTTGAGATACACATAAACTCAAACTCAATATCCTCACTATTAATTACATGAATGGGTCATGGATCATATATTAAAATCTATGATGTGTGAAATAAATCATATATGGATGGAAATCATGGGGTAATACCCTATCATTAAATAATGATTTTGATTCAATCTAAAATCTTGATCGAATTAAGAAAATATTTGCAAGATTTCCGAGCTTCTTTAACAAATGATTCTATAAACAAGTCAGTACATGTAAGAATACCCAACCAACCTTCCTGGTATAAATGGGATGTAACTTTTGGTTGAAATATGAATACAAACTATTAATATCAGTGAAAAAAATTAATATTATATATGGACCTATATTCTAAATCATGAATTTTAATTAGAAACACACCATACCATGGGTATTTGAAAATAAAGAAAACTTAAATCCCATTGTATCAGTAATGAAAAAAACTAAGAAACTTTATCTAGAAAACCAAATAACATCAATTTCACAAACATTATAGCTCATGTGTGCCATCAGACATGATTCTAACCCTTGATTAAACCAACCTATCACTAATAATACATTAAAAAATTAATAAATCTTTAAATAGGGGCCTTAATACAGTTTTGTAATCCCACAACTTGGTTCACAACATTCGAACAGGAATGCTTAAGGATATGATGTGTTCCATCCCATATATATGATGTTTTTTACAAGAAGTGAGGGCCTATACTATATATTTGAGAGAATATTCCCTCAAAACTAATTCCATCCAAGAATATTAACAGTATAAGAATAAGTAATAAGAAATTATAAAATAGTATCTGAATAGAGTTGTAATGGAACAATATAAATAACATCCAAAGTAATATAAATATTAACCCATGTTATATTTGAGTGAAAAGGTGATCTCTAAAAAGTGGTGGATCAAAAAATTATATAAATTAATAAAAAAAGAGAATATAGTGTTTAAACTAATAAAATGATCCTATATTACATCTTCATATTAGAAACATCCATAACCGACTCCACCTAGACGAATGAATTCAATGGGCGACTTTTTCTTAACTCAAAAATTGATAAAAAAATTACATGTACACTAGGGTCCCCATGAATGTTTTAAATAGTAAAACATTGCAGGAAATCCAATATTAGTCCTTATTATATCTGAGTAAATATAAATATGATTTCATGCCCTGATATAGATATAAATAATTGTAATAATACATGAACCTATATTTGGTTATTATATGATAGCCATGACACCCTAAAATGAAATCACACCTCATTTTCCCAAAACATTAAGAAGAGACTCATATTATAGTGAAGATCCCCCAAAATTATCATAGTATGTGTTTCAAGGACTCTATAACATTTCCAACCCAATAAATGGGTTGAATAAATCCCATGAAATTGGGTAAAGTTCCATGGAAATGTCACATGTATAGTAGTCATCATGAGAAACAGTTTGATGGGGGGAAAATATTGGTAAACTGTTATTTAAGGTGAAAAATTCCGACATGGGAGGAAAGTTCAGATGTCTAAATGACACATATACAAATAATCAAATGAATTTTTGTGAGGAGGCTACAATATTTTTATACTCCCATATACTCCAAACCATCCCATCCCACTGGGAATAAATACATTGATAGGTCTTGTAAAAACAGTCTAAAACCATCAAACTAGACTGCATAAGATTTATCTATACACTATGAACCAATATCCTAACACCACGCATACCCACTATAAATATATCCATTCTCAACCTCCATCCTCTTCAAAACAGAGGAGGGATGCATTCCTACTCATAACCCATGACACAAAATTCCTATGATCTACTATAAAAACCATGAACACACTGTAGGGGAAAAATTAAAAATTAAAAACCCACTAATCACACTCAAACCACTATAGTTTTGTTATATAAAATATATGACACTCATATCTATAAACCATGATATTTATTTGTTCAATATGGGTGTTTTTGGACTCTTAGATTCATCATAATGAACAATAGATAAGTAAACACATCCACCGACATACAAGAGAACCCTTTCCATCCCATTAAAATGTAATAAAATGGTAACTTCTTCCTAACTCTATTCCTGAAGATTTAAATTACCAATATATATACCCCAATTGTATCATGATCATTAATAACTCAAGAGACTTTCAAATTCCTATAAAATAGAAGTTTGATATCAAAGAAGAAGAAATAATGAATGCTCATAAATTAATAGATGGGATTAGACTTACTTATAGAGGATTAATGATACTTATATGGATTCAATATCTAAATAGATAATGTTATAGGAGTAAATAGGTGCTTTGTATAGAGACAAAAAAAACATTCATGGTTAGGGATTAGAAGGGGAAGAAATTATTCTTTTTAAAAAATCGACTTTTTTATAATTCAACAAAATTTAAAAAAAATGGGCACGAGCCACTACAGTGTGCCATCATTGATAATGGTAAAAAGATAAATTCTAGGGGTCATGTTGAAACATGGATATTTTTATTATATTTAAAACCCCCCTTTTTAACATAGCATCTTGAAAATTGAACCAAAAATTTCATAATTATAGAAACAATTATCACACACATCCCTTGTAATCGTGTAACCACCAAAAAAAATTATAAAATAATTCTATGTAGCTTCAAACAATTATCTAGAAACCCCAAAACATTTGTGATATTTTACATTTAGTATAATTTCATCTCAAATGGAGAATAAATCCTCCAATTTGAACACCTAGGCTTCCCAAACTAATCTAAGAGTCTAAAAGCATTGAAATACCATGGGATTGAATTTGTTTTCATCAAAACATAAATTTATACTTAATGGTAATTATAACTATAAGGAAACTATATAAAAATTTTAATCATAAAGGGACATTACAAACTATGTCAATATGAAATCCCTCCTTTTTTTACCAAACGGTTCATTACATTTTACAAACACATGATCTTTAAAGTCTCGTGTCTTGGAAATCAAGAACATAATACATGAAAATATCATAAAACATTCTTCTAATATAATTTTAAGGCTTCATCATAGATTCATATTAAGTAAAATTACTGTATCTTATAACCTAGAGACATACATCAAAAAAAAAAGGGTGAGAAGAAGTCTCAGTAAGGAAAGTAAGGGAATCAGTTTACTTGTGACATCTAGAAAAACTCGATAAAAACATAAAGACATGAGAAATGGAATTATAGGCATATCATAAAGAAAATATCATAAAACATATCTTACATATGTGGATACAATATTTCATTTATACAATCATGAACATATCATCATGTTACAACGCCGAGGTGTCATAAAAATTACCAAGGTTATTCACTAAGGTATCGTGAAACTTGTCATCTATAGAGATAAATTCGTTACCCAATGCATTGGAGCACTTTCAGGGCACACTATTAATATGCCTTTATTTTCATGTGATCCACATATATCATAATAAAACATTTCATAAATAACCCATAGAGAATCAAAGAAATGGGTTTCATGTCAAAATCATGACATTTAAAAAGTACTTAAAAATAAGATCATTATGTCATTTATAACCCATGGAAAGGATGTGGGGGTTATATGTATGTCAATTCCAGAGTAATATATATAATTTTATTTATTTATGAATACCCCTAAAAATTAAAATATATTTAGGTATCCACATAAATAATACAAGAAAATTTCTTGAGAAAAAGAGCAAGATTTTGAGACGAAAATTCGGCAGCATAACGTCTACATAACAATGTTTTAGAAAACATTAAACAGAGAGGGTAAAAGGGTAAACCACTCATAAATAACTCATAATACAGTATAAATTCATAATTACATAGATATAAGAACATGTTATGGATATTTTAATGTCATACAACATGAAAATGAAACTTGAAAGGAAAGAGTATATGTGATCTCTTTTACAAAAAAAATCGGTAGCCTAACGACATCAATTAAAAATTTAGAAAGTCAATTGAAGAGAGTGGAAAGGGTCTCTTGTAATTTTGAAATGAAATGTACAGTAGTAAAGATATAGAATAAAAATAACCCACATAATAAAATGGAACTATAAGACATAACATAAAGGATGTCATGACTTAAAAGAGGAGGGTGAAAGGATCTCTTACCTTGAAGAGTAACTTTGAAAGAATGAAGGTCAGGACATTGGGAGGCATGAGGGAACCTTGGGAAGATTCTAGAGATAGTAGGGTAGAGTTTGGAATAACTTCAAAGGATTTTAGTGAAGATTAAGTGGGAGCTTGGTGGGTTTATATAGGAAAGAAGAGGGAATTGTTTATTATTTAGGTTTGGGACACCTCACATCAAACTAAACAAAACCACAAAATAGACCATGTATATTGCCCATGGTTTTTGAGAAAGGGGATTTTAAAACAATATTTCATAATTTCAATGGCCGAACATCTTAAAATAATAGGGTTGCTTATGTGGAGGTAAGTCACACTCTCAATGAAAACAATTTAAAAAGACAAAATGATATTTAAGTCTTGGAGGGTCCACTAAAGATTTGTAAAATAAATCAAACAAACCCAAAATAACATTATTTTAATGGTAAGACATATATTGGACGAAAATAAAGTTTATAGTATTTTATTACATCACTATTGGGTCATTATGATGTCATAAAACACATTATATATTTATACGGTATTTAATTTTTACCCAAAAATTTGACTATTCAGAAAATATTGAAAAATTCACCGTTAGATAATTTATATTTCCCAATTCCAAAAATAATATTCATTTTATCTAAATAATTTTCAAAATATGTTAATTTTCACTTTTAAAATAAAAACTGACATTTATCGAAAATTCATGGGTTTTGAAAAAAAAGGCTTTCAAACCTTAATAAAAATTACAATTGCATTCATAAAATTATACAATCATTTATATTTAATAAAAATTAATTTAATAATAATAATATTTTATTAAAATTTTATTTAATTCAAAAATCTATTAATTCATCAAAATAGATTTCTTAGTTGAATATTTAACTAAAAATAATATTTGTGATTTAAAAATCATTTACAATGTAACAATAATAAACTGAAAGTACATTAATTATTATATAAAAAAATAATGTACATTATCATAGTACTAGGGGCTTGTTACATAACCCCTTAAAACACCCACATAATACCTTAGGGTAAGGTGTGAGATTGTGACAGACTCTTGGGGTGGCTTAGATAACATCATTCAGGTGGTAATCTCAATCAACTTCCACTTCTCCCGTAGGAGGTTTTGCTCGAGATTAACATATTCAATCTTGGCTTGGACTTGGTCATGAGCAAATCCCAAAGATGCAACCTTATTTACAAGCTCTATTAAATGGAATTCATACGGGGAAAATCTATTGGATGAGTCCATCGCTTCCTTTTCCTAAGTAAAAAAGAATTTGTTAAAGCCTTATATTTATAAAAATCATGTGATCACTGTTCAACAGTTATATTAGCAACGATCAAAATTCTTAATGGTATTTTAAAATCCAAAGTCATAAAACGAAATAAGATCATATTTTTTATATCCATTTCACATATTAAGACATTTAATTAGACCAAGAGGGATTTTCATTAACAAAAGTTTGGGTCATTACAATCTTCCCCCCTTAAGAAATTTCATCCCCAAAATTTTAAATCATACTATAAAATGAGAAAAGGTGTGGGTAATTCTGCCTCAAGGACTCCTCTGGTTCCCACGTGGCTTCTTCACATTTGTGGTTCCTCCACAACACCTTAACAAGGTTGGTAGTCTTGTTGTGTAGAACCTTGTCTCTATGATCCAAGATATCCACCGGATGCTCCTAATATGATATGTCATGTTTCAGTTGTACCACCTCTAGGTTTAGTACATGTGAAGGGTCAGGAATGTACTTCCTCAAGAGGGATACATGGAAAACATTATGAACTTGTGAAAGATTTGGAGGAAGTGCACGCCGATAGGCCACTAATCCAATGTGATCAATTATTTCATAGGGGCCAATGTACCTAGGGATGAGCTTTTCTATCTTCCCAAACCCCATGACTCTATTATGAGGTGAAATATAAAGAAAGAATTTGTCACCAATATCAAACTCAAAGTCCCTTTGACAGTTGTCGGCATAGCTCTTTTTTTGACTCTGAGAAACCTTAATGTGTTGTTGGATGGTGTGGACTTTTTTTGTCATCTCTTGTACAAGATCAGTCCCAAGAAGATTTCTCTCACCAACTTCATCCCAACAAGTAGAAATTCTACATCGCTTCCCATATAGAGCTTTATAGGGTCCCATTTGAATACTTGAGTGGATGTTGTTGTTGTAAGAGAACTCAACTAAAGGGAGATGTTGATCACATCCACCTTTAAATCCCATTGAGCATGTTCTTAGCATATCATCGAGTGTTTGAATATTCATTTTAGATTGTCCATCATTTTGGGGGTGATAGGCCATAGAAAAATTCAATTCAGTGCTTAGATCATGTTGAAGACTTATCTAGAATTTTGATGTGAACCATGGATCACAATCAGATACGATAGAAAGTGGAACTTCATACAGCCTTACCACTTGTTTCACATAAATCCTGGCAAGTTTATCAAGAGATAAGTCTTCCCAAATGGAGATAAAATGGGCAGTATTGGTTAGATGGTCCAAAACAACACATATTGCATTGTTTCCTTTGGATGTTCTTGGGAAAACAGAGATGAAGTCCATGGTGATATTGTCCACTTCCATGCTGGTATGGGTAGTGGTTGTAATACCCCTTTAGGAAGTTGTCGCTCTACCTTTACTTGCTAACATACCAGGCACCTTGAAGTGTAGTCAACAAGATCCCTTTTCATATTATCCCACCAATAATGATCTTGAAGGTCCCTATAAATTGTTATGCTTCCAGGATGTATAGAGAAAGTAGAGCTATGAGATTCATCCATGAGGTCCTTCTTTATTTCTTGAATAGATCGAACACATAGTCTTTTATGAAATTTCAGTACACCTTCTTGATCAATATTGAAGTCAAGAAACTTCACGTCCTTCACAACCTCAAACTTATTCTATAACAAAGGATCTTCTTTCTGAGATTTCTTGATCTTCTCTAGTAATGATGGTTGAGAAATCATTTGGGTTAGGGTTGATGATGTACCTTCCCTTATAATTCCCATGTCTAACTTTACTAGGTCATTTATCAAATGATATTTTTGAATCCTCGTCATGGAAAGAACAATCGGGTCTTTCCTACTTAATGCATCAACAACTTTGTTTTCTCTTCCGAGATGATAATGAATTGAAAAATCATAGTCTTTAAGAATTTTCAACCATCTCCTTTGTCTCATGTTCAATTCCTTTTGTGTGAAAATATACTTCAAACTTTGATGGTTTGTGTATGTATCACATTTCTTCACATAAAGATAGTGCCTCCATAACTTTAGAGCAAAAATGACTATAGCTAGCTCCAGATCATGCATAGTATAGTTCTGCTCATGAGTCTTCAACTGTTGAGATTCATAAGCAATGACCTTGTCATTTTGCATGAGCACACACTCAATCCCTTTCATATATGCATCGTTAAAAAAATGAATCCTTCTCCACTTGAGGGAAAAGTTAACACAGGTGCAGTAACCAATCTCTTCTTCAACTCTTGGAAACTTTTCTCACACTCCTTTTCCAAATGAACTTGGCCACTTTTTGAGTTAACTTGGTTAATGGATTAGAAAGTCATGAAAAGTTTTTCACAAACATCCTATAATATCCCACTAAACCAAGGAAACTATTAATCTCGGTTATTATTGTAGGATGAGGCCACTCTTCTACAACTTTTCTCTTTGCAAGGTCAATTGTGATTCCTTCATTGGTAACAATGATCCCCAAGAAAGCAAATTGTTGTAACAAAAAATCACATTTTCTGAACTTTCCAAAAATCCTCTCCTTCTGTAGAGTTTGCAAAATTACACTTAGATGATCTTCATGCTCCACATAACTTTTGGAATATATCATAATATCATCAATAAAAAATAACAGAAAGTTATCAAGGTAGTCCTTAAAGACTATATTCATCAAATTTATAAAAATTGTAGGTTTATTAGTCAGTCCGAAGGTCATAAAAACAAACTCATAATGCCCATATCCAGATTAGAAGGCAGCTTTTGGAATATCTTATTTCTTTACCCTCAATTGATGATAACCAAAACAAAGACCAATATTAGATAAGAATTGAGCCCAATGATGTTGGTCAAATAATTCATCAATTATTGGAATAGGGTATTTGTTCTTTACTGTAATCCCATTCAGTTCTCTATAATCAATGAATAGCCAGATTGATCCATCCTTATTTTTCACAAAGAGAACCGATGCTGTCCAAGGAGACATACTTAGTCGGATAAACCACTTCTCCAAAATATCTTGGAGTTATTTCTTTAATTCTTCCAGATCCACATTTTCCATCCTATATGGGGTCTTTTATATTGGATGATATCCAGGTACGAGTTCAATAGATAACTCTACCTCTCTTTTTGGGGGAGGTCCAGGCAACTCCTCAGGAAATAAGTCAACGTATTCCTAGATGATGGGGATATTATCTATCCTCAAACTCTCATTTCATTATTCTTCTTCACAGATCAACTCCATAAAGAATGATATAGGAGGTTCTTCTAGACAAAGATCAGGTTAAGATATCTCTCTTTGGAAGATAAATGTAGGTTCTCCATTCAATACTACTAAGATTTCCTTGCTTCTGAATTTGATCTTGGCATTATACTTTGAGAGTTAGTCCATCCCTAGTATAATATCGAATTATAGCATGAGAATGACTACTATATTTGCGATAATATTGTTCTCACTAAAGTAAATACTACAGTTTCTAAATACTAATGATGCTTGGATAATCCCACCAGGAGTCTTGATTGATAACTATACTTTTATAAAATCGAGAGTTGATTCTAAATTCTTTGAAAACTTTGAGGAAATAAAGGAATTCATAGAACCAGAATCAAATAAAGTACTTTATAGCATCGAGAGAACAACATGAGTACCTACAACCACATCATTCGGAGCTTCAACTTCATCTATCGTGATAGAAAAATCATGAACTTGCTCCCTTGGACTTTGTTGAGGTTGATGGTGATTCCCCTCCACTACCCTCAGATTTGGACAATGATTGGAAAAGTGACTACGTTATCCACACTTAAAACATTGGAAAACTGGTAGGGCCTGCACTATCTTCCCCTTGTCTATAGTGTTTGGAAGTTTAAGTTTCATCTCACTATGACAATTCCTTGCAATATGGTCATCTCTTCCACAATTATAGCATTAACCTCTCCCGAGCAGGAAGTTCCCCAAATACTACTTCCCACATTTATTACACGTGGGAATTTAAACTTTCTTTCCTCCTCTTCCTTGATCAATGGTGCTACCTAAGCTAGGCTCCATTGATCTCTTCTTATCGTTTTATTTATGAGACCACTGTGTCTCACCAAACTCCAGCTCGACTTTCATCCCACTCTGCATATTCTCCTCATAGCTATCATATTCTCCACTGGGTAGATTCTTCCATAGCTGAGGTCTCAGTCCACCAAAGAATATATAAAACTTTCCATTTGGATCCATGAAAAATCTATATGTGTAACATGAAATCCTGGTGATGTTCATCTCATAGCTTCCCACAAATTAATTCTCCTTCTACTTCATCTCGAGAAACTCCTTTTCTATTCTTGTTCTCATCTATCGAGGGAAATACTTGTTGAAGAATATCCTTATAAACTCTTCCCACTCCATAGCTTCATCTTCTACTCTTGGACTTGTGTTTTTAATCAGTTCCCACCACTGATCATCTTCTCCTTCTAAGAGATAGACAGCTAGGGTAACCTTCTCTTTTTCAGAAAAGCGGAGCACATAAATGATCTTCTCGATAGAGTTGATCCACTGTTCGACAATCAATGGTTTGGTCGATCCAATGAAAGTTGGTGGTTGTTGAGGCATAAAGGATTCAACAGAAAGTTTTTCTCTTCACGGTGATATTGGTCTCTCGGCTTGATTCAAGTTATTTCCCATAACTTGAGTCAGTTGGTTCATCATTCGCATGAATGTTTCCATTCCGACTTCCATCAGAGGGTCGTCAGTGCATGGTCCATTGCAGTCATAATTTGCAAAGTTCCTCCTATTTCCCTCAATTTTCTATAAGAATAAAACATTATTGAGAAACATATTTCATTTAAAAAAAAATTTAACTATCAATGATTTTATTTCTTAAAACATCATTCTTAAACAATTACATTTCTCTACATTTCCTTCATAATGATTCATAAAATGTTTTCGATTAACCAAACATATCCCCTAGAAGTTTCATAACCAAGAGTGAAGAAAGGCCCATTGTCATGCACTAGTTCCCATTTGAGTCTAGCTCAAATCAGTGTTTTTGGGTTTTACCCTTATGTTCATCTGTGCCAGAGCCGCCTCTACTTGCTTGTATTCAGACAGAGATGTATTTGTTTGATAAACCACTTACTCATTACTCACCAAAATACCAGGAAGTTTTCTTATATTTAAAATTTTCTATAGGGTTCTTCCTAATGTTTTCATAGACTAATTTACATAAATAACTAAACTATCCTATGATACCAACGATGGCGTCTCTCCTTTTTATTACACAACTTTTCATTACATTTTACTAACAGAGGATCTTTAAAGTATAATGTCTTGGAAATCAAGAACATAATACATGAAAATAACAAAAAATATTATTCTAATACACTTTTAAGGTTTCATAATAGATTCATCATAAGAAAAATTACTTCGTCTTATAACCTGGATACATACATCAAAGGAAAGGGTGAGTATATGGCCCAGTATGGAAAGTAAGGGAATCAGTTTACTTGTGACATCAATAAGAACTTGATAAAAACATAAAGACTTGAGCAATGAAAGTATAGGAATATCATTAATAAAATAACTTGAAACATAACTTTCATATTTGGATAAAACATTTCATTTAGATATTCATGAACATATCACCAATGTATAACCCTGAGGTGTCATAAAAATTACAATGGTTATTCACCAAGGTATCATGAAACTTGTCGTCTATAGAGATAAATTCTTTACCCAATGCATTGGATCGCTATCAGGGAACACCATTAAAATGTATTTATTTTCATTTGATCCACATATATCATAATCAAACATTTCATAAATAACTCATAGGGAATCAAAGAAATGGGTTTCACTCAAAATCATGACGTTTGAAAAGTACTTAAAAATAAGATCATTATGTCATTTATAACTAATGGAAAGGGAGTGAGGGTTATATGTATTTCAATTCAAGAATCATATATATCATTTTATGTATTGAGTAATACCCCTAGAAATGAAAATAGATTTGGGTATCCACATAAATAATACAAGAGAATTTCTTGAGAAAAAGAGATAGATTTTGAGACGAAAATTCGGCAGCATAACGGCTACATAACAACATTTTAGAAAACATTAAAAAGAGAGGGTACAAGGGTGACCCACTCATAAATAAATCATAATAAAGTATAAAGGCATAATAACATGGAGATAAGAACATGTTATGGATATTTTAACTTCATACCACATGAAAAGGAAACATGAAAGGAAAGAGTAGATATGATCTCTTTTATAAAAAACAATTCGGCAGTCTAACGGTGTCACTTAAATATTCAGAAACTCAATTCATGAGAGCGGAAATGGTCTCTCATCATTTGGAAATGAAATTTACAATAGTAATGATACAGAATAACAATACCCCACATAATAAAATGGAACTATAAGACATAACATAAAGGAAGTCACGACTTAAAAGAGAAGGGTGAAAGGATCCCTTACCCAGAAGAATAACTTTGAAAGCTTGAAGTTAGTACCTTTGGTGGATTGAGGGAACCTTGGGAGGATTATAGAGAGAGGAGGGAAGAGTTTGGATGAACTTAAAGGATTTGAGTGAAGAGGAAGTGGGAGCTTGGGTGGGTTTATATAGGAAAGGAGGGGGAATTGTTTATTATTTAGGTTTGGTACATCTCACATTAAACTAAACAAAACCACAAACCATCCCATGGTTTTTCCCATAGTTTCTACCAAAGGGTAGTGTAAATTAATATTTTACAAGGTCAATGGGAAAAATTCTTAAAATAATAGGGTTCATTATGTAGAGATGAGTCACACTCTCAAGGAAAACAATTTTAAAAGATAAAATAATATATAAGTCTTGGATGGTCCATTAAAGATTTGTAAAATAAATCAAACAAACCCAAAATCACATTATTTTAATGGTAAGACATATATTGGCCGATCATATAGTTTATAGTATTTTATTACATCACTATCGGGTCATTATGATGTCATAAAACACATTATATATTTATACAACATATAATTATTACCCAAAAATTTGAGTGTCTCATAAAATTATGAATAATTCACCGTTGGATAATTTCGACATTCCAATTCCAGAAATAATATTCATTTTATATAAATAATTTTCTAAATATTTTAATATTCACTTTTAAAATAAAAAATGGCATTTATCAAAAATTCATGGGTTTTGACAAAAATGGATTTCAGACCTTAATAAAAATTACAATTGCATTAATAAAATTATATAATCATTTATATTTAATAAAAATTAATTTAATAATAATAATAATAATAATTTATTAAAATATTATTTAATTAAAAAATCCATTAATTCATAAAAATATATTTCTTAGTTTAATATTTAACTAAAAAAACTATTTGTACTTTAAAACCCATTTACAAAGTAACAATAATAAAATGAAAGTACATTCATTATTATATAAAAAAATAATGTACATAATCATAGTACTAGGATATTGTTACATAAACCCTCAAAACACCCGCATAAGACCTTAGGGTAAGGTGTGTGGTGGTGACAGACTCTTGGGGTGGATCAGATAACACCATTCGGGTGGTAATCTCAATCAACTTCCACTTCTCCCGTAGGAGGTTCCACTCGAGCTTAACATATTCATGCTCATCTTGGTCTTGGTCAAGATAAAATCCCAAAGATTCAACCTCTTTTACAATCTCTATAATATGGGATTCATACAGGGCAAGTCTACTAGAAGAGGCCATCGCTTCCTTTTTCTGAGTAAAAAGAATTTGTTAAAGCCCTATATTTATACTAATCATGTGATCACTATTCAATGGTTATATTAGTAATAGTCACAATTTTTAATGGTATTTTAAAATCCAAAAGCATAAAACAAAATAATTGAATATTTTGTATAACCATTTCACATATTAAGACATTTAATTAGATCAAGATGGATTTTCATTAACAAAATTTTGGGTTATTACAGTCAAACATTAAAGGTATACAAACATAATGTGTTTAAATTTCATTAGATATACATTTCCAAAATAATAGAATAAAATTTGATTATATTTTAATAAATTGGTATAATTTAGTAATTAATATAAAAGACTAAAATAAGAAATTGAATTGACTTCAACCAACTATCACTACTCTGAATTTAGGCTCATTTTCATATGTTCTATAATAGTCAAATACCAATAATTTATTTAATAGAACTAATTATCACTAAAAAAATTTATCCTCAAAAACTATAGTTTTATTCATTTATAGGATTCATGTTTCATTCCCTCTAATGTATATAATTATATTTGGACATTGCATTAGAGAATAATATGTTCAACACTTTTACATTGAGGTCCTTATTCTTATGTTATTATAGAAGACATTACCAGAAACAACCATGACAATATTTTGAATAATCATGAAATTAATATTTAACATTACAAATATTAAAACATTGATGGTATTATAGAATTTATTTCTTATTGAAAGCTATATGTTATTACCATGATGATATTTTGATACCACTAACTCCTTCTTAATTGATCTCAAGAACATTCCTATTTTAAAAAATTACACCATTTTTAATTAATAAAAAAATTATAGTGAATATAATCCTTTTAATAAATATCATCATTGATTGCCTCAATCCTCTCATCCTAAGTGACTACCCAAGTGTAAGAATATTTTCTAAATAGAGATACCATCTATTGCATATTTTGATATAGACTTATTTCAAAACAATGATATATTAATGAATCATCATAAATTTAATTAGGTAGTTACTTTTCAAGATTATTAGAATAGTTATCATACTCCCTCAAAATTCGATAATTCTACTATAGATATAAAGAATCATTTTAGTCACTAAATTTATGGTTTCATGGTTTTTTGAAATGGTTTCTAAAAATATTTTTAAAGGAACCATAAAAATTTAACATATCCTATATCTATAATAAGATATGTCATTATGGACCTGATTTCAAAAAGAAGGTGTCCGATATATTTTTTATCTTAGATGCTTCAGAACAAATTTTTCTTAAGGGGGTGGAAGGCTTGGCTCATTACACAATTTTCAAGGGATTATTGCCTATATTTTAACTCTCTTATATATTTTCTCCATATTAATGAATCCTTTACATATCCAAATGCATAATAGGTTTCACCTTATTAGCGATATAATACAATACATGAATCAATATGAACATATTTATGTATTAGTGATTCCCCGTCACTCTCTTATTAACTGATTATGTATTAGTTTAAATCTATATAGTTAGACACTCTTGAATTTATAAATATTTAGTGAGATGATTAGTGTTTTGATGTTTGAATTGAAACTCAATGATATCCTATATATCATGTGAGACTAATACTCATAACCCACATAGTAAAATCCACATATTTTATGGGCATATAATAGTACTTATCCATGCAGATTAGAATTTAGTGGAATGGATTTCAGTTATATAGTTTAATGTCATATAACCAGGAAAATAAGTTTATTCAAATGATGATTTGAAATTATTGAAACAAAATTATCTACTAAAACTATATGGACATGTGATTCATGATCAGTGTGAGAAACAAGATATAGAAGATCAGTCCCAAATGGTCAGCATAACATGGGATTGAATGGTTCCTATACGTGTATGACTCCTTTATGAGATTCATATGTCGTAAAAGGGTGAATTATAGGATATTTAGTGGGGATTACACATGATATAACAAATGATGTATTACCTAGTATGTTACCTAGGAGAAGGAAAAAGGATTTGGGATTACACATATGAGGAGAAACATGAATTTAATAAGAAGGATTGTCTCAACTCAATGTGATTGTGTAGAGATTATGGTTGTATGTATCCCTTTGATTAAAAGATTTTTATTATAGAAAGTAGGTTTCTTAAATAGGGATTAACCCCTATTTTGTTAACAATATTGGGATATTATATTATTAATGTTTATGTTCATATATAGTAAGAGGCCCATTTATGATTCACTATGGAAATGGAACCATGTAAATATTAAGTTTTTTGGAGTATCTTGACTTAGGGAATTTTGGGGAACAAATGGATTCTATCAACCTAATGAGTATATGAAAACAAATAGGATTATCACAACTCTAGGTGTATATGGAATGAATGGTTTCCATGTTTTGAGACATCGTGGAATTGGTTCCCATATGTGATACCAAGGTGAATTAGCACTTAACCATAGTAAGGGCTAGATAATGAGAATTTATCTTTTGAGGGCCAGATAAGATGGGTCTTCCTAGTTTGGGTTCTTGAGTATACTCCACATTATTATGCTCTAGATAAATAGTTCCCCATTATGGAAGGGAAAGGGGAAAATTATATCTATTGTGAAAAGGCTTTGAATGTATTATTTCCTAAGTAATGGATAACCAAAGTGTGGGATATCTTTAGTGAGGGCTTGGATGATGCATCACCCAAGTCTTGGTGCCCATTTAAAGGACCTAGGATTATGAGTGCACCCACATATAATGACCCAAGTGAAGTAAATTGAAAAATATGTTTTCCATAGTATAGTTTTCCAAGTTAAAAAACAATAAAATTGGGTGCATCCATGTATAGGAACCTAGGTTAAGGACCTGGGAAAAGAGATTCAATTTTATAGGGAACCCAGGTGGTGTTCCCATTTGTGGGAACTATGGTTGTGAACCCATGTGTGGGAACCTTGGTTGTTCTCTGATGTGTTCAAAAATAGGTAATAGAGTGAAGGGAGTCTATACCTCTCACGGTAATCCTTATATCCCAAAAATCATTTGTTGGGAGTCTATTTATAATGAAACTCATAGACTTAGGCATGTGGGGTGATTTTTTATATATGTATTGCATGTACGTTAAATTACACATGAAGAATAGAAAAAAAATTCATGTGTTTAGGCGGTGAATACTATGTTAGGAATGCACATATATATGGGAATGGTTATTGGGTGAGATCTTGAACCTCGAAAAAATTCAATTATAAAAGAGAAAACATTAAAAAACCGTAATTTTGGATCTGTAAGTCTATTTTGGATCCATCAGTAGTTTAATCGAATCCTATGAAGTAAAATTTATGGCTGGATTGGACATATTCACCATGGAATTATGTTTCAAAAATTAAAATAATTTCTTGAAGACCATTGAAATGTTTTTTTATTCCAAACCCTCTTTGTATGTAATGGGGAATATCAAAGACCTACTCCAAGAAGGAGAATCTTGAAACTATATCCCCATTCTTGGTTATGTTATGAAGAATAATCATCCCGTGGTATGTGATAAATCTTGTAATAAATTGAAATACAATTATCCTAATATTTAAAAAATGGAATACGATTATAATCAAACATCAAATGTCTTTTTTGAGTGAGGATCACATCATAAGTTATATGTAAAAATGTGGGTCATTGATTTTTTTGATTCCAACATGTATAATTTTTTAAAATAATGAATTCCTTGAAAACATCCCATTAATAGATTATATATAAACTAGACCAAACAATTGGCTATCTCTATTTCCAACATAGAACCTCATCCTTTAATGTGGTTAATATGTTCTTAGAGGGATAAATTATTTTTAAAGATTAATTATTTTCTCAATATCTATCAAGAACTCCATATCACCTAGGTATAATTTCCCCTATTAAAATTTAAGATGATTTTAGAGCTAATTTTTTTGGGTAAATCCTCTAGCTTGAGTCAAAGTAAGGAAAACACTATATTTTACCAGATCATATATTAGGTAAACTGATTTATTTCTCTTATGAACATAAAATCATTTAATTGAAAAACTATATCCATAATTCCCTTTAAATAATTTAATGAGAAACTCTTTGGAGGATTTACTTAATAATAAATTCATGAAAAAAAATTTATTAAACATTTTTATGTCAAATTAAAACTACATAAAAAACATTAATTAATTTATATAAACACCTTATAAACACCACTAATGATAAATTATAACAATTATAATGATATTAATAAAAAAACTAATTCATATATATATTATAAATACATTAAATTATCTTATAATATAATTTGTGGTCAAAAAAGTATAAAAATATTTTCTTCAAGTTACTTTATTTCTATACACGGTTAGAAAATATATACATAAACCATGAAATTGATTGTGGAATTCCCATGATATCTTGTATAGTTACTATGAATTTTCTACTTCTAGTTCACCTAAACACTATAACCATGAAATGTTACTAATATTTCATTCAAATAGATTAAATTTCTTAACTAAAGCAAATAAAATGTCTCAATAAACATGTATTTAATAAATAAGTAAAAAATAATGTATAATGTCAACTTATACAACCTAAAAAATGAATGAAACTCATAAAACCTCATGAAAATTTCTATCTAAACACTTCCTTACAACACACCTGATGAATTTTGATGATCCCTGCATTTTTCTTCCTTATTCCATGAATAAAAGAAACACTATAGTGCTGAAATATAATATTATACCAAATAATCCCAAGCTACCATATCTCAATGCATGATTTCTCCTATCACAGGGACTAAGGAACATTATATTCCATAATTGTAAATCCCAATGTTTTTATGAATTATTATTTTTGAAAAAATTAAAATTATTTGATGGATTTCATTTTACACCACACTAAGTTAATCATCCTTTATACACAAAACCAAGTTAATATTTTATTACATAAAACACTAATTTTAGATTTTAGTACATGGAATAGTAATTTGTTATTTTTTTAAACAAAATACCATGTTTAGATTTAATTACACTCAACATTATGCTTAGATTATGTTACATACAAAACTGATCTTATCTTCCACTACATGAAACACTGAGTTTAAATGAAACGTGGCATATTTCTAAAATATTACTATAGTTATCACATAGCCATTTGGATTCTGGGTAAGAAAAGGATTAACAATATTATGAATATATGGTTTATTCATGTTTAAAAAATTAATTCATTGGTAGTTGATTAATTATAAATGAATGTAATAACTATTTTAAAATTAATAAATTCTTTCAAATTTTTTTTTTCAATACACAAACATGTTTTATCTCACAAATTAAACAATCCTATCTTCATGAATAATTCAAATCAAATTTATATATGTTATATATTCAATACATTATTTAAAAATTTCATTATTTGTTTTCTATAAAATTGGTAAGAATAAATCCAATTTTATGTATGAAATGATGTAATATCCTAAAAGGCATTTTTACAGCCATTTAATTGTGAATTTATTTTAAAACTAATTTTTTTCTTTTATAAATTTTATTTTAAAAAATAAAGATATTTTTTAAAATAATATTTTATATATTATCTAAGTGTGATTCGTTTAAGTGTTATTGTTTTTGATTAATAGTGAAAAATAATGAATTTCAATTGAAAATGTCATTTTCACCTAATTTTTAAATATACATAAATTATATTTTAATTTTCTAAATTATAATATGATCAGTAAAAAATTTATTAATACAATTTATATCATTTAAATAAATTTCACCATGAAATTGGATATAAAAATATTTCAAACAATTGAAAATTTTCTCTTTGAATCATCCCATCTCTGGGATTAATTTTAAATTAAATTTTGAAACATTATTGAAATGAATTTAAAATAACAGATTATATATTTTTAATGATAATAATGTATAATGTATAATGAGTCCAACTTAATTTTTGACCAATGAAATTCGTGAAATCAATTAAAACCATTCACAATTATTAAGAGAAAAACAATTTTATAAAGGGGATAAACTTTAATCATAATGGGACAAATGACCTAGAATCATTTCCAAATCCCATTTCCTAGACATATATCAACCTTATCCAATTTAGTATATATTTTCATACATTATTGAATCCTTTTGGTAGGTAAAAATATGGGTTCACATTACTTTAATTTTAAAAATACCATGCATATCCTCTCCCCCACTTATAAATGTCAACCTCTCTCCCCCATTCTTCACACCTCTCAAGCCATTTGGATCAACTTGTCTATACCAAAGTCACTTCCCAACTTCCCTCCCATTAACCTAGAATCTTTAATTTTGGTATAAATCCAACCAAGGAATACCTTTAGTTCGAACCAAATGGAGATACAATAATAAGAGGAAGCTTGAATTAGTATGACGAGAGTTAACACCTAAGGATGTTTTAATGAGTACAATGAGATTCAAGACTTAAGATAAGGGATTTACATCTCAGTTTTTAATTTTCTAAGACACATGACATATTCAAAACCTATTTATTCTATGTGGTTAATATACTTCCCAAGAATTTAATTTATTATTCTTCTACTTAAAATTGTTGGTATTTACACATCAATTTGAGGATCTCTCTATCATTGGGTTATGGTTTCAAAGTTATAAAAGCGGTAAGGGAATTTTGTCTCAATTATCCTTCTTCATGATGCATGTTGTGTTATGAAACTATATTTTTCTAAGAGTTATATATAATTACACTTTTACAAGTTATATGATGAATATATTGATTTTCATGATATTCCATGCTTCATTTAATGTTATCATTTCATGGGGATTATGATTCAAATTTACAAAAGTGGTAATATTTTATTATTATAATCTCATAGTCTATTGATATTTTTTATGACTAAGATTCCATTGATGGTACATTATGATCCATCTCTCAAAAAATCTCAAGAATTTTCTTCTCCTCTAGTGATTCATGATATGTTCATGTAATTTTACAACTTTTCCAGTCTTTGGTATTTATAACAATTAATTAAGTGTTTTTAAAGAAATCCGAAAAGAAATAAATATTATTAAAAAAACATGTTTTCTATAAATGTTTCCAAATAGTTATTTAAATGATATTTTAAACCCATTTTCAAGGAAAACGATATTAATTTTTTTTTACATTTTAAAAAAGTTAAAATGGTTTTTAATATTTACTTTACAAGTATTCAAGTTTATTTTCAAAGAAATTGTTTCAAAATTTTTATGTTTTAGCAATCATTTTATTTCAAATAGAAAATGACATTTTCCTCATGACATGTTTTAAATAATTTTTAATGCATAATATTTAACTTTTTAATGTTTTTTTCAATGAATTTTTTTTGAAAATGTTTTATGTTTTATAAAGTGTTTAATTATTTTTAAAACATCCATTGTATTGTTTTAAGATTATTTTCAAAGAAAAGGGTTTTAAAAGGATTTACATTTTTAAAAAGTGTTTTTCTAAGAGGAAATGATATTTTTCTCCATAATTGTTTTAAATTAATTTTAAAATCATTCGTTATAAGTTTCAAATGTTAATTTAAATGAAGTTAATTTTGGAAATGTTTAAATAAAGTTATTTTTAATAAATGTTTATTTTCGTTAAGAAATGTTCAATGTGATCTTACAAAATCCTTCTTCCCCTAAGATGACATCCATTGATATTTTTTATGCTTTACTGGGGATATAATCTAAGGACACCATTCCTATTGTATATTTTAATTGTTTATGTTTAATATGATTTTTTTATCAAAACCTATTTCTCTTATGTAGGTTATACCATGATAAAACAATTATGAAACCTAATTCTTTTCATGGGTTATTCTACAGTGAAATGAGTATGAAACCTATCTATTTTAAAAAAGTTATAATATGATTAAATTCTTATGATACCCATTTCATTTCATAGGTTATGATACAATGAATTTTTATGACCATGTGGAATACATATGATTGATTTTATTATGTCATGGGTTGTCCCCAAATCTCCCTACAATGCATTGGTTAATGATTTATATATATCAAGAGAATGATATGGCTGGAACGTGGAGTGAAATAAATAAATTAATTCATGGGTAGAATTAGTAATGAAGTCATTATAGTAATACATGGATGGAATGAAAATTGAAATCAATAAAACAATATAGAGATGGAATGAGCATTGATGTTAATATAGTAATACATGGATGGAATAGAGATTGAACTCATTATAGTAAGATAGGGAATCCATTGGGGATTGTGGTGTGTACAACCTATGAGTTATATCTTTTGATGAGTGAACCAGATGAAATGTTAAAAATGTTATGTGTGAACGTGATTACATGATCAAAATTGTATTTGTGAACCTAATTATATTTTCACAATTTTATAAATGTACCTATTTGCATGTCCATAAGTTTCTATGATGGATTGATTTTATGTACATAACTTAATGAGGGAACCTGGTTCTATTTAGACATGTTCACAATGTTTTAAGATGATGTGTAGTCTATAAAACTGTATCGTACTCCCATGATATTACATCATAACTCATTTTTTTATTTCCGTATGAATCATGTCGTATAAACTACCAATATTTATTACATGATTTGTGATTATTATTATTGATATGCATGGTATATTTTTCAAATTTTATGATCATGTTCTCATACCATTATGCCTAAGTCATTCTTGTGTATATTTCTTTTTTACCCTTATTGGGAATTTGAGATCACAGTTTCTTAGGTTTCCTTTACCCAAGTTAAGAGGAAATATTTTATATAGGGTATGCTTGTGAAGAGTACTAAAGGGGATGATCTTTATGGGAGATGTTGAAGATAATTAAACATGTTATAAGATTATGTTTCCATTCTTCCAATTGCACAAAACTGTTAATTTCCTCGGTCACATGTTTGTGTAATTTATTGAATATTCATAAAAAAAAGACGTAATATCCATGTATGTTAATCTATGGTGTCTATAGTTGGTTTCAAAGGATATTTCTAGTTAACCATTAGAAACTATGATGATAAAACTTTTGTGAGACCCCTATGGAAATCTTTAAGGATATATCTAGGGATTTCATTTGTGGATAATTATGAGGATTAGTCAAAGAGTAGGAGAATTTCCATAATTTTAGTAAAGGATAGAGCAAGTGGTTTCCTAGAAATACTTTAAATTCTGGATATTATATATGGAAGTGGATCTGGAATAGATGTACCTAGGGGTAAAAACCACAAAGACCATATTGAGCTAGAAATGTCCAGGAAATAGTGCATGTGAATGGTCTTTACTACACACCAGGTTTGAAAATCATGAGGGATACACTTTAGAAATAAAAAACTCTTTACAAACTATCATTAAGTATTTAAATAGATGATAATAATGAATAACAAAGGATGAATAAAATGTGTCCTAGATTTAAAAGTATGTTCATGATTTAGACACCCTATGAGGGATTTTCATGATTATGTATTTTTAAACTATGATTAGTGTTGCTCACACTATGCTCTCTGGTATTAGTAAAAGTAGGGAACCTGGAGGAATTGGATTGACATTAAAAGTGACAGATGATTTACTTGTCATGACCCAACCCAATGGGGCTCGAGCCGCGACTCCCCAAGCCCGCCTCCACTAGGCTAGGGGCTGGCATCTAGCACTGAGTAGGATATCACACACATGAGAGGCATTAGCCTAAGGTACCTAGACACACACACACACACACACACACACCTCCATGAAATAGTGAAAATATATATAAAACTGAAAAGTAAATGCATGCATACCTAGAAAGTCTGTCAGAGGAAGAAATCCCCTAACCATTTATTAAATAAAAGAAAAGGTACATAAACGCAAAACAAAGGACATAGGCGAACAACATTCCCGCATCCAGACATTAGTACCAACAAAAACAAAACAATTACATATGATAATAATCATAACCTTCACCACCGCCATAGTCAAGGATTTCCTCTATAGTAGCTGATTCCCATTCTGAGTTCATTTCATATTTCTTCAAGAGGTTGGCATACTGGTCTCTGCGATTCAACTATTCCAATGATAAATCCTATTTGCTGGAATGTGCATGACCTTTCTTAGACATAGGTAAAACTCCTCTTTTCCTTCATAGATGAAGACCTAGTGTTTACCATCTTTGGAAGGTAAGAGTAATCCTTCCTTGATTTCCTCCTTGGTGGCACGAACTTAATTCCATCACTTTCAGATGCCTTGCTTCGCACATCTTGACAATGTCACTATAAGAAGGTCTGACCATTCCGTTATCTCATTTTCACTATCTGAGAAGCTTCCCCAGTTTCCCATTCTCTTCACAGAGGCAGAATTATTGACTCTTTCATCCTTCCTCACCAAGAAATTTTCTACAACAGCCAGTATCCCTATCACTTCAGGGTTTTTTTATGCTCAATCAATGCAGGAGATTTCCCAGCCACAACACCACAGCCATCATGAAAATCCATCTCAGATTTAGTCATGCCAGACTCCACATGATTATTGGGAGTGATATGCACTATTTCAGACTATTTGGGTCCCTCCATCACAGAAGGAACATTCTCAGTTTCTAAGTATGAAAACTTATTTCCTGTTACATAGCAGACTTGCACCTCATTCCTATTATCAGACTCCAATAGAGAGCAATCAGCACCACTGACCATCACAGACAACTTTCCAAACCCAAGGTCACTTTCCAACCTCTCAAATACATGCTTCACCGATGGGTTAGAAGACACTTGCATCTCTTTCAGTCCACTGCCATTCAAAGGATCCTCTTTTGGGTTCCCCTGCCACATTTCTTGCACCTCCACCTCATCCAACACATCATCATCCACTACTGCAACCAGAGATTCATCAGTCACTACATCCAATGCTTCATCAGCCACAAAATCTTCATTTTTATCACCTCCAGCACAAGTACCCTCATTGCTTCCCTCTATCACCATTTTCACTAGCCTAGGATCCTCGCATCTAGTTTTTGGTTCTGAATTACCAAATAGAACCTCTCCAGCACAAACACCCTCACTGCTACCATCCACCACCAGATACACTAGCCCAGGAACCCCAATCCCAGAAATTTCATTCCTTACCATCACAGAGTGACTTCGGCTTGTCTTCCCCTTATGGAAAACCAACTCCGTGTGGCCTAATCTCAAACAGGGTGAGCAGTATCGCATCCATGAATCAGAAATGACTTCATGTTTCCACAAAACACCTTGCTATCAGTTATCCAAACACAGTTCACCAGATCCCTAGAAACATCAACCTCAATGCAGATCCGCGGAGAAATTGGATGAAACACCGCCTCATTGCGGAGATCTGAGCACAAGTAACTCCCCACATCATGATCGTTGAAGGGTCATGCCTCATGTGAAAGTCGAAGCTCCAACGGAACAGGTAGAATGAAGAGTCCTTGCATCACCGAGGATCCCTTGACCAGTCCTCAATAAAATCCTACTCCGAACGAAACCGGATAATGAAGTGCTTTAGGTCAAGCAAGCCAATGACTGTGCGATTCTGCCGATTCCAAGCTTCAGCAACAAACTGATCAAACACATACAACGAAGTCCGATTAATATTGAAGCGGGCAATAAGGGGGAGACGACAAAGATCTGATGCACTGTTTAACTCCGACGAAAGCAGAGTCAGAATGGGATCCTTGCTAAAAAAAACCAGGAACCTTCGGAGACAGTCGGATTCACAGGAATGGAGAAAGGGGATCAATCACAGCCGGGACTTCCCTAACCTTCCCAGGCGAAGGAGGACGCGAAACTCCCCCCTTCGACACAGAGGGGGGAGAAAACCCCGACAACATGCAGTTGCGTCATCTGTCGCAGGGGATAATCGAGAGAATTTACCAACATCTTTCTTTTTTCCATCATCCACATATCAAAACGAGTTGTGGGTAATGAGGTATTGGTGATTGCCACACCATGCTTATTCTGTGCCCCATTCACCACCTACGCGCCGCTCGTCCCCAGCTAAATTTGAGAGTGTAAAGACTCGAACCTGCGTCAGTTCTGTTTCCAGGGAGTGGCCTCCTTACACGGTACCACTACGCCAACCCCATTTGGAAAAACGATTTGTGGGTAACGAGGTATTGGTGATTTCCACGCCACGCTTATTCTGGGACCCATTCACCACCTACGCACCACTCATCCTTGATAAATTCGAGAGTGGTGAGACTCGAACGTGCGCCAGTTACATTGCTAAGGAGTGGACACCTTACACAGTACCACTAAGCCAACCCCGATCGGCAAAAAATGAGTTATGGGTAACAAGGTATTGGTGATTTCCACGCCATGCTTATTCTGGGCCCCTTCACCACCTGCGCGCCGCTCATCCCCATCTAAATTTGAGAGTGGTGAGACTCGAACCTGCGCCAGTTCCATTGCCAGGGAGTGGACGCCTCACATGGTACCACTAAGCCAACCCCGGTCAGAAAACGAGTTGTGGGTAATGAGGTATTGGTTATTTCAATGCCATGCTTATTCTGGGCCCCATTCACCACTTGCGCGCCACTCGTCCCCAGCTAAATTCGAGATTGGCGAGACTCAAACCTGCGCTAGTTCCATTGCCAGGGAGTGGCCTCCTTACACGGTACCATTAAGCCAACCCCGGTCGGAAAAAATGAGTTATGGGTAATGGGGTATTGGTGATTGACATGCCACACTTATTCTGGGCCCCATTCACCACTTGCACGTCGCTCGTCCCCAGCTAAATTCGAGAGTGGCGAGACTCGAAACTGTGCCAGTTCCGTTTCCAGGGAGTGGCTGCCTTACATGGTACCACTAAGCCAACCCGGTAGGCAAATGCATGCATACATCGATCCCAAACCAGAGTGCAACAAAAGTAAAAAATGGAAAAATAGGTCCCACAAAAGGAAAACTAAAAAAGTGTCCAACCTGCTCAGAAGGAGGGAAAACACTGCCAAAAACACCTGCAGGTAAGCTCCTCGGCATAGCTCCGGTAAACACCCTGGTCAAACCCTCTCACTAAGCTCCGCCTACTCTGGATCCTCCTAGAACTCCGTCGAAAGGAATGTGGTCTGCATAAGACACAAACATGTGTGGGAAAAGCCCGTGCAGGGGTGAGTATAACAATACTCAGTAGGCACCCTAAAAACCCCAAAAAAAAGAGAGAAACTGAAAGGAAACAGTCTTATCATCCAAGCTAGAGGGAACCCAGATGAGAGAGAAACTCCATATCGTGACCATCCTCAGCTAAACACAACTAGTCAACTCAATCCAGGTGAATTCCCATACATACATCCTGAATATCCAGATATACTCAGATCATGCACCAAGCCACATGAGGTACCGACCTCACCACCAGAAACAGTTCACAACCAGGAGAGAACACTCCACAATCACTGTCATCCCAGATGAAACTCGTCTGAGAGATACACTCCATCAGGTCCCACACAAACATCTCAGACGCTCACCTGAGAGATGATGCTCCTCGGATATCGTCACTGAGGAAACCTCGCTGAAACAACATAAACACCAAACTCCTCGGATATGGGACTGCTCCTAGGGTCCGCTAGGGGATACCAGAACCCACACCAGTATACGAAGATATCATAGATAGGGGATCACTCCCAAGGACCGCTGGGGGATACCGCAACCCGATCTGGCATTCGTAGATCTCACAGATAGGGTATCACTCCTAGGATATGTTGAGGGATACCACAACATGATCTGACATTCAACAAAAACATGTTACTTAGATAGGGTATCTTCACCCGTGTCACGACGGTTATGGTGATACCGAAACCCTATCTGGTACATCTCGAGTTGTAGGGGATCAAACTGACGATGTCAGAACCCTACAGAAACCACGCTCTAATTAGGGGATCGTATAACCAACGATTCCGCAACCCTACTATAATCCCCATGCTGAGTAGGGGATCGTATACCTGATGATGCCACAACCCTAATGAGCACGTCCCACAGCGTAAGGGATCATATTCCTGATGACGCCACAAACCCTACATGGTTAAACTGCTAGATAGAGGATCACCGCCTGTGGATAAGCGGTCACAGCGATACCAAGAACCCGATCCAGGGGAAAAGATGCTAGAGGATCCCGCTCCAGGACCACCGGAGGGATTCCACCACTCTAACAGATTAAACATCCCATCAAGAGGATCACAAACCTATACTCGGGTTGTGATGCCACATGAACCCTCGTAGGAATGAACCAACGGAGTACCCTCAACCACTGCTAGTCCAAACGTCACTATCCTGAGTGACTGAAAACAACGCCACATTGCGCACCACCAAGGCCAATATCGAGGCCACTATCGTGACCCATGCAGAAAAACACACAAGATTGGCTGTTTAATCGCTCGAAACAGACAACCGGTGAAAAAGGCACTATTCGTCATCGCTAGCCCATGTGGGGACCACACAATGATCCTAAAACTCATCAAGCGGATCATACCACCACGATCCCCTCAGAAAAACATGCGGAATCGACTACTCAATCATCCCAAACAGACACCCAATGAAAATGGTACTATTCACCAAAGCCAACCAACGTGGGGCACACGCCTCGATCCCAAAACTCATCGAACGGATTGCACCATTGCTATTATCTTAGAAAAACACACAGGATTGACTATTCATCCACCAAAATCGGTCTCCTGGTGCGAAAGTTGTGTTTCTCTGTAAACGCCCAAACCGACCCTCGTGGGGCCCACACCCCAAACTCAGTCCCAACACCCGGAAACCATCAAGAAAAGTCCGCCGTACCATCAGGGTCTCAACGCCATTGACAGCACGTCAATCGGACGCTCTGGGTAGAAGATACAACGGCTCGAAGTCAAATACTAATAAAATATTATTATTTTATTCGACGTTTCAAGCTCTCGGGCCACGAACCCGACTCATAAAATTCCCAAAGTGAACACAAAAGGTCCATATCAATGAAATTAATGTGTCACCGCAAACGGATTGTGATTTGGACTCCTGATATGCATTTTTACTGGGGTTTAAAGAGCTCCCGGAATATTATGGTCGGACCACCGCTGGCTCGCCGGAAAACTGACCGGACTGTCACGCCGACATGCCGGACTGTTGTGCCTCCGCGCCACCTACCATATTCCACCGCGCTGCCGCCACCCTCGCCGGATTCCGCCATGGTCACCACCATAATCCGGGTTTTCCACCGGAAAACTTCCGGAAACCCCCAAGAGCACCCCGATGCTCCAAAATCAAATTCGAAACATGTTTCGGAAACCTCAAGACCCAAACTATACAACCCTTATGACGATTTGAAGAAAAACAACACATAAATGGGGTCCGGGAATTTTAAACTCAAACCACATACCTGTTGGCAGATTGCCGAAGCTTTGGGTGGAGAACGACGCCTACGACGCGCTGGAGCTCGATCTTCTAACGATCGACACTGAAAACGGACGTCCGGGGCTCGATCTGGTGAAGAACGAAGGGAGAGGGGGAGGGCTTCGTCCAGCGTTCCAACATGTGGGAGGAGGGAGGTGATGGGTGAGGAGTTTGTTTTTTTATATTAAAAGAACATCATTTAAATTAACACCCCCGACCGGACCTCCCAATGCAGAAGAAATTAGGGCGCCCCTAGGGTAAACACACCATTCTGAACGCAACGGGGCACATAGAATTGTGATCTGAGACTCCTTTCACGATTTATTTGATCCAACAGACATAAATAAACTTTTCCATTTATTTACAAAAACTCCCTTGGTGGCTTTTCTCACAGCAGGCCCGCGCTCGCATAGTTTACACCCCTCCTAGGGTAAACAACATGCTCCGGACGCAAGCATAACCTCATATTCATCATCTGAGCTACCTTTTAGGAGATAAAACACCCCCACCACGTGCATAGTATAAAAATACTTAATATTTTTATAAAATTAATTCTGGGAACACCAGGCCTCGGAATTGCACACCGTCTTCGCGCCTAGCTCTGGAATTATTCGTAGAAATATTCCAAAGTCTGACAGGGACAAAACCAGAGTTGCTACATCCTCCACCCCCCCTTATAAATTTCATCCCCGAAAATCCATAAGCACAAGAAAAGAGACTGTAATCTCAATTGGGTCTCCCATGCTAGAGAGTTCTCCAATAATCACCCCTGCCCGAACACATAAGTCAGAGGGACTCATACACCACACCTCAACACTATCCGCTTTGGGTGGCACTGTCTCACCCACATGGTTTTAATTGCATCTCAAAAATGTTTCTTGGTGGGGGAAGGATCCCTCTTCCTCATGTATTCAAAGAACGCCGAAAAACACCCACACAAGGTCTTACCAACACCCTGAATGAAACTCGAGCAAGTAATGGAAGGGGAAGAGTCCCGCTAAATAGTGTCTAACATGCTACTGCAGAAAGTAGAAAGGACACAAGGCATACCTCTATCCATCTGCGGAGCCTCTAGGTCAACAGCCTCTAGGGCTTGTAGCTATCCTCGCCCTTGGCCACCAGCTCCCTAAGCCCGGCGTGGACCACCTGGGAGTAGGGGTGGTGGCAACTGATACCGTCTACCACCTCCTGTTGCTGCACCAGCTTCATCGCCACATCCGCCGCCCTGCGGACCTCCTTGCTCGAGATGTTGTGCCTACCAAAGTGGTCCATCGACTGGATCCCTCTCAGTAGCATGACGGGTTGGAAACTCTCTATCAAGATGTCCCTGACCATCACAAGTATAACACCGCCTCTCCTGCGAATGACCCAAACTGGCCTGCGAGCCCTGAGCCTCAGATCCTCCATCCTCGGGTCGCCTCCTAAAACGCCGGCCACGTCCGGACCCTTGCGCATGCCGCTTGCTACAAGATGCTGATCTAACTGAAAAAGTCTTAGATCTTACGTGCCAAACACTAACAGGCGGGATCTGCTCAGCCAGAAATCTCTCCACCACCAACGCTCTCTCCAACACTCCAGTATAGGTGGGCAGACACAAAGAAACCACACCTTCCTGGATGTCTCTATGTAGGCCCTGCTCGAAGGTCTGAGCCCTAAAAAATGGGTCTCAAACCATATCCAGGGAGTAGCGCGAAAGATCGGTAAACCTCTCTGAGTACTCTGACACTGTCATTCCCTCCTACCGAAGTTGTAGAAGCTCCTGAATTCGCACTGACCTCAATGTCACTGGATAGAACTCTTACTTGAAGAGCTGCTCAAACTCTGCCCATGTGAGCATCTCCTCATCATGGGACTATATCACCAAACTCCACCATCATCTGGACGAACCATACAGAAGGCTCGCTGCTAGGACCACCATCAGATCAGGAGGTGTCCTCACCAGGAGAAAAACTCAGGTGACTACCTCAAGCCAGTCATCAGTAGCCTGAGATTCTAGATCACCCCGAAACCTCAGAGGTTTTTGCCTCTGGAACTCATGCAGCACAGTCAGCCTGCGCTCAACCGCATCCTGCACTCCCAACACAACCAGATGCTTGACGAGTGGTGGCTCAACTAGCGGACCATCTGGAGGTCTACCCTCAGAACCTACGCCCTGGTCCACAACCTCTACACGGGGTGGATCATCACCACAATCCAGTTGTGGAACCCTTGCTTATTGTCATCATAGAGGAATCCTGAAATACTATCAATATGCCCCCATAGTCAAAGAGTATATCTGGGGAGTTGACTCAAGAAGAACAAGAAAAAACCAAAAACCCAGTCCTATATGATGCATGTACCATTTTTTCCCCTACGAACAGTATACGAATGTCCCGAGTCAAAAGGAAGGTTATCAGAGTCCTGGTGTATGGATACGTCGACCGCTGCACCAACACTGGAGTCCCTATCCTCAAAGCCGATCTTGAAACACCCTAAAAATGCCGCTATGCAACGCAAACCAAACTCACAGCTAGACCAGATACACTCTGAGATCCCAAAGGTAGAACCTGCTCTAATACCACTCTTTCACGACCAGACCCAACGGGGCTCGAGCCGTGACTCCCCAAGCCCGCCTCCACTAGGCTAGGGGCTGGCGTCTAGCGCCGAGTAGGCTATCACACACATGGGAGGCATTACCCTAAGGTACCTGCAGACACACACCCACATACACCTCCATGAAACAGTGCAGAGATATATAAAACTAAAAATTAAATGCATGCATACATCGTTCCCAAACCAGAGTGAAAAAGAAGTACAAAAGGGAAAAATAAGGCCCACCAAAGGAAAACTCCAAAAGTGTCCAACCTGCTCAGAAGGAGGGAAAACACTGCCAAAAACACCTGCCGGTAAGCTGCTCGGCACAACTCCAGTAAACACCCCAGTCAAACCCGCTCACTAAGCTCCGCCTACTCTAGGTCCTCTTGGAACTCCGTCCAAAGGCATGTGGTCTGAACAAGACACAAACATGTGTGGGAAATTCCTGTGCAGTGGTGAGTATAACAATACTCAGTTGGCACCCCAAAAACCCAAAATAAAAGTGAGGAACTGAAAGGAAACAGTCCATTCATCCCAGCCAGAGGGAACCCAGACGAGGTAGAAACTCAATATCGTGACCATCCTCAGCTAAACACAACCAGTTAGCTCAATCCAGGTGAATGCCCATACAAACATCCTGAACATCTAGATATACTCAGCTCACTCACCAAGACACATGAGGTACCGACCTCATCACCAGCAATGGTTCACAACCAGGAGAGCACACTCCATAGTCACCGTCATCCCAGATGACACTCGTCTGAGAGATACACTCCGTTGGGTCCCACACAAACATCTCTGACACTCACCTGAGAGATCATGCTCCTCAGATATCATTATTGAGGAAACCTCGCTGAAACAACATAAACACAAAACTGCTCAGATAGGGGATCGCTCCTAGGGTCCGCTAGGGGACACCAGAAACCACACAGGTATACGAAGATCTCACATATAGTAGATCACTCCCAGGGTCCACTGGGGAATACCATAACCCGATCTGGCATTCGTAGATCTCAAAGATAGGGGATCACTCCCAGGATCTGCTCGAGAATACCAAAACATGATCTGGCATTCAACAAAAACACGCCACTCAGATAGAGGATCGTCACCCATGTCATTATGGCCATGATGATACAAAAACCCTATCTGGTACATCTCATGCTGCAGGGTCTCAAACTGATGATGCCGCAACCCTATAGAAACCATGCGCTGAGTAGGGGATTGTATAACCAACGATGACGCAACCCTACTATAATCCCCATACTGAGTAGGGGATCGTATACTCAATGATTCCATAACCCTACTAAGCATGGACCTCTTCATAGTGGATCATATTCTCAATGACTCCACAAACACTACGGGGTTAACCCGCTAGATAGGGGATCGCCGCCCGTGGATAAGCAGTCACAACGATACCAAGAACCCGATCCAGGGAAACGATGCTAGAGGATCCCGCTTCAGGCCCACCGGAGGGATGACACAACTCTAATAGATTAAACATTCTATCTAGAGGATCAAAAACCTATACTAGGGTTGTGATACCATGCGAACCCTAGTAGGAATGAACCAAGAGAGTAACTTCAACCACTACCGGTCCAAACATCACTTACCTGAGCGACCTGCAATAACTCCACACTACACACCACTAAGGCCGATACCGAGGCCACCATTGCGACCCACTTTAAAAAACACATAGGATAGGCTATTTACTCGCTTGAAATGGACAACCAGGGAAAAAGGAACTATTCGTCATCGCTAGCCTGTGCGGAGCCCACAAAACGATCCCAAAACTCATCAATCAGATCATACCACTGCGATCTCCTCAGAATAACACACGGAATCAACTACTCGATCATCCCAAACAGACACCCGGTGAAAAGGGTACTATTCAACGAAGTCAAACTGGGTGGGGCCCATGCCTCAATCCTGAAAATCATTGAACAGATTTCACCATTGCGATCCTCTCGCAAAAACACACGAGATTGACTATTCATCTGCCAAAATCGGTCTCCTGGTGCGAAAGTTGTGTTTCTCCGTAAACGCCCAAACTGGCCCTTGTGGGGCCCGCACCCCAAACTCGGTCCCCCAGTGGTGTTATGTGTTTATAACACGGTTTGAAGAGATTTTTATGTAGAAGAATTATCCAGTTAACTACTCTTATTACCCCACCAAACACAAGAAACTTTAACTCCTAAACAAGTTCCTTGGGCATGCATGAGATATTACTACCACTACTATCTCAATATCAACTATGATTCTGGTCTTAGAAATCACAAGCCCCAATATACATTCAATATGGATCTAAAAGTTAAAATTTTAAACATTTTAACAAATATGATGCACTCAAAGTGTACTCAACATGATATCATGGTGGCTAATATGAAAATATGATGTTTTTTGAATATATTAGAATATCATTAATGAATAAAATGATGTTGGGGTACAAGAATAGGTGAATGATCATATTCATGAGATACATAAACAATACTAGATCATTTATCCACCCATAATACATCACTAGATACTCATAAAACCCATACCAAATTCTAGTCACTATGTTTAGTATATCCAATTCTCTATCCCAATGTTGCTGGCAACCATAATTTTTTTCAAACATATAGAACCACTGAGATCTCCACAACTGATCATATAAATCATCAATACTTGGATGTTAATACATTTTATTACCTGTGAACTAATTGAAAATTATAAAATTCGTGCACAAAAAATTACACAATCTTCATTCTTAGAAAACAAAATTTATGCACCCAAGTGGAACTACTCATTCAAATGAATTCAATTTAATTTAGATCCTCATTCCACTCTAATTTTGTATTTATAATTGGTAGGTACCATATGATGATAAGGAATCAATATTGGATTTGAACCTACAAAAATAAATCTCAAAATCATTCCCTCTAATAGGGGTAAGACATGAGAAGTTATTTAGAAAAATATCCAAATAAATATCCACTATGGGGTGAAGGGAGGATGAAACGTTTTCCTAATCATCTATAAGAAATATATTTACAACCTAAATTTTATTGCCTCTAACTTTTCTAATTCCTAGTCCCACTCAAACTACTCCTAAATATCACTCTATGACTAAAAAATACATCACTCCATTAAGTGTTGGGTAGGTCTACAATATTTGATAAAAACTGAAGGGGGTTATATGACTTGTCCTTCAATCCATAATGAAAATCACATTGAATCTATTAATATAATAAATCACAAAATTCCATAAATATATATAGTTATAAATTACAAAAGGACACTCTAGACATATATGGATATGATATACCATTATATCCATGGGAGGTTCAAGAGAATCCAACATAGGGGAAAACCTAACCTGAAAGTATAAACCCTATAAAACAGGAGTATATATGAATGAATGGGATGCACCTATACCAAAAAATGTTGATGAAGTTATATATATAATTAATAATGTACCTTAAAAACATTATGTTCCTTCTAGAAAATATATTTGAACATAGTATAGAATATAAACCTTATATTCATTAGTTCCATGACCATTCCCCATTGGTCATTGACATACATGGGTCACTAAATTTTAAGAAAATTGTATCTATTACTAAGATTCTTGACCCATATAATGGAATGAACTCCATGATCCCAGCAATGGTAACATAAAACAAAAGCATTGATGATGTTAAACCATGAAACATGTATAAAAAACCTTTTATTATTACATGAATGAATGAATATAATTCAGTTTATACCGTAATTATCACATATTGTAATACCACCTCCCACAATGGGAGATGGAAATACCAAACTCTACATTGATTTTATCTCACTTCCAAGGTTCATTTCTTTTATATTCATCCTCTTACTACTGGAATTGGATCCTATAACACTACTATGGATGAAACTCATCGATCCTCTGAGATATGAAATATTACTTCCCTATCATACTCAATGCCCTTCCTAGTCACGATGTCATAATGACGGACATCTGAGTGTGATGTTAGGTTAAATTTTATTATCTATAATATCAACTCAGGTCTTAGAGAAATCATTACCTTCCAATCCACTTCACTCATTACTATAAATTATAAGAGAAAAATGAATTATCTCAATAAAATTAAAAGAATAAAGAACAACTATTACAATTCCTTATTAAAGCTCCATTATTTCATGATTTTGGTATAACTATATTCTTTCAAGAAATATTTCCTCCAAGAAAAGGTCATTTACCATCTCCCACATTACACCCTCATGCCTTCCATATTGATATGACATTCTCTACCACCACTGAGGAAGTCCTTGAATCATAAAATCAACTAATTTCAAAAACCAATCATATACAATCTCTACCAATTCAATAACTAACTTGATTTTTTATAACTAATCATCATCATCCTAGGGACCTCTAATGTCCTTGAAGGCTAGGATATACTAATTTTTAAAATATTGATAAAAATCAACCATAGATGGCTCACCACCATGTTCTCCTTCACCATAAATAATACTAGTTTAAGGACTCTATCATAAAGTAGTTATTCTACTTATAACACTAGATAATCTACTGATGAATGATAACCTACATCCTCTTCCACTCTTGGAGGAACTATAGGAGCATCCTCCCTTGTAGGGTAATTCTAACCCACTTCACATTATGTTCCTATACGATTTTGATGGGGAAAGATTCACTAAAATATCATAATAAATATGTAGAAACAAATTTATTTTATTTAATGAATACGTCACTCATGCAATTAACATGAACATATATATGAAACACATCATAAAGTCCCATCCTAAGATTCTACCTATGTTTATAACAAATAAAATATAACATAAATACAATTTTACAATACCTACATGTAAGCTAAATTAATACATATATGACAAGGTATAGCATGACCAGGTTTATATAAATATATATAAGCTATGATACATCTGGAAGGTACATAACTTATATTTCTATTACAGTTTAGTAAATAATGCCTATATCAATTAAGATTTATCATACTGATTACATGTGAACAATCATTCCAACTACTGATCCATTAATTGTCCTAATTCACAAATAAACATAACTTAATAATAATAATCATAATTATAATGAAACTGAAAATTCACAACTGATAATGAAAATCCCATCCCTGGTAACTTAATGGTCCATTACACATGAACCAGACAAGCACACATGTGACTCACCTTCTCAAGTTCCACAAAACCTATCTAATTTATACCATACCAAAAACATAGTCAATATAATTAAAATAAAAATAAGGGAAACCTTCTTTGATAACATTTGGTAACACCCAAACCCGAATCAATAGGCATTGTCCAAAGTGCTCTGTGATCTTATGAACACTTACCCATATAAAAGAGCCTACTGACTAGAGACAAGGTTATTATGGTTTATATAGGGAGAAAACACCCTTGATACTAATATAAATTTAACACATAAAAATACAAATATAAATAAATTCTTAATAAAAACAAAATAAAAGCTAAAAAACAACATTTTTTTATTAATACTGAATACAAGTATTCATGCAAGATAATCTAAATGATCCACATTTTTAGTATATTAATATCAACCATAAACACAAATTAAATAAAAAAAACTCTAAGGAAAAAAAATACATAATCCATCCTAACATCCCCTCTAACAACAAATATCCTCCTACTCAATTAATCGACATATGGCCCTTTCCCTTCGCTATATCTCTGACTATAAAGAATGCATGTATCTTGGGGTGCCCATATAGGCTGTGAGTATAAAAAAAGTAGGCAACCAACAATTTTTGATTATCCAAAGAGAAATAATATATTATAATATATTCCATATCAATAAATAAAATAAAAAATTAAATAATCATGTGTGAAGTCATTGTGTGCTAACCATGCTTCCGTGATCCTCATCTATACAAACATTTGATCTATGTGACAATGAATATTAGAATTAATGTCAAAATTAGTATTTCATGAAAAGATCATTCATGTGGTTCACATTATGTCTCAACAGTTTCAACCAACTATCATATCTCAATGTTTCACCTTTATGTTCATATTACATTCCTCCTTTTATGGGCATGTCACTCCCCTACTTTAAGGTGTAAAAATCATGTTTTTACAACAAATCACCACTTTACATTAATTCCATTTTTCATAATTTTATGAAAAAAAATTCAAGATAGAATCAATATAACTCTACTAATTACCATGGACATTCTCTATTAGTACAACATATTAAACATTCTGAATCATAGACTTCTTTTAATGCCTCATGTTCATTCCCATATCATTATAATCATCCATCTTTTGATGTTAATCATCTTGAAAAATAGAACCATTTGCTATCAATATCATCTTCTATGATACCTATAAAAGGGGTTAACTAGCCATTACAGCCTAAATTTTCCATCTTAAGATTTGAAGTATAGTTTATATAGGTTATGCACGCATCCACATATATGTAAAAACATAATAAAGAAAAAGAACATCATATCAACAAATATCAAATGGGCCACTCACACACAAACACATAAGAGAAATCATATTATGAAATGTACTAAATTCCCTATATTCACCGAGATGAATTTTATAACATACAATTTCATATAAAGTCCATAAGTGTTAAGGACATCTTACCTTATCTAAATTGATGCCCAAAACCAAGAATTGTGTCTCAGATCTATCCCAAATATCAATGATCCATAGATTCATCCCCAAATAATCACATGGTGATTATAATATTATTATACAATAAGAAGAACATGAATAGGGTTAGAATATGATAAGACATACCAACGATAACCACTATTACCATTGGCTCTAGTTAAGACCATGGGAAGGATAATGATCATCAATAAGCATGGGCTCTGATCATTCAATGATCCATTAATTCTATATTGGATTATAATGAAATCCAAATATCTGGCCTTTATAGCATATATTATTGATCCAAACCACAAAAAGATATTTTATAGGCTATATGTACTCATACATACCATATAGATTACACCGGATCGATCAAATATTCAAACATTTAAGGTATGGGGGAAGGGGAGGCTAATTAACTTTCTAGTATCCTCTCTAATAATTTCGGAAGAATTATTATCGTACGTTGTGAGAGAGATTTAAAATAGTAAATCCATGGTGAAAATAAAAAATATTTCTCTATTAAAAACCCCATAGAAAACACCAGATAGATGGTGGAGACCACATATTGGGTCTATAGCTCTAGGTAGACCCAGGGATACTACCCCATGCCACTATCTATCCAATAGCTCATTTAGATGATTTTATGAGTCTCATAGTGCTATAAAGACAATGGTCTATCAAAAACTGGGTCAACAACGTTGTAACAACTATCTAGTATGATTTTACCAGATCCCAAGTAGTTAGTTTAAGAATTATTCGTAGGAATGACAAACACCAGACTCCCAAACACCTCTAACACATTGAAAATTTTGAAAAAAACCCTAGATATTCCAAAACTAATTAAAATTTTATATTTATATTTGAGGATGTTAAAAAATCTAAATCATACAATTTTTGTTGAGATCATAACTGAAATTACACCTAGTTTACTCTCACATATCCTCAATAGGTAGTATACCCCTAGCTAATATAGAATCACCCACTGGGGTTCACTAGAAAAAGTATAATCATTGAATTTTGTAGCACTCCTCGTGCAAGTTTCTACATAGTTACCATTGGATTAAAATTTATTTTATCAATGGGAGGTGAGGAAAAAATGCTACACAATAATATAATATGAAATTTTAAAACCTCATTCCTCACCTCCAAACACCCAAAAATGAATCATCTACTATAAAAATAATATATAATAATTTCTATACATATCATAATATTATTATAACATTAAAATAAATATATAAAATAGGTATTTTATTTTAGGGTTGATATGAAATCAACATTATTAAATTCCCTGAATAATATAAAAAATGGAATAATATTTGGGAAAAAGAATAAAACAAATAGTTTCTATTTATAGATCAGTAAAACTTTTCATAACAATTAAAATTGGTAACAATAATTTAAATAAAACTTAAATAATTAAATAACATTAAAGTAGAGAAAAACATTATTACCTTTTATGAAATTTTAAAAAATATGAATATTTCCCTAATATAAATTATAATAAATCATTCCACATGAACAATTTTAATCTTTTACTAAAGAAAATTTGTGTCATATTAAAAAAAATCATATGTTATTCTTTCACCAATAAATTTATATAAATAACCATTCCATTTTAACTATAATCTTGAAGTAAATATCCACATGATTATAACTAAATCATTATTTATATAAAATAAATATTTCTATTAAATGAAAAATCTTTTTAAAACAAACAAGTACTCATGGTTTCATTATAAAGATTTTTCATAGAGATAATTATCATTAACCCAAGAATTTTAGGTCAATAGAAGTTATTCCACAATGTGAAAATAGATTAGAACCTAATAATATTGATATAAGCATCATGATATGAAAAAATGAATACAAAATTCATCCATGATGGAATACTAGGGCACAAATGTTTTTTCAGTAAAAATAAGGATGGATGAAGAAGATAAGAGAGGAAGATAGGAATCAATTTTTAATGACTAACATTAAGAAAACACTAATCCTTATGAAAATTCACGAGGAAAAATTAATTGAAAAGATGATATATATGGAGATTAATTAATAGAGATATATCATGGAAAATAAATAAAAATAATGAGGATTCATTCATTCTAATTTAATTTTAGAAAATAAAAATATTTTAGTATTTAAATAGGTTCAGAAATTGTTTCATGGTAAGAAAAACCATTCAAGAAATTTTTATTAGATATAAGAATAAATATTTTTATTTGTATTTTTTTCAAGTAAAATTTGGGTTACCATGAACCCTAATTGACAATTTTGATAATTATTCTAAAATTTCAAAAAAAAACTGGTCTATACCCAAAAATATTGATAAGGAAACTTCACATAAAAATACATATCAAATATTGATATCATGGTTAACAAAATTCTCCCCACCACATTGCATTATTTAAAAAAACCAATTTATGAATATTATTTATCATTGAAGATATGAGGTTAAAGATTCCTTATAAAAAAATTCAACTCCAAATTATAGGATAAAAATTTTCATGTTGCGAATGGATTTTATCTTGAATAAATAATATCGCAGAAAATCTATTATTAAAATGATTGAAAATATAGACCAAGTGTTCTACCAAATAGGCTTCATAATAATGCTAAATATTATTCAATAATGTTGTATCCCAATCCCGTACAACTGGGTCTCATAGTATCCTTTGATATAAACTCTAGTAATTTTTTTTGACATTCCATAATTAAAAAATAAAAGTAATGATTGATTCACCAAAATAGCCTATACCTTTTGAAGTTTATAGCTTTAATGTTTTATGAAAATCAGGTATGTATCCAGAATCATGTCTTTCCCAATCAATTTTTTTCTACTTTTCCAAAAAAAAATATTGTATAATAATCCATAAAAATTTCCCACAAAATTCTCTACACATTACATAATCCTCTATATATCATATGCCTTACTATTCCACAAAAACCTTGGGAAATTTAAACATAAGAATCAATGATATATATCCATCAATAAGGGCATGTGTGAAAAAGGTCTATCATGAATACATAAGTTATAAATAATGTAACATAGAAGATAATGAATACATCTACAATTTAATCTATAACATGAGCATGAAATTCATATTTGGATAATATCAATGTTTTAAACATAGGGAAAACAATAAATAATATCGTAACAATGGAATTGATATTTCCAATAATTTAAATATTATCATCAATTCCACTTTAAATATATAATTCTTTCCATTGAGGCCTCTCAAAAAAGATTCTTTACATGTCATCAAGGCCTCTCAATTAGGGAAATTTTCATTTTATGGGATACAATACACCATTAAAAAACCTATTAAATTTTATATCATGGGTCTAAACAATACCATGAAGATTTATATAATTTAAAACCCACCCATAACTTACACATGTCTTGGGAATTCCTCGTATGTTGTATGGAAACTAAAATTCATCAGCAATATTCCTTAATAATCAATAAATATTAATACTAAATTTATTAAGACAAAATGAATATATTTTTCCAGAACATAATTATCCTTCAATAATACTAAATAATCATAAATTTAGACAAAAATTATATTTATTTTAAATATATTTTTTCAGTCAATAAATATTCTATATTTCTTAATAAACACCACCAATTTATTTATGAAAAATAAGGTGTTTACAAGATATAGAGAAAAGGTTATATAACTATGTTAGCGCTAAAAATGATATATAATACATCCATTATTATAAAAAAACATAAAAATTGATGAAACTATCAATTCGATAGAGATAATGTTTTCATAGTATGAATAATTCTTCTGGAATATAGAGAGGAAAATGGAAGTGAATGTTTTAAAAATAGTTTTCTTTTAAAACCTTTGTAACATCGTTGTAAAAAAGAAGTCAAATTTCACATTGAATTTTTTTCCCATGAGATGTAAAATATTCATTTAAAATTAAATTACAATAATTAAATCATGAAAATAATTATTCTTAATTAAGAACACCTAAAATAGAAGATACAAATATAAAAAAGTGTAAAGAATTACATTTATTAAAAAACATTATGAAAATAATATCCTTTTATTGTAAAAAAGTCATTGAATATTCATAATTTTAATTACTTTAGAAAACCATAAAAAATTAAAATGAATGTATTTCAATGTAGTGACTTCATGATAGTGGTAAAATTTGATCTTTCTAAAATAATTAAAAAATAGTTATTTTTTAAACATTTATAAAGAATTTAAAACATTATTTTTTTTGGGAAATATTAATAATTTTATCTAAAAAACTATTTTTTTATTTTCTATAATGATTCTTTGTGGTTGAGTGGTAGAAAAACACTAACAAGATCTGAAAAACAATAGGTTGTGAGATTCATAATTTTAATTTAAAAAATAAAAAAATCACACATGGAACCCAAGGGGTCTCATTCCTTGATCACACACATTAGGATAATATAGGTCGCCAACCTACAACATCATGAGATCATCGATATTATCATCCTCATCGCCCAGACACCACCAAATATGATAATCAGAAATAGATTACTGAGAAGCATAATAGGAAAAAAAATCAACCCATCATCGTCAAAGACATCTCCACCCTCATCATCATCAAAACACCATCAATGTCATCGTGATCCACCAATAAATGAAATCACCACATCTTTCCACACAAAAAATCATAACAGGATAAACACTTATAGAAAAAAGTAAGAAAACCTACAGTATAGAAAATAAGGAAGAAAACTGATCAAATCCAAAAAATCATAAACATATCCATGTCATTGTCGAAGACCACATTGAATGCCTTCATTATCACAGGGTCATGCCTGGAACACCAGAAGTCTCCAAACTCTACACCTAAAACCTCTATAAAACCACCAGTCTAGATCCTACTTGGAGAGGTGTAGTGGAGAAAGTGTTCAAAGCATGAAATGTGTGGCTAAAGGATCTGATCCACGACATTATTGATGAGGTAGAAAAAATCCACCATAGCATGAGTAATCTGACACCAGAAGCCCCCTAAAGATCATCGATTGTCGAACCACAAAATCCAAAACCTCTTAGTAACCTTTACTCTAGATTCGACTCAGAGGAGTATATAAGAACAAGAGGTCAGATACAAGGTCTAAGTGGCTAGGGGATTAAACTCTGGAAAACCTTCATCGATATCCCAAACAACCTTTGAAAAAGTCATCATCGTCAAGGAAAAAACCAGAAACACCATCACCCGAGTGGTCCACAACTAGCGCCAAACCATCAGCCCATCACAAAATTTAGACATTCATAATTGATATAAAATCTGAGTTAATATCACCTTCAAGAGAACAAAAAATACAAATAGAGACACATCTAGATAGTGAAATCGTAGGGGAGTTCTTAAGAGACAGAAGAGGGAGGGGGGATGGAGGGGGAAGGCACCATATCCTCTACCCTCAAATTTTTTTTCATGAAAAACCATAGGAAGAGTGGAGGAGAAAGATGATGCACTTAAAAATATTCAATTTAAATATTTCAATAGAATCTTAAAGTTAAAATAAAATTGAGTCTTCAAAAAAAAATATATTGAAAACCAAATTGTTTAAGAAAAATAAGTAATATAAATCTGGAATGAAAATATTCCAAAGCACAAATTATAAATAATTTCATCTTTATTTATAATTATCCTTTTACTGAATCTTAGTTCCAATGAGAGGATAAATTGAAAGAATACCTAAAATCACAAAAAATAACCATAGGAGACGAAAGTATATTTGGGGGTAGTATATTAAGAACAATAAATTCTCCCAATAAAAATTTAGATAAAAATATCAAGAATAAAAATTAGATTATAAAATAAATCTTATAGATTTTTTAATATTAAAATAAAAAGAAATAACAAGTAATAAAAAACATGGTTATGAAAATATCATGAATTAAATTTAATATTTTTTTTAAATATAATCATGGGGTATTAAGTACAACATATACAATAATGGATGGTCCACAACATGGATCATGTTTCTAGGAATCAATATTGAGACCAAGAACCCATACAGATTTTATAGGATATAAATAAAAACATTTTGATAGTGCGAACATGAAGTGGAAAATGAATTATAATGAATAAATAGATTTCTTTGATATAATAATTCAAATAGTTATAATATACAATATATAATGGAAATAATCTTGTAATTAAAATTATGTCCAAAAGAGGAAGATTGAGATGCGTAAACCATACCTTGGATTCCAGCATGGTCAGACACATTTCAACCACTTGTATATAAAATTTATAATTATTATTAATCGATATCATATTCATATTTTTATCTATATTTATAAATATAATTTATTTATAACATCCTTTTACAGATCTAGTAACAATTCATTGGTTAAATAAAATAGTTAACTTTGAACAAATATATTTCTCATGAATGTTTGAATTTTGATGTTATGGTACATTTTGCTCGGTCATGGGTTGATCACATAAAAAATAATTATTTCAAAAATATTTTATTTATACTATAAATACTCTTTTAAAACCATCCATGTAAATATTTTATGAAAAACACATTCAACTCATTGTGAAGGCGATGTTCTAAACATACACACATACACCATTTCCATTTTCCAACAGATGAGAGGGTATGGAGGAAGATAATATATTATACTTATAAAATCATAATTATATCAAAAATATCCAATATATAAATAAATTCATTCTTTATAATCTTCCTAATGAGGATGTGATGAAAAAATATGTACTTCACTACATAGTGACATTTGTCGTTGGTACATATGAGCGATGTTTAGATTTCCCAATAGATTGAAAGGAGTTAGAAAATACTTTTGGAATAACAATTATAACAATTTAGTAAATTATATATAATAATTAAATTATATTAGAATTATTTTAATATATAATTAGGTGTAATAAGTAGAATAATCATGAAATAATTCTATTAAGTCATATACATCATCCTTTGATATATTCTTCTTGATTACACATTAAGCCTTCTATAATTGGACTTTTTGTTAGACCAATATATCTATGATGTGTATATATATTTTTTGAGTGTATTTTTTATATATTTATTACTATTGGTTATTTCTGTGTGTGTATGAGTGAGGAGAGGATGTGTCCTTTTATAAGTTACGTGAGTTCCACCTTGTAAATATCGGAAACATTAAAATTTAATAAATGTATTTTTCATGAAACATAGAACAAATTTATTACAATTTCAAAAATAGCATATGGTTAGATCTAAATACACTAATTAAATCACATTTTGAAATGTTATAGAGAAATTCGAAGCCTTATCTCGTAGTTTAACACCATTGTTAATCATTTTTACCTTTATCGTGGTGAAAAAAACCACCATGATAAATATTTAGTATGACTCAAAAATTTAAATAATTTAAAAATTATATCTTTTTGATATGAAATATGGAATCCCTTTTCTGGGATTCAATTTATATAAGCGGTATAAGTTATATTTAATATATGTTCGTAAAAAGCATTTCATGCAATTTTCTAAAAGAAATTCATTTTCAAGAATAAAAATGATTTTATATAAAGAGAATGCATAATTATGCTTACCATGTAAGTAATTAGATTATTTATAATCAAAGGGAAATTATTTTAAATAAAAAAATAAATTTAACCATTTAAATTCATTATTAAAATAAAAGAACCAAAATAATATTATTAACCTAAAAACATTAAGTAGATTTCCAAAATGTCAAACATATATCTATATGCTGAACATTATATTTTAAAATGAATTATATTAGTTAAAAATATATATATTTATTCTATAAAAATTATTTATTAAACATTTATTCCACTCTTGTGTCATTATAATTTTATAAATGTGCGAGTATTTGCAAAATAGTTACTTTTTAAAAATCACATGAAAATAAACTATTTTCGATAAATAATTTTTTTACCATAAGGTAATATTGATATGATGAAACAAAATTTTTTATTTTATTTCAAAAATTTCAAAAAAAATTATTTTAAATTAAAATACATAATTTAAAGAAAAATAACTTCTATAAATAGTGAATATTTTAGACATCAATTGCATATAATCATATTTCATATAAATTTATAATTAAATGAGTGTTAATTTATTATTTCATAAATATAACTTATTAAAATGTTTTAATTTTATTAAAATACACAAAAATAGAAAAATAAATTTTAAAAAAATGATCATTTTATCCTTGAATGATTTTATTCATATCACATTAATTATTTATTTTCAAATCATTAAATTTCATCGATCCAATCATTACAGTAGACATTAAGTATAATAATTTATTGATATAATTATTTTTACTAATGATTTATTATAACACATTAGGACACGTTATTGTTGGTTGTTTCATGTAATGTATGTTACAGAACATTGAACTATATAAAATATAATTACCTTTTTAAATTTTAGAGTGTTAAAAGTAATGTTAATATGATACACCAGGGTTTCACATCTTTGATTAGGACATATTTTGTAAGTTATAATTCATGTTATGTGGAAAAGAAATGTTATTTGGTATACAATAATTCCATGCCTTTTAATAACCTTAAATGGTATGAAAGCCCTTGCTATGTTCTTACATCTACTGCATAGCCACATCTATGACCCCATTAATGTGAATCATAATTTCACCCAATCACCTATAACTTCTAGGTGGTTGACTATGACACTTTGTATATAATTCATGTAAAATATGATTTTCCATAAATATTTTAAATATACTAATTTTTTTAGTCATCTACACACTAAATTTAGTACCATAAAATGGATATATTATAGGTAACCAAAATAAATATATTATAGTAGGAATGACCACTTACAACCATGAGAAAATTTATATTCATCAATGACTGATAACCACTATTATGTGATAACCCATGTAACAGCCAATAATTATTTTTTAAAAGTTCCAAAATTCAAGATCTTTGTAGTATATACTTCAAAGAAATGTAATATCTCCCTCTATGATTGATTAATGGTTTTGGGATAATAATTTATGAAAGGATTCAATAGAAGCTTTATAACTCCTTGAAGGTCATTCAGAAGCATAGGTTGGGAGAGACTAATCAATGTTATTCGAAATAGAACCCAGATCATCCTATGATTACTAAATCCTCTTGATTTTTATGATCAATCAGAAAGAGATAACTTCAACAAGAAAATTAATGATCAGTTGAAAATATTCCATTCATAAGGGATGAGGTAATATACTATTTTGGTTCAATGAAACCTCATTCATCATTATCATAAGGTTTGGTAAGGGGAAAATAGTTTTATAGGTTTATAGTAACCTAATTTAACTCAAGGATAAGTTGAATAATGAGTCCATGATATACAATCACTCATCATTTTAAGACATAAATATAGATGTTTGATGTTACAATAAAAACTAGGTCACATAACTGAATAGATCACATAGAAAATATAATATCCTTTCATTACATCACTATCAAATGAAGGAGAATGATATAAAAATCCTAGTGTCAAAATATGCTATGAGTATAAAGGGATAATTATTCTCTAGTACCCCTTCAAAATGTTTTTCCACAAAAATATTACCTTTTATGAAAGAATGGGCACACTTAATGACTTAGGACAGGAGTTGTAGATATCCATTTTTTGAATAGGATGGAAATTCATTACCAGCATTTCCGATAAAATTATATTCACAAGAATATCATTAGTTTAAATTCCTTATGAGGTTCCATCACTAACTATTATATTGGATTTATAAGAATAAAAAAAACTACATCAACATTGTATAAAATTTTTCTATTTTATTATATATTACATACATGTATTTAAAGATTAATAATTTTTTCAAAATTTTTAATTAGAAATAATTTATAACTCCATCATAAAAATATTGTTGAAAATAGTTTATATCAAATTTATATACTACTGAATTATGAACTAGTATAAAATATATAGGGAATAGTTTATAACACCATCAATACTTATTCAATGAAACTATAAAAAGACACCAAAATATATATCTAGAATACCTATAATCATTGTAAAGATGAAATTTTAAAAGGTGTATTCTCATTTCTACCAAGGGAGTCACCTTCTCACTCTTTACCGCTCATCGACGATGCCATGGGAATCTATGGTGGTTCTTCTGGATCCCCTTTCCTATTTGGAGTGGAGGTTCCCCTTAATCTCATTCTTCACCATCCTTCCACCTACCTTTAGTTCTTTTCTCAAACAATGGAACAGTTCTGAAGCTTCTAGAAATCCCAATCATACTGATGGTCCTAGATTATTTTAGAGGCTCTCATCATCTTCCTCTCTCTATTTCAGAGTTTTCCAATGCCTCATGTCTATTTAACCTAAAATTTGTATCTTTTTTCCAGCAACGACGTCCCTCAATTGATGATTTTGATCATTTTTTCTTCGACTCATGGGGTTTAAAGAACTGAGAAGTGGTTGGACTTCTCGACCGAAAGCAAACTTTGATTATTCTTGCAACTATTGAAGAACTTGATACCACGTGGTCCAACACACCCTGTAGATGCAACAGATTATTCTTTTACATCTTCCACTAGTCCTTTAATTTTCAATTAAAGAGGGATCCACCAATGACCATGATTTTGGTAAGCCTCTTGGAACTCCCCCTTCTATTTCATAACCCTTCTATCTTGAAGGTTATCAAAAACCTTGGTGGGTAGTTTTTGTGTTCAAATATTCAAATAGATGCATTTATCCACTTGTTTTCCCCCAAATGTTCATTGATTTTGATGTATCTAAGGATCCATTAGACTGGGTTTGGATTTAAATTGATGAGGATTTTAGGTGGAAACAATCCATTATCTAGGAAACATTGCATGATTTCTATATCTGTTGTGGTCGTCATGGACATCTCGCCCATGTGTGTCATACTAGGTCTCAAAATAGATTAATTCAGTTGGAAAAAAGATAGGATTAAAAATGATTAAAGCCATGGAAATGTTCAGTTGGCTCATTTTGGAGAGGTTCTTCCTGAAGTTATACCGTAGGAGGTCTGTACAGCTTTTGCATCCCCCTTTCCTCCTGCTTCAGTCGAGATTTCTCTTCCTCAATGTGAAATTACCATTGACGGGGATTATATGGGTACTTGTGGGATTGGCCATCCCATCCAATATAATGGAACTATAGGGTAGGAATAGGGAATTTCTAATCCTGGTTATTTTACGGAGGTTGTAAATTTTATTAGTAATTCATTACATGTGAAGGAACCAACAGACCAGGGGTTGGAGGAAGGTCTACATGGTAGGAAGGAGGGTGGTGGAAAGTTAAAGGCAAGGGATAAACCAAGGGTTTTTGATGTTTTCAATCACATAAAGACTGATTTCGGATGTACTTCTTTTATTGTGAGTGCTGATATTGTTTCTGAGGTAGTGCAACCAGGAAAGGAACTAATACTTGTTGTTATTAGTTAGAATAAGGGTATGGAGACACTAGAGCCAAGGTCACCTTTCCCAGTTAGAGAACTCCCAGATTAGAATGTGTCAAATCAAAAGAACATGGAATCTTATAATAAGGATGAATCAAGTCCTCTTATGATTCATAACTAGTTTTTGTATTTAGTTGGAAGCGAGCAAGGAGCTGAAGATCATGAAGGGTGGAAGAAATTAATTCCAAAAAAAGAAGGGTGAATCTATGTTTATTGAAAACACTATGGAGAGTGATGGAGATAGTGTCTACCAACAAGAGATAGAGTATGATCAATACTCCTTCAAGGATATGAATGTTGGATCCAAACTGAGAAAGGGAAAACAAAGAACCCTTAAATTTGGTAATTTCCCAATTTTAAAGGGATGGAAGAAATCTAGACCCCACAAATAATACTCAAAACTCCCCAAAACAATTGTTACCAAATATTCATGTAAGAAAGGACTAGTATAAATAGGAGAAACTAAATTAGAAACCACCAAAAGAAAGCCAAAAAGTGGATAACAAACAAGGAAATAGGTGATGTGGAAGAAGACAATGGAGACCCTTTGGAGCTCATCATTCATTCTCAAGAAGCGATCCTTGAAAATGTTGTTCATGTCAACGCCTCTAAAGAGAAGGTTAAAAAAAATAATGAAAGAAGGTTGTGGTTTGATATAAATGAAGAGCAATAAGAATATATAAAAAGAATGATCAAATACTAGAATGAGGCTTTAATAAAGGTAAAATCTACACAGAAGAATTTATACAGACAATAGACATAATGGATAATCATTTTGAAGAGCTTCTCACAGAGGAACCAAATATTCAGGTTAGTTCACTTCATTAGTAGTTATATAATGTTTATAATCCAAACAACCTTAGCATTGTTTTTAATCAATTTGTTATCTCTTTCATTACGTAGTTCTTCAGATATGTTGACTGAGGTTTCCCACTTCTCATCAAAGTGTATTTTCAATTAAAATATATATATATTTGGTGGTAAATAAAGAGAATGATTTTTTAAAGACATAAATATAATAGAAAGTATATTAAAAATAAAAGGTATAAAAATAAAAATAATTTAAATTGTTAAAACAAATATTTCCCAAATAAAGGAGAAAATCATATAATATTGTAATTATTAGATAAAATTCCATTAATAAATTCGTAGTCTATAGAAGTAATTTCAAATTGGTACCTCCACCTATTCCTACTCCAATATTATATTGGAGATTTAAAAATATATTATATAACTTGTTTATATAAAAATTTTAAAAACACCCCAAATATGATCTTTATAGTCTTACTCATCATTATAATGGATAAAAATAAAATCAATAACTGTCAGGACAAATATTTTATGATAATGATTATAAAATCATTTATATAAATCCATAAATACTATAGTCCAATTTTTTATCAATAATAATTTCTAAAAACACATTAATCCAATAAAATATTAAAATTTTGGTTTTCATCATATCATACATCATTTGTTTTAATTTATTATATCTATATCTTTGTTGAATCTTAAAGAAATACCCCAAACCATGGGGTTGGTAAAATAAATCCTCAATCACTATAAAATTATTTTTATTAATATTTTAAATATATTTGAGATCTATATAATTAATACATACTCTCACCATACCTTAATTTTTTTGATATGAAATAAAGAGTCATTATATAGTAATACAATATAATAAATGAACCCCTTATCCAAAATATTTTTCATTATTTTATATAATTCCTATTTACCATAAGCTCTATTAAATATACTAATATTTCCATCATTTCTAATTATTAGTATTTTGAAATAATTAACCCCATTGATCATACTATTTTTTTTATGTAATACACTTCCATGTAAACTATTTCTGTTTTTATATCCCTGTTAGAATTTTTTTATCCAATATTGAAATTTTAATTTATTGAAGGATTAAGCTTCCCTTTGAATGTTTTTATCTAATAAAATGATCAATGGTTATTAAAATATCGGTAATTAAAATAAGTTTCACTATAGATTAATTTTTTTCCAGACCTATGTTAAGAATTATTAAAAGAGCTTACATTCAATATAAAAATTCCAACATTATTAGGTTGATCATCGATACAATAAATACATTACCCATGAGTGTTATCATTTTTTTTATTTCCTATAATAAGTTCCATTGATTACAAATTGATATAAAAAATAAATAATCACCAAAAAACTATAAATACATTTAAAAACAAGTGAACAATGTTCATTTCAAAAGGTTTCTCTATAATTACTTAAGAATTTTGTACAATTATTATACTATTAAAAATATATTTCTTAAGATTCCTTCTAAAATCCCTCTCGTAACAATTTTTATTCCCCTAAAACAAGTTTATAAAAGGTGATGGTTTCTTATTAAATTGATAATATATAATGTAACTATTTAATAAATGTTTTATGATGAATATAATTAAGAGAGAAGATGATATAGAAAATTGTTCAAATATCATTGATGAAACATATATAATAATTTCTTTCATATCTTATTCATCCAGATATTTATTTATTGATAGCTATTATTCATTTTAACAATATAGAGAAAAGAAAACACATATAAAAAATTTATTGCTGGACACCTAGTAAAATATATATTATTGATGTAAGTAAATATATCAAACATGATCATGAAACATATAGTATATAAATATTAATTATAATTACATAGAAATTATATATATTTATATTGTTTTTTCACTTTCCTCTTTGATAAAACCTTATATATATAATGGGGAATATATGGTATTGTGGGTGTATTGATGTGTATATTCTAAAACTGAGAGGAAGGGAGATTGATATATCGCACAGAAAATATTATTTCTTAGTCTGAAATTCTATCAAATATTTTTTTCATGTTCGTGAAATATTCCTTTTAAAGATATTTTTTACATTATATCCACCTTACTAGGGTGAATAGATTTTATGAATGGGATAGGCTATCAATTTTACAATAAAATGGGTAATGGAAAAACTAAACCAATATTATGTGTTAGGTTTCAGAAATCCCATTCATATCAAATGAGGGGGCGTGTATACTTACACTTTAGTTTAAAATAATATTTTAAGGAATGCGATAAATTAATGCTACCCTGATAGACATGAAAAATGAAATCACATATTTAAAATCTACATGTGAAGGAATGATGTAAATATTATATTTTAATACCATCTAATAAGGGGAATTATGTTACAATTGAATGTGATGTCCCCTAAAAATTCATTAATGTATGATTTATTTTAGTGTTATCCAAGAAGGAAAGTGTTTTTTATAAGATATTTATACCACATTGAAAGTAAAATTAGTTTGTGTTGGGATTTATAGTACCATAAAAAAATATAAGAGTGCATTAGAGTTTAGTTATATCCATGGAGGAAAATTTGGTAGTACTAGTATTTATGGACTCCAAAGAGGAATAATAATTATTTTTATTTTAGTACGATCTTGGATAGATTAATGGTTTACACTAATGTGTTTTATGATACAACAAGGATGTTTTTGATATGGTTTGATTTAGGGACCCCTGAAAGAATTAAGAGTTCATTAATTTGTACTGATAACTATGTAGAGGTACGGGTTTAATATAGAGTAAAATATTATCCCGGAAGGTGAATCTGGATACACCAACATTTAGGGTTCCATGGGAAGAATAAAGAGTGAACTATAGTCTAGTTTCATCCATGAAGGTTTAAGGTTCTATGCTGGTGTTTTGTGAAATTCAAAGGTTAAAATTTGTTTATATTTATACTGAGTGTATCACAAAAATTATGAAGAGGTTAGTGAAGTTTTATACAATCCTAGAAGATGTATTGGGTTACATTGGGACTTTTGAACTCCTAATAATATTTATGTTTATGATGGATATTGGTTTTGTCCAGAATTTTTAATGGGATTATGCTGGAGTTCAGTTCCATTCAAGAAGGAGAACTGGGTTACACTAGAATTTAGTGTCAACTCGAAAGATATAATAGTGTGCTAAAAATTAATTCCTTCTAATAAGACATTAGGGATTATGCTGATGTTTAATTCCATCCAAAAAGTTAATTTTTTTAGAAAGGGGTTGGAAAGTGTCATGGTGTTGAGATTGGGTTGACAGATGGACTCCAATATATCCCTTATTGAGGAATTAAAAACCATGCCATTTTCTATAAATTTTTTAATTCATATAATATGGAATAAAACAAATTAATTTTAAATATTTCATATAGTTTATTCTCTAAAAATCAGAAAAAAAACATTGAAATTAATTATATACTAACAAATCATGTCATACCATAGAAGATCATGTGTAGAGGAAAAATATTGTTCCTTATATTTTTTATAGGAATGAATACACTATATAGTTTACGGGTGTGGGGTTTGTACCACCATCATAAAATATTTGGTTGTATAAATAGGAAAATTAGATGAAGGATTATTAGCAATGGTTTGACTACAAGACATATTCATGGGAATTATTGTGAGTTTTAATTGTCAGATGATCATGATAAATGTGTAAAATTATTCAAAAAAATTAACACTTATTGATGACATTTTATTAACATATTATGATAATAAAATTAGAAATATAAATAAAGGAGAAATAAAATGTCATAAATCTTTAAATGGATTCAATGTAGGATAAACAAAATAGTTTGAGGATTTCTTTATAATCGAATCCAAACGATGCAGATTCCTACCTTAACTGCCATGGATGAATATAGGGGCAGGAGGTATGTTATTGGATATTCAAGATTGATTATTTATAGGATCAAATTAGTACCCAATGTAACATTACATGATGTATCATCAGATTAAGGGAATCACTATTGGTAAATATTCTAGAGGTTTTATAATATTCATTATCATCGTGGTATGTGATCAGATTGGCCTTTAAATTATTTGAGTAGCCTTCATATAATTAGGGTCTATTATTGGTATAAGTGACCTCAATGAGGTGTACCTAATTGGGTGATTTGTTTAAATTTATTAACATAATTCAGGGATTAGGAGTGATGTATGCATATTCAAAGGCTCCCATTGTTAGATACATGACTTTTTTACTCTAAAATAGGGTACATTACTACATGAATTCTAGATGTTATGTATACATTTGTTAATATCATACATTCTGGGTATTCTATCATATAATCCATAATCATGGAATCAATTTCATTATAAAATTATAATATCCACCACATGGTGATCTAAATTATTTTTATTCCAAATTAGTTGATCTTTTATTAAGAGGGATTTGGTGAACACTATGTAAGGGACACCATAGAATTTATCAATCAACAATTTCCAATGTAATGTGGGGTTAAATAAAATAAACACATTATTCCATGCATTCATGTCTCATGGGTTTTCCTAATATATTTAGGAATTACCATATAAGGTTATATAAATTCTGTTAATGGTAAGGAGCTTAAACATCCTACCTGAATGTTAAGATCATCAAAATATAAACATTCATGGGGAATTTACCTATATGTTAGTCCATATATGTGTGAGAAGGGGGGGGGGGGGTTTAAAATCATGTATCATGGAAAATATGGATAACTTTTTGATCCACTAAAAAATTATGAATATTTTATCTATTAGCCGATATGACAATAGACATTAAATGTCAATAACATTTGTTCAGGGAATCTATTTTATCTCAATGATATTCTTTTGGTCTTGGAATTTTTTTAGATCCCTGAGCTATTAAATAAATGATAAAGGGATTTTTAGAGTCATTTATTATTTTTATGATTATTTATATATTTTTCCTAGTCCAAGTGGACAAAAAAGAGATCAAAAAATTATATTATTTCTTAGGTCATTTTTTGAATGAAATACGATATCCCATAACCACTCGTGATAGTACACGGTTGAAATAATGTTACAAAATTGAAGATTTTTTAACAAATATAAACTCCATTTCCATTATATAATAATTTTCACATGGAAACCCCCTTTGGGTATTATTCTAAGAGAGATATACACATCTGACATTATATAATTCATGTGGGATTCATTAAATAGTCTTCATAGAAATGTACACACCATATTATTGGACACCATAAAATTTCCCACTATTTAAAAATATAATATTTTTTAAAAAATATATTTTTTAAGTGAAAAAATAATTATGGCACATTTATTACATACTATATGTGTTAATGGAGATGAATATGTTGTAGGAGGCTCAATAAGAGGAGGTTCTATGATAAAGTAACCACAAGAATAATGGGAATTCACCAAGAAGGGGGATAAAGAATTGAGTTCACTTATTTTAATATACCTCTATTAAATACAATTTAATGTCTATTCAATATAGTGATTTAAAAATTTACAATATATACACATAAGTAAATTCAAAAAAATGAAATACGTAATTTTTTTTAAAGGATTACCAGAAAAATAAAGGATAAATCCTTTGAATGATATAATAAACCCCATGATAACATGATCAAATAATTATTATTTATTATAAATGATAAGATAATATCCTAGAAATCATGATACATAGTGTGTCTCTTAACATGTGTAATGTTCTCCAACATAAAAGAATAAATATTATTTTACTTATAAAAACAAGACTGTATTTAACCAAAGTTGACTTTCTTTTAGTTGTTATTGAGCTTCCTCCTCTTCACCATCCTCTTATCATGTTATATCTCTCATTTTTCATCTATATCCTATGTAGACTACAATCGTATAAACACACTCATCCTTTTTCAAATTACTTAATTTATCATTCTTAAACAAAAACATGGTAAATTATTCTTATTACAAACATTAATTAATATCTAAAATTTATATGTTCATCATTCCTTATAATTACAACTATATCATTTCAAATCATTGAATCAATCCATGCTTTCTTTAAAACCTTTGATTTGATTGGAGAGATTAATGGACTGAGTTTGATTACCCCTTAAGAACCAAGTGGGAAACATTTTCAAAAATCATTAATTATAGACTATGGTAAGAACCCGAGTGTGAAAATGATCCTTGAAATAAGATAAACATGATCAAAAAAGAACAAAATATATTATAGAATGAACATGAGAATAACATTAAACATGTTCAAAAATCATCTACTAAATTTAATAATGATAAAATCTATTTAAATTTGGACTATAAAACTCCAAAAATATTATGTTGCTAAAATTTTTATTAGCCTAAACAATGCAACATTATTAAATTATCCAACAAATAACTCACTTTTTATGTTTGAAGACATATTTCTAGATCCAATTGATTTTATTATCCCTTTTCCTTGAATTGTGATCTATTCCTACAGAATAAAGCACTATAAAATGCAAACCATGTCATTAAGGATGAGTATAAATATGAATAGATTCTAGAAATAGAATAAATTTATGAACCGATGTTTTTTTAATGTGATTGCACATGTCACATCATGAATTAAAACCTGATCACTAAAAATGTGGCATGGTCCTCTATATAACATTAAAAACACCATGACTAACTTTAAATTTTGTGTAATAATTTCCTCCATGCACTTAAACATATAAAAATAAAAATCACCTCATATGAATAAATATGATTCTCTTTTTTATATGAATTACTTTTTTTGAATAATTATATTTAATTTTTGATAATAAATGGAATCACTTTTTACATCAAAATTAACATTAATTAACTTCTATATAAACCTTTTTAAAAACATAAATGTTAGGGGATTAATATTCTTCAGCCTAAAAAAATAACCAACATAGTAGTCTCAAAATAATCCCTCAACATTGTCTTCATAATCTCCCCATTTATATTTTGATAACAACCATCAAATTCAATGAGTTAGTGGGTTTGTAAGAAATTTATCAACTATGAAATATTAAACACCATTACAACATAGAAATTATTTATCATTCAATCATTAGAAGACTATATGAGGGAACTAATAATAGTAATCTTTTACTATGAATAAAAATTCTAAATATATCAATTAGGGTATATTATATTCACTTCATCCATAATTTCATTCATAACTCCCTTATTTACACTTCATCAAAACTATCCAAGAATATTCCTTATATAAATTTCATGAAAAGATGTTAAAAAATGATTATAAAAACATAAAAACATCTATTACACACACATAAAATTCACAACATTCCAATTTTAAAAACTCAACCTAAATATATTCTCCCCCTTAAGTAAATGAGTATTCATTGAATTAATGTTTTAATAGTCATGCATTCACAGTAATTATACAATGATATAATATAGGGGATGGTTTCATAGTACCTTTGGCTTTATGAAATTGAGGATGAACTCCCCCTATTAACCTCATTTTTTCTAAATATTTCTCCTAGAAGGGGATTACTGAACATATAAAATATTTTCTTCATGGAAGGAATAAACTCTAACCTTTACAATCTCTTCTACAATGACTCATTCAAATTGTGATTCTGTAGGTCATTATACCTTGATATATAATAATGATTTTTTTTTATATTTATTACACATTGATTATCTGATCCTACAGGTAGTTATAACTTCAAATATTCCTTATGATCTTAAAATTATATTTTCATGCACCTCAATTGGGCGGTTTTTTAAGATGGATCAATTTATTCTTCCTCTGTAGTAATAAATGTCACCAAATTATTATTCTTTGTGTTTGTTGTTAAATAATGATCTTCCAAAAAGAATTATCCAATATATACTGATCTTCTATTAGTGACATTTCTATCCTTTTCTTCATAGGAATTTACAAGTAGATATAGTCTTTGATGGAAATTATATTTCAATTAATATGTGATTTTTCATTTTATGTATATAAGAGTAATTTTAGAATAAAAAATATTTTTTTTCAATTAGTGTGTATTTAAATCTATCACATAATTTTAAAACATAAACTAAATATAGTCATGATGTAGTTAAATAGATTAATCTTATAATTTGTTATCAATACACCCATGAATCAAATGTTTTTTACAACTTCATTTATTTATAGATTTTTTACAAGTCATGTTGGTGTATAAAAATCCATTAAGTCCTTTATTCCGAAAATACCCATATATTCTCAGTTGCATTTTTATTTTGAATAAAAATATGATCATCTTTATTATACATTTTCAATATCAATAAATATTTCATCTCTCTCTGTAAAAACATCTCATACATCTTCTTCAGCTCCAAATCAAACTCCCTGTAATCATAAATATCATTTATATCAATATTTTATTTTTCTATAGGTAGAATAAAAGTTAGATAAAAATATATATCATCTTTTATGTACGAGATATTTTTCAATCCGAATTTCATGAAATTTAATTACTTTAACAAATCTATAACAATGAATCCCATTCCCATGGTGTAATAATGTGAAATCATAGATCCATTAAGAATCATACAATGTTTTATAACATTTGTCACATGTTATAACAAATTTAAAAACCACGCTATATTAATAAAATAGTATTAATAAAGCTATAATAAACACTAAGATGTTAAACCATTAATAATAATAACTTTTAGAAGGTAAATAATTAATATGAGTCAATATTGAAATGGTTATTTTCAATAAAATCTAATTTCTTTATATTGCATATTCTTATTTAAAAATATTAGAATATTTTTTTTTGTATTTAAATTCAATTACTAAAATTAATTTTCGAATTATCCACAAAAAATTGTCCTAATATATATTTTTGATTTTTTTCTAAAATAATCAATTTTTCTGTGAATAGTTAAAAGTACCGATTTATATAAAATGGTGAAGTTTATCACATTATCAGTATATGTGAAAGGCCTAAAAATTTATAAACGATTTTAATTAATAAAAAATATTTTTAAGAGTATTATTAGGAAATCATGAATATTGCTTTGAACTTATAAATTCTTTTATTAATGTTTTAAAACATAAGAAACATTTTGTTATAATTTAAAAACTCTTTTAATTTGTTTCATTTAATTATAAAAATTTAGTTATTAATTTAGTTTTAGATCAAATTTAGATCAAAAAACCATTTATTTCATTATTTTAAATTAGTTAATATCATGAAATTCTGTAAGCATCCAAAATTTTTCTAGATATAAAATTTAATGTTTAAAAACACTCTTTCAAAAAAATAATTTTTACTGGTTAGGTGTGATAAATTAGTATCATATTTTATCATATTATTTAACTGAAATATTTAAAATAGATCCATGATTTTAAATCTTCATGTTGAAATCTAGTGATAAGTATCTACACATATTTTAAGTAATAGAATAATTGATACGGTAAACAATTAATTAAGAGTGATACCAATTTAAATGACTAATCTATGGTGGAAAATTATTTCATAAATTAACAAGAAATTTAGACTTTATAGAATTAAATTTTTCAATTTTAAGGTCTAATATAAATTTCTTACCCATAATCCTTCAACTAACTCGTCAAACTTTTTTTCCATTCCATCATTACTTCATACATAACATCTTTTCCATGGAAAATTCCACCTTATTTACTTATAAAAGGTGGATCACATGAACCCATTATATTCTCCAATAATATTTAAATATTTACTTGAAACCCTCCAAAAAGATTCACTACTTCATTTCATTTATGTTCCCTAATTTTGGAGACACTATAAAATAGCTAACGTCCTTCATATCTAAGTCCTTCATCAAACGGAGGTTCAAGTTCTCAATGTCAGTATCACATCATTCTTAATATTACATTTTAATTAGATTCATTCTAAAAAAATAATAATAGGATAATAATAATAACCTTGTAATAATTATTTTTTGGAGATGTTATTATAAAAATAGTAAAATAATTATTTATTCTCTTCCATATACTATGAAAATCAAGAATCGTTGTTAGTGTGTATACATGAAAAACTGCCTCTATGAAGCAATGCTTTTAGTTTTTCATCACCACTATTCACAGATTATTGAAAATGGTAATTTACTATGATAATAAAATATTTATAAAGCTTTAATTATATATAATTGATAATATACTTTATTTTATACTTTCTTTTCATTTTTTGAAAATTGGATATTTGTGTTTGTGTTTATTTATAAACAATCACATCAATGTAATAAAATTTCTCTTGAATTGTCCATGTAAACTAATATAAAACTATTAAAAATTTGTATTTAATTTAGAAAAAAATATATATATTAATCCATATATAATATATAATTATAATATTATAAATTTGATATGAAATATCAGCAAAAATTATTAATTGTATATTTCACCACTGAAATGGACTTATTAATGAAACTTTTACAAATTGAATACATTCATTTAGAAACTACTAAACTGTATTAATTATTTTATATTGGAATATTAAATTACATAATAATAATCAATTCTATATATTTTGATGCTATTTTACTACATCCCTAACCATGGTCGACAAACTGAAAGCATTATGAGGAAATCAACTGAATAAAACCAAGTGACCGATGTAAGCAAAAAACATAAAAAATAAGTACCAAAAGTTAATAAATGGACCTTGTAAAATTAATTGTATGAGAATAAGGTTATTATTTATATTTATAAGAAACATAATTAATTATTTAAGAAGCTTAGTGTAAGTGCATAATTCTTTCATACACAGGTCTCAAATTATCCTTCTTTGAGATACAATTTCTTTATTCACATAAATTCATTTAAATTGTGTGTACACTACCTATTGGTAATAAAATTACATGAATTACCTTTATCAAGGTATTTTAAATTTAATTTTAATATCTATCTATCTCTTTCTAGGTGCTTTTATAATAATATTTCTTTAGTCATTAGGGTTTTTCTTTCTCAATTCCTTTTCATTGACAAATGTTTTAATTTTATGTACCATTTTCTAATTTCTACTAATTATATACATCCAAAGATCATATTGTGGAATAATCCATTATTTAGTTCATGTTATTTATCTAACTATAATAATTCAAATATTCCAATGAATTTTAATTACTAAAACCTAATTGGATTTTTTTTCTAAATTTATCTTCATTTTGACATTGTTTATATTTATGCACCAATTATTATTTAAGTGGTCTATATACTTCATATTTTAAATAACATATCATGAATAATAATTTATTAATTTTATTTTAAATTTTATACCTTTTCACCCTTTTATGTGGTTTTAATTGATTTTTTCATAGGTCATAAGGGTTTCATTTTCTCAAATTTGCATCCCTGGATATATGATAAAGTCATACAACATGTTTCCTTGTAAATGGTGAAAGTTCTATGATTTTTCATTTAAATTAAACTTTGCCACTTCTGTTATTTGATTTTCAAAAATCCGACATACATGGTTGTCATTAAGAAGTAAAATGTGGTTCAATGGGATTAAAATAATTTTTTGGTGAATAGTAACTTATTAAGTTTTTAATCGCGATTAGAGGTAATTAGTGTAGTTTAAGGTACAAATAATGCTTTAATAAAATAAGATGATCTTGACACATGTCCTAACATTATTGGATGTGTCATGGAAGACCAAGACAAGCCATGGGTCAACTTGGGGACCCCATGGAGCCACTTTGGTTGGGAAATGACATAAATAACTTTTTATTTAATGTAAAAGTAAAAATGACACAAACATAATATGTCTTACGAAAACAATTTTTAAATGGGGTTATAAAAGTCAGAGTTTTGACTATAAATATTCATTGGAAATCTAAATTTATTTCCTACATCATAGTATTTTTTTTATAATTTTTTGACATTAAATAAATAAATTTATTTATGACATCATAATGATGTAGCGATTACCTCATTAATAAAGGATTTAAATAAAATAAGAAGATAATGTAAAATATATGACCTACACATATCCAAAACATATTGGATGGGTGTATTTCGAACCCTTATCACCTTATCCTTGAATTATATCAATGTGGGACCATTTAAATCCGAAAATCATTTTCAAATAAAGTAATATTTCTTTACTTTCCAAGAGTGCCCCTCCTCTCCTCTTATAAAAGGCCCCCACCTCGACCTCCTTACCCACACTCCCAAAGCCTTCGGCTCGGCCAACCCCTACCCATTTTGTCTCTACACATCCCTATATTACTCCTTGAAGCCTCACATTGGGCAGAAGTCTTCCCAAGGAAGCCTTTGATCTCAAACCAAAGGGACTTACCCGATTTTAAGGTAATGTCTTCTTTTGAGTCCTTTTGTTTTATTTTGCTTCTCCAACCCCATAAACTATTTTTATTATTTTATATTATAACAACTACAATATCCTCAATATACTAGGATGTTGTTATAAGAAGTATTCGAGCTACACTTACACACACCTACATCTAATGGTTAAAGAACATACTGTTTCCGTGGATGGTGAATTTCGGCCTTCCGAAACGATGATTGTTCAACATTCTTTTAACACCTTTAAAGGTGGCCATTAAGATGACACTATATTTATATATGATATATAATATGTTTATTTTTTCTTTAAGCTTATGTATTTCTCATTTTGGGCATACCTTTATGGTTTCCATTATGGGTAAATGCGATATCTTCATTTAAGGAAGTGCGGACTACCGCCCCCTCAAAGTGATTTGATTCGTTAATACCATATATGGGATGTGTAAAGGATAAAGTTAATGATATTATATATGTTATTATATGGGAATTATAATATACTCTTATATCATTATGATTCCATTCCAGAAAATACGAAATAGAAATGGAAGTAGCATTCATGCGTACGTACGGCTTACCGTCTCCATGAATGGTGCATTTCATTTCTTACCTCTGAATGTGATGTAATATTATAAATACATGTATATGATGAATATATATGATATATATGTTATCCAAATCATTAATATCATTCTGGATATAACTAACCTTTGACCAAATTAACAACATGTAAGTGTAAGAAGTCTATTTTTGACTTTAGAACCAAATACCGACAAAATGAACATTATTAACTTAAATGATTACATGATATTAATAACATGGTATAAAAGGAATAATGAACTTGAAAAAGGTTCTTAAGAAAGTAGAGATTAACTCAAGTTTATTATTCAGGAGATTAAAGAACATTCGGGTCAAGTCGGATACGAGGTATGGGACTTCGTCTCAATCTCCTTTCATTGAGGCATATTTTATTTTATACACAACCTTATTTTATACGGTGTATAAACCCCTTTGACTTTTACGCTTATTCAAAAGGAATATTTTTTATACGAAGCGTTTTACTAAACGACAAAAGGGAATGTTTTTCTTGTCGTACGTATGCGGCGACAACGACTTATCCGCCGCCGTGACTATTATTTGAGTTTCGGCTTCCACTACAAGCCATACCTTCTTTTTTAAAAGAAAAATAAATACCATGTTTTACTTTTCTTTTATTATGTTATCTAAAATGGTTTTCATAATTTTTTTATATCAATGTGTTGTATTGATATCTTGTGATTGAAAGGTGGGAATGTTATGTTTCCTTTATGCATGTTTTATGTGATATGATTATGTTGAGGTTCTTGGGCATTATTATGAAAACGGGTGGTTCCATGATAAACTGAGGGCGGGTGAGCCCGATATAGCTCTCCAATGTATTGGGTAATGCGAAGGAGTGAAACGTTAAGGTTTCTCCGAAGAGATTTAGGGAATATACTGTGATGGGTATTCCAAACGTAACCAAGAGGGTTACTCCCTACGTAAGAATGTTATGAATGCATCAAGTTACCTTTATGTCTTATGGTTTCTATGATTTATTCATGATTTTATGAGGTATGTTAAAGTGCCTATGTTTTATGGGTAAAGTAGGATTTCATTATTATATATATATGAACTCATGTTTCCTTTCCATGTTTTTTTATAACCCATACTGAGTTTTTATGCTCATCCCAAGTTTTTGAAATGTTTTTCACAGGTCACGGGAAAGGTACATGATAAGATGATAGTGTCAAGGAAGTGTCAAGAAAGAATCCATGTTTTATTTTCAATATGTTTCCGTTGATGGGAAAAAGAATACGACCTTTTATTGTAACCACTTTGTTTAAATGTGGGTTGTAATGCATGTTTTAAGATCTAATTCTCTAAAACTCTAAACCTGAAAAGATCTTCAACGTGTAATCTTGTGATAACTCAAGATTATGTAAGGTTTAAGGCTGGGGACTTATAGTTGGTATCAAAGTTCGGTTTAGATAACTTTAGGAGTTAGAATTCTATTAAATGATTATCCAAAAATATTTTTTTTTGAAATGATATAGCATTTGAAGATTATTATGTTGCTTCATCTAAGACATGTTTGTTCAGAATGGTTTTCCGCAGAGGAAACAGGGAAGCAGTACTAGGAAGGCATACAGAAGGAAATAACCTTCCGAATTAGAATCCCAAAATGGTCGGAATTGGAACTGAACAGTTTGTTGCAGTGATGACATAGTTGACTCAGGCTATAAATGGTGGTGGTATCCATGCACGAGATCATCCAGATCAACCGCAGAGGAACATGTCAGCGGTGGAACATTTCATGAGGCAACATCCCCCATCATTCAAAGGATCATCTGACCCTGTGCTAGCTGAAGGGTGGATTAAAGCACTGGAGAAGATTTTTGATGTCATGGGGTGTTCAGACAATCAAAAGGTTAGTCTTGCTATTTACCGTTTGGAGGGTGAAGCAGATCAGTGGTGGTCGATGGTTAAAAATATCAGGGACGCTGATGAGATTGATGGTCTCAACTGGGAGGAATTCAAAGGTATGTTTCTTGAGAAGTATTTTCCTAAGGCTGTTCAACTTAGGATGGAAAAGCAATTCTTGGAATTGAGGCAAGAGGAAGACTCAGTGGCTGCCTATGAATAAAGGTTCACTCGATTGGCAAGGTATGCTCCAAATTTTATCCAAGACCTTGATAGTAAAATCAATCGTTTTTACTTAGGATTAAATCCAAAATATCGAAGGGAATTAGCTTCTCGTGAGTTTAAAAGTTATGAAAAGCTTGTTCGATGTGCTGAGAAGGTGGAAATGGAGTTTGCCGATGATCAAGTGTTCTATAAAAACCAGCAGAAGAAGAGACCGAGGTGGTAGGAGAAAGGTAAGAATTCTTCAAAAAAGTCTGATGGTACGAAATCTAAGTTTCCAGTTTGTGATAAATGTGGAAAAAGGCATGTTGGGGAATGTCTTCTAAATTATGGAAAGTGCTACTGATGTGGTAACATGGGACATAAGGCTCATGATTTCACTGAAAAAGATCAGGGTGATGGTAAGACCAAATTTTATTTACAGTTAGTGAAATGTTACAAGTGTAATGAGATGGGTCACTATGAAAACAAGTGTCCTACAAAGAGCTTTAGTGATGGGAAGCAGTTAGACTACAAGCAGAAAGGGGTGGTGAAATCCTTTGCAACTACTTCAGCAGACGTCGGTCCATAAAATGAAGTTGTATCAGCTCTAGGGAGCTCAGTTTTTTTCAAAGATTGACCTGAGATTAGGGTACCATCAGCTGAAGGTAAAGGAGGCAGCTATTCCGAAGACCGCGTTCCGTACAAGATATGGCCATTATGAATTTGTAGTAATGCCTTTTGGGATAACCAATGCACCTGCTGTATTCATGGACTTAATGAATAGAATTTTCCATGAGTTCTTGGATAAGTTTGTAGTGGTTTTCATTGATGATATTTTGGTGTTTTCTAAAAGAAAAGAGGAGCATGAAAGACATTTAAGTGTTATCTTGCAAACATTAAATAAAAAGAAACTGTATGGAAAATTCAGCAAGTGTAAGTTTTGGTTGCAAAAAATTTCTTTCCTTGGTCATATTGTTTCTAAAGATGGAATAACTGTTGATCCTGCAAAAACAAAAGTTGTGGAAGAATGGCCAAGACCCACAAATGTAACCGAGATTCGTAGCTTCCTTGGTTTGGCAGGCTATTACCGAAGGTTTGTTAGAAATTTTTCATGATTATCTAGTCCAATGACTAAGCTAACTCGGAAGGGTGTTAAGTTTATCTGGACAAAAGAATGTGATGATTGTTTTCAGGAATTGAAAAGACGATTGGTGAATGCTCTAGTTTTGGCACTACCTTCCTGGAATGGTGAGTTTGTTATATACAATGATGCTTCATTGAAAGGACTTGGTTGCGTCCTAATGTAGAATGATCAGGTAATTGCTTATTCTTCACGACAGTTGAAAACTCATGAGGTAAATTACCCTACACATGATTTGGAATTAGCTGCTGTTGTTTTCTCTTTGAAAATTTGGAGGCATCATTTGTATGGAGTAAAGTGTGAAATATATACCGATCACAAAAGTTTAAAGTATATATTCACTCAGAAAGAGTTAAACATGAGACATAGAAGATGGATAGAATTAATCAAGGATTATTATTGTACAATTCATTACCATCCGGGAAAAGCAAATAAAGTGGCTGACGCTTTGAGTCGAAAAAGTAATACTTCATTAGCAATGTTGCATTTGGAACGTGATCCTTTGGTTAATGATATGATGAAATTTTGCATAGAAGTTGTTGGTGCAGGAAGTCCTTCTGTTTTGTTTCAGGTATCAGTGAAATCTTCTCTATCAGACAGAATCAAGCAAGAACAAAAGCAAGACAGTGAGTTGCAGAGAAAGGTAGAGTTGGTTCAGAAAGGTAAGTTGCCTGAATTCAACATTGATAATGATTGTGTTTTGAGATTTGGGAAGAGATTGTGTGTGCCTTGTGATTCACAGTTGAAGAGAGAGTTGTTATGTGAAGCTCATAGTTCTCCGTTTTCAGTTCATCCTGGCAGTACTAAGATGTACAGAGATCTGCGGGAGTATTACTGGTGGGATGGAATAAAAAGAGATATTGCTGATTTTACTGTGAAGTGTTTGACATGTCAACAGGTTAAAGCAGAGCGGCAGTTACCGAAAGGGATGCTTCAGCCTTTACGAGTGCCAGAGTGGAAATGGGAGAATATATCCATGGACTTTGTTGTGGGATTACCGAAGACATCTCGAGGTAATAATGCAATCTGGGTTATTGTTGATCGCTTGACCAAATCTGCTCATTTACTTGCTATACGAGATACTTTCTCTCTTGATCAACTTTCCCATTTGTATTTTAAAGAGATAGTCAGGTTACATGGAGTTCCTCTCTCCATTGTATCGGATCGTGATCCCAGGTTCACTTCTAACTTTTGGAAAAGGCCTTCAGAAGTCGTTGGGTACTGAATTAAATTTTAGTACAGCTTTTCATCCTCAATCAGATGGGCAGTCAGAGCGAACACTTCAGACATTAGAGGATATGCTACGAGCTTGTTCGATGGATTATCAGGGAAGTTGGGACCAATATCTTTCTTTGGTTGAATTTTCATATAATAACAGTTTTCATTCCAGTATACAGATGGCACCATTTGAGGCGTTATATGGGAAGCGGTGTCGAACTCCAGTTTTCTGGAATGAAGTGGGTGAAAGGAAGTTGATGGACCATAATTGGTAGAAGAGATGGAAGAAAAAGTTCAGCTGATTCAGAAGCACATGAGAACAGCTCAGAGTAGGCAGAAGAGTTATGCAGACAACAGGAGGAAGGATCTATCTTTTGAGGTAGGTGATCATGTTTTTCTCAAAGTCTCACCACGGAAAAGTGTGATGAGATTTGGTAAGAAAGGAAAGATGAGTCCAAGGATCATTGGACCATATGAAATTCTATAGAGAGTTGGATCAGTTTCTTACCGAGTGGCTTTACCTCCGAGTTTATCTCAGGTACACAATGTTTTTCATGTTTCAATGTTAAGGTAGTACATGCCAGATCTATCTCATGTTTTGAGTCCAGAGGTAGTTCAGCTGGAAGAGAACCTATCATATGAGGAACAAATGGTCCATATTCTTGACCACAGGGAGCAAGTGTTACGGAATAAGGTGATTCACCAGGTAAAGGTTTTGTGGAAAAACCACATGATTGAAAAGGCAACATGGGAATCTGAAAATTCAATGAGGGATAAGTACCCCCATTTATTCAATAAGTAAATAAATTGCGAGGATGCAATTTTCTAAAGGGGGGAAGGATGTAACATCCCAAGTAATTAATGAATAATAGATATTTTATCTATGTCTATTAATTAATTAGATAGTGTTTCAGAGGCTTAAAATGAAAATAAATCCAATCTTAAGCATGGAATACACTAATATTTTTAAAAGATTGTTTTACTGCCTTTGATGGAAAAACATTTTTGAATCTCTCTTTTGACAATTTTATAAACTATGTTTGTCAAAATAAACTTATTCATTATGATTGGGACATCAAAATTTACTTTTTGTGAATTTTTGGTATTTTTCTGACAATGTTCATTTTTTAATGAATAGTGAAAAATACTGCATTTTACATCAAAACTGATTTTTAATCTAATTTATTTATATGATTATATTATCTTTTGAATTATTTTTGAATTTAAATTTGAATATATTTTTACCATTTAATCCAATGTTGGTCATTGGAATCAATTTAAATTTGAAATTGGACTTAAACTGGTGTTAATCTTTTGATACTTATTGTTTCATAAAAACACGCTATTTGTCATGAGAGTGGGAATTATTTATTAAATTAATTAATGTGACTTATATGTTTTGAATTTTTTAAAATAGACATCATTTTTGAATTCGGAATATCAAATATAGCTTAGGGTGAAGTTTTGGTATCTTTCTGAAAAACTTCAATTTTTGATGAATAGTGAAACCACTAAGTGGTTGTTAAAGAAACTAATTTTTCGTTTAAATGAAACTTTGCCACTTCTGTGATTTGATTTTCAAAAATCCGACATACATGGTTGTCATTAAGAAGTAAAATGTGGTTCAATGGGATTAAAATAATTTTTTGGTGAATAGTAACTTATTAAGTTTTTAATCGCGATTAGAGGTAATTAGTGTAGTTTAAGGTAAAAATAATGATTTAATAAAATAAGATGAGCTTGACACATGTACTAACCTTATTGTATGTGTCATGGACGACCATTAAAAGCCATGGTTCAACTTGGGGACCCCATGGAGCCACTTTGGTTGGGAAATGACATAAATAACTTTTTATTTAATGTAAAAGTAAAAATGACACAAACATAATATGTATTACGAAAACAATTTTTAAATGGGGTTATACAAGTCAGATTGTTGACTATAAATATTCATTGAAAATATAAATAGATTTCCTACATCATAGTATTTTTTTATAATTTTTTGACATTAAATAAATAAATTAATTTATGACATCATAATGATGTAGCAATTACATCATTAATAAAGGATTTAAATAAAATAAGAAGATAATGTAAAATATATGACCTACACATGTCCAAAACCTATTGTATGGGTGTATTTCTAACCCTTATCACCTTATACTCGAATTATATCAATGTGGGACCATTTAAATTCGAAAATCATTTTCAAATAAAGTAATATTTCTTTACTTTCCAAGAGTGCCCCTCCTCTCCTCTTATAAAAGGCCCCCACCTATACCTCCTTACCCACACCTCTCAAGCCTTTTGTTCGGCCAAGCGCTACCAATTTTGTCTCTCCACATCCCTCTCTTGCTCCTTGAAGCCTCACTTTGGGTAGAAGTCTTCCCAAGGAAGCATTTGAGATCAAATAAAAAAGAGTTACCTTTTTTAAAGGTAGTGTTTTCTCTTGTGTGCTTATGTTTTATTTTGCTTCTACAACCCCCTAAACTCTTTTTATTACTTTCTTTTTCAACAACACCAGTATCTTCAATATACTAGGATGTTGTTATGTGAAGGATTCGATCTACACTTACACACACCTAAATCTAATGGTTAAAGAACATACTATTTCCGTGGATGGTGAATTTCGGCCTCCCGAAACGATGATTGTTCAACATTCTTTTAACACCTTTAAAGGTGGCCATTAAGATGACACTATATTTATATATGATATATAATATGTTTATGTTTTCCTTAAGATTATGTATTTTTCATTTTGGGCATACCTTGATGGTTTTCATTATGGGTAAATGCGATATCTTCATTTAAGGAAGTGCGGACTACCTCCCCCTCAAAGTGATTTGATTCGTTAATACCATATATGGGATGTGTAAAGTATACAATCAATGATATTATATATGTTATTATACTGGAATTATAATATACTTTTATATCATTATGATTCCATTCCAGAAAATACAAAATAGAAATGGAAGTAGCGTTCATGCGTACGTACGGCTTACCATCTCCATGAACGGTGCATTTCATTTCTTACCTCTGAATGTGATGTAATACTATAAATACATGTATATTCTGAATATATATGATATATATGTTATCCAAATCATTAATATAATTCTGGATATAACTAAACTTTGACCAAATTAACAACATGTAAGTGTAAGAAGTCTATTTTTGACTTTAGAACCAAATACCGACAAAATGAACATTATTACTTAAATGATTACATGATATTCATAACATGGTATAAAAGGAATAATGAACTTGAAAAAGGTTCTTAAGAAAGTATATATTAACTCAAGTTTATTATTCAGGAGATTAAAGAAAAGTTGGGTCAAGTCGGATACGAGGTATGGGACTTCGTCTCAATCTCCTTTCATTGAGGCATATTTTATTTTATACACAACCTTCTTTTATACGGTGTATAAACCCCTTTGACTTTTACGCTTATTCAAAAGGAATCTTTTTTATACGAAGCGTTTTACTAAACAACAAACGGGAATGTTTTTCTTGTCATACATATGCGGCGACAACGACTTATCCGCCGCCGTGACCATTATTTGAGTTTCAGCTTCCTCTACAAGCCATACCTTCTTTTTTAAAAGAAAAATAAATACCATGTTTTACTTTTCTTTTATTATGGTATCGAAACTGGTTTTGATAATGTTTTTATATCAATGTGTTGTATTGATATCTTGTGATTGAAAGGTGGGAATGTTATGTTTCCTTTATGCATGTTTTATGTGATATGATTATGTTGAGGTTCTTGGGAATTATTATGAAAACGGGTGGTTCCGTGATAAACTAAGGGCGGGTGAGCCCGATATAGCTCTCCAATGCATTGGGTAACGCGAAGGAGTGAAAAGTTATGGTTTCTCCGAAGAGATTTAGGGAATATACTGTGATGGGTATTCCAAACGTAACCAAGAGGATTACTCCCTACGTAAGAATGTTATGAAGGCCTCAAGTTACCTTTATGTATTATGATTTCTATGATTTATTCATGATTTTATGAGGTATGTTAAAGTGCCTATGTTTTATGGGTAAAGTATGATTTCATTCTTATGTATATATGAACTCATGTTTCCTTTCCATGTTTTTTTATAACCCATACTGAGTTTTTATGCTCATCCCAATTTTTTGAAATGTTTTTCACAGGTCACGGGAAAGGTACATGATAAGATGATAGTGTCAAGGAAGTTTCAAGAAAGAATCCATGTTTTATTTTCAATATGTTTCCGTTGATGGGAAAAATAATACTACCTTTTATTGTAACCACTTTGTTTAAATGTGGGTTGTAATGCATGTTTTAAGATCTAATTCTCTAAAACTCTAAACCTAAAAAGATCCTCAACATGTAATCTTGTGATAACTCAAGATTATGTAAGGTTTAAGGCTGGGTCCTTATAGTGACAAATTTGTACTTAATTATTTTAAAGGATTGAAAAAATTATTTTCACTTATATTTATCCTCTAATTTTTTTCATTCATGATGTTATGTTTCAATAACCCTTTATATGTATTTAAAATAGGATTTATTTTGTAAAATGTGATTTTTATTAGTATATAATTACTATTGTTCATGTTGTGTAATTTGTTTTGAAATTTTTTAGAAACCCCTTCATTTTACATAGGTTATTTATGAGAGGTAGAATTATTTATTTTCATATTTCACCCAAATTAATGGATTATGAGATTGGTGGGACCTATATATCCCTAAAATTAATTAGTTAAAGGATTTAATATCATGAGAGAGAAATTGTATGAGATTTTTTTTTGAGATTAGCTAGGTTTCTAGAGGGTGAGTGTGATGGCATTCAACTATACTCACAATTTCATGTGTGAACATGGTAGCATACCGCTATGTTCAAAAAGGGTGAGTGTGATGAAAATGGTTTCTATTAAGAAAATTAAGCATGAAAGGGTTAGTGGGTAGGAAGGTTCATAATGATAAGAAATCATATATTTATGATTGTCCCCATTTCACACTATGTTATATGGATGATTTTTTTACTTCTTGTTTGTTTACTCATTTCTTGTCACTCTTTTGATTCATTCCAAATGCTATTCCAAGTAATATTAAATTATTTATGATCTATGTTTTATTGGATATCTATTTTATTATTTTTCTATATTATACCCATATTCTCATGTTATGCTCACTTATGATATTTAATTGTTATCAATTATGGTTACCCTTAATAATAATATGAGGACTCAAATTTCTTATTTTCTATTTCCCCTAGTTATGTAGAAAATTAATATGTAATATGTGTCTAGAAGTGTATATTATGAGAATATTTGTTTGAAGAAATTGAAGAATTATTATAGATTAATTAGTTTTTATAGTGTGAAAATGTATAATATTTGGAAAGTATGTGTGTTTTGTTAGTTAATGTTTTCCCCTAATTATAAACAATTTTAAACCTAAATGGTCATGGAAATGAATTTCATTATAATAATTTCATTATCTCATGTAATTACTAGACGATTATGTATGGGGTGTCCAAGTTAGTATCAAAGGACGGTTAATATAACTTTGGATATTGGGATATTATCTATTGAGGAAAATTTTATATTTTGAAATGTAATTAATGTTTTATAATTTAATGTTTAACTTAATTTACAAGGCGTATGCAACGTTCCGGTTCTGGAAGCCACCCAGAGGCGCCCCATACCTAGTTGGTCACATGGCCTCAAGAAAATTTCCCCAAATGCCAGAGGCTGCCGACTAGCAACGAGGGACTTGGGTGTGATAGTGGGGAAACTATGCCCTCATTGGCAGAGTACACAGCGGAAGAAGAATACCATAAAATAGCGGAAGTAGTAATAACCAACAATATAACAGTGGAAAACTAAATCAGAAAACTGGAGAACATATGTATATAAGAAATGATGCATGATACATAACAAGGAAAGCATCCAAACAAGTCACAGTGCTGGAAAGAACTACAATACCAAAACAAGTACAAAATAAAAGTAAACAAATCCTTAGCATCGCGAGCCAATGCTCGGTCCCATGCTCTCCTGCTCCAAGCAATCAAGTTCTAGAAGTCGAAGGGTGCTTGCACTTGCCTATACCAACAACAACATAGTTTTCATGGGCCCAAAAGCATGGACCAAATAGTGTGTGAGATAAAATCCCAATAGGTATTCACCCGATGATCTGTGCCTAACAGTCGGTGAGTATATGGCAGGTAAAAGTGCAATAAGTAGTAAACAGCAACAACAAGCAGAAGGAAGTAAACAGTAAGCAGTAAAACAGGAAGATACATAGCAGCAATCAATCCACAAGAAACCAACATAATGAAACAAATAGCTAATAATCCAGAAACCCATTGGGAAGTACTCACATAAATCCCCTCTGGTCCTATCCGAGAAGTACCACAACCCTCTGGGCAGTGCACTCAGCCTAACCCATCTGGCCTGGTCATACGAATTTATGAGACTGTATTGGGAAGATCACTCGGTCAATTCCCCTTATAGTCTAGGTTAGTCAGGGAATCTCTTGAGGAAGATCACATGGTCTAACCCTCTTATCACTAAGGTCCAGAGACTCTCTGAGGAAGCTATCTCGGTCAATTCCTCCTATAGCATCAGGTATACCACAGACTCTCTGAGGAACCTCACTCGGTCAATTCCCCCTCTAGCCTGGGAATGTTATTAAAGAGATTCAAACAAGGCAATACTATCCGAGGAAGCTCACTCAGTCTAACCTCATGTAGTCTAAAAAATCCAAGACTCTCTGGGAGTTCACTTGGTCCATCCCCTCTGTAGTATGTAATATCTAAGACTCTCTAGGAAGCTCACTTGGTCTATCCCTTATAGTCTACAGCACCAGGTTCTCTCAGCCATGTTCCAGTCAGTGTATAATAATTCTATAAGGCTAAATCACACCTATAGAGTTACTTGGCTAACCAAAGTACACTTATAGAGAAACTTAGCTAAACAGTCTACAAGGTGACAAGCATGTCATGAGTTTCACTTCAACCTATAACCACAAGTCATGGAAATAGGTGTAACAACCAAAGGAAAACGAGACCCAAATGTCATAAACAGAAGAATTCAAGGGAAAAAATACATTCAAACACAAAAATTTATCCTCTAACATGGTCAAATTACCTCTACAAAAGCATACAGGCAAGGCAGGAAAACAACAAGGGTAAAAAGGTAAACACGCAATACCCCGCTCATGGGTATTGGTGGAATTTGCACATAAAACTCAGAGACTTTGAATGGTAAGGCACAAACCACCTACCTCGATCCTAAGAGATAGATATAATTGAACTATAATGGCTAATTCCCCCTAGAACGTCGTAGATCTGAGAAAACGCACAGAACATTCAACCATAGATAACTTGTGAAAGAGGGAGAATTGGAAAACAAGGCTCAAGAAGAAGGAAGAACTCACCGCTGTGCTTCCAACGCAATTGACCGTGCTCGAATCGGAGAACAGATGGAGAGGCGGGTGCTCAGGGAAGATATGGACGTACAGGTCACTCTCGGATGAACCAGACCTAGAAGAAGACGAATATGGCAAAGAGGCGTGACCCCAGTCCGTTTATAAAAAAAGAAAATTACACGACGTTTATTTTTAAAGTACATGGCGTATAGTGGGTTTTCCGTACTCCACCAAAATCGGCCTCCATGTCACCCCTACACACCATGTGTGTGGCCTGGGCATGACCAGCACACGGCTTCGATCCGGAGAAGAGTACACGACATGTACTCAGAAATTACACGGCGTGTACTTCGAAATTTTACAGAAACTCTATTTTCCCTTAAAAAATATTGAAAATAAGGACATACATGAAACAAAAAACCAGGTTCTTACAGACATCCCCCCTTAAAGAAATTCATCCCCGAATTTCCCTAGATGGGTGTAGAAGAAGAAACCTCGAACCGCTCTGACCACTGCGATTGAACCTCGACCCCCCTCTCCCAAGTATCATCCTATACTCACCCGTGATTCCATAGCACTCGTACCAAAGGAACAAACCGGCCTTATAGAACCTTCTTACTGTGATTGACAATCCGAATGGGATGCTCCTCAAACGACACATCCACTTCAAGTTCAACCTCCTGGGGCTGAAAGACATGAGACATGTTTGAAAAGTAACGCCAGAGCTGAGAGACATAGAAGATACGATGCATGGCCTGGTACCTATGAGGTAGATGCAACCGATAGGCAATTGGCTCAACTCTCTCCAAAACCTCAAACGGCCCGACGTACCGTGGTGAAAGCTTACCCTATCTCTGAATCCTCTTGTGTCCCAACCTCGGTGCATCACGTAGGAAAACCTGATCTCCGACCTTGAACTCCAAAGGTCGTCTCCGCTGATCAGCATAACACTTCTGTCGAGACTATGCTGTATACATCCTCTTCTAAATTAGCTCTATCTGTTCAGAGGTCTCCTGACCAAGACGAGGTCCCAGCAAAGCTGTCTCTCCTGCCTCTAGCTAGCATAACGGTGATCGGCATGGCCTACCGTACAGAGCCTCGTATGGTGCCATCTGAATGGTCGCCTGAAAACTATTGTTGTAGGCAAACTTCACAAGAGGTATATGCTTCTCCCAAGAACCACCAAAGTCTAAAATGCAAGCTCGGAGCATATCCTCAAGCACCTGGATTGTACGCTCGGACTGGCCATCTATCTGGGGATGGTATGTTGTACTCAAAAGTACCTGTGTACCAAAAGCCTTATGAGGTCCCTGCCAGAACCGAGAGGTAAAGAATGCATCCCTATATGAAACAATGGAGTGTGGAACTCCATGTATACGTATAATATCTTGGATGTACAGTTGTCCCAGATCATCAACACTGAAGGTTTCCTTGATCGGCAAGAAGTGTGCTACCTTCGTACGCCTGTCAGTGGTGACCCAAAAAACATCACTTCCCCAAGGTGACCTTGGTAACCCGATCATGAAGTCCATCGCAACATAATTCTACATCCACTCTAGAATGGGTAACTGCTATAAAATCCCTACTGGTCGCTAATTCTCTGCTTTCACCTGCTGACAAGTAGAACATCTCATGAAAAAATCAGAAACATCTCTCTTCATACCTGGCCACCAGTACTGGAAATGAAGATCCCGATACATCTTAGTGACGCCAGGATGAACTACCCATACCGAGGAATGGAAATCCCGCATCAGCTCCTCGCGTATGTCTACTGGAACCCATACACGTCCCTAGAAACGCAAGATCTCATCCTCACCCACTATCCATCCAGGAAGAAGGTCCCCTCCTGACAAATTCTCTCGTAGGACCAAGGCCTCTGAGTATGATAGCTTCCTCATTCGTACACGATCAATAAGTGTAGAGGTAATAGCCACAGTTGAAAGAAAGGTATGTCCCTGCCTATCGTGCACCTCCAGATGCATCTCAGAGAACAGAGCCATAAGCTTCCACTCACTACTGGCCTCCTGAACTGCCTGAATATGAGATCGTCTGCTCAACGCATCTGCCACTGCATTGCCCTTTCCCAGCATATAGGCGAGATCAAAGTCAAAGGACTGAAGGTACTCATCCCACCTGGGCTGTCTCAGATTCAATTCACACTGAGTGAAGATATACTTGAGACTCTTGTGGTCAGTAAAAACCACAAAGTGATATCCCAGAAGATAGTGTCTCCAACAGCGTAAGGAATGAATGACGGCTACCAACTCCAGATCATACATAGGGTAGTTCCTCTCATGTGGCCTCAACTGCTAAGACCCATACAGAACGACTCCATCTTCCTGCATGAGCATAGCTCCCAGCCCGATACTTGAAGTATCATAGTATATAGTGTATCCCTTGCCCGGCTCTGGCAATACTTGTATCAGCGCTGACGTCAACCTCCCTCTCAGCTTCTGAAAGGCTGACTCACAAGAATATGGCCATAAAAACTTTACCCACTTCTTGGTCAGAACTGTCAACGGTGCTGCTAGGAGTGAAAGTATTTAATGAAGCGTTTGTAGTATTCAGCTAGCCCTAGGAAACTCTGCATCTCAAAGTTGTTCTTCGGCTACTCCTATGAAACTATAGCTCTCACTTTCTCTGGGTCTACTGACACTCCTGTCTCTGAGATAACATGACCTAGGAAGTGAATCCGATCCATCAAAAAGTGGCAATTCGAGAGATTAGCATATATTCTATTCTCTCTCAGTGTACTCAGAAAGATCTAAAGATGTGTGGCATAGTCGTGTCGAGTTTGAGATTACACCAAGATATCGTCCACGAAGACCATGAAAAAGGAGTCTAGGTACAGATGGAACACTCGGTTCATCAGTTCCATGAAGACTATAGGCGCATTCGTAAGTCTGAATGACATGAATGTATACTCGTAAAGACCATACATGCTCCTAAAAGCTGTCAGAGATATATCTGATGGTCTAACAGGAAAATGATGATAGCCGGACCTCAAGTCGATCTTCGAGAACACCAGGGCTCCTTGAAGCTGATCAAGGAGCTCATCGATCCTCGGAAAGGGATATCGGTTCTTGATCGTAAACTGGTTCAGCTTCCGATAATCCACACAAAGCTGTAGGGTACCGTCTGCCTTCTTCTCAAATAGGACAGGCAAACCCCATGGAGAAGTACTGGGTCAGATGAAACCTTTTTCCTGCAACTCCTCCAGCTACTTCTTGAGCTCTTGCAACTCAGGTGTACCCATCCTATAAGGAGTAATGGACACCGGTTCCACTCTTGGCATGAGCTCAATACAGAATTCTACCTCACGCTCTGGAGGTAAACATGAAAAGTCCTCTGGAAAGACATCCATGAAACAATCCACCACTAGAGGAAAGTCTAACTGTGATGTCCCCTGGTCATCCAGATAAAGACTGGAAATCTGGGCTATAACTTCCCCTAGCCCATTATTCTCGGGTCCATCTCTACCCGCCTAGACATCCCACTCACCTCTATAAAGAAAACATCCGCCCTATGGTGATACAAAACTCACCCTGTGGCGATAGAAATCAACGACTGCCTGGAAAGGAACTAATCAGTCTATCCCAAGAATGACGTCATAGCCAGTCATCTCTAGGACATAGATGTCCCATAATAAATAACACCCTACAACCTCAAGAGGGCACTCTCTTCCCTGACGTACGCTAGACGTCCTTTTTCCCAAGGTTGTGTCAAGAGTCAACAAGTCAGTAGACAAAAAGATACAGATCCCAATGCTCTCCACGACAGAAACAGAGATAAAGCTATGGGAAGCACCAGTATCGAAAAGTGTTGAAGATAAAACCGAGGCTACTAAGATCGTACCTCGAACTATAGAAGATCCGTGATCCTACTTCCGATAGGTCTGCTCCATGGCGAAAGACTGGCCTGCACCACGGCCCTGTGCCCCTAGCTGACCGCTCTGAGCTAATCCACTCTGCTGTCATTGATGACCTGGTGACAGAACACCACGACCGCGACCTCCACCTCGGCCTGAATGGCCGGAAGAACTCCAATTCCCTGACTGGTGGGAAACTGGTGAAGCATCTCCAGAACGCGGGGTCATAGAGGAACCCCTACAACCAGCTGAAGGTGAGAATATGTGATAGAAACGCTGAATATGACCCATCTTGCCGCAAAACTAGCACTCCATCGGATCTCTCTGGTACTGAGTCCTAGTATGCCCACTACTAATGCACTGGTAGCATACAACCTGGCTGACAGAAGACGCATTCCGTGAACCTTGATCTCCTCGAAAAGACTCTCTGTGATGCCTCCTACTGTTCGTAGGAGGAACACCAGCTCTGGATGACGAACTGACCTGGATCACTACTCTAGAATCCCTTAGATTGCGCTCAGTGATTAGCGCCTAGTTGACGATGGAGGAAATCGAAGTCAGCTGGAAGATATTCACCTGGGAATGGATCTCCTGCCTGAGACTGTCCTCGAACTTCCTAGCAAGGATCAACTCATCACCTGCTAGGATCGGTGTGAAATGTTGCAGCTTAGTGAAATGAGACGAGTACTCTACAACAGAGAGAGTACCCTGGTGTAGACTCATAAAGTATCGGGCTTGATCGGCCCTCAGGGTCTCCGGATAGAAGTAGTCATAGAAGGTGAGTTGAAACTCGTCCCAAGACATATCCTGCTGATATCCTGACCGTGAGATCACCTCCCACCACATCTTGGCGGTTTCCCAGAGCATATAATTATCCATCTTTACCATTTTCTTCGGAGGGATCTCTAGGTGCTCAAAGATGGCCAGTGTGGTCTCTATCCACGACTCTGTAGCATGAGGTCCTCCATCCCCTAAAAAAGTAGGAGGATGCTGCTACTGGAAAACCCTCTTCAACTCAGCGATCGATGGGGTAGGAGGCGGAACTCCCTGGAAGGTCTGCATCATCCTTAGGAAGTCCTCCATGAACTGCACATCGGCGCCTGTGACTGGTATGAAAGTCGGTGCCAAGGCTAGCTAAACAGGAGGATCGGCAGGAAGTCCCTGATCAGCCATATCTGGCGTCTGATCACTGCCTGAAGACAGACGTACAATCGAAGGACGTCTCGGAGGCATAGCTATGATAGATCAAAAGTATAACTTAGATCAGAAAACAAGGACAGAGAACACAAGAGTAAAAAACAGGAACAGGGGAAGAAAAACACACAAGTTTACAAAACACGACTACACGGCATGTATAAAAACTACAGGGTGTGTCTTCGCAAGACACTGACATGGGCGTGTACCCATGCCCTACAAGTCATGTAACACCTCAAACTATATAGTGCATTGACCAAACACATGGCATGTACTTGAAGACTATTCCCTTTCCCGAGTCTCTTTACACGTCTAACTCACACGGTTCAAACTAACATCAGACTACACGACACATTCCCTAGGGACACAACGTGTACTAGACACTGACTCAGCGGCCTGTGTTGTTGGCTACATTTCCATCTACACGGATGGCCCTTATACGGCATGTTCTGAACAAACACGACGTGTATAGGAGAAGGTGACACCTTCCTATTTCATTTGTGACACGGCCGGGTACCTGTGCAAGCCTACACGGTGTATTCCAAAGCAACATGGCGTGTCTTAGAGAAGGTCACGCTGATCCGTGTTGTTCGTGACACGGCCAGGTGCCTGGACAAGACTACACGGCATGTTCCAAAGAAATAGTGTGTGTCTTAGTGAAGGCCACACTGACCTTTGTTGTTCGTGACACGACCAGGTGCCTGGACTGAACTACACGGTATGTTCTTCACCCACACGGCGTGTTCTACCTGAGGTTCCCCGAATCCTATTTTTAGGGACATGGCTGGGTACAAGGCTTGACACTACACGGCATGTACATACCGTACACGGAGTTCTCCTGAAGTTATTTTCACAACACCGTGTTCCTTCACACACAGTTAGTAACACGGCCTAAGAACTACACGGCGTGTAACCAGAAAGTACACACCGTGTATTCTGGGTTTTTCTGGGAAGTAGCTCAGAAACTGCACAGAAGCCCAGAAACACAGAAAACAAGGCAAAGAGGTGCCAAATTTCGATCCGTGAGCACCCATACTCCCCGTGAATCAAAGCTTTCCATCCCTTACAGTCATGTACAAGGGGAAATAGAATCATGATCCACCAATTTCCGATTCAAGAGGGCCCATAATACCTCAAGAATCAAAATTTGGTTTTCATTTAAACAAAGTACAATACAAACAAATCTCTAACAAGAAAAATAGATTCTATCAAGAATCTATCACAACAACATGCATAATCTACACAACAATTATCACAAAAGCATGCAATTGCTAATGCACCCTAAATGCCATGGCAAGAATGCATGGCATGTGATTTCTACAAGTTCCTATATGATGCATGAGATGAAATTACCCCATATCATCGAGTTGCGATAGAAATAGAACTGTAATATCAAAACAATAACAATACAAAGCATGTTAATCACTCTAGATGAAATCGTATCAACCGTAAAATCTCAAACCAGAAAACAGCAATAAACGAGGTAGTATGGCTTTTCCCTGTACACGGGGTTAACTACTCCTGGGAACAGCTTATTACCTAGTACAAAATCTGTCCTATCCCTGGCTAAAGTCTCCAAATAGTAATGCAAGAGAAAATAATTTCTCTGATACCACTTTGTAACGTTCCGGTTTCGGAAGCCACCTAGAGGTGCCACGTAACCGGTTGGTCACATGGCCTCAAGCACATTTCCCCAAACACCAGAGGCTACCGACTAGCAGCGATGGCCTTGGGTGTGATAGTGGTTAAACTATGCCCTCATTGGCAGAGTACACAGTGGAAGATGAATAACATACAATAGTGGAAGCAGTAATAACCAACAATATAACAGCGGAAAACTAAATCAGTAAACTGGAGCACATATGTATATAAGAAATGATGCATGATACATAACTAGGAAAGTATCCAAACGATTCACAATGTTGGAAATCACTACAGTACCAAAACAAGTACAAAATAAAAGTAAACAGCTCCTCAACATCACGAGCCAAAGGTCGGTCCCACGCTCTCCTTCTCCAAGCAATCAAGTTCCAGAAGTCAAATGGAGCTTTCCCTTTTCTATACCTACAACAACATAGTCTGCTTGGGCCCAAAAGCATTCCCCAAATAGGGTGTGAGATAAAATCCCAGTAGGTATTCACCCAAATATCTGTGCCTAACAGTCAGTGAGTATATGGGAGGTAAAAGTGAAATAAGCAGTAAACAACAACAACAAGCATAAGGCAGTAAACATTAAGCAGTAAAACAGGAAGATACATAGCAGCAAGCAATCCACAACAAACCAAGAGTAGTGAAACAAACAGCTAATAAGCTGGAAACCCACTGGGAAGTACTCGCAGCCATCCCCTCTGGTCCTATCCTAGAAGTACCACAACCCTCTGGGCATTGCACTCAGCCTAACGCCTCTGGCTTGGTCATACGAATTTATGAGACACTCTTGGGAATCTCACTTGGTCAATTCCCCTTATAGTCTAGGGTAGTCAGGGACTCTCTTGAGGAAGATCACATGGTCTAACCCTCTTATCCCCAAGGTCTAGAGACTCTCTAAGGAAGCTATCTCGGTCAATTCCTCTTATAGATTCAGGTATACCACATACTCTCTGAGGAAGCACTACTACAAATACGCCCTTTATCAGTGCTAAAAATGTCCTTTAACAGCACTAGAAAAGTGCTGTTAAAGCCGGTGAATATAAAGAGCGGGTCCCCTTTATCATCGCTAAAAAAGTGCTGATAAAAGTACCCCTTTATGAGCGCTTTTTTTTAGCGCTGATAAAGGGGTCCTATATCCGCGCTTCCTTTATCAACACTGATAAAGGACCCTTTTATCAGCGCATTTAAAAAGGGCTGATAAATGTTTAAAAAACTTAAAAAATTTAAAAAAAATTAAAAAAAATTAAAAAAAAAATACAAAAAAAAATAAAAAAAATAAAAAAAATCATGCCAATCCGGGGGGCTTTATAGCGCTTGATCCTTCCACCCCCTCTAGTGCCCTGCACGAACCCCCTCCACCCTTTATCAGCGCTAGACCCCCACATCCACCCCCATGCAGGCGACTCTGCCTCCAGGAGGTTTTGAACTCAAGACCTCCCCCCTGCGCGCCTAAGCCCTTACCACTACTCTAGTTTGATTTGTTTGCTATCTCATGATATCTATATATATATAGTTATATTTATTCGTATAGTAATATATATTTATATTAATATATATATAGTTATATTAATATATATATAGTTATATTAATATATATACAGTTATATTAATATATATATAGTTATATTAATATATATAGTTATATTAATATATATATAGTTATATTAATATATATATATATATCTATATTAATATATATCTATATTTATATATATATAGTTATATTTATTCATATAGTAATTTTTATTTATATTTATATATATATATAGTTATATTAATATATCTATACATAGTTATATTAATATATATCTCTATTTATATATATATATTTAGTTATATTTATTCGTATAGTAATATATATTTATATTAATATATATATAGTTATATGAATATATATATTTATAGTGATATTAATATATATATTTATAGTGATATTAATATATATATATATATAGTAATATTAATATATATGTAGTTATATTAATATATATATATATAGCTAGATTAATATATATATATATATATATAGTTATATTAATATATAGTAGTTATATAAATATTCACATATTGGTATTTTAAATAAAATGGATATTAGTTATTATTTAGATAAATATAATATATTTTATATGTAAATATGTTTAATTATTTATTTTAAAAATTTAATTTTTAGGTGAGAATATATAAAAAATATGTACATATAGTTATATATTTGATTATAAATAGACGTGAATTATAAAAAACGATAAAATTTCAAATACATAATATTAATATGAATGTAATACGTTGGAATAAATTCAGTCCCTACCAAAAATGCCAATAATACCCCATTAAATGAGGCTAAAAATTCAGAAAATGTTAAAAAATCGGGGTACCCCGACTAAAAACTCAGTTTTGGAGGCCTTCTAGGCCTCTTTTGGCTTTGATAATTCTTTTATCGGGGCACTCTCGGTCACAGTGACGTAGAACTCGTCGCAGGCTTCTATTTGATATGTGGTAGAGCTCAAACAGACACCCGGATCAAAAGTTATGGCCGTTTGAAGTTTGAGTTGTGTTTTCACCATATTTTGGATCTTTTCTTAATTTTTTTATTTTTTTAGTCTTAAAATTGTTATTAAATGACTATTACTCCATAATAATAAGAAAATTATTAATTAATTTTTTTTTATTTTTTTAAGAAACCATTTTCACTAAATATCTTATATATTAAGTATATTAAGTGTAAATGAACATTTATACTTATCTAAAATATATTTAAAAATTATATATTATATTTATATCAATATAAATATATTTATATATTAATATATTAATATATATATATATATATATTTTAATTAGAACCTTTATCAGTGCTTTTTTAAACGCTGATAACGGTACCCCCCCTTTATCAGCGCTTTTTCGTTAGCGCTGATAAAGGGGGGGCGCTGGGAAAAACTGTTTTTGTGGTCGTGAAGCTCACTCGGTCAATTCCCCCTCTAGACTAGGAAGGTTCTTAAAGAGATTCAAACAAGTTAAGACACTCTGAAGAAGCTCACTCGATCTACCTTTCTGTAGTCTATAAAATCCAAGACACTTTGGGAGCTCACTCGGTCCATCCCCTCTATAGTCTGTAATATCTAAGACTCTCTGGGAAGCTCACTCGGTCTATCCCTTATAGTCTACAGCACCAGGTTTTCTCATCCCCGTGCCAGTTAGTGCATAATAATACTATATGGATAATGTACACCTATAGAGCTACTTGGCTAACCAAAATAGACCTATAGAGCTACTTAGCTAAACAGTCTACAAGGTAACAAGCATGTCATGAGTTTCAATTCAACCTATAACTGTAAGGCATGTAAACAGGTGTAACAGCCAAAGGAAAATGAGACCCAAAGGTCGTAAATAGAACAAGGCAAGGGAAAAAATACATTCAATCACAACAATTTATCCTCTAACATGGTTAAATTACCTCTACACAAGCATACAGGAAAGGCAGGAAAACAACGAGGGTACAAAGGTAAACACGCAATACCCCGTTCACGGGTATTGGTGGAATTTGCACATAAAACTCAGAGACTTTGAACGGTAAGGCACAAACCACCTACCTCGATCCTAGGATATCGATATACATGAACCATGACAGCTAATTCCCCCTAGAAAGTCATAGATTTGAGAAAACGCACAAAACGTTAAACCATAGATAAGTTGTGAAAGAGGAATAATTGGAAAACAAGGCTCAAGCAGAAGGAAGAACTCACCGCTTCACTTCCAACGCAATCGACCATGCTCAAATCAGAGAACGGATGGAGAGGCGGGAGCTCGGGGAAGATCCGGCCGTATGGGTCACTCTCAGACGAACCAGACCTAGAAGAAGACGAATATATCCAAGAGGCACGACCCCGGTCCGTTTAGAAAAAAAAGTACACGGCGTGTATTTTTAAAGTACACGGCGTGTAGTGGGTTTTCAGTACTCCGCCAAAATCGGCCTCTACGTCACCCCTACACACCATGTGTGTGGCCCGGGCACTGCCAGTATAGTGCTTCAATCCGGAGAAGAGTACACGACGTGTACTCAGAAAATACACGGCGTGTACTTCAAAATTTTCCGGAAACTCCATTTTTCATTAAAAACTCCAGAAAAGGACATACCTGAAACGAAAAACCGGGTTCTTACAAACTTCTCCCCTTAATGAAATTCATCCCCGAATTTCCCTAGATGGGCGTAGAAGAATAAACCTCGAATAGCTCCATCCACTGTGATCGAACCTCGGACTCCCTCTCCCAAGTCTCGTCCTATAATCGCTCGTGCGGTCATAACACTTGTACCAGAGGAACAAACCGGCCTCGGAGAACCTCCGTACTGTGATCGAAAATCTAGATGGGATGCTCCTCAAACGACGCATCCACTTCGAGCTCAACCTCCTCGGCCTGAAAGACATGAGACGGGTCTGAAAAGTAACATCAGAGCTAAGAGACGTGGAAAACATCATGCATGGACTGGTACCTCTGAGGTAGCTGCAATCGGTAGGCAACTGACCCAGCTCTCTCCAAAACCTCAAATGGCCCGACGTACCGTGCTGAAAGCTTACCCTGTCTCCGAATCCTCTTGTGTCCCAACCTCGGTGTGACACGCAGGAAAACCTAATCTCCGAACTCGAACTCCAAAGGTCGTCTCCACTGATCAGCATAAGACTTCTGTCGAGACTGTGTTATATCCATCCTCTTCCAAATCAGCTATATCTACTTAGAGGTCTCCTGAACAAGACAAGGTCCCAACAAAGCTGTCTCTCTTGCCTCCAGCCAGCATAAGGGTGATCGGCATGGCCTATCATACAGAGCCTTTTATGGTGCCATATGAATGGTCTCTTGTAAAATGTTGTTGTAGGAGAACTCCACAAGAGGTATATGCTTCTCCCAAGAACCTCCGAAGTCTAAAATGCAAGCTCGGAGCATATCCTCAAGCACTTGGATTGTACGCTCATATTGGCCATCTGTCTGGGGATGGTATGTTATACTCAAAAGTACCTGGGTACCCAAAGCATTCTGATGTCCCTGCCAGAACTGAGAGGTAAAACGCGCATCCCTATCTGAAACAATGGAGTGTGGAACTCCATGTAGATGTAAAATCTCTCGGATGTACAGTCGTCCTAGATCATCAACAATGAAGGTTTCCTTGATCGACAAGAAGTGTGATACCTTCGTAAGCCTGTCGATGATGACCCAAACAACATCACTTCTCCGAGGTGACCTCGGTAACCCGGTCACGAAGTCCATCGCAACATCATTCAACTTCCACTCAGGAATGGGTAACTTCTATAAAATCTCTGCTAGTCACTAATGCTCTGCTTTCAACTGCTGACAAGTAGAACATATCATGACAAAACCAGCAACATATCTCTTCATACCTGGCCACCAGTACTGGCGATGAAGATCCCAATACATCTTGGTGACGCCATGATGAACTACCCACACTGAGGAATGGAAGTCCTGCATCAGTTTCTCGCATATTTCTGCTGGCACCCATACGCATCCTTGGAAACTCAAGATCACATCCTCTCCCACTGTCCATATAGGAAGAGGGTCCCATCCTGAAACATTCTCTCACAGGACCAAGGCCTCTGAGTCTGATAGCTGTCTCATTCATACCCAATCAAGAAGTGTAGAGGTAACAACCACAGATAAAAGAAAGGTCTGTCCATGCCTCCCGTGCACCTCCAGATGCATCTCATAGAATAGAGCCATAAGCTTCCACTCACTGCTGGCCTCCTGAATTGCCTGAATCTGAGTTCGTCTGCTCAACGCATCTGCCACTGCATTGACCATTCCCATCATATAGGTGAGCCCAAAGTCAATGTACTGAAGGTACTCGACCCACCTGGCTTGTCTCAGATACAGATCATACTGAGTGAAGATATACTTGAGACTCTTGTGGTCGGTAAAAACCACAAAGTGCTCTCCCAGAAGATAGTGTCTCCAACTGCATAAGGAATGAACAATTGCATCCAACTTCAGATCATGCGTAGGGTAGTTCCTCTCATGTGGCCTCAACTACTGAGACTCGTACGCAACGACTCAATCTCCCTGCATGAGCACAGCTCCCAGCCTGATACATGAAGCATCACAGTAAACAGTGTATCCCTTACCCGGCTCTGGTAAGACTAGTATCGGCACTGACGTCAACCTCCCTTTCAGCTCTTGAAAGGATAACTCACAAGAATCTGACTATAAAAACTTCACCCCCTTCTTGGTTAGACCTATCAACGGTGCTTCTAGGCATGATAAGTCTTTAATGAAGCGTCTGTAGTATCCGGATATCCCTAGGAAACTCTGCACCTCAAAGACGTTCCTCGGATTCTCCCAAGAAACTACATCTCTCACTTTCTCTGGGTCTACTAACACTCATGTCTCTGAGATAGCATGACCCAGGAAGTGAATCTGATCCATCCAAAAGTGGAACTTTGAGACTTTATCATATATTTGATGCTCTATCAGTGTACTCATAATGATCTCAAGATGTGTGGCATGGTCGTGTCGAGTGTGAGAGTACACTAAGATATTGTCCACGAAGACCATGACAACGGAGTCCAAGTACGAATGGAGCACTCAGTTCATCTATGCCATGAAGACTGTAGGCACGTTCGTAAGTCCGAACGGCATGAATGTATACTCGTAAAGACCATACCTTCCCCTAAAAGCTTTCAGAGGTATATCTGATGGTTTAACGTGCAACTGATGATAACTGGACCTCAAGTCGATCTTCGAGAACACTTGAGCTCCTTGAAGCAGATCAAAGAGGTCATCAATCCTCGACAAGGGATATCGGTTCTTGACCATCAACTGGTTAAGCATCCGATAATCCACACTAAGCCGAAGGATACTGTCTGCCTTTTTCACAAACAGGACAGGCGAACCCCATGGTGAAGTATTGGGTCAGATGAAACCCTTTGCCTACAACTCCTCCAACTGCTTCTTGATCTCCTTTAACTCAGGTGTAACCATCCTATAAGGAGGAATGGACATTAGTTCCGCTCCTGGCATGAGCTCAATCGTGAATTCTACCGCACGCTCTAGAGTTAAACCTAAAAAGTGCTTTAGAAAGACATCCTTGAAATGATCAACCACTGGAGGAAAGTCTAACTGTAATGTACCCTGGTCATACAGATAAGGACTGGCAATATGGGTTGTAACTTTCCCTAGCCCATGATGCTCGGGTCCAACTCTACCCACCTGGACATCCTACTCGCCTCTATGAAGAAAAGATCTACCCTCTGGTGATATAAAACTCACCCTATAGTGATAGCAATCGATGAATGCCTGGAAAGGAACTAACCATTCCATCCCGAGAATGATGTCATAGCCCGTCATCTCTAGGACATAGAGGTCCCATAAGAAATGACACCCCACAACCTCAAGAGGGAACTCTCTACCCTGACGTATGCTAGACATCCTCATTCCCAAGGGTGTGTCAAGAGTCAACAAGTCGGTAGACAAAAATATACAGAGCCCAAGGCTCTCCATGATAGCAACAGAGTTAAAGCTATGAGAAGCACCAGTATCGAAAAGGGATGAAGATAAAACTGAGGATACTAAGATCATACATTGAACTGTAGAAGGTTCGGGATCCTGCTCCTGATAGGTCTGCTCTATGGCAAAAGACGAGCCTGCACTGCGGCCCTGCGCCCCTGGCTGACTGCTCTGATCTGATCCACTCTACTGTCGTTGATGACCTGGTGACTGACCACCACAGACGCGACCTCCACCTCGGCCTGAACGGTCGAAAGAACTCCCATTCCATGACTGGTGGGAAACTGGTGAAGCATCTCCAGAACGCGGGGTCATAGAGGAACACCTACCACCAGCTGAAGGTGAGAAGATGTGACAGAATCGCTGAAGATGACCCATCTTGCCGCATGACCGGCACTCCATTAGATATCTCTGGCACTGAGGCCTAGTATTCCCACTCCTACCGCACTGGTAGCATACAACCTGACTGCCAGAAGACGCATCCGGTGAACCTCGATCTCCTCAATAAGACTCTCTGTGACGCTTCCTACTGTCCGTAGGAGGAACACCAGCTCTAGATGACGAACCGCCCTGGATCACTGCTCCATAATACCTCATATTGCACTCAGTGATCAGCACCTGGTTGACGATGGAGGATATCAAAGTTAGCTGGAAGATATTCACTTGGGAACGTATCTCCTGCCTGAGATCGTCCTCAAACTTCCTAGCAAGGAACAACTCATCACCTGCTGGGATCGGTGTGAAACGCTGCAACTCAATGAAATGAGACGAGTACTCTATGACAGAGAGAGTACCCTACTACAGACTCATAAACTCTCGGGCTCGATCGGCCATCAGGGTCTCCAGATAGAAGTAGTCATAGAAGGTGTGTCTAAACTCGTCCCAAGACATATCCTGGTGACGCCCTGACCGTGAGATCACCTCCCACCACATCGTGGCAGTGTCCCAGAGCATATAAGTAGCCAGCTTTACCCTTTTCTCTGGAGGGATCTCTAGGTTCTCAAAGATGGTCAGTGTGGCCTCTATCCACGACACTACATCATGAGGTCCTCCATCCCCTGAAAAAGTATGAGGATAATACTGCTGGAAAACCCAAGTCAACTCAGTCATCGACGGGGCAGGAGGTGGTGCTCCCTGGAAGGTCTACATCATACTCAAGAAGTCCTCACTGAACTGCGCATCGGCACTTATGACTGGTATGACAACCGGTGCCAAGGCTGGCTCGACTGGAGGATCGGCAGGAAGTCCTTGATCAGCCATATTTGATGTCTGATCACTTCCTGACGATAGATGTACAACCGGAGGACGTCTCGGAAGCATATCTCTGAAATATCAAAAGTATACCTTAGATCAGAAAACAAGTTCAGAGAACACAAGAGTACAAAACAGGAACAGGGGAGGAAAAACACATAAGTTTACAAAACACGACTACATGGAATGTATAAAAACTACACGGTGTGTCTTCTCAAACCACTGACATGGGTGTGTACCCCTTCCCTATAGGTCGTGTAACAACTCAAACTACACGGTGTGTTGACCAAACACACGACGTGTACTTGAAGACTATTCCCCTGACCGAGTCTCTTTACACAGCTAACTCACACGGTTCAAACTAACCTCAGACTACACGGCGTGTTCCCTAGGGACACGGTGTGTACTAGACACGGACTCGGCGGCTTGTGTTGTTGGTTACACGGCCGTCTACACGGCTAGCCCTTACACGGCGTGTTTCGAAAAAACACGGCGTGTATAAGAGAAGGTGACACCGTCCCATGTCGTTCGTGACACGGTCAGGTACCTGGGAAAGACTACACGGCATATTCCAAAGCAACACGACATGTCTTAGAGAAGGTCACGCCAACCCGTGTTGTTCATGACACAGCCGGGTGTCTGGACAAGACTACACAACGCGTTCCAAAGCAACACGGCGTGTCTTAGAGAATGTCACGCCGACCCGTGTTGTTCGTGACACAGCCGGGTGCCTATACAGAACTACACAGTGTGTTCTTCACCCACACAGCGTGTTCTACCCGAGCTTCCCCGACCCATGTTGTTTGTGACACGGCCGGGTACAAGGCTCGACACCACACGATGTGTACATACCGTACATGGCATGCTCCTGACGTTATTTTCACAACACCGTGTTCCTTCACACACATAGTCAGTAACACGGCCTAAGAACTACACGGTGTGTAACCAAAAAGTACACGCCTTGTATTCTGGGTTTTTCTGGGCAGTAGCTCAGAAACTGCATAGAGTCCCAGAAACATGGAAAACAAGGAAAAGAGGTGCCAAATTCTGATCCATGAGGGCCCATACTTCCTACGAATCAAATCTTGGCGTCCCTACAATCATGTACAAGATGAAACATGATCATGATCCACCAATTTCCTACTCAAGAGGGCCCATAACACCTCAAGAATCAAAATTTGGAGTTCCTTTAAACAAAGTACAATACAAACAATTCTCTAACAAGAAACAGAGACTCTATCAAGCATCTATCACAATATCATGCATAATCTACAAAACGTCTATCACAACAGCCTGTAGTCGCTAATGCACCCTAAATGGCATGAAAAGAATGCATGGCTTCTGATTTCCACAAGTGCCCGTATGATGCATGAGATGGAATACCCTCATATCATAGGGTTGCAACAGAAATATAATCGTAATATCAAAAACAATAACAGTACAAATCATGTGAATCACTCTAGGTGAAATCGTATCAACCGTAAAATCTCAAACCAAAAAAACTGTAATAAACAAGGTAGTATGGCTTTTCCCTATACACGGGTTAGCTACTCCCGGGCACAGCTTATTACCAAGTACCGAATCCATACTATCCCTGGATAAAGACTCCAAATATTAATGAAAGAGAAAATAATTCCTCTGATACCACTTTGTAACATTCCGGTTCCGAAAGCCACCTAGAGGCGCCCCGCACCCGGTTGGTCAGATGGCCTCAAGCGCATTTACCCAAACGCCGGAGGCTGCCGACTAGCAACGAGGGCCTTGGGTGTGATAGTGTGGAAACTATTCCCTCATTGGAAGAGTACACAACGGAAGAAGAATAACATACAATATCAGAAGCAGTAATAACCAACAATATAACAGAGGAAAACTAAATCAGCAAAATGGAGCACATATGTATATAAGAAATGATGCAAGATACAAAACTACGAAAGCATCCAAACAAGTCACAATGTTGGAAAGAACTACAGTACCAAAAAATGTACAAAATAAAATCAAACATCTCATTATCATCGTGATCCAAATCTCAGTACCACGCTCTCTTTCTCCATAAAATCAAGTTCCAGAAGTCGAAGGACTATTGCCCTTGTCTATACCTACAACAACATAGTCTGCTGGGCCCAAAAGCATGGCCCAAACAAGGTGTGAGGTAAAATCTCAGTAGGAATTCACCTGAAGATCTGTGCCTAACAGTCTGTGAGTATATGGAAAGTAAAAGTGCAATAAGCAGTAAACAGCAACAGCAAGCAGAAGGCAGTAAACAGTAAGTAGTAAAATAGGAAGATACATTACATCAATCAATCAACAACAAACCAATAGCAGTGAAAAAAATATCTAATAAGTTGTAATCCCACTGGGAAGTACTCGCAGCCATCCCCTCTGGTCATATCTGAGAAGTACCACAACCCTCTGGGCAGTGCACTCAGCCTAACCCTTCTGGCTTGGTCATACGAATATATGAGACTCTCTGGGGAAGCTCACTCGGTCAATTCCCCTTATAGTCTAGGGTAGTCATGGACTCTCTTGAGGACGATCACATGGTCTAACCCTCTTATCCCCAAGGTCTAGAGACTCTCTGAGGAATCTATCTTGGTCAATTCCTCATATAGCCTCAGGTATACAACAAAATCTTTGAGGAATCTCACTCGGTCAATTCCCCCTATAGCCTGGGAAGGTTCTTAAAGAGATTCAAACAAGGTAAGACTCTCTAAGGAAGATCACCCAGTCTAACCTCTTTTAGTCTATAAAATCCAAGACTCTCTAGGAGCTCACTCTGTACATCCCTTCTGTAGGCTGTAATATCTAAGACTCTCTGGGAAGCTCACTCGGTCTATCCCTTATATTCTACATCACTAGGTTCTATCATCCCCATGCCAATCAGTGCATAATAATGTTATATGGATAAAGTACACCTATAGAGCTACTTGGCTAACCAAAGTACACCTATAGAGATACTTAGCTAAACAGTCTACAAGGTAACAAGTATTTCATGAGTTTCACTTCAACCTATAACCGCAAGGCAGGGAAACAGGTGTAATAGCCAAAGGCAAATGAGACCCAAAGGTTGTAAGCAGAATAAGGAAAGGGAAAAAATACATTCAAGCACAAAAATTTATCCTCTAACATGGTAAAATTATCTCTACACAAGAATACATTCAAGGCAGGAAAACAACGAGGGTAAAAAGGTAAACACGCAATACCCCGTTCAAGGGTATTGGTGGAATTTGCACATAAAACTCAGAGACATTGAATGGTAAGGAACAAACCACCTACCTCGATCCAAGGAGATATATATACTCGAACCATGATGGCTAATTCCCCCTATAATGTCGTAGATCTGAGAAAATGCACAAAATTTTATACCTTAGATAACTTGTGAAAGAGGAAGAATTGGAAAACAAGGCTCAAGCAGAAGGAAGAACTCACTACTGTGATTCCAACGCAATTGACCGTGCTCGAATCGGAGAACGGACGGAGAGGCGGGAGCTCGGGGAAGATCCGGCCGTACGGGTCACTCTCGGATGAAACAGACCTAGAAGAAGACGAATATGGCGAAGAGGCTCGACCCCGGTCCATTTAGAAAAAAAATAAAAGTACACGGCGTGTATTTTTAAAGTACACGGCGTGTAGTGGGTTTTCCGTACTCTGCCAAAATCAGCCTCCACGTCACCCCTACACATCGTGTCTATGGCCCAGGCACGACCAACACAAGGCTTTGAGCCGGAGAAGAGTACACGGTGTGTACTCAGAAAGTACACAACGTGTACTTCGAAATTTTCCAGAAACTCCATTTTTCCTTAAAAACTCCAGAAAAGAAGGACATACATGAAATGAAAAACCAGGTTCTTACAGTGTAGATAAACCTTTTGGTTAGTTGATGTAACATTGAATAATTATGGAATGGGAAAAGATAAATTTTGTGAAAATCTAAATTATAAGTCTATATATTTGATAATGTTCTAAAGTATAGGTAATGTAGATACTTTGTGTTCTTATTGAAAATAATTTCCTTATATAGAGACTATATGTCAATGTTGGCTTTGGAAAAATTGTACTTGGGGTAATAACCTTAGGAGGGAAGATTTTGTATTTACTTAATTATCACGTGAATCACGACAAAGAGGCCTAATTACACACATGGTTTGTGACTCCTGAGGGATATAATTTTTTTAATTACATAATCTGTATCAAACATTGTAAAGGATTTATTTTCTAATTACCATAAGGGACTAGGTTAATAAGAATGAAGAAATAGTACTAGAAGTAAAAAATGCAGAATGGATAGAGTTATAATAGGAACCATGTGTGGAATAGTTTTAATAAAATTATCACAGTTTTAAATGAATGTCATTATAGAAGAGTCATAGGATTGATCTTATATGTTCATATATTATTATTCATTAGGATATTATCAAAACCAATATTGTTTTAGTATTTGTTTAAAGCAAGATCACATAATTGAAGCCAAAATGGCATTTATACAAGAACCCACTATAAATAAATAAGGGGTAATATATTAATAGATGGATATTTTTATATTCCTATTATGATGGAAAATTATGTTTTCATGTTCTAACTAAAGTAATGAGGATGAATGTGTAAGAGAAATTAAATATTGATTCTATTAGAAATTTTAATTAGTGTGGTGATATGTATCTATAAAATTTTGGTATACTGTAAAACATATGAAGTATTATATGAAACATGTAAGGATTGTTCTTTAGTACATTTACATTAATGGGTTGAAATATTATATTTAATTGAATAAATAACCTTGAGAAATTATTTTATTGAAAGGTTATATTTTTGGAGATAAATATTGAGGACTACATGTTTAAGGGAGGGATAGATTTTAGGTTTAGTGAATGTTTTATATGGATTTAATAAAGGGATGGTTGATTTTGAAAATGTATGTTATGTATGATTGATATTCTAAAGATTTATGATAATTCATTATATTTTTGTGGAATCATATCCCATTTTTGGGATTATGGTATATATTATCCAGTGTTTCAAGTGATTAACTCGTGTCTGATACTATTTTAGGATTAAAGATAAAATTAATATTTAGAAGAATATGAAATTTAACTATGGTTGTATGACTTTGATATAGAGCTTTCTTTTTAGAAGATACACTCTAGATAATATATGATTAAGGTATAAGTAATCAATGTTGTTTGAGGAAAGATAAAAATATTGATATTTACTGAGATTTTAAGGTAGATATCATATTGGAAGTTGCGTATAGAAAAACAATTTTTTTAAATAACCTCTCTTAATTTAATCAGTATATAATAATTAAAATTATTAGGATGAATTTTATTTAAGGGGTATAACGTAATAACCTGGGTTTTTAGATATTTTAAAATACATACTATTTTCAGAAAAACCTATCCCAAAATACAAAAAATGAAATCAAACCCAAAAATATTAATAATAATTTATAATTTAAGATATAATAAACACTATGATGGTAATACATTAATATTTGTTACATTTAGAAGGTAAAAAATTAATATGAGTTAATATTTTAAAGTTCAACTTCAATAAAATATATTTTATTTATATTATATTTTTTCTTTTAAAAATATATGTTTATAAATTTTATAATTTAAATTTGATAAATTAAAATTAATTTTTGAACTCCTCACTAAAAAAGCATCTAATTATATATTCTTGAGATTTTTCTAAATTTATTAATTTTTACGTGAATAGTGAAAATACAATTTTTGTCCAAACGTTGAATTTGATCTCATTATTAGTATATGTTAAATGATTAAACGTTTATAAAATATTATAATTGGTAAAATATATATAATAAGGGTATAATTATTAAATAAAAAAAATTATTTGAACATATAAAATCTATTTTTAATATTTTAGGTCTAAAGAAACATTTTTTAGAATTCAAAAGCCCTTATCATTTATATCATTGAATTAAAACATTTCTTGGTGATGTTTGGGTTGTTATTGATTTTAAATTCCCATAACATTTTTTATAGTAAGTCTATTACAACCTTGAAAATCAGTAACCATCACAAATTTATCTTATAAAAAAGATTAATATTTTAAAATACTCTTTCAATTTTTTCTGTGTGTTACACTTGATTAATTTAAAATCATATTTTCTCATATTTCTGAAATTAATTCGGATGAGTAGATCCCAAATTCATAATCCTCATGTTGAAATTTAGTAATAATGATCCATTTTTATTTTAATTAATAAAATAAATGACATGACTAATATTTAATTAAGAGTAATAAGTGTTCAAATGAATAATCTATAGTGTCTTGAATTTTATTAAAATCACATCACCTTTATACCTTCTATAAATAATTTGATAATTTTTAAAGTCTTAACTACATGTCTTATCAACCTTCCTTCACAAAATTCACCTAATATTCATGCCATTCCATTATTATCCCTTAGTAAATATTCTTTTTCCTGGGAAAAGTCTGTCATATTCACTTATAATAAAGGTATCACTCATACCCCTTCAATAATCCACTCCTATTTCAAAATTTCATGAAAAAATAACCAAATTTGTCTCGATGATGTCATTTACATTCCACAATTACCCATGTCACAAAAAACAACCTAATTCCCTAAATTCTAAGGCCTTTATCAGGGGGATGTCCAATGTCTCATTGTAGGAAACACATCATTTGTAACATTTAATTTGTATTATATATTTTATAAAAAAATCATAACCATAGAATAATAATAAAAAATTTAATTTTTAGTTTATTTATATTTTATTATAAAAATTCTTCAACTATTAATTTTTCCCATCTATCTACTATGAAAAAACAAGAATCCTCATTAGTGTGTGTGTGTAAATTACTACCTCCATGAAGTGATGGTTTATGTTTTTCATCACTGCATTAAATTAATGGTTTTAAAAGGTTAATTATTAAATATTATAATTTTTGAAATATTATTTTTTAAAATAAAGGATTCTTTATTTTCTTTTTTAATTCCATTCAACAAAAATGATAGAGTTGTCTGTGTGTACGTGCATACTACCGCCACCTTGATGTAAAATTTCTCTTTATGTTTGAATTAAAAGTTAAATAAATTGATTTAAAATGTATTTAATGAATATAAATTGTTATTAAATAATCCATTAACATCAATTAATTATAATATTATACATTCCATCAGTAAAATTAGTAATAAACTGTTATAGTAAATATAATCTCTAAAAAGGAGATATTAATGTAACTTTTCTTAATTGAGTCCATTCATTTAGAACCTATTTAGCTTAATAAATTATGTGATAATGTAATATTAAAGGAAATAATTATATTAAATTATTTATATTATGAATCTATTTTAAGAAATCATTGACCATGGTCAACAAATAAAAAGTCGTATGAAGAAATTAACTGAATAATCCCAAAAGATCGACGTAAGAAGCAAATATATTAAAAACCTATAAAAATGATAATAAATGTACCATATAAAATATAAATTAAATTAAAACCATTTTTGGTCTTATATATAATTCATTTAATTTAATTATTGAGGATGTTATGTGCATGTGGGGAGATCTTTCATTCACAACTAATGGTTTCATCTAAAATTTTCCTCTATTGAGATGCACAATATTTATCAACATAAATTAATTTAAATGGTTTGAATAATTATTATTGGTTTTATAATATCATTAAATAACTTTATCATGTAATTTTAAAATCAATTTAAATATTTCTTTATTTATCTCTTTTAGGGGGCTTTTGTTAGAGTGTTTCCTATGTCCTAAGGGTTTTTTCGTCTCAATTCGTCTTCGTTGAGACATGTTTTGATATTATAAACATGTATCTTATTTAAATGGTTAATATAAAAATAAAGAATTTATTTTAACATAATTCATTATTTTATTCATGGTATTTATAGAACAATATTAATTTCTACCTTCTAATGACTTTTTCTTTATGAAATTTACTAAACCCATAAGGGATTTCATCTAAATTTCCCCTCAATGATACGTTGTATGTATTTATGAACCAATTATTATTAAGTAGTGTTTATACATAGTATTTGATATAAAATATGAATAATTGTCTTTTATTCAAGTTAAATTATGTCTAATTATATTTTATCCCCTTTATGGTTGTTTTTATTGAGATTTCACCAAGGTTTTATAGGTTTTTTGCCTTAGATTTGGATCCCTTGAGACATGTTTAGGTCATATACCATGTATCATTATCAATTTTTCAAATGCTACCATATTTAATTTTTTAACATTAATATCTTATATTTAATTATATTTTTTTAAATTTCATACCTCTCATATGGTATTGATTCAAAAGTTAAAAAGGCTTTAAGTGGGAAACATGAACCAATCTTTTTGAAAGCGTCATAATCACTCTTCTTCTATATTATATTTCTTGATTGATCAATTATATCCTAATATAAGTTATGTTTCATTTCCAACTTAATTTAGAGGGAAAATTCTATTTCCCCCAAATGTTTTCTTCCTTTGTGATTCTACTACTTGTTGAAAATTTCATTAAGTTAGATATATTTACAATTTATTTTAATGTATTATACTATCATATCCATGTTTATACATCTAATAAATATCATTCATTACCAAAAATAAAATCAATTTTTTATCTCCAATAATCAATTTACTTCCCCTTAATTATTTTATATCAAATTTTTCATTATATTTTTAATGATGTTGGGTTTTTCCATAAAGGCATTTTAAAATATTAAAAAGGTTTCCCATAGATTCAATATCAAATTAATCATTTTCCACTATAGATTTTTGCTAAAATTGATGTCTTTTTCAATGATCCATATTTAAAAAATATTTTTAATAGAATTATTATTAGTGTATTTTTACTGATATTTTTTTAAAACATTTATTCTTTTTACATCTCCATTAGTATAGGTTTTGAAAAGGTGAATATTTTCAATATATTTTCACTTCCCTATTTGGAAATCATCATGTATTTTCTAATTCATAATTTGTAAATATTATTTTGAAAGTAAAGTATTCAATGTATTTAATATTATCCTTTTTAAGCATAAAAATATTTTCAAGTATCTCTTATTAGAAATTGTGGTTTTCAATAGTCTTATCTTTCCCTTGATAAAAATGTTTTATATATGAAATTTATACTTAAATTTCACTACACATTCTTTAATCATGTTAATTTTTTACTTATATTTTCCATACAAGTTTTATCATTCATGAATATATATTTTGATAACCCTTTATATGTTATTATGATATAATTTATTTTTGAAACTGAGAGTTTTGATATTATATAATTCCTTAAGTTCATGTTTTTGGATGTATCTAAATGCTTTAAGAAACCCATTATTTTTTCATGTGTTCATTATTAGATTATGAATGAATTATTTTCATGTGGAACAAAAATTTATGTATTATGAGATGGTTGGATCATATATATCACTCTAATCCATTGGGTAAAAGATATATCCCATGATATAGGAATTTTTTCGAGTTGATTTTAAAGAGTAACTAGGTTCTGAATGGTTGAGTGTGATGAAACTCAACATTACTCACAATTTCACATGTGAATAGTGTAGCAAGTAGCTAGGTTCAAAATTAGAGAATGTGCTAGAATTTAATTCTATAAATAATTTTATAAGTGAATAAGTTGGTGATTAGCCATGTTTAAAATTATAAGGAGTCATATGTTCATGAATTGGCCATGTTCTTTCCTATTTTATATCAATCATGTTCAATGCTTCATGTTTGTTGACTCATGTTTCCACACGCATAATATTAATGTCATGTTTTATGATATATTATGGTATATTATATTTGATATAATATTTTTTGTGTATGTATTTTTTTTTGTATCATTATTATACGCATATTCTTATCTCATGCCTGCTTATGAAATTATATTTTTATCACTTATATTTAAACTATCTTGGAAATTAATCTCACCCATTTCTTATTTTTGCATTTCCCCAGGTTATGATGAAAATTAATTCATAATAAGTGTATATAAGGGTGTCTTATGGGAATAATTTGTGGGATATATTGAAGAGATGTTATATATTATGTATTTTTTCATTGGGAGAAAATTTATGTTTTTTTGAAAAAACGTGAGTTTTTTTTAATGTTTTTTCTTATTTTTTTAAAACACCCAACCTAAAAGGACTACAGAATGTATTTTATTGAACTATTTTCTTCAAGTCATGTAATTTACATAATATATGGTACATGGGTAATACATTGGTGTTTTTTGACTCATATAAATCATTATCTAACTTATAAACATATCAATAATCCTCCACAAAGAATAATCCATTTAAATTTTAATATAAACATTATCATCCAAATCTCTATTAATGAAGGCTGGAATGACCTAAATTTGGATGATTTGATTTCAAACATCTTTGAGATAAAGAAATATCACATTGGTATCATATTTATATACATATTTTAATATCTCAAAAATATAATTTTTATTGACCTATGAGTTTACTTTGTGCACAACATAGTCCTAGTTTCACAGACCTTCTATTATTTCATGCAATTTTTTATCTGATAAAAACACGGTTTCACTAACACTGATTTATTTTTTTGTTTGGGAACAAAATTTAAAGTTCTATTTTTCATGTTCTGATCAAAATCTATATTCAATGAACTGATACAAACATTATAGTTTAGAGCTTCATTCACATATCATGAAAAAACCTAAGAAAGTAATAAGATACGTGTTGTTTTCCCCAAAGTTATTTTAGTACAGATCAAACTTCCTTAATCACCTATGGTATTTTTTAATTCTTCCTAGTTTATCAAATTTGTATTTGCTTAATAATGTTTTTCTTAACCATTATAAATACGAGATTCATTATCTTCAACCATTTCATATTCTAAATTCCCATTGATTTGAAAATATTTTTTATATTTCTGAAAAAATTCTGCATCATAATATTCACTTATAAACCATCCTTCCCAATTTCTAAATTCATTTTTTACATTTTTAAGTTCATTAACAAGAAAATATTTCCACAATCCCTCTTATCAATCTTTTTATTATGATATCATTCTACATTTGGTAAAAAAATAAATAATATAACTACAACTCATTTTTATTCAAACATCGCTTAATTTTCCGTTTTTATTTGGATAATTCATGTGGTGAGAATTATTTAAATCTTGGTGATTTTTTATAGTACAGAACATGTATTCTAATATATATTTTTTCAAAAAAGGAATTTTTTTGATCCTGAACCACAATAAAAATATATCATCTCTAGAAAATATTAGTATTGCTCATTCCCAATATCGCACGATCCATTTCCACTAATCTATTTTTACTCCTTTCAATAAACCCATTTTTTGTGTTATATATAGATTACTGAATTTATGAATAATAACTTCATTCACATTAAATTCAATAAAAGTTCAAATTGATATTACCATACAGTTGTTTATGAATAACCAGTTCATAGAGAAAACATACTCATTTTCTTTAGTTTTTTTCAAAATTTCCAACATCTTCAAGGCCTTCACCATTTTCTTCATGAACACATTGCATGTAATATATGTGAATTCATTGATCAATGAAATAAGATATATATCCCAATTGGTATAATTATTAACCACTGGCCCACAAAAATATAAATCAATAAACAAAAGTGTATGAGATTTTTAAATATCTTGTTTGATGTGTAATGTGTTAAAAATATTCTATATTTAAAATATATAACTACTAGAGCCCCACCATTGGTGGGTGGTAAGGGGAAGGTTGCGGGGTCAAGTCCCCAGACTTGCAAATTAATGTAATTTTTTTTCCTTGCTTCGTGTGCCACTTTCACAGTTGTACCCAATTTGTTTTATATAACTACTAGAAATTAAAGATACAGCCACAATTATATAGACACAGTTTTCCATACATTAAAATATGGAAATCCGACATAAAATAACTGTGGAAGTATCCAATTTCTCATTGTTCGCCCGCGATCCCCACCCCCTATCGACCCTATCCGCTCATGATCCCCAGTCCCTCCCTTTATTCCCTACTCTTCATGACCCCCCTCGCCTGAAGCTACCACCCAAACTCCCTCCATTTTACTCTTCCGACGTGGCCACCCACCTTGGGATGATCCTCCTCTGATGATGAAGTCACCCCAACTCCCCACCGATGCTACTTTGAGGCGGCCTCCCTACCTCCTCCTCCGGCACGCCTCCTATATGGCCACACCTTCTCCCCACATTCATCCTTCTTCGACAAGGAAACGACGTGTCTCTAACCCCATCTTCACCTCCACCTCCGCCTTTGGGGTACCCTCCTCCTCAACTCATGGTACAATGTCTCTATATTATACCCATATTTTATGCGCTCCTCCACATCTCACCACTTATTCCTTAGGGTTTATTTGAAAAACAAATGTTCTATTTCTTCAAATATCTATTGGATTTCTGCTGTAGGGTTTCAATTAATTCTGATTTTCTCCATTACACAGTGGCATAATCATGTTGGAGGTACCCCTCTCCCCATATGTTTTAAATTTTCTAAAAATGTTTGAAGAATTTCATAACTTAGGGGAGATATGATCCATGGGGTAAATTTTCTAGAAAAGAGCATATATATATCATGTGAAAGAACATTTGATTTTAAGATAAATAATGTTTATGCAGAAATATATATTTGAATTATTTTAGGCACTGTTTTGTATCTTACATGAAGGTGAATTCTATGATGAGGGTTTCTTACTGAATCAGATGAAAATTGAACCTGATATAGATAAATTATATATGGACATGGATAAATTAGATGAAAATATTTGATATCAAGATGGTCCTAAATTAAAATATTTCAAATAAGGTCAATGAGTTTAGTGGAATCTGATAACTAAATGAAGATGACCGATTGGAATTATCTTACATGAATTCCACCTTTATTTGTTTATATTTTCCAACATTTGGTATTAGCTCATTACTTTTTAGGATACTAAATAATTCTTATTTAGGGGGAATTATTTTTAACAAGGTGTTTCCCCAAACTAAGGATGCATTATTGGTGTCAAGAGTTTGAGACTTAGGGGAGATCATGATGTATTTTCAAAGGCTGATAAGCCTCACCTATGAATAAAGAAGCCTTTGAAGAAATATAGTTCAAGCGGTATCAGTAATTTGTTTTTAAAAATTAGTTTCAATTGATTCTTCAAGTGCATTATATCACCTTATTGTATTTAAAGTTTATTCACTAATTTTTTGGCATGAGATTATGATTGAGATCACAGGTTGTGTTGTGAAAGTAGAAATCACAAACTATTGTGGTCTTATTGGTATCAATGATTCACATAGAAATATTTGTGGATTTTTACTTAGACTCTTGTTTCTTACACTGATCCCCATATTTTTAGGATGAAGTAACTTTTTAATATCCCAAATTTTATTTGGAAAATTAACTTACTATATTTTTTTAGTTTATGTTGCTTTCATGGGATTGGATTAAAGGAATATTCTGAAGTTGTACAAATTGACCATAAATTATAAATAGTTTTTACACAAATAATTTGGTTAATATATAAGATTTTGAAGATAAAAGATGAAGTGTATTGAAAAAATGGAGATATTTCAAAAATATACCCTCAAAGGGTGAGTGGAATCTCATGAGGATACCCTCTTATATTTTCAAATGGGATAGAAAATACAGTACAAGGAAATTATTTCTAATTGGGGAGTACAAGATAATATGGAAAACCTATTGTATTCTGAATATAAATAAGGAATGTGCACCTGGTTCAAGATGGATAATTTCATCCTATGATACCCACACATTGGGGGTGGGGGTTAACGATGATTTAGGGTAGATTATACCCTTTGGATTTCATTTCCTTAGGGGAGGAAGAATTGGTTATATTTTTAACAATGAATAAGTGGTTATATTTTATGAGTTTCTACTGGGTTTTTTGATAATACATGTGAAATATGGATAGGGGTTATTTGTTGAAAATAAATGTTTAAGATGTATTGTGTGAAGTTTTTTTTGTGAATGGACTTATTTAAAATACAAGTATGAGATAACATATGTGAAGGTTTTTTGGGGATTGGAGTTATTAGATTCAAAGAGAAGAAAGTCCACTTGTGATACTTATAGGATTGTTGATAATAGAGCTTAATTGTTATTGATGTTTGATTTGATAATGAAATAAAGGTATTGTGGAGTTTTTAATATGTATGTTAACATGATGTAAAGGTACCTTTATTTAGTGGTATATTCATATTTAGCACTTAGATGAGTTCATGGAATGATCCATGATGGATGAGGTTCATTAGAGTTTAATCTAAATATGGATATAAGAAAATTAGTGAAAGAGACTTTCACCATGACTTAGACTATGTAATGGTGACTCTAGACTATTCATTTTGAAGTTATAAATGGATGTAATATAGTTTCATTGGGTTTTTTCATTGGAATATTAACTTTGTAATTAATCTGTGAGAACTGATAAAGAGAGTCACACAAAAGTAGTGGCTACATTACATCCAAAAGAAATATATAAAGGTAATCATTTGGCTACGAAAATGCTACTTCGGAATTTCCATGGATATGTAAAGGTAAATGGATTACTGTATAAAGGTAACTTGAAACCTACGATAGGTTGATTAGTAAGGAAAGCTATGTAATGGTAATGACCTAAAATACATAAATGTATTTACATAGGGAGTTATGTAATGGTAATGTTAATCCAAAATGACATACGATTTTCCACCATGCCATAGTGGATGGTTTTTTGAGATAAGAGTTCATATTTTTAAAATGATAAATCAAAACATGGGGGTGGTAGATCTCATGGTGGCCAAAGTGGTTGTCTAGATGATGGCCCTAAGTCAAAATAGGGGGAACCACACCATTTCACTCAGCATTGTAGTCTAGTAGAATTCCTGTGTGAACCAGGAAGCCCTCTATGATCATTCCAGTCACTATGGCAGAGTTAGTAAAAGATAAATTTCAATTGAGTTTTTATGACTATATTACACCTCAAGTGTTTTAAGATAGAAGAAAAAATGAATAGTGGCTATGTTGTCGATCCTTTAGAAGGTTTCTTTCTACAGCATGTTGTGGTGTTAAGAAGAATATAGATTTTTAGGCTATGGCGTTTGAAAACTGGAAATTATGAGTACTTTTTCATGGATTGGAACCTCTATAAATTCTTCATGGTTTTGGTTTTAATTCTAATTACCCAAATGAGTTTCCATGGTAATTATTTACATAAATATGTGTCAGAAGTTGGTATTTAATGGGCATAAGATGAATTTAACATTTAGATATTAATTTTAAAATAGAAATACTAATATAAGTCAAGATATATAGTGATCTACTATTAAAAATTAAAATATAGAGGACAGAGATACTTGGAGATATTTCATATTCTAATCTCAATAAGGAGATGAATTCTAGATGAGGTAATAGAAAGAAAATATTATGGTGTGGAACCCATTAAATAAGATCCCAATGGTAAAGAAGAAGGATAATTTCTATATCTATAGAACTCAAGGAATTCCAAATTTACTCATAAAAATAAAAAGAATAAGTCTTTGAATTTTTTGAATAATTTTCCAAAATATAAGGAATTTTCATGATCTCTTATTGAAATATTAATATGTTTAGGCTCGTGATATTTATAGAAAGCTTGTGACGGATCGAGTAGAGATTTAATGACACCAATCCTATATTTATAACATTATCTATGAAAGTAGTGACACTTTTCAGTCTTTCTGATGAGCCAATTTGTAACCATATGCTAGGATTAATGATCCCAAGTAGGAAAGATTGAGGGAGTGAACCTTATAAATTATTGAGATATTACAAAACCATTTTAAGGGAAGTGACCCCTAGAAAGAGTGTTTGAGCCTAAACCCATTAGTGTTTCTGGTGCATCGACACATTTCCATGCATGCTCCTTGGATTAGAATGTAGTGTTGAACCCTATAAAATCCTTGTGTGTTGTGTGATTTGTTTTGAATATACTTCACGACACAATATTATAAAGTGGGAAAAAACTATTGATCATATCATTGTTCTATATTTATTTCTATAAATTTATTTTCTTCAACAAAATTTTGTTAATCCTACTCTCTATACTATTATAGGTTTAATGTGAACACATTTCATTCTCTAGAACATTTATCCCATAATCATGCGTGGACTAGTCTACACACTCCAGGAGTATCTAGTTGTTCCTTAAACATTGATACCTGAACATCCTCTCCGAAGGCATGAAATCTGTTGAAATAAATCTCGTAGCAAAAAATGAATGCTTCCATGGACAAAACTGTCAATAATCACATAGATGCCCAATCATATATTAGAAAACTAAGGGGTGGGGTGGGGTGTTGTTGGGGTGCGTTGTAGTATAGTGGGGGTGCGGGTGTAGAGGGGAGGGTGTAGTGGGGGTGTGGGTGAGGGGTATAGTAGATTGGGGTTTAGTTCAGTGGGTGGGGGCAGAGGAAGTGGGGGTGCATGTTGGGGGGGTGTAGGGGGCAGTGAGGGTGAAAGATTGTGGGGGGGGGGGTGGGGATGAAGGGGGTAGTGGGGGTGTAGGTGGGGGGGGGGGGGGGGGGCAGGGGCAGTGGGGGTACAGGTGGGGAGTGCTAGGTGTGTGTTTCTTATAGAGGGTGAACATAGAGGAATTAATAAGGGTTCACGAATTGGATTTCATTCAAGAACATATGTAATATTTGACATGGAATTCATAAAAGATAGAATTGGGAATGAGTGGGGCCTTTATCTTTGAGGAAAATTAGTAGAATTTTGTAAAAACCCCATATATGAAATATTACATTGAATGAAACTCACTTTTGATTTTTTTTATATTTTGGATACACAATCATTAAAAGTGAAGATAAAAAATTATCTACCCCTTAGGTTAGTGGTTTTCACAAATATTGTGTGTCCAATTAATAAATGGAATCTAATAGTCCCTAAAAAATCATATAATGGTCTGTATAGAATCCATGATACATTCCCAATGACTGGTAATAATACTAATACATAAGTTTCAATAATGTTATTTTATTGAATCTACTTGTATTAGTGTATAAATAACTAAGTAACGCATAGAGATCCCATTGAACTCTTTATTTTAGTCATTGTTTTATATTTCTGTATTTCCCAGTCAGTGCTACTTATTAATGTTAGTGAATGATTCTCATGTGGACAAAATGACATTGGTTACTCTTCATTTTTTTGGTGGTATCTAGGAGTGGCCATGTTTTTTTACTTCTACACAGTAACTCGCACCTCTTCTTCTCTCTCTATATGTCTCTTCCTCAGAAAACTTATACTACTGCTCTCTGCTTCCATGTTGGTGGATCTTTTCACTAATCACCATTTATTTCAGGATATGTATCTGAAATTGAATTTTTCTTTTCCTGGTTTGTATTTTGTTAATTAGTTATGGTTTCTTTTCTTCTTCTTTGGTATATTGGGTCGTGAGTGTCCATTAATGGATGATACCAGTATTGTGTATAATTTGATAGGGATGAGGGGTTGGATACAGAGCAAGGCATCTGTAAGGATCCCAGACATGGGGAGCCTCATGGACACCGCCCTGTGGGATTTTCGAGGTGTGACAAAGTAGACCCTGGAGGTTATCTTCTAAGACACCAACACATAAAAACTGGTTATTCATGCATCATGGATAGGAATGTATGGTAACATTTTATATTATTGATTGAATATTATTGGAATTTTTTTAAATTAATTAAATGGAAAAAATAATATATTTAATTATTTCACAAATATATTATTGGTGAAATCTAATTAATTTAACCAATGAATGTTATAATTTTGTTTTATATGTTTGTGACTAATGCAAAGGTACTATTGTGTAGGCTTAGGCCATCAGTTGATAGTGGGTGATTTTCCCTAGTGGGTGCTTACATTTTTTTAAGATGTATGTTATTCAAGGATTTTATTAGTCATTTTTCACATTTTAGAAATTCCACCTCAATGAGTTATCATGTTTCTAACTAGGGACCATATGGAGGATGTTACTGAGGTAGGGAATACTCCTCATGTACATAGATATGTCCAAGGATAGTGTTGTAAATGATCATGAGGTTGTCCCAATAGTTCATACAAAGGGTCCCCTCCAACCAAGGGTATTATTACTTATATTAGTGGTAGTTGGAGGTTCTCAATGGGAAGAGAAAACTGTTGTAGTTGATAGGAATCAATTAGAGAGAGAAAGAAAAACAGTAGTAACTTCAATTAACACTAGCAGAAAAATACAGAAGGAAGAAGAGATTAAAGAAGAAAATAGAAAAAGTAATCCTTTGGAGTCGCTGCTCCGAGGCCCAAGGCAGCTGCCCGAAATCTGCACAGCAGATCCAATACAAAGCCAGAACAAAAATCCCCCCATGCAGACTACATTTATCTTATTTATGAATTCCAATAGAACCTTCTAGACAAACCCATCCTCCCAACAATAAACTAACATCCTCCCAAAAACAAACTAACAATCTCCTAACAACTTACTAACAACCTAAAAAACTAACAAACTAACAACCACCTAACAACTATTAGAGTAATTACACAGCTGCCCCTAGACAGTTTATTATTTCTCCTACCCTTATGGCCAGCATCACCCAACCCCTAGTCCCCCTTCACAACAGCAGGCAGCCCTGGTCTCCCCTTCGCAGCAAAACCAAGGCCCATGTTCCTATCAATTCCACCCTCTTAAAAAACTACCTTTCCCACAAGGTAAGTGATTCGATCCCACTTCTTTTACAGCACAATATGTGGTTTTGGTCTGTAACCAAGATGAACTGATTTTTTTTGCTTCTGTCCAGTAAAATTTTTATAAACAAGGAAGCTTTCTTGGCCAGAAAATCTGCTTCCAAACAAATGAACATGGCCCTTGTGTTCCAGGCTGCTAACAATGTCTACTTATCTCTTGCAAACTGTTCCATATCCACTATACACATGCTTGAAGACTTTAAAAAACAATTTTTTAGTCTTTTCAAGGACTGAATATTTGAAGGTTAAGTCACTGCCTTCAAATGTTTTGATGAAGATTACTGCATCATTTGAACAAACGCGGTGCAACTCCTTTCGGTGTGGTGGTTCGAGATTTCGGCCCCCAGCCTTTGCAGCTATTGCCTGTAGCTGTCTAAAACTTCCTACTATAGCTAGTAGTTTTTCTTGTTTTCTATCAGGAATAACCCATTCTTGTGCCTTCATGCTCTGACCAGCCCATCCCAACAAGAAACTAAAAATTACTTTCCCTATAACAGTTTTTGCAGAAAATCCAGGAGTGGCTTGCAGTGGTGGATGTACAGAACTTGCTGGACATTTTGAAAATCTAGTAGGAAGAATTGTAATGTGCACTGGAGAAGGGGATGTTGATGCTGCTAGGTAAATTGCACCTGTATCATCCATTACCATTTTTCTCTCCTTACTCACAAATGAAGCTCCAAACCAGCACAACTGATATTCTGGCGTAACTGGAAATTTTTTCGTCTGTACCTGCACTTGAAGTTGAGGTAGGTCCATAGCCAAAAGACTCATAAATCCATAAGAAAATGGTTGATTGGAAATTTCGGCCATCGCGCACATATGTTCCTGCAGTGATCGTTGCTACTCCACTTGCTTGGAGATCACACACATCTCCTCCCATTCAGCAGTTGGTGTTTCCCTGGTGTTTAACTCAGCCACAGTCCTCAAACAACTATCTTCAGTGTCCAGTATAGTGTCAAGTTCTATAACGCTTTCTCTTTCCATTACATTGTCATATTTACCTTTGTCATAACCTTGACTTGAACGCTCGACCTGATTCATCGTCAACTGAGACACTGATGACATCAATTCCTGTAGTTTGATCTCTTGTCGATTAAACTTGTCTTCCTGAAGATGGAATGCATCTTCTAGATGTTGAAGTCCTGCCTTATGTTGTTGCATTCCGATTGTCAGCTCCATTGTGATCGATTCCAGCAAGGCTACTCTAGTCTCCATGTTGGGACTGCTTCCTCGCAGTGAAGAAAGATGCTATTGCGTCAACAACCTGTACATCAAGGTCAATCCTGTTGTGTCGCTACGTCCAGGAAACAGCTGTGTCTTCACACGGTCCAGAAATTTCCAGCAGTATCTTTCCAGAATCTATTTCTCATTTTTCGCTCTAGAAATATCTCAATGAAAGCACCAATTGATAGGAATCAATTAGAGAGAGAAAGAAAAACACTAGTAACTTCAATTAACAGTAGCAGAAAAATACAGAAGGAAGAAGAGATTAAAGAAGAAAATAGAAAAATTAATCCTCTGGAGTCGCTGCTCTGAGGCCCAAGGCAGCTACTCGAAATCTGCACAACAGATCCAATACAAAGCCAGAACAAAAATCCCCCCTACAGACTACATTTACCTTATTTATGAACTCCAATAGAACCTTCTAGACAATACCCTCCTCCCAACAACAAACTAACATCCTCTTAGCAACCTAACAAACTAACAAACTAACGACCATCTAACAACTATTAGAGTAATTACACAGCTGCCCCTAGGCAGTTTCTTCTTTCTCCTACCCTTATGGTCAGCATTACCCAGCCCCTAGTCCCCCTTCACAATAGCAGGCAGCCCTGGTATCCCCTTCGCAGCTAAACCAAGGTCCACGTTCATATTAGTAGTCATCAGTTGGGATTTTCAGCTCCACCACCGTTCAACTTTATTCTGTATGGATTGTCCTTAAGATTCTATGGATTAGTTTGAGATCAATATTTGGGTATTAAAGAATGTAGTGTCATTCAATGTCTAGTAGGTGAAGCAATAGGCCTATATGCTTTAGTGACCTATCAGGAGGTAACTAGGTGTGATAGTATCAGATATGAGGTATGATGTTCTATCATAAAAAGTTTTCAAGGATCTCTACTTTGAGAAGTTCTTCCCTATGATTATAAATATAAATTGAGAAAAGCAGTTCATCGAGCTGCAACAAGGGTCCGTGTTCGTGACTGACTACACTTCTCACATTGGGGAGTTGATACACCTTTCCCCATTGAGATCTATAAATGAGGCCTATAAGAAACAAAGAATGTGGATTGGTCTTCAAAAAGAGGTGTGGCAGTAGGTTAGGATGTTAATGCTGACTTCATACATGGATCTGGTTTACACGAATCTCACTATTGAAAAGGGCCTCATGAAGGATAGTTTAATATGATTTATTCTTGTTTTTAGTAGGCCATGTGGTGGAGTTTCTAGTGAGATTTTTAATTCCTATTCCATTGGAAGGAAAATTAGTTTGGATGAGATATGATAGGGTGGCAGGAGATAGTTTTTCTAGAGCAGGGGTTCCTTAACTCCTTTCATAGGATGAGTTTGTAATATATGCTATCAGTGTTGGAGAATTAGGAATTTCTATATAAAATGTATGATACTGCTAAATAATTTCAATACATGTGGTTGTCTTGGGAATTGTTTAGTTAATCTATTTGAGGATGTCTCAGATGGGTTTAGGTAGAAAATTATTGTATATGAAATCATTGAGATCTTAGTCGGGCGGACTCAAACAGATGGTAAGATTATATCTATGAGGCCTAGCTATGATGATTTATAAAGATATTAGAGGAATCGATAACCATAGGAACCTGAGGGTCAGTTCCTCAGGTAATACAAGGATCTCAAAGTCAAGGACATGGACTTGAGGTAGGAATGGTATATACCTTGGACCAGGTTTCATTTTACAGAGAAAAGGGTACTTCTACCATTATTGGTACAGTTTCAATTTATTTAACATTCTTAGTTTATTTATTTTATATAAGGTAATATTATTATTTTATTTTATCCAAAGTTTTAATTATTTATCCATTGGTTTTACATATTTAGATGAATGCACCATGGTGTTTTTTGAGGTGAATGGTGTTTTTTAGGTGAATGCATCATGGTGTTCTTTTGAGGTGAATATTGTTGCGTGGTGTTTTTTTAGGTGAATGGATGGTGATTTTTTTGATCCAAATGCAGCAGCAGTGTGGTGAATGCAGTGCTGTAGTAGTGTGGTGAATGCTGTGCAGAAGCAGCGTGGAATGCAGCAGCGTTTTTTTAGGATTCTGGAGACTATAGCCATGGTTTCAAACCGTTGCTATTTGGAGAAGTCTATAGCCATGCCAATAAGAGCCGCATTTCATGAAAACATGGATATTACTTCTAGACATGGTTATAAACCATAGCTATAGCCTTATTTTGTAGTAGTGTAGAGAAGAACCAATATCAATATCTCTAAAGAATAGGTATATCATGCCCATTCATTCCCTAAGTATGGTTTCTCGAATTATTTTGACCCATGTATCCATGTATTCAATTCCATAATTTATTTTCTTCATTCATGCTTAAGTAGAACTAATTTTCAACAACACCAATCTGAACTAATTTTCCCCATATTTTCTTTCCTGTTATAAAAGCACATCCATTTTTTCCCACTTCACTAAGAAATAATAATTTGGAAGAAAATTTTTCACGACCCCTTCCTCCAAAGATTCCCCTCCTGAGCTGGAAATAGAGAAAGAGAGATAATGACCCCCTAGAGTTCCACCTCTAGTAGGCCTTGGGGTAGTGAACAACACCAAGGGTGTACAAATCTCAAAAAATGGTAGGTATTACCCTTTTATAGTAAACAAGATCAGGAGATAAGATGTATCAATACCCAAAAAACTTCATGAAATATATATAAGAAAACCAAAATCTATCCCACATTCATGTTTTAAATTAAACTATGACAAATAGAATAAAAACTACAAGGTAAATACCAAAAGTAAGGTTGAGTAGTGACACAACAACAATCCCAAAGTCCTATCTAAAAATTCCCATCATGGTCCACATAGTTCTCCTGGAAACCTAAAAACCATTTTATGATGTAGGGAAACATACAAGTATACTCATTTGGAAGACCAAAGTCTTTGATGCACACGTGGGAGAATAATACGAATGCTCTGGTAAGAAAACATCAGAACCAACAACTGACCTGTTATACTAACCATCCCAACCTCACTAATGAACACTCACCAAGTAATGAAAGTCAAGTAAAGTAGTATAGTATACACATTGATAACAGAGTACTCCTCACAACTTTCCCACTGATTTTCACTATCACACACCAACAACAAACATACTGGCACTCACACCTCTTCTAAAAGAACCATGTGACCACCCAACCACACACACCTGGGTCTCATAACCGTATCTCACCCATAGAAACCTAGACCACATACCATATCACATCTCACATACACACACCTAAGACTCACAATGAAATTTTTCCCACAAACACCTGGGCTAGATACCACATCACATCCTGAAGGCACCTGGGAACACAACACATATCATCTCGAAGAAACCTCGAAAACACAACACATCTAATCCCAAAGACACCTAGGAAAAACAACTCACCTTTACACACCTAGGTCTCAAAAATCACAACCTACCCAAAGAATCATGGGATATTAGAACCTGGAAGAGGGAGTAGGGAAGAACGGGTTATCATCAATCCATCCTTTCACATGGATGTTGGGGAAAGACACCCTCTCCTGTGACAATGGTGGTGTTTATCAAATGGTGCTCAAATTAGGTGGGGTGCGTATAGAAATCACAAATGAAATACATACATACATAGAAACAAGCCACAACCAAAGTCATACCTTAAACAAATTTCCAACAAATTCATTTAACAAATTCCCATTCTTTATTAAACAATTCAGTTATTCATTCCATCACTACCCTAGAAACTACTAAACATAATCAACAACAGGCAACACAACCAAAGTCATATCTGAAGGCAAAGATGCATATAAACTAATATAGCCTCACATTCCTCTATATTTAACACCCATTCATACAATAAAATACATTGATCATGAGACACTGGGTGAATCTTTCTACATGCTACTAATATAGAAACTCCGGGAGAATAACCCATACCACCCACTTCCATCACAATTCTTCAAATTCATTCTTCCCAATATGGTATTTAAACCACAACCAACCCCCATCTCACATTCAGACCCATCAACCCAACTCACCACAACCATTCTTGGTATCCCTGCTACAAAACCACACCATACCAATCACATCCAACAATATAAACATAGCACAACCCAATGGAATCCCCACCACACAACATTTCCCGTCCATTCCAAAATTAATCAATATCTTGGCCCAAGATTCAATTACACCACCTATACCACCCCACATCACATATCCAAGCTAAGAAACCTACTTCATAACAAGTCATTACAAACCCACACATAGCACATCACCACACAGGCCAAGGAAAAGCATATTTAGATTTAATAAGGCATTCCTTGTTGAATTTCCACTTGTTAATTCATGGTTTATCACATAAACAATTTTATCTTTGGGAATCCATTTAATTAGTAGAGTTTACGTAGTTAACGGATTTTTCATAACAACATTTCAACAGAAAACAAAAAACATATAACCCATAATCTAATTAGTGAAAAAAAATCCCCCCAATGGACATGTTTTTTAGTAGGCATATAGCCTATATAATTCAAAAAATCAATTGATAACAAATAAAAACATAAGTCGCTTTTCCCAGAACTGCATAATAATCTTAAACCGATTAAAGTATCTTTATTTATTTGGTATACTTGTATCATTACAAGGAGATATTCATACACCCACCCTGCATGATACAAAAAATAAAATAGTGATGAAGGAATCCACAGCTTAAAGAATAAGTGATCAGAAATTTCTGGTTGCAATGAAGAAGGGGGTACACATGCAATAGGAGAAGTCTCCTGGGAAAACATGGTTAAAAAGGTGAAATACAACCACATGGATATTTAGGGAATAATGGTTTGAGGCGCACCAAGATTAAATAAAAACACTCAAGGAATAAAATATCTCACCTTTATAAAGTCTAGATACTATATTAATGGAAGAAAATATTTTTAAAATCCATTAAAGGGGGATCTTGACCATGACCACACTGTTTGGAATCCAAATGAAGGTTCATGTTTTTAGAAGATATATATTATTCTAAACATCTCCAAAAACCATTAAATATGGTTTTAAATACATTTTACATAAAATGAAATATGAATGGTGTTCAACTAAAAAAACTAGAAGAAAAATGGAATTTTGAAAAACTATGGAAAATGACTCACCATTAGGTGAGTCACCACTGGGAGTCACCGGTGGTTGAGTCACTAGTGGATGGGTCACCAGTGGGTGAATCACCAGTGAGAGATATTAGTGAAGAGCTACTAGTGGATGAGTCACCATTGGGTGACTCACCATTGGATGATCTACCAGTGGATGAGTCACCATTCGGTGACTCACCATCAGACGACTTACCATTGGGATAGTTATCTTCAGACAAGTCATCACTGGAGACCTACCATCACGACCTACCATCCAAAACCCACCATGGAAGGCCAATGTTCAGACTCACCAATTATGACTCATCGGTCCTGACTCACCAGTCCTGACTCATCGATCCCAACTCACCGGTCCTAACTCACCATTACAAGTCACCATTGCCACCTTCCATTGGAAAACTGTATTTTTGGAAAACTCTGGAAATCAGTCACTGTGAAATCCCCCCGAACACTTCAAACGCTGGATTTTCACAATTCAATGGACCATAGTGGCTTGTTCCATTAAATAAGATACCTCTCAAACTATTCTAGCCCTCAATAATTCAATACCAAACCTAAAAGGAAAAGATTGGTTTGAATAACCACCCTATGAGATACATCTCAAGGATTCCGCTACACCGGAAACACTACTAAAAACAAAACACATCAAAATTCAATGATAAACCACCCTATGTTGTTCAAAATATGGAGTGAAACCTCAACATCCAAGAACACATCCTCAATTATATTCTAACCCAACCATCCAAAAGACACATCACACAAGAAAAACAACCACACTACTTGAACACATGAATCCTGGAGTTTATTCCCCCATGTCAAGATACAATCCACTTTGGGTGGAACTAACTGTCCCCACATGGGTTTAATCACATCATAATTAATGAACCTCAATTAGGAATCAGGTCCTCCCCTTTTCACAAGTTAGGAATTTATCACACATCACAGAACAAGGAAACAACACATCTCCTGACAAACAAGGTTCAAAAAATACATTTCATGTAAAAATATTATAGGAAAAAACACAATGAAACTCTGGGTACTGGGCATGAATCCATGCTTCTCACTCCCAAGTACTCTTCTCCAAGCCACCATGCCTCCAAAACACATGAACCAAGAGATGGTCTGGCCATGTTGAACCTTCTCCCAAAGATCCTGGATGTCTACTGGAAACTCCACAAATTTTGTGTCATCTTTGATATCCAAATATCATATGTCAATGAACTGGGAGTAAGAGTGAAGATACCGATAGTGTTGAGACACATGAAAGATATCATGGATCGTCTCTAACTACGGTGGTAGTGCTAACTGGTATTCCACTTCGCCAACTTGCCCCAACACTTTGAAGGGTCCAATTAACCTAGTAGGAAGCTTACTCTCTCTTATAACCCTCCAATGCCCACATCGAGGGGAAAATATCATGAACATGTGGTCCCCATCCTTGAACTCCATGGAACTCCTCTTAGGATTTACATATGACTTTTTGTCTCATCCCACGCTTCCTTCATCCTCTCATGAACGAGCTGAACTTTCTATTTTAGGATCTACACTACCATAGGTCCAAGAATAGCTATGTCCCCAACCATTGTCTATCACAAAGGTGAATGAGAGAGTTTTCTATACAATGATTAAAATAGGTCCAGACCATTGGAAGAGTGAAAATTATTGTTATAAGAAAACTCTACCATGGTCAAAGGTCTCACCTATGAACCTCTAATGTCCCATATGCATGGTCACAACATATTGTTCAGTATCTTGATAGTCCATTCTATATATCTATCTGTCTATGGGTGGAAGGTAGTGCTGATGCATAAATGATTATCAAAATCATGTTACAATCCCCTCTAGAAATGTGACATAAAGAATGTATCTTGATCTGATATAATGGATCTCAAAAATCTATGCAGCTGCACCACCTAATCCACATATCTATGTGCTAAGGAATCCATTGTGCTAGACTCTTTAATTGCTAAGAAGTGGACCAATTTCATCAGACATTCCACAACTACCGAGATCGCATCGTAGTCTCCCCGAGTCATGGGTAACCCTATAATGTAATCCATTGAGATGCCATCCCAATACTACTTGAGGAAATATAAGGGATTAAACAAACCACTGAGAACACAGTGCTCGACCTTCACATACTAGTACACTATGAACTTTTCCACAATCTCTGCCACATCTCGTTTCATCCCGGGCCACCAAAACTACATCCTAAAGACATGATACATCTTGGAAATTCATGGGTGCACCTCTAAGGGTGAGATATGAAACTAACAAAGAACTCCATTTGAATACCTACCGGAAAAAACAACCTTCTTTTGAATAGCATCATATTTTTACAATCTTTTGACCACCCCTTTAGAGCACCACCATAGCCAACATGATCGCACAACACCTCTACCTCTGAGTATCCCCACTAAGACTCCTCCACCTTCTTCATCATAGAAGACTGTACTATCATCTAGAACAAACAACCTCATCCCCCATCTACACTTGAATCATATTTCAAGGCTTCCAACTCCTCTATCACCTTCCATGAATCCGTATATTCCTATACTACCTCCTTCTGTGACTTCCTGCTCAAGGAATCAGCCATGGCATTCCACTTTCCTGAGGTGTATGAGATCTCAAAATCTTAGTCCTAAAGAAACTCCATACACCACCAATATTGTATGTTCAGATCTCTATGGGGAAAGATACACCACAATCTCTTGTGATCCGTGAAGACCACAAGGCACTACCCAATGAGGTAGTAGCACCACAACATTAGTGCAAACACAACTGCTACCAAATCCATATCATGGGTGGCATAGTTACGTTTATAATGACATAACTACCTATACCCATAAGAGATGACCCCTACTATTACATCAGCCCACACCCAAAGCCTAAACTAGAAGCATTAAAAAACACCTCAAACATCACCCCTTCCTCTATCAATCAGAGCACGGTAACACTGACCAACTTCTCCTTCAGAAATCCAAACACTGCCTGGAACTGCTCAATCCACAAAAAAGCAAGGTATTTCTTGGTTAGAGATGTAAATGGAGATTAAACTTGAGATAAATCGAGTATAATCCTTCAGTAATAGCCCGTATGAACGAGAAAACTATGAACCTATACCACATTCTTGGGTACTTCCCAAGAAACAAATACTTCAATCGTTGATGGGTCCACTGTGACACCCAGATCAGACACCACATGCCCATGGAAATTCACCTCTCATGTCCAAAACTTTCAATTGGACAACTTTTTGTAGATATTGTGGCATCGAAGGACATGAATGATAGTTCTAAGATGTTCGATATGCTCCTCCTATGCCTTTAAGTACATTAAGATTTCATCAATGAATACAATAAAGAACTGGTCCAGGAACTCATGGAAGACAGAGTTCATAAACCCCACGAACACAACAGGTGCATTCATAACACCAAATGCCATGACTATGAACTTAATGTTCCCATACCTACATCTGAAAGAAGTATTCATGTCATTTCCCTTCTTCACCCTCAACTAGTGATATCCAGACCTCAAATAAATGATATAAAACTAAATTACCCCTCTTAGTTGGTTGAAAAGACCATATATCCTCAAAAGAGGGTAACCATTTCTGATTGTTACTTGATTCAACCTCCGATAGTCTTTGCAAAACCTTAGATCAGCATCTTCCTTCTTTGCAAACAACACTGGAGCACCCCACGATGACACACTATCCTAGATAAATCCTTTCTTCTTCAGATAATCTATATTATTCCAAAACACCCACAACTGAGAAGGTTATATTAGATAATGAGTCATCATGAACAGAGAAGCACTGGGAAATAGGTCTATCCCGAACTAAACATCGCATTAATGGGGTATAGTCACTACCTCCTCATGAAAAACATATATGATATCCAAAAAACCCTAGGGAGTTCAGTGTCTACTACATCCACTAACAACTCATCCAACAAGAAAAGAAGAGGCTCCAAAAACCGACTCCCCACTTAACAGCTCCACTCATCGATGAAAGACACATGATGACCATCCACACATGAAAAAAACTCTTATCTGGATGTAGTCAATTATGGCTTGCAGGAAATACAACCAATCGATGCTGAGAATGAAATCTTATGGCTACATCTATAGAAAGAAATGATCCCTACATAACTTATGTGGTTCCATAATCAGTCTTCATCCTAAAAATATATCAAACAAGATGGTCTAACATCCGATTGACGTAAACAAAACTAGGGGCATGAGAAGCCTCTCTACGTCAAGTCCTAGATCATGTGATAAACTAGGTACTTTAATGGAGGGTGAAGCTCCTGAATCAAACAAGGCACAAAAAAGGTTACTAAACAAGATAATCATAACTCTGACTATAGCTGGCTCTACTAGAATTACTACCTCGGAAGTATGAAACTAACCACGTGCATCTCCTATTCCCCTTTGCTAATGAACACCTCCATGACCATGCCTAGACCGAGGTCCTTTAAGAAAACCCTGAGTTCAGCCTCTACCTACTCCATCTCCCCTTGGTGGAGCATGAGCGTGCTGTCCCTATTTCTAAAACATCCTAGCTGACAACTACTACTAAGGCGGGGGTGGAACCTATCCACTTCCACCATATTGAGGTTGAATGAATTCTAGACACTTACTCTGAAGATGGTCATGAAGCCCAAAAAATAACCACATCAGCCCCCAGACCACGGGAAAGGCACGAGGACCAAAAGGTCAATAAGGAAACTACTGAGGCTGACTCCCTGCACGTGAAAACCTCAATGACCCTGGAACCTAAGACCTGCTGTTGGTAACTGTGCCTCTCGAATAACCCTTCTGGCTCCCCTCTCATAGTATATCCCCTCTTAGGTGCATTCCATCAATCACCTCTACCTTCTTCTGGACCTCCAAGTACATCAGAAGTGTAAAGGGGGTAACTGCATACTAGATATAAGGACGAAGTGCCTACTCTAGGAACCTCACACGTGACCCCTCATCTGGAAAAATATCTAAATAAAAATAGATATACTTGGTATTTATCCCCATCCCCCTGACTAACATACTCCCCTACTTGAGGGTGAGTAACTCCTGCTTCTTCTCATCCTTCGTAGTCAATGAAATAATTATGCTCGAAACTCATCGAAATCGACACACATAATCTCAGCCTCTTTTATCTCCCCCAGGCATAACTTTCACCATTGATTCACAACACCAAACATCTATCTCACTTCCAATGGAACATATTACTCCATCAGATCCTGCATAAAACTGAAGGTGATATCAAGATCCTCGTGCCAGCTCTACATCTCTATGATCAAAACACCTCCCTAGTAATTTCCCAAGGCATATCCCGAGATAACACGTAATGTACTCTTCCACTAGTCATCCTCCTCCACTGGACCAACCCTCCACCAATCAACCAGATCAGCCTACTCAGCCTAAACTGCCCAAGCCAGACATGGACAATGACCAAGTTACATAGCTGAAAAGGTAAAAAACAAATTCCGAACCCTGAGTATTATGGAATTATTATTTTTAAAAACTTAATCTTAACTCATTTAACTCATTACATTATCCATTTCAAATTCACCAAAAAAACCAATTCAGACAACAAAACAAGTCATTATGATGAATGTACCATTTCAAGGGTCTCTACCCTGCAAATGATGTAGCCTCACTTGGTCGTTTGGTAGGCTCAGAGTCCTTGCATTGGATCATGGGGGCCCTAAAATCTCTTATCCTAGACAGTCTTCCCTAGCCTATGTCCTGAACTGAGAACAGCTAACATTGTTTCCCTACAAACCCATGCAATCCTCATAATTCCTAACTCCAAACTCTATCATATATCTCAACCATCAACTCTTATACCATTCTATCACAACCCCCCTCTCTCCAATGATTCTCCTCCTATGATAGAGATGAAGAAATAGAGATAATAACCCATGAGTCTCACCTCCAATAGGCCCCAAGGTGGAGACCAACACCAAGGGTCTACAAATATCACAAAATGGGAGGTATTACACCTTTATAGTAAACATGATCAGGATATAAGTTGTATCAACCTCAAAAAAACTCTAATATATGTATATAATAAAACTAAAATCCATCCTACATGCATGTTTATAATAACACTATTACAAATAAAATAAAAACTCCAAGGTAAATAACAAAATTAGGGCTAAGAAGGGAAACAAAAACTCTCCCAATGTCTGAGATAGTAATGCCCAACACGGTCAGCATAGCCCTATTTGAAACCTGAAAGTATTTATATAATGTAGGTTGAGTATACAAGTTCCTCATTTAGAAAACCAAAGCATTTAATGCACAAGTGGGAGAAGCATACTAATGCTCCCGTGAGAAAACAATAGAACCAACAACACCTAACAAGGTGTAGTAACCATCCAAACCTCGCCAAGGATCACTCACTAAGTAACGCAAGTCAATTAATGTAGTATAGTAAGTACATCGATGATAGGGTACCCCACACCACTTTCCCACTAATTAGACACTCTCAAAACCTCATGGAAAACATCTTGGCTCTCCCACCTCTTCCAAATGAACCACATAATAACCCACCCATGCACACCTGGGCCTCACAACCACATCTCACCCTTAGACACCTGGGCTACATACAACATCATATCATGACCGCACACACCAGAGCCTCAAAATTACATCTTTTCTGCAGATATCTAGGCTACATACCACATCACATTTCAAAGGCACCTAGGATCACCACACATATCATCCTGAAGTCACCTAGGAAACACAACACATATCATCTCGAACACACTTAAGAAACACAACTTTCTCACACACACACCTAGGTCTCACAAATCACAACTTTCCCAAAGAAACATGGGATATCACTGCCTAGAAGAGGGAGCAGGGAAGAGAGGGTGGCCCACCATCCATCCTCCCACCATGATGTTTGGGAAAGACACCCTCCCCGGTGATAATGGGGGTGTTCGGAACATGGTGCTAAACTACGGTGTCTGCTAATACAAATCAAAAAGGAAATACATGTATATATATAATACCAAACACTAAAGACCCACCTATGGGTTTACAACCAACAACCGACTCATGGTACAACCTATGCTGCTACTTCTAGATGCACAACCACTCAACAAGTCACAGCTCAAAATGTACCCCCAACCAATTCATTTCACTAATTATCATTATTTATTTAATTATTTAGTTATTATTTCCATCACTAACTAGGAAACTACTAAACACATGCTACAATAGGAAACAAAACCAAAGTATTCTTAGAAGGTGAAGATTCATATAATATAAAGCAGCCTCACATCCTATTGGTTTAACACCCATTCATACTATAACACACATTCATCTTAAGACATGGGGTGAATATTTCTTCACACAACTCATGGAGAATCTCTAGGTGAATTACCTATATCATCCACTGCCAAAATAATTTTTCAAATTCATTCTTCCCAATCTATCATCTCAACCAAAACCAACCCCCAACTCACCGCCACACCTAGCAACACATCACACCACAACCATTATTTGTAGCCCTACTATATAACCACACCACACCCATCACACCCTGCAACATAAACATATCACATCCTGATGGAATCCCTATGACAAAAAACTACCGATCCATTCCACAATCAATCAATATATCACCATTCACAATCACTGGTCCATCCAGACTCACCAGTCCTGACTCACTGGTCCGGACTCACTGATCTTGATTCACCAGTCTGGATTCACCATTCTGGACTCACCGGTCTTGACTCACCAGTCCTAAATCACCATTCCTCAATCACGGGTCCTAATTCACCATTGAGAGTCATAGGTGTGAGTCACCGATTCCACCTACTATTGGAAAACTATATTCTTTTTTGAAAACTCTCAAAATGAGTCACTAAAACCTCCCAGAACACTCCAAACACTAAATTATCACAAAGTAATGATCTGGACAGGTCTGATCCATTATATAATTTAATTTCCCTCATCATAATGTTGATACACACTTATTAGGTTATATTTCACCGCATTCTTAAATAAAATTTTCTTAACATTTGTTTTCCCTCTCCAATGATTGTTAAACCATCCCCTCTTATCTTTAGTGACCCATCATTTATAATGGCCATCATCTGTTACTCTTATTTTCAATGACATTTAAGGGTATTAAATGTCCAGTCATATGTGAATATAACCCACTATAAAAAATATATAGATGTTCTTTTTAAGGGGATTTTATTTCTACATCAATCAATTATTCATTTTCCCTTGAAATTTCTTCTTCTTAGAATTTTGAGTACCCCAATTCATAAATGTTTATGTGAAAAATCACCCCAATGGTCACAATATAAGAAAACATCTTCTAATGAAGGAATTGTTCTTTTCAAATTTCTTTCTAAAATTTTAAAATTATTCATTTAAATTCTTTAATTATTTTGTTAAATCCCATATAAAATAAATGACCTATATCTTATATTTATATAATGATAAACTTAATTAAACCAAAATGAACATTATATGTGCTAAAATCCTCAACAGTAACATTAATAAACCTAAAATTAATAATTTTCACTAAACACTCATTAATGCATTACTGTATTCTATGACTATTATTATTCCTTTTTACCATAAATCATGGAACATTTTTCTAAAAAAAAATTGTACTCCAAAATCATTCTACTTTACTGTTTTTTCTTTCATGACCTTTTCAAATCAATAATTTTAAGAGAATTATCTTTTAATTTTGTATTATTGGAATTTAAATTCTTTATAGAATTAATTTCATATTATATAAATTCAAAATTTCCCACCTATGAATTTATAGATAAATTTTTAATATTGTTTATCATATATATTTATCCATATTATTGAATGGAATTATGAATTTTATATTTTAAAATGACCAATTTCCACTCAACTTCCATCAATTTCAATCATCCAACTTCATGATAAATATTTTTTTAATAATATTTTCAATGTAAACAATTTAACATATTTTCTTCTATGAATAATTTGATCAATCTAGAAATGCTAATAATCCATATTTACCCCTTTATAAAATTTAATGTGTCATTGTTTTTTGATTATTTATTGTCCCTCTTTAGTTTCTTGTTCTCAATTTTGAGGTTTTAAATTATGCTTAGAAATTCCTCAAGTTACCAGTTTAGTATGAGTAATATTTTTGTTTTATACCCAAATACATCAATTACACTATCATTATTTGGTGAATTATTCATTAATTACTTTTAAATAAAATCAAAAACATTATTGGTATCCTTAACATCCCCTTCATATTCAATACAGTCATCATCATAAAACATAGATAATAAATTTATATAATTTGGTTCATAAAAAATATTTCATTTCCACACTGAATAAAAAATTTCCTTGTTGAATTTTAGTGCTTTTTTATTTTGAGAAATCCACAAATTATCATCCTCACCTTCATAATAACATTTTTCTTTTTTACTTTGAAATTTTCTGTAAAATTTCCAATATATCAATAGTTGATAAATTTGGGTGAAATATTCCTTTAATAAATTGATTGATTTTTTCTCATTCTTATTTAAATAAATGAAATTATTTTGTCATATTTTATTTCATCATTTTATTTTTCATAAGAATCCAATTAATCTTTAATAATTACTTTTAAACTCTTCTTTGTTTTCAAATATGTAACGTATAATTTCCTAAGAACATTACCATTATTATTGAAAGAAATTACTTTCTTCCTTTAATAAGTAAATAATATTATATAAAGTTCATTCAATTCAAGCATATTAGGATCACAATTCCTGAAAACCCAAAAAATTTCACCATTTTTTGGAATAATATGTTGTATATTTTAAATAACATTAAAAACTTTTAACATTTAACTAAAACCTCTAATGTTTCTAAAAACATCAGTAACTATAGTGAATAAATCATCTATTATTTCCTCATCATCCATCTTGATATCTTCATAGTGATAAATTTAAATTTATAGTTTTTCTTGATTCAATTTCACAATTACTTTTTAAATATTTTATAATTTATTCCAATTTCTTTTTTTACAATAATCCTTATAACATTGATAAATTCTTATTTTGGATGAGATAAAAAGATATATTTATGAGAATGATATCATTTTACAAATTTTTTCTATCAACTACTATAATAATAAACCCTTTATCAAGTGGTGTAAAACCATTTGCGGAAGCCTCTAATAAATCCAAATTGATTAATTAAAGTAATTGATACATCAAAAAATTAAAAATATAATATTTTTTCCCATCAAATGTGGGAATCACATTACTGTTCACTAAATTATTATGATCAATATTGAATATAGTTATTTAGAAAAAAAACACCTCAGAAAAACTTTTTCTCACAATCCAATATGTTTATATTCATTCAGAATAACCCTAGTATCATCTTATACCACTTTAAAAAGAACCTTTAATGAATAGTGACAAATCATAGAAAAGATGGTATGGTGATCTTGTGAATTTAATTCCCTTTATATTATTATAAGATCCCAACCTTTTCAGGAGAATAAATGGGATTTATTAAAGGTATTATTCTTTCTTGTATTATTCACTTTTCAATTACGTAAAAATTTGGGGTGTGTTTTGGTGAAATTGAGAAAATGGGAAAAAAGAAGTTGTGAACGGTTTGCGCATGGTTAGAGGAAACTGTGTGCCACATCACTATAGAACATACAACCTCAAAAAATGGATAATTTCATGTTTGGGACATGGTTTGATAAGATATTCTCCCAAATAGATGAAACCATACACCCATAAAATAACAGGTACCCGGTGGGCACATGGTTAGGGAAAACTATGCACCCTGCGTAGGAAACCGTGCATGGGAATTAATTAAGAACGAAAACTATTTTAAAAATTCCATAATCCCCAAAAAATAATCTATTTATACCCCCACTCTACCTAGCTCATCTTTCACATTTTTTGTGCTCTGAACAATTTACAAGCCCTCCTGACCACTGTTATTTGCAAATTGAAACCTAGATCGAAGTTCTACTCCTATCTCGGTATGTGGATCCTATCCCATTGATTTCATGTTCATCCTCCTTCACTCATTCTTCTGGTGCGAAGTAATATTATATTTTTCAAGATACTGATCTAGATTTAGTGAATCTAGATCCAATATCGTGGTTCTAAATTTAGACTTAGGCGATCTTAGTTTCATTGATCTTGATTTAGGGTTTTGAGATACATATCTAGATCAAAATCATTATACCGCTTTGTTTTTGGGGATTTCTGTTGGATTTTTATCTATTGATGAATTAATGTAGGAGGTCTAATATTTAATTCCCATATTTTTGATTTTGATATATTTATCAAATTTTTTGAATTGATAGAATCTTTTAGAAAACTGAATTCCAATCTGAGTTAGTTTATGTAACCAATTGATTTATTGGTTTATTGTTGAAATAGATGATTAATTGAGTGATTAATTATGAGACTTAGGGATGTGCGAATTAGATAAATGATTTTAGATTAAATTTTATGATATTGAAGTTAACTGTTCAAATAATTAATGGTAGATTAATTATGAGACATTTATATCATCAAATGAGATATTTCATGGTATATTAATTATGAAGATATTGATAATACTTGTTGAGATAATTAATTGTATATAATTAATGGGATTTGAGTTTGAGAGTATTGATAAATTAATTGTTAAAATAATTAATGGTTTTGATAACTTAATTAAGTAATGAATTAATTAAGGGTAATGAAGTGATACGGTAATTGTTGAATTAGTAATGGAAATTATTTGGATGATTAATATTTAAATTATTTATATGTAAAATAATGAGGACATGGTAATTTTATTGTGACAAGTATGAATGGAAATGTGGCCATTCACTTTCATGTAAAGGAATGGGAACATGATCATTCAATTGAGAAGTAAACATGGTAACATGGTCATTGAACATGTGAGTAAAATAATTGAAACATGGTCATTCTTATTGTGTGATTTTTGGGTGGTAACATGGGAATTCAATAATGACTTTAATAATGGCATCGTGTGAATTAAGGTATGAACTAAATAACAATAATAAGTTTAATCCAAGATATGACCTCACTTTGAAATACTTTAGCCTCCGACATGATCTGAAGAAGTTATGAGATATGATGTCACCTTTGAATACTTTAGGCTTCGGCATGAGCCGAAGCAGGTTTTGAGGTAAGGGTGTCCTTGGGAACCCTTGAGTTTGTGTGGTTAAACAAATAATAAATGATAATGTCACAATTATTTATTCACGAATTGTACTTATTTGTTTATAGAGATACATACACTAATATCTAGCTTGATATTATTTTAGAAACTATTGGTGGTGGCCTACTGAGATGTACTCACAACCTACATGGGATTCTTTATCAGTACCTAAATAGAATTTATTGTTGGAAGACATGTTAATGGAAAATACCCTGCGTTAGATTAATGATTGGGGATGGATCTTCGATGAGGGAACCAAGCATGGTTTGGGACCCACCTAGGAGTCTTTTGTGTCTTTATTTTTAGTTTTTAATTTATTCACATGCACTTACATTATAATGGAATGTTTTCTACTTTAGTATGATTTTGTCTTTCCTTTTTGATTATCTTGAGATATTGGTAGTGTTATGACTATATTTTCTTCCATTATTTATTATTTTTTTGTGGAATTACTCTAATAAAATAGGTTATAGTCTCCTCACGACCAACATACCCAACCCTCACTACTAGTCAGAAACCTCTAGTGTATGGGGAGGTGTGCTTAAGGTCAAGTGACCCACTGGCTTGGGGCACCGATGCGTGGAACTTGAGTGAGGATATTAGAATGTGGTATCAAAGGCTCTAGTTTTGATTTCCCATTTTTTTATTTACTATTTGGGAAAGGTATACAAGAAAAAAAGGAAGAGTTGGGGCTTGGTTATGAGTTCATGGATGTGAGTTTCAAACCCATTTATGGGTGAAAATCCAAGTACTGAGGGCGATATTTTTGTTAATGATATTTTTTTGTTACAGTTGGATATTATTCCACCATGGGTGACGTACTTGTTGTGTGGTGTGGAAATTATATTTGAGATTTTTGAGAATTAAATCATGGACCAAAATTCAATGAGAGTGGTGTCCGCTCGTCTAATTATAGTCACATAGGAATATTTTGTGACAAGCAACATTTTATGCATTCAATGGAAACTAGGTTTGTGTGTGTTGTTAAACATTAAATGTTTTCCATTTTTGTGAAATTTAATTCAAAATGGTGCCTAAAATAAATTTGTAACTATTAAAAAGGATTCAATATTGTGAATAATTGGGTGTCTAAATGGGAAAAAATGAATATGATAATGGTTTTAGCCTAGATATAGAAGAACTAGGAGTAGGATGGTAAAGGGTAGTGTTATCACCTTAGTTTTTGCAATGTGGTGATATTTTTTGAATAGAATTGTTGAGGGTATTACTCTTAAATAAATGTGATACAGTTTTGTTATAGTTTCTAAGAAGTGTGTTTGGCCTTGTAGTTATATGTCACCATGATGATACTTGTTGTGAGGAGGACTGGGGAATGTGGCTGGTAATTAACTACCTATAGTGGAACATGAGTCACTAATAATGCTATGTGAAGAAGAAGGGGATAAGTACTGAGTGAAATGTTCTTGGTTGATGGAAATCATGTGAAGAGACTAGGGTGGGTTAAAAAGAGAATATCTAAATGGACAAGATAGATTCAATTGTAGCAACCTGTGACTTTTACTGGATAAGGTGGACTTGAGGGAGATGAGTTCTAGGTTGATTCCATTGAGATGATACTTGAACATTTGGAGACTCCTACTAAGAGGAGGGTCATGTTGGATTCCTATATGCTACAAGGATCCTTGAAGAGATTATGGGACCCTTAGGAGTGGACTGGATAGACTGATGGTATTCTATAGAGGGACTTATTGGAGAGTTTCTTACAGCACTTATACCTAGAGATGATGAGGTAGGAGAAAGCATCAGGGATCATAAAGCTGACTTCGGGGAGCATGACGTGATGGACTATGATAGATGCTTTACAGACTTGCATTACATTTCTCCAGTGTTGAAAGGATATGTGACAACTATAGTGAGGCATTTTGAGGATGGACATAAGTGTTAGATTAAGTCTCAAGTTATCCCTTTTCAGTTAAAGAAGTTTTTTGAGGTGGTGGATGAGGATCTCATAGATAAAGGGTATCCTGAAGTTGGATTCAAGTGCTGGAATGATAGTTGATTCTAGATGATCAAAAGGTATGTCTTATAAGATAAAAAACCATTTTTATGATAACTTTATCTTGGGAAGTGTAAAAATGAGTAGATATGGGGAATTTAGTTGCAAAGGACCTTATTAGAGTGGTCTTCCATCAGTGATGAAGAACATGACACTATATTAAGCACTTTCCATGACCGCCAATGGAGTTAATACCTTTTGGTAATATGGGACATTTACAGATGGTCTATAGGACAAAACGGCATATAGTCAGTGATGGAGGAGTGAGATATTATCTGGGGGTGGGAAGAGGATGTTCTGAACTATATTAGTCAAGCATCTAGAGTTTTACTTTCTAATGAGGTAGAGGCAATAGAATTGGTACTTCTAGGAAATATCACCCATATTAGTAGAGTGTTGAAACTCATGGTCATCAGACTAGATCACTTGGAAGAGGGGCATGGAAACTACATGTAGTGAATCCTACACTTTTGGATAATGAGGCTGTACCTTCAATAGTGAGAGGTGATATTATTATATATTCTAAATTATCTAGTTCCTTATTCTATAATTGTTACTCATAATCCTTTATCTATAAAAAAATACTAATAGTTAGACCTTGGTGATGGAGTTTGTGGGGGATACAATGACTATTGATACACTATTGGAATTAAAGTCTAGAGACATTTGTATGTGCATGGTATATTCTCTTGAAGTTGAGGAGTATCACTTTATGTGGTATCTCTATATCCTATACATGTTAGGATTCAACCTAATTATGGGTATGTACTATCTAGTAACATAATGAGCCCACATTGATAGTTTCTAACGAAGGGAGACCTTTACATATTCTAAGGGTGACCATTAGATTCACCATGGGTAGTGGGATATCTAGGCCGGCCGAGTAGGGCCAATGACTTAGAAATTGGGAGAGCTCACATCCCATATTTCTAGTCTTTGAATGGATGATGGAAGTGTAAATAATGATATCCTTCCACCTATTGTGGAACAGTTTTAGTATGTGTTTCCTAAATACTTATCAGGGTTTCCACCTAAGAGAAATGTGGAATTTACCATTGATCTCATCCATGGGTCTACACTAGTTTCTTTTCCCCAATACAAAATGGAATGTAAAGAGAATCAAGATATCAAGACTCAATTGGAGGAATTGGATGATAAAGGGTTTAACAATATGAGTTTTTCACCTTAGAGATCAACTATGTTGTTTACAAAGAAGGCTGATGGGACTCAACACTTGTTTGTTGATTACTAGAAGTTGAAAAAGATGGCTATAAATAATGAGAATCCTCTTCCATGTATCGATGATTTATTTGAACAGTTGATGGTAGGTTGTGTATTTTCCAAGATATACATGAGACCATAGTATCACCAGTTGAGTGTTTAGAATTTTGATATACTGAGGACTACTTTTGGAAGACAGTATAGCCTATATGAGATCTATGTAATTCTATTTGGGTTAAAAAATGTACCTGTAGTTTTTATGGCCATTATGAACAAAATCATCCATCCTTATTTAGATCAATTCATGGTATTATTTGTAGATGAAATCTTGGTGTACTCCAATACTCATGATCATCATGCCCAAAATTTTAAATTTTCCTGATTACACTGAGAGAGAATTATATATACACCATGATATTTAAGTTTCATTTTTGGATTTATCATGTGCACTTTTTAGGGAACATTATCTCAGTGGAAGGAATGTTAGTTTACCAAAGAAGCTTCAGGAAGTGGTTCTTAGGATCATCCTAAAAATGTATTTTCTATCCATTTTTTGGGGTTAGTAGGATATTATCATAGGATTATCTAGGAATTTTCCCAATTGGAAGTACCACTTTTGGTCAAGAACAAGATGGGGATAAATTTTGATTTTTTAGAAACTTGTGATCTGTCCTTCCACAAGTTGAAAAATAGATTGACATTGACACCGGTATTGATCCTACCCAATCCAAAAGAGGATTATATGGTGTTTTGGGGTGCTTCTTGGATTAGAATCAGAGCTATGTTGAATCATGGGTATTGTGTTGGGGCATAAGGGTCTTTGAAATTGAGTCCAAATGAGCAGAACTACCCTAATCATGACTTAGAGTTACCCACACTGATTTATTCTTTGAAGTGTTGGTGACATTATCTATTGGGCGAGATGTTTATAGTGTTTATAGATTACAAGAGCATAAAAAATTTCTTCTTATAGGAAGATTTGAATCTCTTGCAGTGAAGATGGGTTGATTAAATATAGTTGTTTGTTTTTAAGACAACATATATGCATGGGAAAAGAAATTGTTTTGCTGATACTTTGAGTAGGAAAACACACACTCAGTCAATTCAGGAGTCTTGTGTTGAGTGGAAGATGATGAACTTGCAAGTTGAGATGCAAGTTATGGTCCAAGAGAGTCAAGAACAAATTATTATAGTTTTAGATCTAGTGGATTCTACACTTTTGATAAGAATCAGGGACATGCAGTATGAGGATCCAAAATATTTGACCTTGAGGGAAAGCCTTGATGGTGGGGAATCACCTTCGGAATGGATAATAGACAAAGATGAGATCATGTATGTAAGGAATCAGGTTATTTTTCCTATAAGCATGAGAGAGGAGATCATATGGGAATTCCATTACCCGAATTGGGTGGTATATATAGGGATAGCCATAATGTACTGTGACATTCGATGATGGTTATTGGTGACTAGTCATGAAAAAAAGGAGATAGTAGGGTTTGTGACCTGATGCTACACCTGTCAGTAGGTGAAGGCAGAGCATCAACGACCTGGGGATTTGATACAACCGCTACCCATTCTAGAGTTGATGTGGGATGACACCACCATGTAATTTGTGGTGGATCTCCTAAAGACTCCATTAAAGAAGGACTCTCTATGGGTTTATGTAGATCTACTAATGAAAGAAGTGAATTTCTTTTCAATATGAGAATCATTCTCGGTGGAGCAGCTGGGTGATTTATATGTTTTAGAGATGGTTACTCTACACAGGGTTCCACTAACTATAGTTTTAGATCATGACACATGGTTTAGATTAAACTTATGGATGGGATTACAGAAGGAGCTTGATACATAGGTATTATCGATTGAAACTTTTTACCTGTAGATAGATAAGAAATTAGAGCATACTATAATGGTGTTGGAGGAAAAGTTGTGGGAATATGTTCTTTACTACGATGGATCTTGGGAAAATCACTTGGATTTAGTGGAGTTTCCCTATAACAGTAATTATCACAGAAAAATTAGGATGATAGAAAATGAGGATATTTTTGGTAGGCCATACAGATCAATACTATGCTAGATGGGGGTTGTTGAGTTAGATTTGTTGGGATTGAGTCTCATGATGGAGACATCAGAACATGTTCAACTGATTTGGATGCATATGGGTACAACTCAGAGTATATAGAACTCATGTGATGATATATTTTGACATCCCCTAGTGTTTACAGAGGGAGATCATGTATTTATTTGGGTGTCACCTAGGTGGGGTTAACAGAGGATTCCTTTACAGGGGATGTTGGCACTTGTATTTGTTGGACCATTTTAGGTTGTGTAGAGAGTCGGTCTAGTGGTATACCAATTGTCTCTTCCATATAAGTACAAAGTTATGCATGATGTTTTCCATGTATCACAACTATTTAATTATCACCCGGACCCTTCTCGTGTGATCGTGGTTGATGTATTTGATCTTTAGATAGAGGAATCCTTTGAGGAGAATTTGCTTCATGATTTGGATCATAGTGAAAAAGTGTTGTGGGGAATGGCCATGTAGATAGTTTGTGTATTATAGAAACATGGGAATGTGTAGGAATAAATATGGGAAAGAGTGAAAGATATGCGGGCCCAGTGGATAAATATTTTTGACTCAAAATCTTAGAGAATCATAGGATTGATGCTTGGGGATGAGATGTTATGAGGTGGGGAGATTATAAGATCCTGACCATTTTTTGAGAAGAATTGGTCTTGATCACAATTATTCTTTTTTCATTTTATTAATTACTTTTCTATTGGGACTTAAATTTGTGTTTGTTTGGGTGAACATTGAGAAAAATGAAAGAAAAGAGGTTGTGCATTATTGGATCATGGTTAGAGAAAATTGTGTGCACCAGCCTAACAAACCATCCAACCCCAGACAGTGTGTAATTTCATGGTTGGGGAACTATATGAAAAACCTTCCACCCTAATAGGAGAAACTATGCACCCTTTAAACCACAAGAACATATTTGGCGCATGGTTAGGGAAAAATGTTCTCCAATATGAAGGAAACCATGAACAAGAATTAATTAGCTGTTACAATTATTTAAAAAATTTCTCAAACCCCCAAACCTCAGCTATTTTGACCCCACTCAACCCCATTTCCTATTTCATCTTTTTAGATATTCAGATGAATTTAAAGCCATACAATCCACCATTGTTTAAAAATTGAATCCCAAATCGAAGTTATGATCCTCTCAGTATGTGGATCATATCCCATGGCTTTCCCATTCATCCCCTCCATTATCCCATTATTTTAGTGGGAATTAATATTCTATTTTTCTAGATATAGATCAATAATTAGTGAATCTAAATCTAGGTTTGTGGATCTGGATTTATAATTAAAAGATCTTGTTTTCATTGATCATGATTTAGGATTTTTTGATACGAATATAGATCAACATTTTTGTGCTGTGTGATTTTTAGGTATTTCTATTGGGAGTTTATCCATTGAATAGGTAGGTGGTCTAATATTCAATTCCCATAATCTGGATTTTGATACATTAGTGAAAATTGTATAATTTATAGAATTATTTAGCAATTTGAAGTCCAAAATTGGTTCAGTTAATGTGGATAATTTATTGATCATTTTATTGTTGAAATTTATGATTAATTTGGGGATAACTATGAGATTTAGGGATGTGTGAATTAGATAATTAATGGTAGATTAATTACACATAAATTTATTGTACTTATTAAGATAATTAATGGTATATTATTTATGATTTATTAATATCATAATATGTAATAATTGATTGTATATTAATTATGATGATGTGGATATTACTTGTTGAGACAGTAAATGGAAGATTAATTATGGGATTTTAGTTTGAAAATGTTGATTAACCAGTTATTAAATAAATTAATGGGTTTTATGACATAATTAATTGATGAATTAATTTTTGAATTAATAATAGAAATTATATGGATAAAAAATTTTTGAATTAATTATAAGTAAAATAATGGGGTCACGGTCATTCTAATGTGACATGTATGAATGGAAACCTAGTCATTCACATGTGAGTAACTGAATGGAAACACTATCCTTCAATTGGGAAGTATATATGGTAACGTAGTCATTGTACTTGTGAATAACATAATATGAATAATTTTATTCTTCTTGTGTGATGTTTGAGTGGTAACATGGGAATTTATGAATTTATATAGTAATGGTAACATGGGAAATTAGGTATGAACTAAAGAACAAATACAAGGGTACATAGAGATATATCATCATAAGGAAATTCATCAGGCACTAGTATGATCCCAGGAAGGCATTGAGATATGATATCATATTTAAATCATTCAAGCTCCGGTATGACTAGAATAAGGTATTAAGATATGATATTACCTTTGAACACTTTGTGCTTTGAAATTAGTCGAAGTTGGTATTGAGGTACGGGTGTCCTCAGGAACCCTGGAGTTAATGTGGTCAAATAAAGAATAAATGATAATGCTATAATTGTTTATTTATGAATTGTACTTATTTAATTATAGAAACTAATACCCTATTACTGAATGCATATTGTTTTAGACACCTTTGGTGGTTTTCTACTGAGTCGTTCTCACACCCTACTTGGGCTTCCAGATCGGTACCATAATAGAATTTTTTATTGCTGGACAGTTTAAGGGAAAATACCATGTGTGATATTGATGATTGGGAATGGAGCATGTATGAGGGAACCATATGCTATTTGGGACCTGATTGGGAGTTATTTTTGTCTTTATTTTTAGTTTCCATTTTATAAAAATTACACTTACTTTAGAGGGTCATTTTTTCTACTTCAGTTGGATATTTTATTTCCTTCTTTGATTGTCTTGAGATATTCATATTTTTATGATCATATTTTTTCTCTATTATTTCATTTTTTATTTTAAATTACATTGATAAAAGAGGGTATATTCTCCCCATGAATGACTAACTACACCCTCTATACTAGTCGGAAGCCTTTAGCTTATGGGGAGGCATGCTTGAGGTCACATGACCGATCATATCGGGGAACCGACATGTGGAATCTAGGTAAAGAGATTACAATTTTCCATTAAAACAAGGATAAAAACATATTAAAGGGAATATATATATATATCCAAGATCCACATACACTATAATGTATTATTAAATTATGTTTATTATATTTTTTATGGATCACCATAAGAATCAAAATTCATGAATCCTTAACATGATCTAATAGAACCCTTGATCACATGATTATCTGATCATCATAGATTACAAAAAGGAAATGATTTCCCTTAAACCCTTGCTGAACATTGTGTCTCATGACTTCTGTAATGATCTCACTCATGACAAAATATAGATAATATGAGTGATAAAATCATGCTGGTCTTCACCATAATTATATATTCATGGAGTTTTTCACTTCGGTCTCATTCTAATTTTATTCTATAATTTTTATTCATCATTTTGTCTTTTTCTCAATTCTCCAAGCATACCCACTACATTGACTTTATCACTATTCTTATTTCCATAATTAATCACATATTCATAGTAGTAATATCAATTAATCATACATAAAATATTAATTATTTAATCAAATTCAATTATGTAACATTATTTTTAAGTAATTATTCTAAAATTTGTGTTATCAAGGTATTCCAGTTCTTCTAGTCAATATTGGATATTATTGATTTGTTTAAAGTATGCAATATAAGATTCCCTAGAAAAACCAAGAAGTACACATTAGTGAAAAACATGAAATCTATATTCTGACAAGAAATAAGGTGGGATAATGAACCTTATAATTTTTTCAACACATTCATAGTCCAATGAAATATATTATGATTTAACCAAGCCGTTATTCTTTAAAAAGTTAAAAACCACCCCTCTGTTTATTGTTTTAACATCATAAATAATGTTTTAACTGAATTTATTATTGTTGGACCATTAATTTCTCATTCATTATCTTCATAAGCAACCAATCCATTTGTTTCTTGGTTAAATCTATTATGGAATGGGTTTTAAAACTAAAAAAATTAGAGAAGTTATAAAAACTCAATGAAACAACATTTTAGTGTGGTTCAATTTTCCATGGGGAAACAAAATTCTTCATATTGCAAGGTTTTTTTCCAAATATTGACTATTTTCTTATTGGGGTTTCTTTTGGTGTGTTATAATGTAACATCCTATTATTTTAAGAAATACCTTCTTTCATAATAAATTAAATTCATGGAATCTTCTTTTACATGAAATACAAAATTTTTCTTTAATTTTTAAAAATCAATATTTATCTCCGGTTTCATGAAACATTGTGTTCCTTTTTTGGATTATGTTTCACACAAGTCCAATTCTTACTGAATGATAACATAATATTAATATTTAATATTATAGTTCTCATACACCCATTAGAATGGAATGATTAAATAATATTAAATAAATTATTATTATATGGTTTACACTTGTTTTTATAATGAATTCTTTTATGACCAATTTATTATAAAGGAAAATAAAAAACAATTGAATATAAAGTATGTGTTTTAATAAAAGCTATTTTATTATCAGAATGACATTTTATATTAATAAATTGAATTAATATTTTTTATTTAAAGGTAATAATGAAATTTATATGTTATATATGCAATAAAATAGTTTTTAATTCATATAATTAGTTTGATAGGATTTAGATAATAATAAATCTAATTTTAATCATAAAAAGATGAATATTTTTAATAGGTAGTTTTACTGACTTTTAATGGCAGAATTGTTTTAATTTTTTTCACACATTTATAATTTTTATTTGGAATAATAAAATATATTTTTTAAATATTAATTTCAAAATTTTCTTTGGTTTAAGGATTGGTATTTTTCTTATAGCTTTTTTATATTTGATGAATAACAAATCACCTCAAATTTTAATTGAAAATAACTTTGTATAAATAATATATAGTGTTAAATTATATTTTTTAGTCATTTTAAAGAATAATTATATCTATTTTACATCATTTAGAACAATTAATATCATTATAATTAATTTCACAATTAAATTGTATATAATTTTTTTTAAACTTTTCAACTCTTCTCTTTATAAACCATATTGTTTCGTCCCATTTGCGGTATTAATATTGTATTAATTACTACCACTTTCAGGATAAGAATTTGGAAAATTGGATACCATATTTTTAATAAAAATAATTTATAATATTTATTAAGGTAAACATAGTTTTTTACCAAAAGTATTATTGAATTAAATTAAAATTAATTACAGCGATTAAGGTAAATTATGTGTTGAATTAGTTGTTAAATTTTATTCTTATGTTGACTAATGACCATGTAAAATCTCCAAAACCCATTTATGGCCTTTATTATAATGTATCAAAAACATTATCTAATATTATTCACTATTTGGGTAACATTATAAAAGGGAGACCTCCTAAGAGTGTTTTCCTTTTTATATTTACCAGAATGCCACTATCTGCCCACTATAAAGAGGCACTTACCCTACCCACTTATTCATCCATATAAAGAAACTTTTCTTGTCCAAAACCTCCCAAAATAATTTACTAACATCTGTCCATTCATATTATAGGCTTCCATTTGGGAATAAAAAAAATCATGTTTGTCCATTGATGTAAGAAAAATGGAGGTACCCGAAAAAGTAGTAATGTTTTTCAACGATCACTTTTGATTAATTTATTTCTAAAAAAAATTATTTATTATTATTCCTTGATTATGTAATAAAAAAAGTATCATAAATATACTGATATATTAATATTTTAATGTTTTTACCTGTATCTTCACACACTTCCATCAAATGGAATACACAATCATTGTTCGTGTGTTTGGAAGACTACCGCCTCATGAACCAATGCCATTCGTTCTTCCATTACTAATATTCAAGTTTAGGAATAAAAATGTAAATACTTAATTAATATGACATATAATATATTTATGATTTACTAATAATTATTGAATTATTATATAACACATTCTTTCATACATTCTATTTTTTGGGAATACGATATCATCGTTTTTTGACGTGTTGACTACTGCCTCCTCAAAGAGAAGTGATACGTTCCCCATTTACATGGAATGTATTAATGATGGGTTAAATAAAAATATATTATATGAATGAAATATTTATCTACATGAAAATATAAAATATAATTTTCCTTCTTTTCATTTCATACACTAAATAAGTGATAACACCATTCATGGATGTGTGGACTACCGCCTCCACAAAGTGATGTGATTGTTCTTTTTTCATCACCACATAAAAATAATTAAATATATAAGTAGATAAAAATAAACAAAATTTTATTTATTATATAATTTATTTTATGGAATGATAAACATTACTTACATTTTTTTCATAATTATTTTTGAAAAATGGAAACGTTAATCATGCGTACACATAACCTACCGTCTACATGATTGTAACATTGGTTCATTTTTCAGAAACATCATTAATGTTTTATTTTAAAAGTATAATTGATGTAAATGTGTGATAATTATGTCATTTTAATCATTCATTATATTTTTAAATAATTAAATCATTAACCATAGTCAACATATCGATGTCAGTTCTGACACATAAACTTAATATGGTCAAAACATCCGACTTAAATATTATTGATTAATTAACTTTATATAACATTTATATAAGTGAAATAAAATTAATGATAAAAATGTAAAAGGTTATTAGTCAATTAAATAATTAACATAATTATATTATTCACGAAGATATAGGTAAATATTGATAAACCAGAATCAAGCTAACATAATTCTTAACTCAATTTCATTTCATTGGGTTAATCTTCTAGGTCAATGGTTATGTTATAAAAATAATATATATGAAATGACCTATGATTTTATAATTATGTATTTAAAATATTATTTTGCGGATTTACATTTTTCTCACATAATTATATCATTGTTTTATTCTCATTCCAATGATACTATCTTTGTAAGGGATTTTCTATTCTCACTTGTATTTCTATGGGATATATTCTATATTCCCAACTTATTTTTAATGTGTGGGGTATATACTATCAATTGATGTATTTTATTTTTATTATCCTTAAAATAATGGGGTTATAAATATTCATTTGGGGATATATCTTTCATGGGGTTATAAGGTTTCAATGTTACCAAAGCGGTAATGGTTTTTTTTGTACAATTATCCTTCATTGTGTCGTTTGTTATGTTATAAACCTTCTTCCTTTAACATGTGTATATAATAATCCTTTTAAATGTTATATAATGAATCTACTTACTATAATTATATTCTAATTTTCTTTTAACGTTATTCTCTTCTTGGTTTTAATGGTTCAAATGTTTGAAAATAATATTGGATGCTCTGGAACATTTAAATATTATTTTCCTAAAGATATTTTCAATGATATTTCAATAATATTTCAGTTAATCAATGTCAAAAAATATTTTTGTTACATATCCTCCAATTATGATAGTTTTTATTGATACCATATTCATTATTTTCTGTATGGATTAAGATTATTTAAAAGAGGTTGTTTTGGAACCCATTTCTTTTCCATGGGTAAATCATAATTGAAAGAGATTGTTTGGGAACCCATTTATTTCCCATAGGTCAATCATGTTCTATAAAGATTTTTTGGAACCCATTTATTTACTATAGGTTAATCATGTTTTAAAAAAAATGATATGAAACCAATATCTTTTCAATGGGTTTATCATGTTTTTATGATTCTTATGATGAATGTTTTTTTATTCATGGTACATCAATAATATATTAAACTAGTGAGCTAGTTACCGACTATACCAAGGGTAGAGACCCATTATAGCTCATAGGTGAGACAAATATAGATTATACACTGGTTTTATCAACATTATATCACATAGACAATGGGTGATCCCTATATAGCCTATACAAAGGGTGATCCCCATTACACATATCTTATTCATTGTGTAATGATAATGTTGGAAGTCGACATTAGGGTTATTTCAATTAAAATGGGGTTTTAAGGGTTTTTAAAGGGTTTTATAAAATTGATGATCAAAGTTAACAAATGATATTTAATTTTTTTAATGAGTTTATAATGTTTCTAATGATCTATATTGATATCACATAGCTTTTGATTATGGATTCTGATGAATGTTTCCTTTTACATGTTTTCATATTTGATGACCCATCTATTAATGGGTATGAGATCTTTTATGACTCAATCATGAAATTTAATCATCTCATCATACCCTTATGCACTTTTATGCTCACTGATGATATTAAATTGTAAATAATAATGTTTACCCTTACCGAGAATCTGATCTCAACCATGTTATATTTCTTTTTCCCTATATTCTAAATAATAATGGTGAACAAGTTATATCTAGAAGTGATTATATATTTATGAGATTATGTTGTAATGTGAAAAATATAAGTTGGGATAAGTGAGATAAATGCTCATTTAAATTCATTTGAATAGTCTATGTATAAGTTTTTTCTAATTCTTTAAAACACCAAACCCTAAAGGTCCTCCAGTATGTATGTGATCTGAGTATTTATTTTGATTTTCTAATATTTAGATGAAATTTTTTTGTCACAATTATTGACATAATATAAGATAATGTAATTTTATAGATTTTAACATAGGATCTTGGAGTGTGGGTTCTAGGATATTATCGTAAGTATCCAAGGTCAGTTTTGATATATTTAGAGATTAGTAAGCTTTCATATTAGGTTATATTAAGAGTTATGGATCTCACCATGATTCTAAAAGATTAAGAATAATAACAAGTTTAAAGTATTAGACTCCCTATATCAGAAGGTGATTTTTGGATATTTTTTTTAGTGTGTGGAATTTATAACCCCTAGGATCAAAATGAAGTGTTTTTTTGGGTGGAATTAGTTTTTATGTTTTAAAAAAATGGGAAAAAAATAATTTTCATTGATAATCCATCACATCTGGCTTGGTGGTGGGGCATAAACCCATGGCCAAAGAATGATAAGGGTTTCACACACTACCACTATCCTACATGATGTCATAGTTATAATGAAATTTTTTCTAGGTTAATATTGTATTAGAAACATATGGTATTTTATTTGAGGAATAATTTTTCATTTATAATGGAAGAATATATGATCAAATATTTATAATATTTGGGTTTCAAACTTAGTCTGAATATGTTTGATGAATATTAGGGATAATTATTTATGGAATAATTTAGTTTTAAATATGGGTACTAAAATTGGATTTTTAATATTAGTGTATCATTTCACGACTTAATCATTTTGGGAACTATCTTACTATGTGCTAAAAATTTTTATTTTTTATTGTCTAAAGCTTGATGGAATTTCGTATCTAACCATATTATGGTTATGTAGTCATTATAAGATGATTTTAGGTCTCTTGGAATAAAACAAATCATCTGGAATACTCATCATTTGGAGAAAAATATGATATTTTGGTGGAAATTTATTAATTGATTAAATGAAACTCACCAAGTATATTATTTATTTAATTTTTCTCTTGATCTAAATGGTATGTAAATTATTCTACTCTAATAAATAGATCTTGAAACAAAAGTATTATCATATCACCTTCAATTATGATGAATCGATGGTCTTTTTTATCATCACATACTTATGTTTTTTTGTTCCTTAACTTTCCATTGATCATTATATTGTTTATGATCAATGGCCTCAATCAATCTCTATAATTATTTACGCTTTTCCTAAATTCCCACCTATGTTCCACCTATGTGGAATCCTAGTTATGTGTAACATCTGGTGGGATTTATGTCTCCAAAATTTTCTTTTTAAGAGGATGTTTTATTAACCATTTTTTCGTGTGAGTTTCAATAGTGGAATTATAAAAATTATAATCCTTTGGAAACAAAGAAGAATTTCGAGGGTGAAATTCATTTTAGGGGGTAGGACGTATCATCATGAGATTTGAAGAACTATGTTCTTTAAAATTAATATAAATTATTTCATAGCATTTATTTCATGAAATTAATGGTTTAGATCTATTTGTATGAAGAACTAATTTTATTTTGTGTTGAATGCAACTTCGAGTTGTTTTGATGACTTATGATGCACAAAAACCAGAGTCTTACCAAACAACAATATAATATTAATATTTAATATGTCAGTTATCTCCTAGAAATTATAATGGAGTGATTTAATATGATTAACTAAATTATTAAAATATGTATTACACAATTTTATATAATTCATTATTTTTTGAAAAATTAATTATAAATGAAATTAAAAATCATTTGAATAAAAAGGATGTGTTTTAAAAAAACTATTTTTATGACCAGAATGGGATTTTATATTAATAAATAAAATTAATCACTATTATTTAAGGATCATAATGAAATATATATATAAATATATTATATATTCAACATTTTTTTAAATTTATCCAATAAGATTTATAATATTAAGATATTAATAAATCCAATTTTAAGCATAAAAAGATATATATTTTTGGAAGGTAGTTTTACTACCTTTTAATAGTAGACATGTGTAAATTTTTTTTTGATACTTTTCTAAATTAAATTTGGGAAAAAAAATATTCATGAAATTTAAATATAAAAATTTACTTTGGGTTATTTTTTTCATATTTTTCTGAGAACTTTCATATTTTGATAAATAGTGAATGACACTGAATTTTAATTAAAAAATGATTTTTCATCTAAATAATTTATAGTGTTAAATTATATTTTTAATTTTTTTCTAAAATTATAATTATATCAATTTTTATCTATTAAATAAATTTCTTTTATTTGAGTCAATTCCACATTGAAATTGATATAAAAATATTTCAATCGTTTGAACATTTCTCTTTAAAAACACATTGTCTCATCCAATTTATGGGATGACATTTAAATTAATTTCTACCACTTATATAATTTTAATTTGGAAGAATAAATTCATTATTATGAATTATAATAATATATAATTTCAATTAACTTTAAATTAATTTTTTACTAAAAATACTAGTGAAAGAAATAATTTTTTTATAGTGATTAAGGTAAAAACTTTGTTTACATAGTGGTTAAACATTAATCTTAAAAATTCAAATGACCTAAAACATATCAAAAACACATTTTGGACTTTATTAAAACATATCCCCACTTGGATATAATATTTTTCATTATTTGGGGAACATGATGTAAGGGATACCTCCCAATAGTTTTTACCTTTTTATACTTGCAGGAATGCCACTCCCTCTCCACTACAGGATGGAACTCACCCTCCCCACATCATCACACATCTTAGGAAATTTGGATCATCCAAAATGAAAAAAGCCTCAAATATATATACTGTCATTATAGAAGTGTCATTTTTTTCAAAAATCAAACCATCAGGTACTTTTCTAAAAACCAAAAGGAGTTATCTAGAAAAGAGGTAACATTCTCCAATGATCATTTTTTTTATTTCTTTCTCAACCATATTCAATTATTATAATTTGATGATCATATAATAATATCATTGTCCTAAAGATAACATGATTTTTTATCTTAAGTTTTATATGTAAATTTTTACACACTTCCATCAAATGGGATACCCAAACATCGCTCGTGTGTACGACAGACTACCACCTCAAGAACCTGTGTCGTTCGTTCTTCAATTAAAACATTTCAAGGATGGGAATATTGGTGGAAATAATAATTTTATATTATATATATAATATATATTATGTATTAATACTTTATGAATTATTATATAACATATAAATTCATGCTTTCCATTTTGTAGAAATACGATAACATCGTTTGTTGACGTGTGGACTATCACCTCCCCAAAGCAATGTGATACATTCACCATTAACATGGAATGAAATAAGAATGGGTTTTAAAAAATATATTATATTAATATTAATATTTATGATATTAACAAAATAATTATCTATCTTTACATATAACTTATCATTTTTCTTCATTCCCTTTCACACACTCAAAAATTAATAACGCCATTCATTGATGTGTGGACTACCGCCTCCTCAAAGCGATGTGATTATTCCCTTTTCATCACAAAATCACAAGAATAATATATATTATTATATATAGTCTAAATAAATTTTATTTATGATATAATGGTAATTCTATATATATAACATTAATTACCTTATTTCCATAGTGATCATTGAAAAATTGGAATGTTAATCGTGTGTATATATGGCCTACCATCTCTATGAGCATTATATTAGTTCATTTTTCATAAAAATCTTTCATGTATGATATTAATGGTATTATTTATGTAAAAAATTTGATAATTATGTCATGTTTAATATTATTGGTATGTTTAAATAATGACATCCTTGACCATAGTGGATCTATCAATGTTAGTTTTGACACATAAACTGAATTTTGTCAAAACACCTGACATAAATATTATTTAATAATTAATTGTATATAAATTGATTATAAGTGAATTAAAATTAATAATAAATTTAGAAAAGATTATTATGCATGTAAATAATTATGATAATTTTATTATTCAGGATTATATAGGACAAGCATGATAAAACAGACTCATGGTAAGGTAAGTCTTAGCTCAATTTCCATTCATTGGGTTAAACATATATGTCATTAGTTATGTTATACCAAGAACATGTATAAATTGAAATATGATTGTATTATTACATATGTCTAATTTTATTTTATAGATTTAAATTTTTCACACATAATTATATCATTGATTTATTTTCATTCTAATTGTATGATCTTTGTAGGGTTTTTTCTCATCTCACTTTCATTTCTGTGAGATATATTCCATATTCACCACTTATTTTTATTTTTTCATTTATATACCTCCAATTAATGTAATTTTGTATTATTATCCTTAATATTATGGGGTTTTACATATACATTTAAGGATAAATTTATCATGGCGTTAATTGTTTCAATATTACCAAAGCAGTTATGGTTTTTTGTCACAATTTTCCTTCCTTTTGAGGTTTGTTATGATATACACATATCATATTTTATAGTGTGTATATATTGATTCTTTAACATGTTATATCATGAATATAATTATTCTTATTATGTTACATGTTTTATTTATTTTTATTTAATTCCAAGTGTTAATGATTCATATGTTTCAATGTGGTATGAGATGCATAGGAATATTTAAAATTATGTTCTTCAAAAAAAAAATTAATGATATTTCAATGGTATTTCCATTCATCAACAAAAAAAATAACTGTTTTTACTTATCCTCCACTGGGGATATTTTTTATTGATACCATCCTCATTGTTTTTTGGATTGATTAATATTGTTTTAAAGTGATTGTTTTGGATCCCATTTCTTTTCCATGGGTTAATCGGGTTTCAACGAGATGTTTTGGGAACCCATTTCTTTTTCATGGTTCAATCATGTTCCAAATATATTGTTATAGAACCTATTTATTTTCTATGAGTTAATCATGATTTAATGATATTGATCTGAAAGCCATTTTTTCCATTGGTTTGTCATGTTTTTTTATTTTTATGATGACATTTTTTTTATTTATGGTACTTGATAATTATATGATAAGGGTGAGACTGATATAGCT